>WTXI01000005.1:0-1200000 GCA_022376515.1 Lactifluus volemus
TAGTACTTATAGGGATTGTAAGCCACTCGTAGTTGTTTTCGCGCCCCACTGGCCAGTCATACGGGATCCCCAGACACACGAGACGGACTTGGCGGTAGTCAACTATGAAGGAGCCGGGGGAGGTGCGGTGTTCTCGTTTGGGATCGAAGAAGTCTGTGTCTGCCCAGGAAGCTTGGAAAATTTGCGGGAGGGAGAGGTCAAGGTTTGTGGATTGAATCTCCTCCCAAGTATAAGGGAGCGAGGTAACCGGGGCGTTAGTAATGGGAAGCGCAGATGGCCTCCCGACAGAAGTGTTTGTGCTGGCTATGATGGGCGTAGGTGATGTGGATCTGTCGTTTGAGGAAGAACTCGCGGAAGTGAGGGACAATGAAGGGGGGTTCGTCAGGCTCTTGGAAGAGGGAGCGAAGCTGCATTGTCTGCTGTCCATTTTCCCCCGTCTTATTATAATCTTTCTCGCCTTTGTTGGGTTTTGTTTGTGGAATTCTTCCACCAAGTCATCCGCGTGCACTTGGTCAGCTGGTTCCCAGGTGTTGTGGGCGTGGGGGTACCCTTCCCACTTCAGGAAATACTCGAGGCGCCCCTTGCCACGCCCTTTTCGCCTGGTGTCCAACACCTGTTCGACTTCGTACTCTTCCTCACCTTCTATTACGTCTGGGGCTGGTTCCGTGAAGGCCTGCCCATTTTCTTCCGTCTCCTTGTATGGGATAGCAGGGATGCATGGAAGACCGGGTGGACACGTTTTTGACGCCACTGATCCGGGAGTTTCAGTTTGAAAACTACCGGGTTAATCACCTGGACCACGGGGAATGGGCCGTATCTTTTTGGGGCTAACTTGGCGAAGGGGTGTGACGTTTTGAGGTTCTTCCCGTCTAGCCAAACTTGGTCTCCTTCCTTGAAGGGTTCATATGCCCGTCTTCCTTTCTTTCGCACATTCCGCTTCTGGAGGAGGTCTTGCGCCCTTTGGATCGCTTGACGCGCTTGGTTACGTTTCTCCATCAGATAGTCTTTGCGCCGTTCTACTGCTGGCATCTTCCCTTCCTTATCTGTTTGCCACACCATGGGTGTGTGTCCCATGAGCAAGTCGAACGGGGTTTGTTTTGTTGTTTCATTGATCCACGAGTTGTGGACGAACTGGGCCAGAGGCAACCAGCTGACCCAGTCATTCTGCTGGAAGTTTCCATAGACGCGCAGGTATTGTTCTAGCCATTGGTTCGTTCGTTCCGATTGGCCATCTGTCTGGGGGTGGTACGCCGTGCTGATGTTCTGGTCAATCCCCAATTGTCTACACAGTTCTCTCGTCCATTTTGATGCGAAGCGTGGATCGCGATCCGAGATCACCCGCTTCGGAGGGCCGTAATGGGGGAACACCTCTTTGGCATAGCATCTCGCGACTTCTTCACTGTCGATGGTTTTGTTGCAAGGGATAAAGAATGCCGCCTTGCTACAATCGTGGTCGGTGATGGTCAGAATACTATCGTAGCCTTGTGACTCTGGGAGGTCTGTGATCAGGTCTAGGGCGATCGTCGAATATGGGGCGTAGCTTTGTTTTGGGGGAATGGGTACCAAGGGGACTTTGGGTCTGGTCGTGCCGCTCTTGGTGCTTTGACAAGTTGCACACCCCTGCACGTATTTGGTGACGAATGTTCTCATCGTGGGCCACCAGTAATCTTTAGCGATCGTGGACCAAGTTCTCATGATCCCTGGGTGCCCTGCCGTCTTGTGATCATGGTACATTTGTAGAATGCTTCGATGCACTGTAGGGTCTTCTGGAACCGCCAGCCGGTCATGGTGATACCATTTGGTCCCGAAGCGCGTTTTGTGCTTTCGCACCCCCTCCGTTTTCGTCCACTCTTCTAACTGTTGTTGGTGCTTCTCTTGAGCACGTTCTACTTCCTGTTCCAGTGACTGTTCTTCCGTGAAGAGGCGCACGAAGAGCTCTGGGGGTAAGACTAACACATCTTCGTGGTCATTTTCCCCTTGGTCGCACCCTGGTCGTCGTGACAATGGGTCGGCCTTATTAGTCTTCCCTGGCCGATGTACGATCTTCATGTTATATTCTGCCATTTTAGGGATATAACGCGCCACCCGTCGACTGATTTTGTGCGCTTCTGGTAGTACTGAAGGTTGGCGTGGTCACTGACAACGGTGATGATGTGTGGGGAACTTAATAGAAGGTGCCGCCAGTGTTCCAATCCTCGGATCATCGCCAATAGCTCCCTGTCGTGGATATCATAGTTCCTTTCTGCTTGGTTGAACGTTCGCGAGTAGTAACCCACAGGGCGCAACTTCTGATCCTTGTCAGGTTGGTGGAGGATCGCTCCACTAGCATATTGTGAGGCGTCGACTTCCAAAACGAATGGTTCCACCAAGTTAGGTCTCTGTAAAACCGGGTCGCTAGTGACTGCCTTGATCAGTTGATCGACTGCCTGCGCGCACTCCTCTGTCCACTCGAACTTGGTTGTCTTCTTCAGTAGGTTAGTTAAAGGCCTAGCAACGTTGGCAAAACCTGGAATGAACTGCCGTTGGTAGCCCAGGACTCCAAGCGTACTGCGGACCTCCCGTACTGATTTCAGTTGTCGTGGCCAGTCCGCTAGGCCGTGCTTTTTGCTAGGGTCGATGCGAATGGTGCCCTGGTCAATGACGTACCCCAGAAACTCGATCTCTCTCTTGGCGAACTGACATTTTTCTGGCTTCAGAAAGAGTGACTCTTTTTCCAAAATTTCCAGGTATTTTTTGGTAATTTGATCGTGCAATTCTGGGTCGTCAGGGGTCACAATGAGGAAGTCGTCCAGGTACCAATGGACCCAACGGGGGTATTTCTTCTTTAGGTCCGCGAAGATGCGGTCTGCCATTCGTTGAAAAGCGGCGGGTGCGTTACATAGTCCAAAAGGCATGACTTTGGCTTCGAATAGCCCTTCATCTGTTTTCACTGCTGTGATCCACTGGCTGCCCGGATGAATTCGAATATTGTAATATCCATCTCTAATGTCAAATTTGGACATTAGTTGGCATCCCCCATCTGGTCGAAGATGGTGTCAATGCGAGGGAGGGGATACACATCCTTCACCGTCCACTCATTTACTTTTCGGTAGTCGTAGACCGGTCTCAGCTTCCCGTCCTGCTTCTTGATATAGAAGAAGGGGCTGGACCACGCGGACTTTGACCTCGCGATGTATCCTTTAGCTTGTTGCTCTGTGAGAAATGTCCTCATGGATTTGGTTTCTTCTGCCGTCAACTTATACGTTTTGCAGTTGATGGTCTTTGGGGCGTCTGGCAAAAGCGTGATAACGAGGTCTTCAGGGCGCGAAGGGGGGAAACGTTTTGCTTCTTCTTCCGAGAAGACTTTGGCGTATTTCTGGAATTGCTCTGGGACTGCCACCTTGCTTTGCCCCTTCCCTTCTCGTTGCGCCCACTGTTGGCTAAAACTCGTCTTGCATGCTTTCGTCCTTTGCGCGGCCCACTTCAACTTCCAGCTTCGCCCCGTGGTAGAAAGCTTGATTGGTGGGCCACGAACCTTCCCATCCTTCCAGTTAATTTGGGGGTCGAACTCTTGTAACCAAGGATATCCCAAGATAATTCGATCTTCACCCAAGTTCGTGATGAAGAAGATTTGGGCTGCTTCCTTTCGTCCCTGCAGTATGTTGAGGAGGCAGTAACTGGTGATCTTCCCATCTTGATTTTCGGTTCCATCCACATTGAACACCGTTCGTGGTTCCTGGAGGTTTATTGATCCCAGACCCAGTTTTTCCACCATCCTTGGGTCAATGAAATTTTCTGTGGCACCACTATCGAGTAGTGCTCTCTCGGCAGCCGTCTTGGTCGCGCTCGTGAACAATAGGGAAATGTCCAGTGTATTGGTTCTCGAGATACGACATATTTGAGTAAGACGGGCTCGTACCCAGGCTGCGCGGGTCGAGCCATTCAAAAATCCTCTTCTTCTACCAGCCCATCCAAGGCGCCGTTGAAAGCTCCTTTCCCAATTTTGGCTCTGATGCTCCTGAGCATCTGGATGGGGTCCTCGTCGTCACCGACTTGCGTGGTTTCATCATCCTCCTTCTTGTTGGCTCTAGCCCTGGGCTGCTGTGGCGGTCTGGGATTGCTTTGCCCTTTCTTTTTAGGGCAATCCCTGGAGAGATGTCCTTGCTCTTTGCAGAAGAAGCACCGTCCTTCCTTTCTCAGTCGTTGTTTCTCGTCCGCTTTAGCTGAGTCAGTTCTGGTGACATCGATGTCCATGGCCCAGGGATCTTTCTGAGGGGGGGTTTCCTTCTTCTTGGCCATGAGCTGGCTGGCCCACCGAGGGACGTCCTTTCTGAAGCTAATTTCATGCTTCAATTGTTGGTACGCGTCGTGGTGCTGGGTGGCCAGCTCCTGCCAGCCTCTCAGGGTGTTTGGGTTGGCCCCTACTTGTTTGAGCATGCTAGTGAGGAGCCCTAGGTCTAGTCCCCTCTTGTACATTCTGATGGTGCCGTTGCTGTCAGCGTCCCACCCTGCCTTCTTTCTAAGACGATTGAATTCGGCTGTATACTGGGCCAAGTTTCCTTTCTTCATCTCCAAGTGTTCTAGCCTTGTGATCGCATCATCTTCTTCGTTGGTGTCTTTGAAGGCGTCGTCTAGGGCATCCTCAAAGTTGGTCCACAGGATTTCTGCATTTTCTCCGTGCTGGGCTACTTCCTGTTCGATGGTGTCCAGGTAATCTTGTACCCATGCCGACACCAGCGGTCCTTTGACCATCCCTAGCATTGTCATGACGCGATTATAGGGGATCAGCATGTCATCGTGGTTTCGGTTGATGGCTTTATACATGCGCCACTCGGTTTTGAAGACGTCATAAAGGCCCTTCTCTCCTTTGAAGGGTGTGGGTGGTATCCCCTTTAGCCCGTTTCTGGGAGGAGCAACTGGTTGGGCCCCGGCGGCTGCGGCTGCGGCACCTCCGCCCCCACCGCCTCCGCCTCCACCGCCGCCTCCTCCACCGCCGCCTCCGCCACCACCACCGCCACCACCATCACCCTGGCTTGGCCCTGCCATTGTCGTGGTTTGGGTCGGCTGTGTTAAAGTTGCCGAGCGGGTAAACATGGGGGTTGGCGAAGTGATGCTAAGGGCACTCATGGCGCGGTCTATGGGGGTGATTGGTGTAATCAACCTGGGTTCGTCATTCTCTTGTGTGGGCGGGGGTTCTCTGTTTTGGCCGTCATCAGAGGAGGAGTTTGCTCCTGCTGAATCCTGTTGGGGGGATGTTGTCCCATCTTCATCCTCGCTTTCGTTGTCACTGGCTTCTGATGGCTGCATGGAGGGGGGGAGCTCTAGTTCATTGAGGATGTAATCGTATTTGGTGAACTTCATAGTGGGGTCGGTCCAATACTCGCTGTTTGACCAGTAGACGTTGTACCACCGATTGTTGATGAATTCACAAGGGGATCTGTACTTGGTTCTTGACCCTTCCTCTTCATGATAAGAGTGATAGGTTGTCGGTTTCTGGTATAGTTGGTGCGTTTGTCGTCTGTCTTCTAAGAACCTGATGCTTCCTTTCTGTTCGATGGTTAGGTCGTCGTCCTCTCTGGGAATGACTCTAGTTCCTAGGTCGTCTTCGTTTGTATCCCAGACAACGATTAAAGACCCGTCGTTATTCCTGTCCAGCCTTGCGTATGGCAGGCAATGTGATCCCCCGGTAGGTAGAGGATCAACGTGTTTCCTTGTTCAGATTGGAATAACTCTGTTCCTGCACCTAAGATTGTTTCTAGGTGCCCAATGGTGCGTACACAGGAAATGCTGACTTCTTTCCAGCACCTTTGCTCTGATCTTCGTTTGGCGTTATACTGTTTCTGTATTGCCTCGTTCTTGTTCAAGTGTGCGTCAATCAACAATTCTTTGATCCGCAGATAGATTGGTTGTTGTAGATGGTCCCAAGTGGACATCTACTAAGGAAGAGCTTCAGCTTTTGTTACGGCTCGACTAGGGCCGGGTCCCAACTAGGGTTCTGGTTGTGGTCTCTCCTAAGACCTGGGCTCAGGGACACTCCAAGTGTCGACGCACTGAGTCCGTGGTGTTGTAGCACAACCACCAAGCTTCGATGACCCTACTAGGGCGTATAGGAGGGTAAGAGAAGAGAGGAAAGGAGGAGAGGAGAAGTTCTGTCTTTCTGGAGAGGGAAACAAGTCGATTTGAGTCAAAGCCGAAGCTGGGGTACAAGCTACCAGCTAAGGCCTACTTATACAATGTACGCTAATTGTTCTACCAAACTAGGGTGGACAATAAGCAAGGAGTCAAGACAATAGAACGCGAGGACAATAGAGACTCGGAACAATAACACTGGACTAACCGGGACAGACAATAGCACAATCAGAACAATAGAACAGTCAGCACAATAGAGACAATGTGGACGGGACGTCATCAGGATGAGTAAGCGGGTTAGGAAAGCATAGGGTCCAACGTGTCCTGCATTCCGTAACATCTGTTCCAGGAGCGCCCTCCTCTCATCTTGGGGAAGGTTCCTCATGTTCCCGTGGATTGCATCATGGTCAACTTGAGCTAGGGGTGTGGCCGTGGGGATTGTGGTGGGCACTGCCGCTTGGTTGGTCGCAACCTGGTTCGCTTATGTCTGTGTGGTGGTGACTTGATTTGTCTGCCACAGTTTTTGCCCCTTTGTGTTGTGCTTCTTCTGGCAGTTTTTCGCCATGTGGCCACTTTCTTTGCAGAAGAAGCACGCGCCTCTCTTCATGCAGTCGGCCTTCTCTTCTGCTGTCATGGCGTTGACCACGACTCCGTCTATGTCCATGGTGTTCTCATCGCATTGTCCACCTTGGTGATATCGTTGTGCCCTGTTGCGCATGCTTTCCTTATTTCTGTCTTTGAGGTTTTTGGACCTCTTTCCCCAGTGTGCGTCCCATTCTAGCCACTTCTGGTGGTGTGCTCTGGCAGCAGCTATGCATGCACCGAGTGTGTTTGGCTGTGGCGTGATGTGTTCAAAGATTGCTTTGTTTAGTCCATGGGAAAGTCCATCTCTGAACATGAGGATGGTTCCTTTGTCGTCTGGGTTTCATCAGGCTCATCGTACTAGTTCCTGAAAGTTGGACGTGTAGATGTCTAGCTTTCCATTGTTCATCTTTAGGGCTGTGAGCTCCCTTTCCGTGTTTTGTTCTTCAGCTGTGTCTTCAAACACACTCTCAAATGCCGCTTTGAAGAGTGTCCATAGTCATTCGTCATTTATGTTGATTGGGTTATATGGCCAATTCGTGACATCATCCAGTCACTCCAGTTGTCCTTCAACCCAGTTATTAACCTTCGGTCCACAGATGTAGGTGAGGCACTAGGTGACTCTCTGGTAGGGTGTGGCTAGGTTGATGTTAAATTTGTTGACACGATAGAAAAGGTTCCATTGATTCATGAATTGCTGCATGTCACTCCTGTCTCCATTGAAGGTCATTGGCGGTTTTCCTGTAGGGGGGCCATTTGTTATGGCTTCACTGGGACTGGGTCCTAACAAGGGTTTAGTTGTTCTGGTCTCTCCAAAGACCTGGACTCAGGGTTGCACCAGGGCAACGACACACAGAGTCCTGGAGTGTTATAGCACACTCACCAAGCTTCAAGGGCCTTATTAGGGCGTTCAAGAGGGTAAGAGAAAAAAAGAGAAATGAGGAGAGGACTGTTCTGGTTCAGAGGAGGGTGAAACAAAGTAGATTCAGGTTAAAGCCAAAGCTGGGGTACAAGCTACCAGCTAAGGTCTACTTATACAGTTTATGCTAATTGTTCTACCAAACTAGGGTGGACAATAAGCAAGGGGTCAAGAACAATAGAAAGCAAGAACAATAGAGACTCGGGACAATAACACTGGACTAAATGGGATGGACAATAACACAACAGAACAATAGAACAGTCAGCACAATAGAGACAATGTGGATGGGACATCATCAGGATGAGTAAGCGGGTTAGGGAATCATAAGGTCCAACGTGTCCTGCATTCCGTAACAATACCCCCTCTCTAGAAGGCAGTCTCACCTGCCACCTTAGTCAGTTTTACGTCGTAACTGGGACAGGCCGGCGACACAAGCGTCCAGTACCTCTATCTGCTTGCGCTTCCTTTTAATTTCTTCAACCATTCCGTCTAAGAGGCATCCCCCACCATGCCATATGTGGTCTTCGGGGATGCGGCACACTCCAAGTCCCAGCATACATGAGAAGTGAGGGAAGGGGCAGCCGTCACTGTTATGGGTCATCATCCTGTCATGGAAGCGTGTTACGGTTATGCGGGCCGCCTGGCCCATTTCTTTCTGTTTTCCGTCCATTTTTCGACTTGTGTTATGACCTAGGATCCCTTTCCTTGGCCAGCCCCCTCTGTTTGACTTCTAGGGGCTGTGCATCGCTGTTTTGGACGTGTATTTGACTCAGGGATCATGACTCAAGTCTTGAGTCAGTGTTCTTGACTCAGACCTTGAGCCAGACGCACTGAGTCAGTTCTTGAGTCATCAGAACTGACTCAGGTCCTTAGTCAATGGTCTTAACTTCGCTACTTTACTATGACCCTTGTAGGATAGTTGGCAGGCCCTCTGTACGCATAAATAGGGCCCGATGGACGAGCTAAAGCCCCAGCTTCAGCTTTGTCGAGAATCACAGTTGTTGCTTGACACTCAAACTCCCTCTCTTTTCCTTGTGCATCCCCTCTTCGTACCTTTGATTAAGGTACCTTTGCGCCACAATCAGAACATCTGTTTGCTTGTTTACACCTTGTAAATAAGCTCACAGATGCTCTGAACCTTGTACGAAATCGAGGGTGAAGGATTGTCTAATTCCTCCCCTTCCATTTCGCACAAACCTTAGTTCAACCTCTTACGAGTGTCCTTGGAAGGCGAGCGTCCCTTGCATTCCAATTACACTCGCACCCGCATTGCAGTTGAACTCACAGATCGTCCTTTGTCCATCTGCCACCATCTATCCTCTTTGAGAATGGAAACTCCGACCATCGCGTGCACCAGCCTGTACTATCCGCCTCATGCGATACAAACACCGAGAGTTCGCACAGTCAAGTCTATCCTTCACAAGAACTTGCCTGCACGTTCTTGATTGATTATTGAAGCTCACTCCGAGCCATGGTCCCTGTGAACCATAACAAAGCGGCAATGCTTTAGTTCTCTACGCGGTGTAGTGTCATTTGGAAAATCAAATCTCTGAAGACCTCTGGAATCGAGTCCCAGGTGATCAAGTCTGTGTGGGTGAAGAGTAAGACGTGCTTGTGGTTCCATATCCTGATCTCTCTGCTGAGGACCCCCAGGATTACTGTCCCTCTGGTCAAGCCAATATTCAGTGGTCCCGTAGGTGGGGAACACTTGAATGGCTTCATCCTTCGTGCTAACTGTGGTCGTCTGGGTGCCAATGCTGCGGGTCTGAGGGGGCGAATCTGGGATCCAACTGTCTGTCTGCGCCGCCACGACAGCGGGGATCATGAGAGCACGAAGGAGGTTGATGTGTAACCTGCCTTCATCATCTTCTTCAAACCATTCCTCTTCAGGGGTCTCTGGTCTAGCGAAGTCACCCAGCCTTTGGGCAACCATGGTGCTACGGCCATCAGTAAAGATGCGGGTGTGCCTCTGGGTTCCAGGGTGGTCTCTCCTCCACTTGAAGTTGAAAAGGCAGTGAAGACACTGTCGGGTATCCTCGTAGTACTTATAGGGATTGTAAGGCCACTTGTAGTTGTTTTCGTGCTCCACTGGCCAATCATACGGGATCCCCAGACACACGAGACGGACTTGGCAGTAGTCAACTATAAAGGAGCTGGGGGAAGTGCGATATTCTCGTTTGGGATCGAAGAAGTCGGCGTCCACCTGGGAAGCTTGGAAGATTTGAGGAAGGGAGAGGTCGAGGTTTGCAGACTGGATTTCCTCCCAAGTGTAAGGGAGTGAGGTAGCAGGGGAGTTAGTAATGGGAAGCGCAGATGGCTTCCTGACAGAAGTGTTTGTGCTGGCTATGATGGGCATAGATGGTGTGGATCTGCCATTTTTGAGAAAGAACTCGCGAAAGTGAGGGACGATGAAGGGGGGTTCATGGGGCTCTTGGAAGAGAGAGCGAAGCTACATTGTTTGTTGTCCATTCTTTCACGTCTTATTATAATCTTTCTAGCTTTTGTTGGGTTCTGTTTGTGGAACTCTTCCACCAGATCGTCCGCGTGCACCTGATCAGCTGGCTCCCAGGTGTTGTGAGCGTGTGGGTACCCTTCCCATTTCAGGAAGTACTCGAGGCGCCTCTTGCCACGCCCTTTGCGCCTGGAGTCCAACACTTGTTCAACCTCGTATTCTTCTTCTCCTTCTATTACGTCTGGGGCCAGTTCTGTGAAGGCTTGTCCTTTTTTCTCCGTCTTCTTATATGGGGATAGAAGAGACACATGGAAGACAGGGTGGACACGTTTTTGATGCCACTGATCCGGGAGTTTCAGTTTTAAAACCACCAGGTTAATTACCTGCACCACTGGAAAGGGGCCATATTGTTTTGGGGCCAGTTTGGCAAAGGGGTGTAATGTTTTGAGATTTTTCCCGTCTAGCCAAACTTGATCTCCTTCCTTGAAGGGTTCATAAGCCCACCTCCCCTTTTTCTGTACGTTTCGTTTCTGGAGGAGATCCTGCGCCCTTTGGATGGCCTGGTGTGCCTGGTTACGTTTTTCCATCAGATAAGCTTTGTGCCATTCTATCGCTGGCATCTTCCCTTCCTTCTCAGTCTGCCACACAGTTGGTGTGTGTCCCATGAGTAGATCAAACAGGGTTTGCTTTGTTGTCTCATTGAGCCATGAGTTGTGGACAAATTGGGCTAGTGGTAACCAGCTGACCCAGTCATTCTGCTGGAAATTCCCATAGACATGGAGGTATTGCTCCAACCACTGGTTTGTTCGTTCTGATTGGCCATCTGTCTGGGGGTGGTATGCCGTACTAATGTTCTGGTCAATCCCCAATTGTTTGCATAGCGCCCTTGTCCATTTGGAAGCAGAGCGCAGGTCACAATCCGAAATCACCCACTTTGGGGGTCTGTAGTGGGGAAACACTTCCTTAGCATAGCATCTTGCAATGCCCTCACTGTCAATGGTTTTGTTACAGGGGATGAAGAAGGCTGCCTTGCTACAGTCGTGGTCTGTGATCGTCAGGATGCTGTCATAACCTTATGACTCTGGGAGGTCTGTGATCAGGTCTAGCACGATTGTTGAGTAGGGTGCGTGGTTTTGCCTCGGCGGAATGGGCACTAGTGGGACCTTGGGCCTGGTGGTGCCACTCTTTGTGCTTTGACAAGTGGCGCATTCTTGTATATATCTAGTGATGAACATCCTCATAGTGGGCCACCAGTAATCTTTGGCGACCGTAGACCAGGTTCTCAAGATCCCAGGGTGTCCTGCTGTTTTATGATTGTGGTACATTTGTAAAATGCTCTGCTGCACTGTTGGGTCTTCTGGGACCACCAGTCGCTTGTGGTGATACCATTTAGTGCCAAAGCGGTTTTGGCGCTTCTGTACTCCTTCCGTTTTTGTCCACTCTTCCAACTGCTGTTGGTGTCTTTCTTGAGCACGCTCCACTTCCTGTTCCAGTGACTGTTCTTCAGTGAAGAGGCGCACGTAGAGCTCCGGAGGCAGGACTAGCATGTCTTCGTGGTCATTCTCTCCCTGGTCACATCCTGGTCGTCGTGACAGTGGGTCGGCCTTGTTAGTCTTTCCTGGTCGATGTACGATCTTCATGTTGTATTCTGCCATCTTAGGGATGTAGCGCGCCACCCGTCGACTGATCTTGTGAGCTTCTCTGTAGTATTGAAGGTTGGCGTGATCGCTGACGACTGTGATGATGTGTGGGGAGCTCAGTAGAAGGTGTCGCCAATGTTCTAACCCCCAGATCATTGCCAATAGCTCCCGATCATGGATGTTGTAGTTTCTTTCCGCTTGGTTGAATGTTCGCGAGTAGTAACCCACAGGGCGCAATTTCTGATCCTTGTCAGGTTGGTGGAGAATTGCTCCACTAGTGTATTGTGAAGCGTCGACTTCTAGGACAAATGGTTCAGCCATGTTAGGTCTCTGTAGGACCGGATCACTAGTGACTGCCTTGATTAGTTGATCCACTGCCTGCATACATTCTTCTGTCCATTCGAACTTGGTTGTCTTCTTTAATAGGTTGGTTAGAGGTCTAGCGACATTGGCAAATCCTGGAATGAACTGCCACTGGTAGCCCAAGACTCCGAGTGTACTGCGGACCTCCCGCACTGATTTTAGTTGACGTGGCCAGTCTGCCAAGCCATGCTTCTTGCTAGGGTCGATGCGGATGGTGCCCTGGTCGATTACGTACCCTAGAAACTCAATTTCTTTTCTGGCGAACTGACATTTCTCTGGTTTCAGGAAGAGCGACTCTCTCTCCAAGATTTCTAAGTATTCTTTGGTGATTTGATCGTGCAGTTCTGGGTCATCAGGGGTTACGATGAGAAAGTCATCCAGATACCAGTGGACCCAGCAGGGATATTTCTTCTTTAGATCAGAGAAGATGCAGTTGGCCATTCTCTGGAAGGCAGCTGGCGCATTACACAACCCAAAGGGCATGACTTTAGCTTCAAACAAGCCTTCGTCCATTTTTACTGCCATGATCCATTGGCTGTCTGGGCGAATTCGGATATTGTAGTATCTGTCTCTAATGTCAAACTTTGACATTAGCTTAGCGTCTCCCATCTGGTCAAAGATAGTGTCGATGCGGGGGAGGGGGTACACGTCCTTTACTGTCCATTCATTCACTTTTCTGTAGTCATAGACTGGTCTCAATTTTCTGTCCTGCTTTTTGATGTAAAAGAAGGGGCTGGACCATGCAGACTTTGACCTTGTGATGTAGCCCTTGGCCTGCTGCTCAGTGAGGAATGTCCGCATAGACTTGGTTTCTTCTGCTGTTAGTTTGTATGTTTTGCAATTGATGGTCTTTGGGGCATCTGGCAGAAGCGTGATCACGAGGTCTTCCGGGCACGAAGGGGGGAAGCGTTTTACTTCTTCTTCTGAGAAAACTTTGGCATATTTCTGGAACTGTTCTGGGACTGCCACCTTGCTTTGCCCTTTCCCTTCCCGTTGCACCCATTGTTGGCTAAAACTTGTCTTGCACATCTTCATTCTTCGTGCCACCCATTTCAACTTTCAGCTTTGCCCTGTGGTGGAAAGCTTGATAGGTGGCCCGTGGACTTTCCCTTCCTTCCAATTGATTTGAGGGTCAAATTCTCGTAACCAGGGGTATCCTAAGATGATTTGGTCTTTGCCTAGGTTTGTGATAAAGAAGATTTGCGCTGCTTCTTTTCGTTCCTTTAGGACATTGAGGAGGCAGTAACTGGTGATCTTCCCATCTTGATTCTCTGTCCCATCTACATTGAACACCGTTCGTGGTTCTTGGAGGTTTATTGCTCCCAGGCCTAGTTTTTCCACCATTCTTGGGTCGATGAAGTTTTCTGTGGCACCACTGTCAAGTAGTGCCTTTTCAGCAGCCGTCTTTGTCGCGCTCGTGAACGATAGGGGAATGTCCAATGTATTGGTTCTCGAGATACAACATATTTGAGTAAGACGGGCTCGCACCCAGGCTGCACGGGTCGAGCCATTTAAAAATCCTCTTCTTCTACCAGTCCGTCCAAGGTGCCGTTGAAGGCCCCCTTCCCAATCTTGGCCCTGATGCTCCTGAGCATCTGGATAGGATCATCGTCGTCACCGACTTGCATGGTTTCATCATCTTCTTTTTTGCTGGCTCTGGCCTTAGGTTGCTGGGGCGGTTTGGGATTGTTTTGCCTTTTCTTTTTAAGACAATCCCTGGAGAGGTGGCCTTGTTCCTTGCAGAAGAAGCACCACCCCTCCCTCCTCAGCCTTTGCTTCTCATCTGCTTTTGCTGAGTCGGTTCTAGTGAAATCGATATCCATGGCCCAAGGGTCTTTCTGAGGGGGGGTTTCTTTCTTTTTGGCCATGAGTTGGCTGGCCCACCAAGGAACGTCCTTCCTGAAGCTGATTTCATGCTTTAGTTGTTGGTAAGCGTCGTGGTGCTGGGTGGCCAACTCTTGCCAGCCCCTCAGTGTGTTTGGGTTCGCCCCTACTTGTTTGAGCATGCTGGTGAGGAGCCCTAGGTCTAGTCCCCTCTTGTACATTCTAATGGTGCCGTTGCTGTCGGCGTCCCACCCTGCCTTCTTCCTGAGGCGATTGAACTCGGCTGTATACTGGGCCAAGTTTCCTTTCTTCATCTCTAAGTGTTCCAGCCTTGTGATCGCATCGTCTTCTTCGTTAGTGTCCTTGAAGGCATCGTCCAGGGCATCCTCGAAGTTGGTCCAGAGGATCTCTGCATTTTCTCCATGCTGAACCACTTCTTGTTCGATTGTGTCCAGGTAATCCTGCACCCATGCCGACACCAAGGGTCCTTTGACCATTCCTAGCATCATCATGACGCAGTTATAGGGGATTAGCATGTCGTCGTGGTTTTGATTGATGGCTTTGTACATCCTCCATTCCGTTTTGAAGACGTTGTACAAGCCTTTGTCCCCTTTGAATGGCGTAGGCAGGATGCCCTTCAGGCCATTTCTAGGTGGCATGGCTGGCTGTGCCCCTCCTGCTGCAGCGCCTGCGGCAATGCCACCTCCACCACTGCCTCCTCCGCCACCGCCACCTCCCCCGCCGCCTCCACCGCCACCACCGCCTCCACCGCTCTGGCTTGGTCCTGCCATTGCTGTGGTTTGTACTGGCTGTGTCAGGGTCACTGAGTGGGTGAACATAGGGGTTGGCGAGGTGATGCTAAGGGCACTCATGGCTCGGTCTATGGGGGTGACTGGGGTGATTAATCTGGGTTCTTCATTTTCTTGTGTGGGTGGAGGTTCTCTGGTTTGGTTATCTTCTGAGGAAGAGTTTGCTTCAGCTGAGTCTTGTTGAGGGGAGGTCGTCCCGCCCTCGTCCTCACTTTCATCTTTGCTTGCTTCTGACAGTTGCATAGACGGAGGGAGAGCTAGCTCATTGAGGATATAGTCGTACTTGGAGAATTTCATGGTGGGGTCAGTCCAATACTCGCTGTTTGACCAATAGATACCATACCACTGGTTGTTGATGAATTCGCAGGGGGATCTGTACTTGGTTCTTGATTCTTCCTCTTCGTGAAAGGAGTAATAGACTGTCGGCTTCTGGTACAACTGGTGCGCCTGTCTTCTGTCTTCCAAAAATCTGATGCTCCCTTTTTGCTTGGGAGTTAGGTCATTGTCTTCTCTGGGAATGACCCTAGTTCCTAGGTCTTCTTCTTTCGTGTCCCAGATGACAATTAGAGACCCATCGTTATTCCTGTCCAGCCTTGCATATGGAAGGCGATATGATCCCCTGGGAGGTAGAGGATCAAAGTGTTTCCTTGTTCAGATTGGAACAGTTTGGTTCCTGCACCCACTACTTTTTCGAGGTGCTCAATTATATGTGAACAGAAGATGAGTGCCTCTTTCCAACACCACCTTTCTGTTCCTCTTGATTGATAATATGCTTGCACAGCTGTGTTTTTGTTCAGGTGCGCATCAATCAACAGTTCCTTGATTTGGATGTATTCTGGTTGTTGTAGGTATTCCCAGGAGGACATACACTGGTAGGTAAGAGCTTCGGCTTTTGTTACGGCTCCACTGGGGCCGGGTCCCAACAAGGGTTTGGTTGTTCTGGTCTCTCCAAAGACCTGGACTCAGGGTTGCACCAGGGCAATGACACACAAAGTCCTGGAGTGTTATAGCACACCCACCAAGCTTCAAGGGCCTTATTAGGGCATTTAAGAGGGTAAGAGAAAAAAAGGGAAATGAGGAGAGGACTGTTCTGGTTCAGAGGAGGGTGAAACAAAGTGGATTCAGGTTAAAGCTGAAGCTGGGGTACAAGCTACCAGCTAAGGTCTACTTATACAGTTTATGCTAATTGTTCTACCAAACTAGGGTGGACAATAAGCAAGGGGTCAAGAACAATAGAAAGCGAGAACAATAGAGACTCAGGACAATAACACTGGACTAAATGGGACGGACAATAACACAACAGAACAATAGAACAGTCAGCACAATAGAGACAATGTGGATGGGATGTCATCAGGATGAGTAAGCGGGTTAGAGAATCATAAGGTCCAACGTGCCCTGCATTCCATAACACCATTTACAAATGCATGTGGTAAGGCCATTGGTTGCGGGGGTCCTCCTTGGGGTGATCCTCCTCCAGCTGGTCCTTCTCCTCCTCCAAAGGGTCCCCCTCCAGGTGGTCCTCCTCCTCCTCTGAAGGGTCCTTCTCCTCTGGCACCTGGGGGTCCTCTACCAAGTGGCTGACCATGTCCCCATGGGTCACCCTGTTGTCTGGATGGTCCAGGGAGGGGTCCTTCATTTCTGAAGGCTGTATTGACCACCACTAGCTCGGTCATTGTTGCCATAACTTGTATTCCCTTAGCTAGTTCTGTGTACGGGGTCACATTGTTCTGTTGCTAGTAGGATGCTGGGGACCTTATCTCTTCATCTGGTTTGTCTGTGTCATCTTCTATCCCAGGCATGCTTCTGGGTGCACTGAGCACCCTATTGTTTGGGTGTTGGGTGTCGGTTTCTCTCCACCATCCTACTTCAGGGTTATCTTGTGGGAGAGATAGGTTTAGGTGGGTTATAAATCTTCCTTTCGTGTTCCTCACTAGTAGGAACCATCAGTCATTGATAAATTCTATGGGGCTGGTGCTCCTTTTGTATGCTATTGAGTAATGTCATTCTGTGGGGTTCCAGAATATGCCACCCTTTACATGGGCTGGCAAGTTGTTGGTGAATCGTACTAAGACATGGACTGGTATCTCATCATCTATGAATACTGCATTGATAAGTGTCGTGGCCATCGCGGATACACTATCACTCTTCTCTACTGCGCCGTCCGGGTGGTAAGGCTAGAGTCTGTTCATGGTATAACACTTGTGTTGGTTCTTGTCCCTCCTAGAGATTTGAGGAGCTTGGACTTATGTTAGGAACAAGCGGTTCCTATGCTCTTGATAGAGTCAGGTGGTTCAGGTAAACCTTAGCGACATCAGTTGATAAGGGTCAGGGTTCAGAAGTACTAAGTCAATGGTCATGTGACAGAGTATCAGCAGTAACTTGCAGTGTTACTGACGGCGTGTGAGACAAGGATCAGGGGTCTAAGAGTTCAGGAATGGAGTGTGAGGTTCTTAGACAAGTATGCTCATATTGCAGAGTTAAGTCCAAGCTGGAGAGCTAGGGCCTAAGTGAGAGTCCTTATGTACATGAGCTACCCTAGTCAGAAAGAGTCAGTATGAGTCGTATAGTAGCAGTCACTGTGACTCATGGTGATGAGTCATAACGAGTCACCATGAGTTGAAGTCCTTGCACAAGTCAGTATGAGTCATGTGGCTTATGTAATCGTACAGTACTCAGTCCAGATGCGAGAATTGTATGTAAGCAATCACGTGAGAAATTTTACATAAGGGGAGGCAGTGACCGTGACACCAAGTCTCTACCTGAGCTTCTCAGTCACCCTGTTGCCTATCACTCAAAGCATGAGCTAAGCTGCTGTACAACAGGCCACAGCACAGCAACCTCCTGATGTTGACCCAACTACAGACAGCAACAACACTGTCACCAGCCCTGCAGGCTCCATTTACAGTTCTTTCTGTGGCTCCACTGCCAGCTCAGCACATGCGCGATCCCCTCTGACCTTGGCTGCAAACACACTAGCTTGTTCGTAATCACCCTTTGATATGATCTGGCCGCTGCACTATCTAGCAGTTAACCCTCAAATTCCGCCAATGCATCCATTCACCAGAATGCCATTCACATGTCAGCAGGCCCTGATTCTGCTGGCACCTCAGCAGGCTGCAATCCTGCTAGCTTGTTCACTACCTACAATGGCTGCTCTAATGGTCATCTCACAATGGTACAACATCCTCCCGCTTGAGCAAGATGGCAGCAACTTCTCTGTCTGGCATTTCCACATATGTGTCATCCTTAGAAGCTACAAACTTCTGACAGTTCTGAACAACACACACCCCAATCCTATCCTTTACCCAGCCAAGTCCACCACCTGGGATGAGAAAGACCAGCAAGCTTTCTCCCTTATCGCTCTTTTGCTCACCAGAGAGCCCATGCACCTTATCTTTCACACCCAGACAGCAAAAGAATGCCTTGATTGTCTCTCAGTGTTTCAAAGGCTGAGGGGGACATAAAATTTCTCAACTCATGAACAGGCTTTTCAGTACACCTCTTAACGACACTGAGCCCCTTGAGCCCCAGATCAATGCCATGATCAACATATCTCATCACCTCACCAAAGCCAGATTCTTCTTCACCGACCAACAGATCGCTCACACCATCACCAATGCCCTCCCCATGTCTCACAGGATGCTCAAGATCATTCTCAACAACCTAAGTCCTCTTGATCAAACGGCTAAGAACATCAAAGTTACCCATCTTTACAGATGAGGATTCACGCATTCATGAATCCAGAGATAGGGCAGCTGCTTTCTATGCCAAGGCTGCCAAAAAGGGCAAGAATGGCAAAAAGAAGTTGGAGAAGAAGGATTCCAATAAGGATAAGGGGAAAGGCAATTGGAACAAGTGCAAAGACCAACAAAAGAAATGTTACACCCACTGCAACTACATGGGTCATGACATCAGTGAGTGCTAAAAACTTAAGGTGTAGAAGGAAAAAGAAGAAAAAGCAGCAACCACAATACCTGTAATGGTGTCTGCCCCCCGTTCTACTTTGACCTCTGTGCCCATCTCCACAAAAGTGGCAGTGGCTTCATCGCACAACAAGAAAATCTTTCTTTACCAAGCTTGCCTGTTGCACTCCTCCTCCCCCCTTCTTGAATCCTGGATCCTCAATTCAGGGGTGTCTCATACTATGTCTTGCAATCACTTGTGGTTCACCCACTTCTCTCCCCTCTCCATGTTACGGCTCGACTAGGGCCGGGTCCCAACTAGGGTTCGAGTAATTTTGGTCTCTCCTAAGACCTAGGCTCAGGGTTACCCAAGGTAACGACGCGCAGAGCCCTGTGGTGTTGTAGCACAACCACCAAGCTTCAGTAGCCTTATTAGGGCGTGTAGGAGGGTAAGAGAAAGAGGGAAAGAGGAGGAGGGGAGTTCTGTCTTTCAGGAGAGGGAAACAAGTCGATTCAGGTTAAAGCCGAAGCTGGGGTACAAGCTACCAGCTGAGGCCTACTTATACAATGTACGCTAATTGTTCTACCAAACTAGGGTGGACAATAAGCAAGAAGTCAAGACAATAGAGCGCGAGAACAATGGAGACTCGGAACAATAACACTGGACTAACTGGGACAGACAATAGCACAATCAGAACAATAGAACAGTCAGCACAATAGAGACAATGTGGACGGGACGTCATCAGGATGAGTAACCAGGTCACGGAAAGCATAGGGTCCAACGTGTCCTGCATTCCGTAACAATACCCCCTCTCTAGAAGGCAGTCCCACCTGCCACCTTAGTCAGTTTTACGTCGTGACTGGGACGGGCCGGCGACACAAGTGTCTAGGACTTCCATCTGCTTGCGCTTCTTCTTGATCTCCTCTGCAGTGCCATCCAAAAGACATCCCCCACCGTGCCATGTGTGGTCTTCAGGGACGCGGCACACTCCAAGCCCGGGCATACAGGAGAAGTGAGGGAAGGGGCAGCCGTCGCTGTTGTGGGTCATCATTCTGTCGTGGAAACGGCAGTGTTTCAGTTCTCTACGCGGCGTAGAGTCATTTGGAAAATCGAATCTCTGAAGACCTCCGGAATCAAGTCCCAAGCGATCAAGTCCGTGTGGGTGAAGAGTAAGACGCGCTCGTGGCTCCATATCCCGATCTCTCTGCTGAGGACCCCCGGGATTACCGTCTCTCTGGTCGAGCCAATATTCGGTGGTCCCGTAGGTGGGGAACGCTTGAATGGCTTCGTCCTGCGTGCTAACTGGGGTCGTCTGGGTGCCAACGCTGCGGGTCTGAGGGGGCGGATCCGGGACCCAACCGTCGGTCTGCGCCGCCACGACAGCGGGGATCGTGGGAGCACGAAGGAGGTTGATCTGTAGTCTGCCTTCGTCGTCTTCTTCAAACCATTCTTCTTCAGGGGTCTCTGGTCTAGCGAAGTCACCCAGCCTTTGGGCAACCATGGTGCTACGGCCGTCAGTGAAGATGCGGGTGCGTCTCTGAGCTCCGGGGTGGTCCCTTCTCCACTTGAAGTCGAAAAGGCAGTGAAGACACTGTCGGGTATCCTCGTAGTACTTATAGGGATTGTAAGGCCACTCGTAGTTGTTTTCGCGCCCCACTGGCCAGTCATACGGGATCCCCAGACACACGAGACGAACTTGGCGGTAGTCAACTATGAAGGAGCCGGGGGAGGTGCAATGTTCTCGTTTGGGATCGAAGAAGTCTGCGTCTGCCCGGGAAGCTTGGAAAATTTGCGGGAGGGAGAGATCAAGGTTTGCGGATTGAATCTCCTCCCAAGTATAAGGGAGCGAGGTAACCGGGGCGTTAGTAATGGGAAGCGCAGATGGCCTCCCGACAGAAGTGTCTGTGTCGGCTATGATGGGCGTAGGTGATGTGGATCTGTCGTTTGAGGAAGAACTCGCGGAAGTGAGGGGTAACGAAGGGGGGTTCGTTAGGCTCTTGGAAGAGGGAGCGAAGCTGCATTGTCTGTTGTCCATCCTCCCCCGTCTTATTATAATCTTCCTTGCCTTTGTTGGGTTTTGTTTGTGAAATTCTTCCACCAGGTCATCCGCGTGCACCTGGTCAGCTGGTTCCCAGGTGTTGTGGGCGTGGGGGTACCCTTCCCACTTCAGGAAGTACTCGAGGCGCCCCTTGCCACGCCCTTTTCGCCTGGAGTTCAACACCTGTTCGACTTCGTATTCTTCCTCACCTTCTATTACGTCTGGGGCTGGTTCTGTGAAGGCCTGCCCATTTTCTTCCGTCTCCTTGTATGGTGATAGAAGGGACGCATGGAAGACCGGGTGGACACGTTTTTGACGCCACTGATCCGGGAGTTTCAGTTTGAAAACTACCGGATTAATCACCTGGACCACTGGGAATGGGCCGTATCTTTTTGGGGCTAACTTGGCGAAGGGGTGCGACGTTTTGAGGTTCTTCCCGTCTAGCCAAACTTGGTCTCCTTCCTTGAAGGGTTCATATGCTCGTCTACCCTTCTTTCGCACATTCCGCTTTTGGAGGAGGTCTTGCGCCCTTTGGATCGCTTGACGCGCTTGGTTACGTTTCTCCATCAGGTAGTCTTTGCGCCGTTCTACTGCTGGCATCTTCCCTTCCTTATCGTTTGCCATACCGTGGGTGTGTGTCCTATGAGTAAGTCGAACGGGGTTTGTTTTGTTGTTTCATTGATCCACGAGTTGTGGACGAACTGGGCTAGAGGCAACCAGCTGACCCAGTCATTCTGTTGGAAGTTTCCATAGACGCGCAGGTATTGTTCTAGCCATTGGTTCGTTCGTTCCGATTGGCCATCTGTTTGGGGGTGGTATGCCGTACTGATGTTCTGGTCAATCCCCAATTGTCTACACAGTTCCTCGTCCATTTTGATGCAAAGCGCGGATCGCGATCCGAGATCACCCGCTTCGGAGGGCCGTAATGGGGGAACACCTCTTTGGCGTAGCATCTCGCAACTCCTTCACTGTCGATGGTTTTGTTGCAAGGGATAAAGAATGCCGCCTTGCTACAGTCGTGGTCGGTGATGGTCAGAATACTGTCGTAGCCTTGTGACTCTGGGAGGTCTGTGATCAGATCTAGGGCAATTGTCGAATATGGGGCGTAGCTTTGTTTTGGGGGATGGGTACCAAGGGGACTTTGGGTCTGGTTGTGCCGCTCTTGGTGCTTTGACAAGTTGCACACCCCTGCACGTATTTGGTGACGAATGTTCTCATCGTGGGCCACCAGTAATCTTTAGCGATTGTGGACCAAGTCCTCATGATCCCCGGATGCCCCGCCGTCTTGTGATCGTGGTACATTTGTAGAATGCTTCGATGCACTGTGGGGTCTTCTGGAACCGCCAATCGGTCGTGGTGATACCACTTGGTCCCAAAGCGTGTCCGATGCTTTCGCACTCCTTCTGTTTTCGCCCACTCTTCCAACTGCTGTTGATGTTTCTCTTGAGCGCGCTCTACTTCTTGTTCTAATGACTGCTCTTCCGTAAAGAGGCGCACAAAGAGTTCTGGGGGCAAGACTAGCACATCCTCGTGGTCATTTCCCCCTGGTCGCATCCTGGTCGTCGTGACAGTGGGTCGGCCTTATTAGTTTTCCCCGGTCATGGACAATCTTCATGTTGTATTCTGCCATCTTAGGGATGTAGCGCGCTACCCGTCGACTGATCTTGTGCGCTTCCCGGTAGTACTGAAGGTTAGCGTGGTCGCTGACGACAGTGATGACGTGCGGGGAGCTCAATAGAAGGTGCCGCCAGTGTTCCAAACCTCGGATCATTGCCAGTAGTTCCCGGTCGTGGATATCGTAGTTCCTCTCTGCTTGGTTGAACGTTCGCGAGTAATATCCCACAGGGCGCAACTTCTGATCCTTGTCCGGTTGGTGGAGAATTGCTCCACTAGCGTATTGTGACGCATCGACTTCTAAGACAAATGGTTCAGCCAAGTTAGGTCTCTGTAGGACCGGGTCGCTAGTGACTGCCTTGATTAGTCGATCCACCGCTTGCGTACATTCCTCTGTCCACTCAAACTTGGTGTCTTCTTTAGTAAGTTAGTCAGAGGTCTAGCAACATTGGCAAATCCTGGGATGAACTGCCGTTGATAGCCCAAGACTCCGAGCGTACTGCGGACCTCCCGTACTGATTTCAGTTGTCGTGGCCACTCTGCTAGCCGTGCTTCTTGCTAGGGTCGATGCGAATGGTGCCCTGGTCGATGACGTACCCCAGAAACTCGATCTCTCTTCTGGCGAACTGACATTTTTCCGGCTTCAGAAAGAGTGACTCCTTCTCCAGAACTTCTAGGTATTCTTTGGTGATTTGATCGTGCAGTTCTGGGTCGTCAGGGGTTACGATGAGGAAGTCGTCCAAGTACCAGTGAACCCAACGGGGGTATTTCTTTTTCAGATTAGCAAAATGCGGTCTGCCATTCGTTGGAAGGCGGCGGGTGCGTTACACAATCCAAAAGGCATGACTTTGGCTTCAAACAGCCCCTCGTCTGTTTTCACTGCCGTGATCCACTGGCTGTCCGGGTGAATCCGAATGTTGTAATATCCATCTCTAATGTCAAACTTGGACATTAGCTTGGCGTCTCCCATTTGGTCGAAGATGGTGTCGATGCGGGGAAGGGGGTACACGTCCTTACCGTCCATTCGTTCACTTTTCGGTAGTCATAGACGGGTCTCAACTTCCCATCCTGCTTCTTGATGTAGAAGAAAGGGCTGGACCATGCGGATTTCGACCTTGTGATGTATCCTTTATCTTGCTGCTCTGTGAGAAACGTCCTCATCGATTTGGTTTCTTCCGCCGTTAATTTGTATGTCTTGCAGTTGATTGTCTTCGGGGCATCTGGCAGAAGCGTGATAACGAGGTCTTCGGGGCGTGAAGGGGGAAAGCGTTTTGCCTCTTCTTCTGAGAAGACCTTGGCGTACTTCTGGAACTGCTCCGGCACGGCTACCTTGCTTTGCCCTTTTCCCTCTCGTTGAGCCCACTGTTGACTGAAACTCGTTTTACACATTTTCATCCTTTGAGCCGCCCACTTCAGCTTCCAACTTCGCCCGGTGGTGGATAGCTTGATAGGTGGCCCTCGAATCTTTCCTTCCTTCCAATTGATCTGAGGGTCAAACTCCCGTAACCAGGGATATCCCAGGATGATCCGATCTTCGCCTAAGTTTGTGATATAGAAGATCTGGGCGGCTTCTTTGCGTCCTTTGAGAATGTTGAGAAGACAGTAGCTGGTAATTTTACCGTCTTGATTCTCCGTTCCGTCTACGTTGAACACCGTTCGTGGTTCCTGGAGGTTTATGGATCCCAGGCCTAGCTTCTCCACCATCCTTGGGTCGATAAAATTTTCTGTAGCACCACTGTCGAGTAGTGCTTTTTCGGCAGCCGTCTTGGTCGCGCTCGTGAACAATAGGGGAATGTCCAGTGTATTGGTTCTCGAGATACGACATATTTGAGTAAGACGGGCTCGCACCCAGGCTGCACGGGTCGAGCCATTCAAAAATCCTCTTCTTCTACCAGCCCATCCAAGGCACCGTTGAAGGCTCCTTTCCCAATTTTGGCTCTGATGCTCCTGAGCATCTGGATGGGGTCCTCGTCGTCACCGACTTGCGTGGTTTCATCGTCCTCCTTCTTGCTAGCTCTAGCCCTGGGCTGCTGTGGCGGTTTGGGATTGCTTTGCCCTTTCTTTTTAGGGCAATCCCTGGAGAGATGTCCTTGCTCTTTGCAGAAGAAGCACCGTCCCTCCCTTCTCAGTCTTTGTTTTTCGTCCGCTTTAGCTGAGTCGGTTCTGGTGACATCGATGTCCATGGCCCAGGGATCTTTCTGAGGGGGGTTTCCTTCTTCTTGGCCATGAGCTGGCTGGCCCACCGAGGGACGTCCTTTCTGAAGCTGATTTCATGCTTCAATTGTTGGTATGCGTCGTGGTGCTGAGTGGCTAACTCTTGCCAGCCTCTCAGGGTGTTTGGGTTCGCCCCTACTTGTTTGAGCATACTGGTGAGGAGCCCTAGGTCCAGTCCTCTCTTGTACATTCTGATGGTGCCGTTGCTGTCGGCGTCCCATCCTGCCTTCTTCCTGAGACGATTGAACTCGGCTGTATACTGGGCCAGGTTTCCTTTCTTCATTTCTAGGTGTTCTAGTCTCGTAATCGCGTCGTCTTCTTCGTTGGTGTCTTTGAAGGCGTCATCTAAGGCATCCTCAAAGTTGGTCCACAGGATTTCTGCATTCTCTCCGTGCTGGACTACTTCTTGTTCGATGGTGTCCAGGTAGTCTTGTACCCATGCCGACACTAGTGGTCCTTTAACCATTCCTAACATTGTCATGACGCGATTGTAGGGGATTAGCATGTCATCGTGGTTTCGGTTGATGGCTTTGTACATGCGCCATTCGGTTTTGAAGACGTCGTAAAGGCCCTTTTCTCCTTTAAACGGCGTAGGTGGTATCCCTTTTAGCCCGTTCCTCGGAGGAGCGACTGGTTGGGCCCCAACTGCTGCAGCTGCGGCGCCTCCGCCTCCACCGCCACCTCCGCCACCTCCGCCACCGCCACCTCCGCCACCACCGCCCCCCACCACCTCCGCCTCCACCACCCTGGCTTGGTCCTGCCATTGCCGTGGTTTGGGTTGGCTGTGTCAAAGTTGCCGAGCGGGTGAACATGGGGTTGGCGATGTGATACTAAGGGCACTCATGGCGCGGTCTATGGGGGTGACTGGGGTGATCAACGTAGGTTCTTCATTTTCTTGCGTAGGCGGGGGTTCTCTGGTTTGGCTGTCGTCAGAGGAGGAGTTTGCTCCTGCTGAATCTTGTCGGGGGGATGTCGTCCCGTCTCCGTCCTCGCTCTCGTCTTCGCTAGCTTCTGACGGCTGCAGGGAAGGGGGGAGCGCTAGTTCATTGAGGATGTAGTCGTATTTGGTGAACTTCATAGTGGGATCGGTCCAGTACTCGCTGTTTGACCAGTAAATGTTGTACCACCGATTATTGATAAATTCGCAGGGGGATCTGTACTTGGTTCTTGACCCGGCTTCTTCGTGATAGGAGTGATAGGTTGTCGGTTTCTGGTATAATTGGTGCGTTTGTCTTCTGTCCTCTAAGAACCTGATGCTCCCCTTTTGTTCGATGGTTAGGTCGTCGTCCTCTCTGGGAATGACTCTAGTTCCTAGGTCGTCTTCGTTTGTATCCCAGACAACGATTAAAGACCCGTCGTTATTCCTGTCCAGCCTTGCGTGTGAAAGGCGATATGATCCCCCGGTAGATAGAGGATCAACGTGTTTCCTTGTTCAGATTGGAACAACTCTGTTCCTGCACCCAAGATTGTTTCTAGGTGCCCAATGGTGCGTACACAGGAAATGCTGACTTCTTTCCAGCACCTTTGTTCCGATCTTCGTTTGGCGTTATACTGTTTCTGTATTGCCTCGTTCTTGTTCAAGTGTGCGTCAATCAACAATTCTTTGATTCGCAGGTAGATTGGTTGTTGTAGATAGTCCCAAGTGGACATCTACTGGTAGGAGCTTCGGCTTTTGTTACGGCTCGACTAGGGCCGGGTCCCAACTAGGGTTCGAGTAATTTTGGTCTCTCCTAAGACCTAGGCTCAGGGTTACCCAAGGTAACGACGCGCAGAGCCCTGTGGTGTTGTAGCACAACCACCAAGCTTCAGTAGCCTTATTAGGGCGTGTAGGAGGGTAAGAGAAAGAGGGAAAAGAGGAGGAGGGGAGTTCTGTCTTTCAGGAGAGGGAAACAAGTCGATTCAGGTTAAAGCCGAAGCTGGGGTACAAGCTACCAGCTGAGGCCTACTTATACAATGTATGCTAATTGTTCTACCAAACTAGGGTGGACAATAAGCAAGAAGTCAAGACAATAGAGCGCGAGAACAATGGAGACTCGGAACAATAACACTGGACTAACTGGGACAGACAATAGCACAATCAGAACAATAGAACAGTCAGCACAATAGAGACAATGTGGACGGGACGTCATCAGGATGAGTAACCAGGTCACGGAAAGCATAGGGTCCAACGTGTCCTGCATTCCGTAACATTTGTTCTTTGTAAACATGCTGCGCTATACAAGTGCTGATTCAAAAAAAAAAAATAGCTGCGCACCATGATCACATTACGGCTGGACACCCCGGAATTTCAAAAACCTTACATGCAGTAGAACAAGGCTATTGGTGGCCCGACATGAAAACCTTTATCCGACAATACGTCAAAGGATGCGCCACCTGTCAGACCACAAAGAGTAATACAGTTCGTCCCAAGGTCCCAATTTACCCAATCACCGTCAAACCAAATGCACTGCCATTTGAAACCATCGCACTCAACCTCATCGTGGACCTCCCACCATCACAAGGCTATGACTCGATCTTGACTATTACCAACCACGACTGCACAAAGGCGGCGTTCTTCCTCCCTTGTACGCAGAAAATCGACTCTGAAGGAGTGGCCGCACTCTACGCCCAGCACGTCTTCCCTCACTATGGGATTCCCAAGACCATCATATCAGACCGTGACACGAGGTTTACCTCGAAGTGGACAACAGACCTCTGTAAACGACTCAAAATAAACCAAAACATTAGTACAGCATATCACCCCCAGACAGACGGCCAATCAGAAAGGACAAACCAATGGCTAGAACAGTACCTTTGAATCTACGGCAACTTCCAGCAAAACGACTGGGCGCGATGGCTTCCACTCGCCCAATTTGTGCATAACTCCTGGCCCAGCTCCACCACCGGAAAGACCCCCTTTGAATTACTCATTGGCTTCACTCTGCGCGCCCAGGAACAACAGATAACGGACTCGACCCTACCGGCCCTAGATGAACGATCCACTTATCTCTGCGGACTGCGGGAACGAGCGCAAAAGGCCATTCAACAGGCACAAGACATGACACGGAAGTACCACGAGCGAAAGAAGGGGCAACGCCACTTCCGACCTTTCACCAAGGGACAAATGGTTCTACTCGAGGGGACAAACTTAAACCTACCATATCCGACGAAGAAGCTTCGACCAAAACGCTTCGGACCTTTCCGCGTCACCAAAGTGGTCTCACCCTATGTGTACAAGCTGGACTTGCCACCCCAATGGAAGATCCACAACGTCTTCCATGCATCCCTTCTCACCCCCTATTTGGAAACAGCCGAACATGGCCGAAATCACACCGAGCCACCCCCAGATCTGGTTGACGATCATCAGGAGTACGAGGTCGAAGAGATCCTCAGATCAAGAAGGCGATACAGAAAACTGCAATACCTCCTAAAATGGAAAGGGTATTCCGCAGCACACAACATGTGGGAACCGGTCGAGAATGTCAATTCCCCGGAGTTAATCCGAGAATTCCACGAGACAAACCCCAAAGCCGTGAGAACCTTGGAAGTCAGGGAGAATATAAACCCCACTCTTGACCCTCTACCGTCGCTATCCCCCTCTCCTATGGACTTCTCCCCCATCAGAGACTTTATCCTCGACCTTGACATTGCCTCCCTCGAAGTCCCTGACGACACCTACGCTGCCCTCTTGCTCACCGGCCTCACCCCAGAAGACTTTCAACCTGAGCACCTCGACGTCGACAACGAGTATGCCGCCTCACTGTCACCCCTCCCAGTACCAGATCCGTCCACCAGGCCCCTCGCACCCGTACCTGTACTCTGGGCCCCTCAGCCCACTCGACCTGCCACTTACAGCGAGTGGTCCCCTGAGCCCTCCGATGACAACTACCCCTTGCCCGTCGCTCCTCCCAATTCGGAGGAAGAGCCCCCTTCCCTCACGCTCGACGCCTTCCACCGCATCGACGAGTGGAGAACCCAGTCGGCCCCGCTACTCAAGGCAGCGGGCCAAGAAGTCTCTCCCTTTTCGTCACCCTCCTCGCGCTCTGAGCCATTCGACACCTCTGAGCGGCCCTTCACGCAGGTCAACACCCCCGCCTTCAACAGCGACGGTCATCGATCTGACCAGTCCGTCTCCGCCTCCAGTGATGAGGAGTCCCAGCTACCACATCAGGACTCCTACTCCAGGTACCCCTCTCCCTCCAGCCTGCATGCATCAGTTACATTGGACGCCGGCTACTCCCGACCCGCTTGGGGCCATGTTGCCCAACCCTATCAACACACCATTCATACTGGCGCGGAGTCCTACACCTCCCCCGAGAAGGGCAAGGCTCCTGCAGATGGTGGTGCTCGTGAACTCTGACGGGAACACGCAGGCATTTGGCACGGCGTTTGTGCCACCGAATACGCGCCTCCTGCACATGGCGCGTGGTATTTCCCTCAGCAGTTTTCCACCCCTCTAGCCACTACCTGGATCCCAACCTACCCGCCTCCGTCTCCCGTGTTTCTGTACTGTCACCACTGCAATACTGCACGGCCCGACCACTCCGCCGACTTATGCCCCATCGACGTCCGCTGCCTGTATTGCGCAGGCGGACACCTCTTGTGTCATTGCCCCTGGCCGCACTTCCTGTGCACGGCCGATGACTGCTTCTGCCCCGACGACCACGACTTTGCGGAGCCAGAAGGTGTCCGCAACCCTGTCTGGCAGTGCCCTACGTCCCTTGTTTTGCGTCAATGCACCTTTTAAGGCGCTGGTGGCACAGCGCCCTTGAGAAGGGAGGCACTGTTACAGTTTGGCACGTGATCTGCTTATGTATTAGCCTCATGTGATTGTGGGTATCTTTTTGCTTTCTTCTGAGACAGTCTACGATATGGATCTTGCCAGTACGATACAATCTCTGGATCTTCCCGAAGCATCTCTGTAGATCTCCGTAGTTTCTCCGTTCGATCTACGATATATTATTTAGGAGGCATGTCACACTGTGACATGCCTGGGACTCTATGACTCAGCATCACACCCTAGGAGTATATAAACCGGTCCGTTGTAGCTTGTCTCCTTAGACTTCGCTTCGTCTGCAATCAGACTAGTTGAACCCTCTTCCCTTCTTGTCCCCTCAAGTCAGACCTCCTGACTGTTGTCATCCAAGACTTAGTCTCGTCTTGTGATTGCCTTGACTTCTTCTTTGACAATACAGTAGAGTGCATCCGTCAGTGCAACTGTTATGGACTGACACGTGTTCGCTGACTCATACTATACATTTTCGGACTGATGACTCATTTCTGCTGACTCCCTTGCTTATGTGAATGGACTGCCGATCGCTTTGTTTCAGATCGCCTACTTATTTTTCTCACGATACAGCTTTACACAGCACCGTACAGCCTCAAGCAACAGCCACATGCACAGGATGACTCGCTGATTCCTGGAACATGTTTCAAACCCTGAAAGCTGTACGAAGGTCACAGCCCTTACGGCTGTGTACATAGCCGTGTTCTTTCTCTATATAAACCCTGTACTTTCTGCCCTAGAGACCTTAAGTCTCAGTTTTGTTTCGCAATCCAAGTCTTCTATCTATTAGAACCTTGCTTGCCTAGAAGCATCAGACCTGAGAGAACCCTCTTGACATCACGTCCTTCGACTTCTTGACACTTTGGTCTTATCCCTAAGCCCAAAGCCCTTGACCTCTGAAACGCTCTTGACTTAATCGTTTACTAAGTCTCGTCTTTATCGAACCTTTGATCTTGACTTGCACGCCTTGCAAGTCTAGTTCTTGACTTCACAAACGATCGTACACTTCGTACAAAGGTCCCACTTGGAACCTTAACAGCAACGCTCTCCTCTATAGTAAAGCCAAGGGAAGAACTTGTGTGATCCTCGTCGTGCTGAGGCTTAGTGCCACGCTCAGCCCTCCTCGATCACTGCCACAGCACCATCGTGCGCCAAGGCCCCTCCGAGCCTTGACATAGCTTTGCTTAGAACTCCTTATTTTTCAATAAGGAGAATTAAGAACACTAAGGACACTAAGGAAAAAAATTTCTACTTATTTTCTGCTTATTTTTTGTGCACTAAAATTGTCTCAAGCAAGATTAAGAGAATTACTTTAGATAAGCAGACTAAGCACAATTAAGAACCAAAACAAATAGTAAGGAAGTTTACTTGAGCTAGTGGGCCATTACTTCAATTTAGTGATCAACAGGGGTATCTCAAACCCCTGGGGTTTGAGGGTAGGGTAACTGTGGGGTAAGGGTAAGGGTATGTCTTCACATACCCCAACAGACCCCCAGACCCCAGAGGTACCCCAGATGCCATAGCAGGTGGAGATAATAGGGGAGTAACAGAGGAGATGTCTGAGGATGCAACAGGGGGGGGTGTGTTGGTAGGGGCCCAGGCATACTCAGAGAAGCAATCAAAGGAACAGGGGGGAAGGTGGTGGTGGAAATAGATGCTGTGATGAGGTGCAGTGGTGTGCATATGGCAGGGAGACAAGAAAAACAACAGGAAGGTGAGGGAGGTGAGAATGGATGCTATGGCAATGTGTAGCGGCACGCATGCAGCGAGGAAGCAAGGTGAATAACAGGGTGGCAGAGAAGGAGGGAGTGGACACTATGGCAATGTGTGGTGGCACGCACATGACAGGGAGATGAGGGGAACAGCAGGAGGGTGGAGGTGGCAAGAGTGGATGTTGTGGCAAGACAAAGTGGCACACGTGGCAGGGAAGGGGCCAGAGAAACAGGGTGATGAGGAGGTAGTGAAAATGGATGCTTTCATGAGATGCAGTGGTGTGCATGTAGAAGAGAGGTGGGGGAGACAACCACAGAGTGGATGAGGCAGAAATGGATGCTGTAGAGAAGCATGGTGGCACATGCATGGCAGGGAAGTGAGAGAGGCAATAGGATGATAGATGAGGTGAGGTTGGATGATATGGCAAGGCACAGTGGCATGCATGCAGCAGGAAGTCAATAAGAGAAGCAAGGAGGAAGGCAGAGGCAGAAATGAATGCTGTGATGAGGCGCAGTGGTGCGCAGGCAGAATGTAGGTGAGATAAACAACAGGAGGGTAGATAAGGTAACAATGGATGTTTTGGCAAAGTGCAGAAGTGCGCATGCAGCAGGAAGACAATAATAGAAGCAAGGAGACAGGAAGAGGTGGAAACAGATGCTTTAATTAGGTGCAGTGAGGTGGCAGTGGCAGCAGTAGTAGATAGAGACAATGGCACACACAGTGACACACTAACCTCCAGGTCAGGTCTGTGTACCCCTGCCTGTACCCCACAAAAACCCCAACCCCAGCCTTGGGGTAAGGGTTTGCTGGGGTAAGGGTAAGGGTATTAATAAATATACCCCAGGGTTACCCTTGTTGATCACTATACTTCATATGGCATTTCTGAGTTCTCTCATATATATATTAAAACTATCATATGTACAACTGCCAAAATAATAGTTAGCTTTGGTTTTAAGGTATTCTGTGTATACAAACAACATCAAAAATGTACTATGTTATTTCTACACTGTGTCATGTTTAAATGAGAATGTGTCCAGAATTAAATAAACCTTTGATTTCAATTACTCAACATGAATAATATGTTTTATCATATGACAAGTGGATCCTTTGGTAGATTCTCTAACTTTGTTGAGCTTCATTACTGGATCATTTACATCGTAATAACAGGCCAGATAGATCATCCTATTATTTGACATTGCGGAACTGTCCCATGACATGCACTACTTTTTATACTATGCTAATGAAAGAGTAAAACATGAAACAACGGTTCAAATCCCACAATAGTGGGTTGATGGTATTAAGGATGATTTGGGCTTCAAAATTTGTTAACTCCCCCCCCCTTCTTTGATGTACAGATTATCCATTAATGGTTTTCAGCACTTTATTTTAGACAATATACATATCACAAACATATATCGCCAAAATAGAATCAGTTACAGGAATTGAAGATATATTCGTCAGCTCATGAATCAATCAACTTCCTGTGAATATTCCATCATGAAACCATATTATTCCATTATTACAGTAGTTATAATCCTTGGCATGAAGTGTTCACACGAAAAGTAGATTACTCCACACAAATTGTACTGGCAGAATGAACCACTCGCTTCAATATTCAAAATGATGTCTAATGCACATAATCCTTCCCATAATTCAATTGCTAGTATAGGTGGGTGAAATATAAATAAAAATGAATGGATCAAAGTTTTGTCACATCCATGACATACAGAAGATGATGGGGTAATAAAGTTATCCATATATTGTTGTATGGAATAATATGTGGGTGCAGCATGTGTCATAATCTTGCACGAATTAGACGAGTGTTCATCCCTGTCCACTTCATGGTTATTAGGACACATAATGAGTGACTTCATAACAGGGAACAGAGAAATTAACAAACAATTCATGACAGCATGTACACTTGTATAACATCCAAATGCAAATTCACCATCTAATCGCGCAAACCGATGCCTCATGAAATCCTGTATCTTCTCTAAATTATAAAAGTTCATTCCCATATGATAATGAATATGTGATTTAAATGCAGTGATCAAAAAATCAAGATGTTCATTGCCCAGTTCATTCCATGCACGCAATATTGTCTCTGGGTTTTCACACCAAACATTGAAGAGTATTGTAAGTATTGCATCATACACACAGCTATTATTCCACCATTGCAAACCAATGGGAACAAATGATTCTGAAGACACATAGTTTTCCATATTGGATACACTTCCTTTGAGCCTTTTCATACAATTTGTTTTCAAAACATAGCATTGTAATATCATCAAGAAGTTCAAGTTCGCAAAATTCTTGTTGCAAAGCCCCCAAAGCCCCCCCCATGATTTTAGAGAGGTGAAATCCACCTAATATCAAAGTTCCTGCAGCACTTGTTCCACACATCAGGAAAACCCATTTTGCCTTAAACTGTATTAGATGCTCCTTAAAGCTTACTTAAGATGTTGGTAATTAGATCCTCAACTTACCAACATTGAGGATCTAATTACCAACATCTTAAGTAAGCTTTAAGGAGCATCTAATACAGTTTAAGGCAAAATGGGTTTTCCTGATGCATGAAAGCACAGTGTAATATTCCTGATGTGTTCACATATATCTCAAGTCTACCACATTGTCCATCCATGTTTTTTCTTGAGAAGCATAGTCAGTCATACTGAAATTGGGCAACACATCAGGCTGTGAATGTGACATACTGATAGAAGAATCATCTGGCAAATGACAAGTAGTAGTAATACTATTCTTAGTTAATGGAACAACATTTAATGGAAGACCATCAAGCTTCACGTTGAGTGGTGGATCCTTGAGTTGGACAAAAAGTGTATCTAATGTGTTAATACTGTTTATCAATTATAACTGCCATCCATACACAAACACTTCTTATCCCTTCATGATGCAAACTTCTGTTGCAATATTATTTCTTATCATGACAGGCATTCCTATACAAAGCAACAATTTTCCAGGTATCAGTTTTGTATTTGCACAAGGTGGTTGATTCTACAAAACCCTCTGAAGATCTGGTGTAATTTTCCCATTATAAGCCCCTTTTGATCTGGACTTTATCCTTATGTTCCTCTTCTTACATTTAACATCTTTTACATCATCTGAAGGTAGTGAATCTATAGAAAAGAAGTCCACCAATTTCTGATTCGACTCTTCTGCAAATCATAATGAACCCAACCAATTAATCTTGTCCTTTAGTGCATTTAGGCACATAATGATCAACACATTTCAAAAACAATCATCATTTATTGAAGCTTTGCCAGGTAGATTACTCGAAACATGAGATCTAAGAAAGGTAATATCAGCTGGTGTATATGTTTTATATCGCATATTGGAAAGGGCTTCGCAAAAGGCACTATTTTCAACAGATTCAACACGCTGCCTCATATTTTGGTGCAAAATAACCACCATTGTGACTTGATGCCATACCAATTGCAGCCTGTTGGTCCTTCAATGCTGTCACAATCTTGCCTGCAGTTTGACTGTAAAGGGAAGTATATTCGCCACCAATTGCAGGTGGTAGTTGAGCAAAGTCACCTGCAAAGATCATATTCATCCCTCCAAATGGCATGTCCGGATTATTTAATACATGTGCTAACCTTTCACTGATAAGATACATATCTCTACACAACAACATAGAAACTTCATCTAAGAAAATATATTGAACACCTACTAATCTAGTTTTTATCTGCGAGAGCTGTACATTAGATGACCAGTTGCCATCTGAGCTGATACCGAGTACAGAATGATAAGTAGAACCTCCCAATAATGCAGCAGCACTTCCAGTGGGGGCCAATATAAGAAGGCAATACAACTCATTTCTTCGTGAAAAGAATTCTGAGATAGCACAAAGTACCTGCAATTTTCCAGTACCTGCCATTCCACTGATATACATCTTTAATTATCCAAATTCAGGTCCACAGGAATGATTAATGATGATATGAAATGCACAACCCTGTTCTGTATTCAATTTGAAGGATGTCTCTATTTCTTCAATCGTATGACACCATTCTCTTGATTCATATGCATGAGATAAATAAGATTTTTTCAACAATACGCACTTCATTAGGTATAAACTGTGAATTCACTACACAGGCCATAGAGAAAGCATTTGAAGTTGCTGGCATGTTTCATGAACAAACATCGATAACCTCAGCACGTTTTTCTGCAACAACCCTTTTCCATGCCACACTGTTCTGCTTAATTTCAGGAGAAGTGCGATTGCAATTTATAACAATTTCCCACAATCTCAATGCAATGCGTGTGCATATTCAACATCAGGAAACTGGTCCCTGCTCCATAGCAACCTGGCGCCTAAGTAGGCACAGTAGCGTGTGTAGGCCTCAGTAGCCAGGAACATCCTACAGAGCACTCGAGAGCCTATAGTCACAGGCCATGTGCTCTGTAGAACTAGGTAAAACAGGTCACACAGATGTATTTTTGGGTATTGTGAACATTGCATTATATTAGGGGTGTGAAGTGGAACTATCAAACTTTGAAAAAATGGGCAAATTCATGCAGAGAAATGTATGGATTGTAAAAAAATGAGGATGCTGTTTCAAGAACAGTCTCCAGAGTCCACAACCTCAGGCAACGTGTACCAAACTGGGGTATCAGGTGACAACTTCTCACAATCTGCTCCACAGGGATGATGTCAACTGCAGGGCCTCGATTATGGGATGCGCGTGTAACGTAATAAAGATGAGAGTCCGGATGCGGCCCTTGAAAGGGCGTGAACCATTCGATATAGGCGAGTCTTTGCGGAACGTCGGCTTGTCGGCGCAGATGGACAGGAAGATCAAAATGAGGCGCACCTGGGCAACTCGAAGCCCTAGAGATTGTTAAGCCAAGAGTAATTGAATAGAATGGGTCACGCACCATCAAGCACAGTATGTCTCGTCACCTGGTTAACCCCACCTTCTGTCCTCACCAGAACTGTGTCGAACCCTGCTTTCCCATCGGCAGAACCACGTCCAGTTCCTCCATGAACACGGGTGGCGCAAATTCGGGTGCATTCACTGAAGCAGCCAGAGGCGGGTGAATCCGGCAACCATATTTTGAGAGCCTTGTAGGCATCAAATGGTCGAAATGATTCGGGAGTACAGGCTTAAGAGGTAGAGGGGAAGAATGTCAGAGAAAGCCCTGGAGGGCAGAGAGAAATTGGGAAGCACCAAAGTTGTGTACAATCGTCTCGATATCAAGGTGGGAATATGTAGGACGTATTGTTGTAATGTGTGTGTCAGAATTATGGTCTTCCTCCGAGTCCAAGTCTGAGTCTGAGTCCGAGTCAACTGAGTCACTGGCAAGTCTCCCAAGATAGGCCTCAAATCGCTTCATGCCTCTTGATGGCCTAGCCAAGCAGTCATTTGGGCAACATATTCCCGTTTATTGCTTGCACGGTAGCCATCCTTAGCGAAATTGATATGAAGGCGTTCAGGTGATTCCATGTTGTAGCCGTCCAATGAGCCGTGAGACTTGATGGTGTGCAGTAGTGTAGCATGGAATGGATTTTTGGAATATTGAAGTGGGTCCGAATACCTGCCTCTACAAAGACGTCCTTGTTGTCATGGAAGATCTTCAGAGCACTTTGGAGGGCATCGACTGTCATAGAGGTGTGAATGTGAAGTTGGGAATAATATATGAAGTCAATGATGGCAACCACGATTCTCAAGGTAATTGGTTGAACCGCATCCATGAGAAGTCCGACAAACACGTGTTGCATCTCTCTGTGCTCTTTTCCCGTCCACTGTGTCACAAATGATATCCCATTCTCGAAGTGCTTCAGTCCCGGAAACCCAGACATAGCTCGGAAATGTGCGTCAACCTCTTCCACACCTGCCATCTGTGTACACCATTCAACCAAGTGATCTTTGAAGACCCCCTTGTGAAGCTGGTGAAGGATGTCTGGGGTGAAACAAGTAAAAATGTCCGTGTGCGGAAGATACTTCCAAAATGGATCGAACACTGGTCGCATTCCGTCTTCATGAAATCTTGGTATGCGATGTCCACTTTTTTTATGCGATAGGATGATCTGGGCCTGTTCTTGAATCCGTGGCATAGACTCCTCCAACTCCCCTCACCTGTCATGCTCAACGCGACACCTTGGACACCGGCTCTCCTTACAACAAGCTACTAGGCACTGCTCTGGAAAGTCAGCAACGTAGGCAGCTAGGATCAGGAACACGCGGCGCATCAAACCATCAGCGCAGATGACATCGACACCATCCTTTCCCACTTCGACCAGAGGCGATAGTAATTTGCACATGCAGTAGTGGAACAGATTGTAGCCTTTTTCAGACTGCACATCTTCAGATACAGACTCAAGGCTCAGAACAGGTAAGTACCCAATTAATATTGTCACGTGAGTGTTCGGTTGACGTCATTTGGCTTTGTCGATATTGCCCAGGGTCATGTATACGGGCCAGGTGACTTTATCACCTCCAAATCGTGATAGCTGGGTCTTGTCTGATGATAAGATGATAGGTGCGATCGTCAAGTTGACTGGCAATTTTTTCTGAGTACTGATCAACATTTGTAGCAGGATCACACTAGATTGGCCATGACATACCTGCATATCCCACCACCAATTCGCAGTCCACATCTGCGAGTATTGTCGCTGTGTACCTGTGTCGTCGACATAGACTCGTTCCGGAGCATATGCCAGTGAGTCCTGGAATTCTGGAATTCTGAGAAGGTCTGCCACGCATTCAACAGGGTCGCGCCGCCATTCGTTCAAATCATCTTGACCCAAAATTGCAGCTGCAGCGAGGTCGACATCCAGGATGTCATCATCATCAACGGCAACTGTTAGACTTGAACTGATAGTAGAGGTGACTCAGATGGTTGGCAGTACATCATCTGGTTCCTTTGACCAGATGTTGTCAAGGTAGTTACTGAACTCCTTTTCTGCAGCTTGTCTGCATCTGCACGCTTGCCTGATGTGTCGTCTCAACCCAGGTGTGGAGGGAAATGGCCCAGCTCAACAAATGCCACATATGTGGCCAGGGAGCTCAACAGGCATGCGCCTCTGCACCTCTGCATCTCGTCTCGATTCCTTACATAGGATTCATGTCTAATATGGTGAGTTCCGCCATGTTGCCATACGCTTGTCATTAGCAATGGCGGATCATTTCTTTCTTATCAAGTTAGCAATCTTGTTTACACTCCGCGTGTGCTAGGGACCCAGGTCAAATCCTTCTGCGCTCTACTCTTTTCTACCCAACACAGCCCCCGTGAAAGAGAAAAATTGAGCTTCTTCCTGCTGGGCATGCGCAAGCCTCACCTCCTGCCTTCAGTCTTGTAGTTACAGGGGCCATGTCTTTGTATTAGCTACATGTAGATTAAAAATGCGGATTTAAAAAAAACATCCCGCTGCACCTGTGGCGTCCTCTAGTCGCAAATTCGTTGGTAAGTTAGCTGGGAAAATTTTCGTTGACTCTAGCAAACTCAACCATACACACTATGTTTGAATCGTTGTCATATAAGCCCATGATCCTTCACCCTGAGCCCCTTTTAACTGTCAGCCTATTCTTGTCGTATTCAATGGCTCCGCAAGCTTGTAAACGGCCTACTCAGTCTTTACCCCCCTCTCTTCAGTTGTCATGCCAGCGCTTCGATGAGAACCAGTGGCCGCCAGTGGACTCTCACCATGAAGCAGCAAGTTGCAGGTATACTCCTTTTATTTACATGATACACACATTGACTGAAATATTTTCTAGTTAATATGCGTGCTCAAAAAGAGGATGATACCTGAGCCAGGCAGGGTATGCAGGTCTTACGTGTGCGGCAAGAACATCAAGAGCAGCTCAACTATTCCCTCGATCCTCACTATGATGCTAGTGGGCCAGAGTCTGAGGATGAAGAGCAAGATGCAGATGCCGGTGTAAGTATTTGCATACCTAGACCATTCTTTTACTAATGTATTCACCAGTTCTCTAGCACAACCATCTCCATACCACAAAGGGCAGCTCCAGCAGTGAATGTCTCTCAAGACCAGAACATTCAAGTCCGTGAAAATGTATGTTTGCCATCACTGAAAGAACACATTTCCCTCATCTAAATTTTTTTATAGGCGCCACCTGCCCAGCCCAGACTGGCTCACCGCATCCCTCGATGCTCAGGTATTAATGCCCCGTTAACCCGTATGCATCGAAGGTATGGCCCAATGTCTTAAACGAGGATTGTCAATTACATTTTATATAGGACCATCGTCCTGGCCGAGAATCGTCCGCCACCACGTTTCACCGCCGTCTGATCAAGATGATCCGGTCTCCCAATCTGGAGACCCCCCCCCTCGCTGGATGACTTGGAGGCACATAATGCCTCGGACGTGGATGGTTTGTTCACCATGTGATAAAATGTGAAATGAATGCTAACATCATTGCAGCTGATGACAATCACCAGATTAGGAGACAACGGCGTAATACATTTGGTGTCATTGAGACCATTGGTCCGGATGATCATGATAGCGTTGATGTCCCCCAAACCCTCGGCATTCGCAAGGATCCTCCTGCGTCCTCAACAGTGGCATCTGTCCCCGCGAAGCAACCCAAATGTGGCACTCGTCCTCGTCCTCGTCCTCGCGCAGGTGACTTTGATGAACTGACTCAAGCAGTCTTGGATGCTGCCATCGGCGAGTATCGTGCTATCATATGTACTCAAGACCCGTTCCCGGATGCCATCAGCAATCAGGAGATATCTGCTCAGGTATGGGTAAATGCCTGTGCATCGCTCGACATTCAAATTCAGCCAACTCTCGAAATCATGAAGCTGGTATGTTTTTATTCTCGTGCCACGTTGAATGACTTGAAACTGTCATTTATTTACAGATAACGAACCGTGCTGCGGAAGTGCGTGGCCGAGTAAAGTCCACCGCTCGCTGCATCGTTCCGATCGCATATCAACTCAGCAAGCTCAATGAAGATGATGCGAATCGCCAGATCGTTGTGAACCTCCTCACTAAGAACAGTTATTTGTATCGTGTACGTGATGTGTCGATAACCATATTTGATTCCATTACTTATTCTTTAGGATGTCGTGACGCGCAAGGGGTGCCTGCTCACCCCTGTCCTACCAGATATAGTCAATTCCATGTGGTTCAAAGACAGAGAAGATGATGGCGTCGCGTTCTCAAACTACTTTGGGTCTGAAGGAGAAGCTATTCCACTTCAGACAGTTGCTCTTGTCTGCACCGCAGTGAGTAAATTATCCTCTTCATGTGCACTTTTCTCACCACTTTTGAACAGATTGAGAACTGTCTCGACGAATATCATGGGGGCGCCTTCAAGGACATCGCGTTTACTTCCAGCGCGTATCGGGCAAGGTATGCTGCGTGCCTCAGATATCTTGAAGACTTTGCAACAAAAACCAAGGAAGCTGCCATCATACCCTGTCTTTGCCACAACTCCTCAAGCTTGGCCGGTATGTAGTCCTATGTGTTATCAGACCACCTTTACATTGACTCCTATGTGTAGTAAACATGTGAGGGCTCATAATGCTCCTCAGTTGTGGGAACTACTTGTTAATGACTTGGAAGCAGAGTCTGCAACCAGGGAATGGGAGGGTATGACCTTTAGTGATAAGGAGTAGATCCTACATAGTTTGCTATGCTGTGCATCATGGACTTAGTTTTAATATCACCAGTTTTTGATCAATGTACTGCCAGTGTGATATACCAATGGGCTACAGAACTACCATTGCTACTGAGCAATAAATGGCCTACCTAGCCCTAACTACAGAGACCTAGAGAGCATTGGCATTGACCTACAGTGTGCTACATAGCCAGGATGGTGCTACAGAGTACAACCTATTTGGGACTTGCCTACAGTACTACAGCTGCTACCTATGCTACCTAGGCCTACCTAGCCACAACACAATTTCCTGATAAAACTCACATGCTCTTGGAAATAGCTGCAATGATAGCAATGAATTTTCCCACAATCTCAACACAACGCACATGTATATTCAAACTCACACACTCTCGGAAATAGCCACAGCGATAGTGATGAATTTTCCCACAATCTCAACACAATGTGCATGCATATTCAAACTCACATGCTCTCGGAAATAGCTGCAATGATAGCAATGAATTTTCCCACAATCTCAACACAACGCACATGCATATTCAAATAAGGAAACTGTATCATCACATATAATCACATAAAGCAGCAGCAAACTCCATATAGGATGCCAAGATGCAGCAACAATATTGATGAATATTCCCATGGGGGGGGGGGCAAATTTCCACGAGAAAATCGGCATAAAACCTTGTTCTCTAAAGAGAACTTGGAATGTTTGCATAGTCCTCTCAATGATTTTTCCACTCAATTTCATTGACTCAACACCTTGATACAAATCTCTATGCAAACACTAACATGCTGCTCATTATCCTTACATCAGGAAAACCTGTTTCAGCTTAAAGGCTCCTTAAAATTTACTTAATTTTATTATATAACTCCTACAAAGATTTCAGGCAACCACTATTCTAAAAATATTTTGCTTAAAAGCTGCTTGAAATTCTGTAGTTTGCTTGTCAACAGTGAGGATCTAATGGAGCTGCTTAGGCTAAGCATATTAAGCAGAGCCTCAGCAGCTATTTAAGCAGAGCTTAAGCAGCTATTTAAGCCTGTTAAGCAGGGCATGAAATTATGTTCACAAGCAGACAAATTCACACAAGTCAAAAAAAAATTCAAACTGCAACTTTATTGAAATTATCTAAACTAGGGGTACAAAAACTAACTAATCTGTGCTAACACACATCTACCCATTGCCTAAGTCACATTCAACCTCACACAAACAGCAGGTGGCACACTGGCATGGGTGGGGCTGCAGGGCCATGGGGAGGTGGCGGCAGTGGTGGAGGCATGGGAAGAGGTGGGGGGAGGACACATGGGAGGAGGCGCGGGGAGGAGGCACAGGGAGGAGGCGTGGGGAGGAGGCGCGGGGAGGAAGCGTGGGAGGAAGCGCGGGGAGGAGGCACGGGAGGAGGCGAGGGGTGCGGGAGGCACGGGAGGAGGCGAGGGGTGCGGAAGGCACGAGAGAACGCGCGGGAGGCGCAGGGGAATACGCAGGGTGCGGAAGGAGGCGAGAACGCAGGAGGAGGTGCAGGGCACGGAAGGAGGCGAGGAACGCAGGAGGAGGCGCAGAGCGCAGGAAGCGCAGGTGAAGGCGCAGGGGTGGGAGGCGCGGGAGGAAGTGCGGGAAACGTAGGAAGAGGCGCAAGCGGGACAGGAAGCGCAGGAGGCGGAAGTGGCGCAGGAGATGGTGATCCAGGCGGCAGAGGCGGAGGAGGCGATGAAAAGAAAGTCAGACGCGTTGGGGCGGGGCAGGCAGCATGACAACGTACCGGCGCAGGCAGCGTCCTCGCAGTGCCAGTGGATCCAAGAGAGGGCAAAAGCGGTGGGGGAGGCGCAGGAACAGGAGGCATCTGACGACGCAACAGAGGCAGAGGCAGAGGCAGAGGCAGAGGCAGAGAAGGAGAGGAGGCGGAGGCGGAGGCGGCAGCAGTGGGACGCGTTGCACCAGGAGGGGACGCGTTGCATGACAACGAACCAGGAGGCAGTCGCGGTCGCAAGAAGGCGGCAGGGAGGCATCACCAGACAGGGAGCAGCGGTGGTGGCGACGGCAGAGGCCACAGAGCAGACAGACAAGGGAGGGGACAAAAGGATGCGGCAAAAAAAGATGAGGCACGAAAATCAACATGGTGCCAACAAGAATAAACAATGGAGCATATGATTCCTTTTAAGGAAATGTCAGAGGGGGAGGGCAACGAAAATTAACATCGTGCAAACAAGAATAAACAAAAAACACGTGATCTGTAACGACTTAGCGAAATTTTCATGATTTAACAAAAATTTCAGACACCTTACTTAATTTACTTAATTTACTTAGACAATTTTTGTGTACTTAGCATCCTTGACTGGTGATTTATGTCCTTAATTTTATTAGATTGGCTTAATTAGCTTAGATTATTTCAATTTGCTTAGTCTTAATGGTGCTAAGCTATCTAAGCCTGCCTTAACAACACTAAGCAGTGGCTAAGCCTGTCTAAGGCCAACTGGGTTTTGCTGATGTAATTTGTCCCTGCCAGCCTGTCTGGCTCTCACTCTTAGGAGACTCCACCTCCACTTGCTGAGAGCTCATCTTGACATGCAGTAAACATCCCATTACTCCAAGCTGTACATAAATTCTACACCATAGTATGTTCCTGTACTATATGTAGCTCTTCATATCCATTGAATTTGGTGTCGAAAACTTGAAATGCCCCATGTGAAGCACAGGTCTTCACTAGTAACATCTAATGACTGGCAGAAGGACCATAGCCCAAGGTGAGTAATATCAATATTATACATCGATTTCCCCAGGCAACGATGATTGCTACTACTACTAGTAAATATCTTTAGTTTGAGCTTTATAAGAATGGCACTTTCTGCATCTCTCCTGCAGCAAATAAGTCTTCATCAAATTCTTGCTCTATTGTTTCTACTTCCTGATCTGAAGTTGATCCATCTGTTCCTTTGTCTGATACTCGAAACTCAAGATCCTCCTCATCTGACAAAGGTCGAGACCCGGGGAGGGAGCCAGGCATACTCATGGTGCTACGTTTCCTTAAACGACGACGGCGTCCAGAAAGGCCCGAATCTCTATGTGAGCGCTGATCCTCTTCTGACTCGGAGTCATGGGTTGACGGCGTACTTCTTGCACTGCGACTGGCGAGACCAACCAGCACGTTAGTGAGGCGTTCTATGCTTGATTGTTGCCGTTGGTGACTATGAGCGCCTGCGGTGTCCATGTCGCGGCCACGCCTAGCGTCGATAGGTGGAGCGAATGTACGTGAATGGCTACTGCTTGAGCTACGTAAACTGAAATTGCGCAGGCGAGCGAAGGCGCTCTGACTGGAGACATCCGAACGTGCGCTCAAAGCCGGTGAAGGTGGTGCTAAATCTGGTAGAGGGAGCTCCGCAAGCGGTGCTTTCCAGTAATTGTTGTCAGTGAATTCACTTTCCCACTTGTGAGTTATGGGTGGGAACATCTGGTCGACAAGATCGGTCATGTGAATGTAACTCTGCACGGATCTGGAAACAGGTTAGGTAACGTCGAACGCCGAATTTCAACTTTTACCACATACTCGGACTTGTGCCCTACGAGGTCGAGTAACTCCATCTTTACTTCGCCGTTCGAGTCGATTGTGAAAATCCGCGAGCTTGGAACGTTTACGCTGCGATAAGATAAAGCATCTGTGATACGATTTCCGAAACCCGCGTAAAAAGGGAAAGGCGAGGCGGGTCCAAACAGTCTCTGGATATCGCGTAGGCACGCCATCTTGAATACCTCTGGCTTGCGCATTATTACTTCTCTGCATCGTTCAGCGCCGTGTCATCGGTCTATGTCGTATGGTCGCTTGTTTGTGTGGCTCACCGATGCAACGAAGTCATCAGACGATCCGGACTCATGATGACTGGACCTTCTGGTAACTGATAATCATTCTGTTTAATGCCTTGCAAGTAGTAGCGCGTCGAGTCTGCTTGGCCGATAGCACGGGATGTGAGATACATGATCTTATAGCCATTCTTGTAGATGTCGGTGTACAATTTGGCAACGCCGAGGTGCGTCCAATCTCGCCCGATTAACGTGAACATATGCCCAAGTGCGTCAGACCTGCCACAGTGTTGGCCGACACTTGGAAAGAAAGTTACTGAACACACTTGGTAATGGTCCCATCAATATCAGACACCACCACAGTGTCCGTATGTTCCCACATAAAAATGCGGGCAGCACAAGCCACCACACCCGATGAAGACAATGAAAAAGTGATTGTGTTCGCCCCGGGCCGTAGATCGAGTGCTTGCTGCGTTGTCACGTAAGCTATGAGTCAGAACAGATACAATATACTTGCCAACTGCTCAGATGTGAGCCTAAGTGTCTTGGCATACTGCACTTTTGGCCTTCTCCCCGAAGACAGTGACGACCCATTGGCTGGCATTTCTGGAAAAGATGTGGGTGATGAGGAGTTGGACAGGGCGCAGGCACTCTCGTCCGCAGCTGGGACATGAACAGGTGGGGTTCTTGGTGCCGTCTTGTGATGTTCATGTGTTGGGAACTGCAAAAACAACATCATAAAATACCACTCACAGTCGGTAATGGGATGCTCGCAGCACTCCTGAGGGATGGACGTTCATTGTCCACGTCAACACTCTGTGGGTGTCCACTGGCACGGCGCCACCAGCGTACCCACGACCTTCGCTCTCGACTTGACGTGCGCATTCCACGACCGTAGCCCGTCTCTACATCGGAGAGGAGTTCCTGCCCAAGCAGTTGTTTACTCGTCTGTAACGCGGGAGATGATGCTTCTTCGGATAAATTAAGTTCAAATTCTGGAGGAAGGCTCTTGCTACGCTGAAACTCTTCAGGTTGGTCCGCGGCCGGGAGTTGTTCATCGTGCTCAACGATATCGACTGACTTGGGCTGACTCGGACTTGGGAAGTTGGGATATTGTATATGGACTGGCGAGCGTTGAGGGAATCCGCCCCACTCCCAAGAGTAGTCCTCTGATGGAATCGAAGGCGACGAGACAGTGTCAGAAGCGTGAAGCGGAGTACCGGAGGGAAAATTAGAGGGTTCTTGGAGGCTCGGAAAGGGGATAGGTTCGTGTGAGGACGACGAAGGGGCAGAAGACCGGGGATCTAGCGGTCTGAGCAAGGTGTCTGATGCATAAAAGCTAGCTGGATAACTCTCGACGAAAGGCGAAGAGCGTAATCCAGAGGAAGGCGCATCGAGATCAAGGAAATCAGGTTCCTGACCTATTGCATCATTCGATATGTCACCAGCCGGCAATGAGTCTGGTAAATCGGGCTGAGTCGGTTCGAGAAGTGGGGAAGTGATAAGATCATCAGGGACGTCAGCGTCGGTCTCAAAGACAAAGAATGCTTCCCCCGCCTCTCCGATCTTCATGTTAAACGGTACAACTCTCCCATTGACAGTAATGTCCACCTATAGAGAAGATGCAGTTGCAGCAATAATCCGTACTGAGACGTACATCCTCACCTTTTTTTCACTTGGCATAAGCACCTGCCACTTCCCGAACCGGACATGAAATGGAGAGCAAGCAAGTTCCATTGCCCCATCGAACCCAGGCCTTCGAACCACGACGATATCGATGGCACCAGTAAGTGTTGCTGGGTTGATATCCTTGTAATATTGGTATGGGACGCTGATCGCATTGACAGCACCCCATAGGTAGTTCATATGGAGATTATTGGTTCAAAGATGGGGTAGTGGAGGGAAACTCGCTCTTCGGTGAGGTCTGACAGCAACTACTCTTTGAAATTCCGAGAACCGGACCGGGAAAGCCGAAGGGTTGCTCACGCTGCTTAGCTAATTACACCTTCCCTTCAAGAAAGGACAAGCTCTTGTCCGTGCCTACGGCACGGGACAGAGCTTGCGGGGGCTGCGCCCCCGAAGTCAAGGCGTTGCTGAGAAAGTGCTGACCAATATACCTTTTTTGGTAATCGACTTCCTTTTTCGGCGAGGGTTCTGTTTTATATTATGGACAAGCTCTTGTCCGTGCCTACGGCACGGGACAGAGCTTGCGGGGGCTGCGCCCCCGAAGTCAAGGGGTTGCTGAGAAAGTGCTGACCAATATACCGTTTTTGGCAATCGACTTCCTTTTTTGGCACCGTTCTGTTTTATATTATGGATGACAAAACGACACACAACGTGTAAATAGCAGTATATGTTAAGGTCGTTTCAAGGATATGTTGTACTCCATTGGTACTCCATGGGTAGTATACGAAATCACTGCGCCTGAGCCTCCTAAGTGACGGTTGCTTTTAATAAGCATAACAAGATGTTGTATCCATGAACCGTACCTGATCAACAAATTCCATCGCTTCCTCTTTCTTGATACTACGGATAGAACTGATCTTCTGGTTATTGAACAGGACACCGTAGAATTTGTCCGCCGATACAAGCATCTCGGGTCTGAAGGTAGTCGTGATGAATTGACCAGATGAGGACAACGAATGGATCATCGCTATGTACACGAGAGTTTTATATTACAAATATGCAATTGAGTATGACAAGACTTGCACTCACCAGCGACAGCAGTCCGATACTGGGCATCTAGGTTTGCGTCGATCTACAAATAATAACGGCCAGTGAAGTCTTCTGTAGAAGCAATCTGGAATACCTGACCGACCTCATCAAACAAATAAAATGGTGCCGGATCACATTTCTGGATGGCAAAAACTGATTCTGGCGTAAGATCATGCAAACATAACCACTGAGGGAATGCGTACCAAGGGCCAAGGCAACCAATGACTTCTGTCCTCCAGAAAGTTGTTGTATACGAAGGCCCTCGTCTACTTTGGAGTTGAAAGAAACCTTTGTGGCGATGACGTTGAGACATACCCGAAGAAATGGCCAACATTACGCACCTTTATCGCCACCCCAGTATAGTTGTCAACAGCCCGATGCTGGGAGTCCTCGGCATCTTCTACTTCCTCGTCATCCTGAGGCACGACCTCAACCAAGTGAACGTTTCATAACCATGGGTCCGTACCTGATCCACCCGTCTCTGGATAATGAGCTTCCCTTTACCGGCAGGAACTAAGGCCTCGAAAACCTCCTCAAAGTTCTTGGCCACTTGTTTGAAGGTCCGCTCAATTGCCTCGTCCTTACGCTGGTCCAGCACATCAACAAGTTGCTCAATTGACTCTCCAGACTTCTCCAGATCCTCACGACGCTTCAAGAGTTGGTCCCTTTGTTTCGTGAAATTATTGTACTGTTCGAATGCTTTCTTATTAACGTGCGCGAATTTTTTGAGGCCTTCGTTCACTGTGTGCAGTTTCTTGACCAACTGGACCGAAATATTACCAACTAAATGCATCTATCACAACCTGGCTTACCCTGTCTGACTTCTCATTAATATATTTCTCGAAGGCTTCCTCTGGAAGCACGCCAAGGTCCCTAATATTGCCGTTGCATTCGTCCTTCTTGTTCATAAGAAGATTCTTCTTGGCAAGATAACGTTCTGTGCTCTTCTGCTGTTTCGCCATACTACGACTATCTTCTGCTTGTTGATTTTGCATTGCTTCCAAACTGCTGCGGTTCTCTTGGAGGTCATGCATGAGTTTGTCGATTGCCCTCTCCATGTCTGTCATGCTGGGAATTTATCATGTCAAAGGAATAGCAGGAAGAGCACACACCTTGAACCTTCTTCGTAAGCGTGCCGATGGCATTATTCACAGAATTCATCTCGTGTGTTCGGAATTTGAGATCGTCAGCCGCGTTAGCATCACCAATTTCAGGTTCACCGAGCCCCTCAATCTCAGAACGTAGTTCGTCTCGGTGCCGACGTAGGCTCTCGTTCAGTTCAATTTGAATGATGTTTTTGTTCCGACCCAACTGAAATTCACTTCGTCAGTGGGGACTCGCAAAAAAAGGACAAGATGCGAACTTCTGCCTTGGTCTTACCCATTTCCACGAGTATCTTCTGCCGGGCTTCGACATCCTTGCTAAATTCTTCGATCTGATTCCTCTCCTCCAGACTCAACTCCTGGACCATTGGGCTCGATAACTCGACTCGGTAGGCTTCGACGCGTGTACTCAAGGTGCGCAGCTCACCCGTCAGCTCTTGTGCATCCTCCTCAAGCTTTGAAATCCTCCCATCGACGCGTTCCTTCTCCCTTTGAACGGCTGTGATTTCTGCGCTGATCCCTTCGCGCGACTCCCGTGCCACTTTTTGCTGGTTACTCAATACCTGTATGCGACCGCTGACTCGAGCGATCTCCTGATCAAGCTTGAGTATCGCAGCTTTGACCTCTCGTGAGCGAGCTTCCTCAGTGGCGACTTGGGAGCGCCAGGACGCCACATTTTTCACGGCTTCGAGACGTGAGCGCCGAATATCATAATACCCGCCTGTAAGTGCACCCTTGCGATCAACCTTATCACCGTCAAGTGTGATTGTGTTGATACCATGACTCTTTACATATGCCGCAGCAACTGTGAGGTCACGACAAACACACGTTTTTCCAAACACTTGCTGAAAGGCTTTCGCATGCGTTGGGTTGTAACGAAGCTTTTCCAGAAGGGGAATTGCATCATCAGCATTTGGGGGGACAGGGTTCTTGGGTTTGAGACGGTTAAGGGGCATGAAAGTAACGCGGCCGGTCCTCTCGCGCAGCATGACTTCAAGGACCCTGGATGCAGTCTGATCCGTATCGACAACAACGTGGAATAAACTGAAAAAACAAAAACAGAGGTAAGTCACAAGGACAGGGACTCTGGACTTTGAAAAGCACCTGTTCCCTGCGGTCAACTCGATAGCAGTGTTGAATTTCGCGTCCGTCACCTCAAAGAGCCGATACAGTGGTCCATAGACACCGTCGAGGTTCAATCGTTCGGCAATAGAATCAACGGCACGTAATCCGGTACCAGTGTCCTACAATGTGGTTATTGTTAGATCAATCGCTTGTAACAGAGCTCACCTTGTCCATCATGCTCGCCAGAGTCCTTTCTGCTGATCTCAATTCATCTGCTGCACGATTCTTTGTAGAATCAAGTTTCGCATCCTCTCGCCACAGGTCCTTGCGCTGTTCAACCCAGTCCCCACGCTGATCTGCGAGCTTTGCAAGCTCCTCACCAAGCTCCCTGGCTCGGCTACGACTATCCTCACCGCGTTGTAAGACCTCCGCCATCCGTCCATCCAACTGTTCGCGTAGGGCCAAGGCAGTCTGGAGCTCGACATTCGATGCATTCAAAGCATCACTTTGGGTAGCTCTGTGTGATTCTAGAGCTGCGAGCTCGCTGCGCAAGAACTGGTCGCGTTCGTTGCGTGTGCGGAAACGCTCCAGCCTCCCCTGCTTGGCATACAAGGAGGCTAATTTTCCGTTCGCCTCATCAAGCGCCCGCCGTTGTTCGGCCTCGGCGCCACGGTGACTTTCCCACTGTGGAAGTAACGCGGTCAGCACTGCCTCTTTCTGTGCTATCTGAGCCTCGACACCGGCCAATTCGCTTTCAAGAGTACTGCGCTGGCCGCCGGCACGCGCATCAGCTACATTGAGGTCTGCGATACGGAGCTCAAGTTCTTTCTGCGAGCGAGTGAGGTCAGAGAGCTCTGCTTGGGCACCGTGTTTCGTAAGCTGAAGAGTTGAGAGTTCATGCTTCGCTGCAGAAATTTGTTTCTCTAGTGTCTGAAAGTCATTAATGATTTCAGCGGATAAAAACGCGAATGAATGAGGCCGGACACCTGAATTTGTTGTTCGCGATCAGAAAATAGTTCACGACGTTGATTCGCTCCATGAAGCTCCTTCTTCCTTTCCTCCTCGATCTCCTCAAGCGCATCCGCGACCTCTTCAAGCTCACGCTGATATAGAGCATATTCAAGGCACCGCTTCTCTTTATCCTTTTCTTGGAACTCTTTCAATTCCTCCTTCTCCTCTTCGAGCTCTCCGAGACGAGTTTCAATGAACTCGAGGAGCTCTATAATCTTTGACTTCTTCCCTTCGGTCTCGGCCATGATACGCAAAGATTCAGCTCGTCGTTGTTCGTAGACTTTCGTTCCTGCAACCTCTTTCAAAAGGGCCAGGCGCTCGTGATCCTTCGCGTTGGTGAGCGCGGTAATCTGCCAACGATCAGCGGCGCAATGTCGATGTTTTGATACTCACCCGGCCCTGGGGAACAATGTAGTATGGGTTAGCCTTGCTGAAGCCCGCGCTCTCCAGAAGGTTCATGACATCCGCTTTGCTGGAGCTCTTTTTGTCAAGGCTATATTCGTCTTTCTTTAGCCCTATGGTGCGACGCAGAACAACCTCGTCTCGACCGGTTGGAAAGCGGTTGTCAGAGTTATCGAATACAATTTCGACTATGGTAAAGGTTAAAAAAGGCTGTTTATTTTGGGATTGCCGGTACACAAACCATAAGCAGAGAGCGTAGTTGTGGTCGAAACACCTTCGTGCAAGAGAGCTTGACGCTCCTCGCGCGACATGGACGTATAGGCGTCGGAGAGCACAAAACGAATAGCTGTCAGGTATCAACAGGGTTCTTTATATTCGAGTTCTTGGCCCATACCAGCGAAGAAGTTGCTCTTTCCTGATCCATTCCGTCCCACTACAACATTGTGTCTGGGAGAAAACGGTTCAATCTGCGTTTGGTCCCTATCTATGCAAAGTCAGCGCTAAGCATATCCGGAACACAAGCAGAGCTCACATGACTTGAACCCCTGGATTGTCAACGTCTTGATATACATCTTGTACAGAGGTTCCACGCCAGCGGATGAAAACCTGAGAGTTCTTTATTATCTGGTACTGCACTGTACGTGACAAATGACGCGACGCGTCGTCGGAGATTCAATTCGTGTACTTCGCCAGGAACCCTAGCCGAACCCTAAAGCGGGAGTTCACACTTCACAGTATTATCGACTGTGCGCGGTATTGTACACAGCACAGGAGAAGATTACAACGACAATGTTAGAGATATGTAATACGACGTTCATAGCGCAACCTCTACATCCAGTCGTGCGAGATACGAATATACATCTGGCGATAAGCGATAGCGTAGCATACCAGCAAACACCATCAAAGAGCGCGATTTTTTTCTCAATGCCGCGAGTGACTGTGGCTAGCAGGTCAGCTTCATGTAAGAAACAGGTGGAAATTGGCTGCGTACAAGTTGTCTGCTCGCATCAGGAGCGTTTGATATTTTAACCTTCTGGTAGACACCAGCGATGCAATCCATCGCAAGTGGAAGGTATGTATGCAAGTTGCGCTGCAACGCATCATGCAAGTCCTTAAATTCCTCTGCGCGCCGATTGATCTTCGCCACGTCCCCATCGAGAGGTACAAGGTCCGTCGACTCCACGATCTACTCTCAGGGTCAACGTGCATTCTGTGACCACGAAGCAAGTGCGCACCTCGAACGCTCGATCAAGTCTCCCATCGGCCTTCGCATCAAGTGCCTCCCTCACACGCAACAGCTTCATAACAGCATCTCTGGCACGTCCTGGAGCACGACCCATCCGCTCATAGTGTCGGATTATGTCACTGGCAGCTGTTTCGAGTGAACGTGCGCGCTCTCCACCACCACCGGGTGCGGCCAACGTTGTGCCGAGAGCCGTGGCAAGGCTGTTAATGACAGTAGTATACTCTCCCGCAAGATTGTAAAGCTTTATGGCCTGGAGGACGAGGTCGCTTTCCTCCGCCTGCCGCGCCGCAGGGACAAAAATTTCTGCATTGAGTTCATGGGTATCACTGAGCTTAAGTAGTGGTGTCGCTTGCTCGATGACACCTGTCTGCATCCAGTAAGCAACTTATGCAAAACTACGCAATGGAAAAGGACCTACGAAGCGCATTCCATCTGCACGAAAACCGCCAACAAGTTCATCCCACGCAGGACCGGCATTAGCAAGTACAATAACACGCCGTACAAGGTCCCACGCGACTTGGAGCTGTTCCTTACCCACGCTGCCCGGCTGATCCGCACCGAGAGTAACCGTGTAGACATACTGCAGGGCCTCTTTGGCATCCAGCCGCACGAACTGACGCACATATCGCCAAATAAGTGTAGAAAGGCTGAGTGCAGGAGGGTGCGAAGTGGAAAGGGAAACTGAGGATGCTGCATTAAAATTTGAACTCGATGAATAAATTGCTACTCACGAGGTGTAATATCCGATGTCTCAGCACGAGAAGGGGCACGTAACAGCCCATGGTAAGCCAGCCCAATGGCCAAGTGGACTGCCTCGATTTCGGTCTCTGGATGGTCCCAAAGCGCGGCGACAGCCTAAAGTGGGATACACTATTGAAGACAGGAACGACATATCATGTTAGCACTCACCCTCTCGAACTCCCCACACGTAAGAAGTACAGCAACCCATGAGCTGGTCCGCACGTCCTTCGAACCGGGCGCGCCCTCGAAATGACGCTCGCCATAGTTGAGTAATACCTCTGCAAGCCCACGCAGGCCACCATTATCTTCTTCATCAACCTGTACAATTTTGATGAGCAAAAATAAGCTAAACGGAGAGAAAAGCATACCATTGCGAGTTGAAACCAAAGCCAATCCTCTGTCGTCGCCGTGACAAGTGGGACGGTGCGTTTGGCTGGGTCCAGCTTGCCCATAAGTTTGTAAAGAGCAAGTTTAAACGGGTCGACACTTGTTGAGTGCAACATGTATGCATTGTAAATGGCCTGGACGTGGTCCCGATGGGGTTTTGGTAGGCTAAATGTTGAAACAAGGTAGATTAGGGCATGAATGCGCAGGAAAGTGCGAGGGCAACAACAAACCGATGATCTGGTGATTCCACCCAGATACGGAAGTGCGTTACAAAGCTATCTTCACGGTGCTCAATAGCCTGCTGTTGGGCAAGCGCCTCATCGAGAGCTTCCCTCACGTGCCCTATGCGTACCAAATAAAATAGCTTGGCCCATAGCGGCTGGGCCGCTACCAACTATGAAACCATCAGGAATGCCTACCAGAATGATTTGATCCAAACTGACCTCGATGCGATCTTGCCATTCTCCCCCACGATAGAACCGCACTAGCAAAAATGCCCGTACGTGGTTCGCAATGCTCGGGTCGCCACCAAGTCTTGCCTCAAGTGGGCGCGCTTGAACTGTGCGCTCTAGTAAATCAAGATACTGCTCTTCAAGGGCCGCGCGTGCTCCTGAGGCAATCTGTTTTCTCAACTCGACAGCTTCCCTTGACACTGGGTCGCCGAGATGCGCACGAGCATAGCGACGCTCGACGAGCGGTGTATTGAGGATATGTGCACCGGCATGCGCGAGCGGCGGGATGGCAGGGGGTTCTCCGGTTATTTTTGCAAGTATGTGAAATATCCGTATGACCGGATGCATTCGCTAAAGTAGAATAAATGGAAAAGACCTTTTAGTCGAATCATCAAAGGTACTGACATCTGGGTTGAGGGAAAGAGCAGCCTGGATAAACGCGTGGACAACTGGAAAAGAAGCGCCGCGTAAACGAGCGGCATTCAGTTCGACCACGACTCGGTCATATGCCATCATCTTGCCCTGCATTTGCAAGCTAGGGCTAGGGGCGGCACTAACCTGGAGAAAGGGTCAACAAGGACTTGAATCGGTGCAAGTCTACGCACTGTCAGTGCACTTCTGTTTTGAATTGTCCTGGTTCCCAATACTACTGCCCCACTATTGCCACCTAACCGCCCACCCAACTCCTCGAAGACTCGTTTCTTCCGAGCCTCCCATTCGTGTCGACTTCGATCCTCTAGCACACGATAAAACTCTTCCTGCGTCTCTCTGCGAGCCTCTTCGATAGTTGATATTACGTTTTGCTCATGTGCATGTCGTAAATAACCTGATATGTCGGTATCCTGCAGAGGCTGCAGCGGCAGGAATGTGGCAGAAGGATTGAGATGCGCGATGGAGCTTGCGAGAGCTGGTGCATCAATCTGTGCTTGAGCTAGGAGGTAATTTCTTCAGAAGCCATGTTAATAGTAATCCTTTGTGGATACTCATTTTCACGCTTACGCGCGACCCGCGTCTGGCTGTACTCCTGGTTGCCGCGGAAGGAGCCTTCGCGACTGCACCTCTATCTGATCCAAGGAAAGAGACACATTCGGTAAATCCTGTCGTTTTAAATGCGATGTGAGAGCCTTCGAGGAAGCTAAAAGCGAGGAGAGGTCGGTGGACATGTTTTTCTCGAACACGAACAAACAACCGCGCGTCACTGCACGCGGTGAGGAATCGTGAGAAGTTAGTACTATATATATAAATACTCATCCGATTGCGTCATTACTTTCCGAAGAAGGAACGATAAGCTTCGGGCCTGTCACACCTGTGACAGTTTGTCGTTCCCCGTCACGCCTGCCCCCAGACATCATCTATTTCATATGCTACCCGGCCGACGCCATTACATGAACGCCCCCTATTGTATCACTACCAGACAGAAGAATGCTTACATTCCACAGCACTTCGAGACTAAGTGAAGTACGAGTAGCGGAAGTGGTGCATTTATCCTAAATCGCATTACTTCCAATGGAGATACGCGAGATAGGTGCTCAAAATGCCGATGTTAACTGCCCTCCAAGATATCATCTTCAACTCCATGAAACGCAGAACAGACGACTCACCGAGTCCGAAAATTCTTCCTATAACCCGTGGCCTCAGTGCGTACTCATGAGCACGACGGTAGTTAGCGGAACGGTGTTCTATGTCTCGTGACTCTCGTTCCGCTGCTCTGCATCTAGCGGTACTTTGGCAAGCTTCGGTTGCATAAGTCTCAGCGCCGAACAACATAACGGCAGCTACTAAAGCGGTTGTGATAACCTTGGTGTCGCGGCGGAGTCTTGGCGGTGCGTATAATGCATACGAAGCACCAGCCAGAAGACTAATGTTCACTAAGGAAGCTAGTTAATAACTCGATCGCGCTATACACCAATAGAGACCTGCCAATGCTCGTGAGACCACCAGCGACCGAAGGACGAAGAATATTGCACTTCAGTTTCTCCCATAGCCGCGGCGTCTGGGCGTCTGGTTGCTTACGGGTTCTGTCCTCGTTCGTGGATTCAAATAGTCTGTTGGCGCTTTCAGAGGTTATGGATGTCGAGGGCTCCCTGGAGTGCGCGTGCACGACAGTGACTTTTGAGTTACCATCTTGGGATACACCGCCGAGTGATGAGGGTGTAATCAACAGTGAAGGGTCAGGATGAGGCTATGGAAAAGGGGGTGGACGTGAGGAAACGGGATCGGGCCGTTGAGCAAGTAAATTAAACTGGAACCAGTGGACGGGCGAACGAACCTGCTGTTCACGGGGGGGGACATTTTTAGCGGCGATGTTGGCATAGGATACCATACTCGAAGTTGCTAACGGTGAGGCCCGTGAGGTGTTACAAATGGCTTGAACTTAAGCATCACCGATAGCGTCAATGACGTCACTTTGACAGCGGCGTCATCTCGGTTTAGCGCCTATATCTCGCCTAATTACTTGATATGGTATAGTGCATAAGTACGATTACATTGCAAGGAAAGCAAGAGAAAAAGCAGAAGAGTGATCCAACAATAAGGTATATCCGATTTGTCCACCGTTCGACTCAAAAGACATCCATGGAGTGAGGGCAGTCTACTGCGACATGCCCGTAATTTTCGCAGTCTTCACAGTATAGCTCCGAGGGTGGTACATCTTTACCCCCCGGGGTAGGTGCGGTACTACCCCGTAGCAGATCACACGTAAAGATATCGTGACCCGGTTGTTCACAAATCTCGCAAACATCTCCAGCTAGACTGCTTGGATTTACGTCTGACAACGAATCCAAAGAGTCAGCCGAGATAACACCGGTCGCATGATTTGCCCGTTTTGAGTTTTTCTTTTCAATGCGAGCAAGTTTCTCTTTCAGCTGTTCTATCTCTTGTTCGAGCTCGTCCTGTCACCTCATCTAAACGCTCAGCCTTGCTTTAAAACAAGTTAACTCACCTCGCGATAAATCTGCGAACGTCATGTTGGTCATTTGACTTCAAAGCGCCTATGAGCACGCTTACCTTAGCTTCGATCAGGCTTTCGAGCTCGCCCACTTCTTTGTTAAGCTAAAGAAAAAGATTCTAAGCAGATCGTTGGTCATGGATTTTATTTGGAACCGTACATCATGGACTGTCCTCGCACTCTTGGCTTCAACCTCAGTCAAACGCTTCCGGAGTTGCTCGAGGTCAATCTATAGCCCGAAGACATCTGAAGGCGGCTCGAGTCAACATAACTGAGCTGCGCTCACCTCATACCGCGCCCGCATCTCACGCATAGACTTTTGTAATGACACCACATCTCCAGACGGCAAAGAGGCATCGTCTTGAAGGTTCATCTCTTCGAGAGGCAATCTATTCCCCACACTGTCTTCCAAAGCTTTCATGCTCTGCAACTCTGGATTAGCGACCTTCGTGAATGGGTTGTATTCAGGCGATTGACCTGGCGAAGTTGCCCAGTTTCAGTTAAGAGAAGCTTGTTCTCTGACTCCAAAAGTTTATTTTGATGGGCGGCATTAGCATTTTCTTTTTGCAACTCCTGGATGATGTGCCTTGGTGGAATAACGATCAGTACGTCACGAAAAGAAACAGAAATGGGATTAGTCTCACTTGAGTCCGGCCATCTCGTCCCGAACCGAGTTAGGGACCGAGTCACGCCTCGTAGAAGATGGCGATAGTTTACCAGTCTGCTGAAGACTATCGGAGACAGGCATGTCACGATGAGCCCTCTTGCGCATGGTATCTAGCTCCTCCTGGCTACGCTCGAGGCGTTCCCGTAGGTCGGCCACAGCATTGGTCTCTTCGACGAGTTTGGATCGCAAGTCACTCTGACTGGTTTCGAGCTAGAAACACTGTCTTAGCCAAAGTGGTGACCATTGCACAATGCCTCTCACGTTTGCTTTCTCGATCAATAGCTCGTTGATGGATTCCTGTAGCTGGTTAGACGAGGAGGCCATGGGGGCAATGTCCGTATTGTGAAGTGATCCCGTGGCTTCTGCGAGCTGGCCCTTCAAGCGAGCGATCTCTTCTGTGTAGCGCGCATACTCCAACGCTGAGTGCTGTGTCGATTCGGAGGGCTTGTCTCCTGATTTAGTAGAGGAAAGGCTCGTGAGGCCTTCCAAATCCTGCGAACCGACCATTACTATACTTTCGTAAGTGTTGTGATTTCCTTACCGCAATCTCAGCACGAAGGCCTTCAATTTCTGCCCTGGCATTTTCAAGGGCAACAGTACTCTCGCGTAGGGCCTCTCCGACTTCTTCGGTTCTAGCTCGGGCATTGTTTTCCGACTTCAGAAGCCTAGCGATCTCCGACTCGCAATCAGCAACCTGCTGTCTTATGTGTTCCTCCTTCTCTTTATAGCGGCGAATCTTTTCGCGAACCATCACCTCATCTTTTTCTGCCGTCGCACGCAGTTCCTCGAGCATATCCTCGGTAATAGTGAGTTTTTTCTGGAGGTGAACAACCTGCTCTCTGAGAGCTTCATTCTCGATCTGTGTCGCAGACGAGAGATGTCGAGCAGCGGAGGTGGGGGAGGGTGGTTGAGCTTGGCTTCGTAATTGCTCCCGAAGCGATCCAATCAGGTCCTCCATCTCATAGCGCCTAGCTTCGGCCGTACTCAACCGTTCTTCATACAAGGCAATCGTCTCCTGTCACCGGTGTCAGCACATGATCGAACACGCTACTCTCAAAAGACATACCTGGCCTGCATGTCGCAATGCATCAACCTGACCTCCAAGCTCCCGACGTTCATCTTCGAGTTCAGCATATCCTTTCTTCACACGTGCTTCCAGTAGGTTGATTTCTGCATCTTTTGCAACGATGAGCGCATGGGTTTCTGACTCGGCACCCTCCTTCAACGCGAGTGACTCTTTCAAGCTAGATGATAGCGCTTCTTTGTCATCCAGTAGTGACTGTAAGTCCCGCACACGCGCCTCGCCTTCGGCACGAGCCTTATCTATGTCCGCTGAGACATTTGAAAGAGAACGTTCGAGTACCTCAATCTTGAGATCCCTGTCATGCAAATTGCGCTCAACAGACTTGACTGACGTCTCCAGTTCGGCGACACGAGCAAGTGCTTGATCACGATCCTCTCGCATGCTATTAGTTCTGCGGCCGTGTTCAAGTTCCTCTCCTTGAAGGCCGCTGATAAGAATGTTTAACCGTTGATTTTCAGCCTCCAGCTCGACAACTCGGTCCTGGAGCATTGCCCCTCCGTCCAGGTGATTACGGGTAGATGTCACGGGAGACGTGGTATCAATGTCCGCCGATAGAGACTTGCGCGTTGAGAGAAGATTAGCGATTTTGTCCTGGATGGCTTTACCATTAGATTGAAGGTCAGATGTGTTGAGGGCGTCGTGATGGGATTCGGGATCGGATTGATAGTCGTTGAGAGTGTGTGCGCGACCAAAAGAGGCGGCAGATGCAGGAGATGGCGGCGGCGGCATAACGACTGCACTGGGTATTCTTGGCTTTGGTGTGAATGACGTGCGGCTTTTCGTTGTTGTTGATGAGCCCACACCGATGCCTGAACCACGACCTCCAATGCCAGGTTTCGGTGTTCTCAGAGAGGGCGAACCGGTAGTTGAGAATGTCAGGCCCATAGGAGGAGTGATAAGTTCATTGAACCGAGTTGGACTACTGACTGAAGGAGTTCGGCTTGTTGGTTGCCTGGTGGGGCTGGTAGGTTCGAGGCCCTGGCTTCCACTTCGTTTTATTCCTGGGTAAATGAGCCATACAGTAGCGACATAACATTTTAGATGGTTACCATTTAACGGTGTCATGGCAGTCTTGATTCGTGGACGCGCGGAGGGCGTCACGACCTCCGACAATATGCGAGATGTAGACGAAGCGGGTGTGACACGTCCATTGGAATATGGTGCGTAGCGCGTAGAGTGTGATGGAGTAATACGCCCAGAAGAATGAGGAGTGACGCGACCACCCCTTGAAGACGCGACGCTCGAAGGACGCGACGTTGCACTAACACCTACAGTAGGAGCAGACAATTTTGCAGCAGCCACAAACACGCCGCATTTAGGTGGGCACACGAAATAATGCTTTCTGAGGAATGGTAAGGTCAGCATATATGTTGGGTAATCTCGAAAGCAAAACGTCGAGTGGAAGCCAAGCCGCACAAAACGCACACAGTGCGCGACTGACACCCAATCCACGGAAACGGAAGTGAGTGCCGATATGACGAGGACGGGTTACGAAAGGTGGAAAGACAGAGCTCGGTAGGAAGGTAACTCACCCATCAACACTTCCGTCATTCTTGCCCTTTCCCGTAAACCCACCACTGAGCTCTACACCTGCCCAATGGCCGGTCTTCCCGTCAATCTCCCCCAGATATCGGAGGGTCCCCTCGAATCCGAGACTCTCGATCCTGACATTGTCCCCGATTTCGAAAGACCTGCCCACACGACTCGAACTTCGTGTGAAAGTATCAGACTGGCGACTAGGCGGGCGTATCGAAGGGGTTTTTGTACGAGACACAGGGGCAGACCGTGCTGGCGTAGCCCCAGCATTAGAAGAAGAGGATGCAGCCGAGGAGGGTCTTCCCGCAACGGAACGGCGCCCAGAGTGTGGAAGAAAAGATAGAGGCGCCTTTGGGGATAGATTTCCCGGTTCACTGATGCGGCCAGTTCTGTGTAGAGCAGGGTCATTTGCCTTGATCGCATCGGCAAAGGCACGGGACATTGAGTCTGAGTCTTGCATTGGAAGGCTGGATGGATGAGAGGCGACGACGGAGGTGGAACGTAGGCGCCCGGAAGTAGGTATACTACCTGTCTTGCCTGGAGTAGGTAGCGCAGATTGTCGTATTTTTCCAGGAGTGACCGACATGGGGGGGTATATGGCAAAGTAACTAATCCCAGTTGGGTTGCCCACCTGCTTACCCGCTCAGGGCAATATTACAGTATCATACATCACATGACAGGCGCGAGCTGCCACAACCGCGACACGCGCCTTTTTGTAGTTGGAACGTGTCACATGCATAAATCATTCTCTGACTCATGGCAAGCGCTTGTGATATAAAGTACATCTGAGTTTCCGACAATTATTCCTCCCCGGGCTCCCCGGAGGAGGAGGAGGACACTTCCTCGAAACCTTGATGAGGCCCAACTGTCCAATCAGACACCTCCAACTTTTCGTTCCGAATTGTTGCTATGGGTACGCTATGCTTAGACACGAAACAAGTCTAGTCAAGGAGCAATCATCCGTACCTCCTGTATCAACCTCGTATCCTGCTTGTGTCAAGGTCCGCACAAGTTCTGCTTTGGTACCAACCCTGGTGTACCTGCCTAAAATACACCCCTCAAGTTTGGCACTGAAACTTGGTTGGTGAATGTCTCGAAAGCGCAAAGCATATGATTTTACCCATCCGCGATGACACAATGATCCAGTAGCATGCACCCAACGATACGCGTCATCTTGCCGATCACACAGTGGCGACCAATAACGGAGCGCTTAATCGATGCTCGCTCCCCGATCTTCGTTGAACTTCCGATCATCGAGTCTGACGAGATTTGAGACTTTGCATCAATGAGAGCTCGGTTCTCTGGGTCTATGGGCAACGTGTAGTTTGATTTTGACAAGAACTTTCCATGCAATCAACTTTTGTCCACTAGTCAAATGCAAGAGCAGGCGTACTTGTCGGTTCGCCTCTAATAGTGTTGCAATATTGTTTACCCGTCCTGCAAATCCAGTATCATGTATTATGATTCCAATTCTTAAGCTCGCTAGCGGCTCATTGTAGACTCCTGTGTGTGCTGGGGATGACGGAACAGACAGTGGGGCCGGCTTAAACGGTGGAGAGGCAGAAACCCTGGATGACGAATCTTCTATTGGTATCGAGCCGCCGAACAGAGTGGAATGCCGGAGTGCCAGGCCATGTGCCTCATTGACAGGTATTGACCTTAGCACTGATGGGAAGATAGTCAATCCATCATCCTACCGGTAGCCCAGGGATGAATACCTCGTCCATATTTTTCTTGCTTTGTCTTCTGGTATTGAATTTTGCATAACCATGGAAGGAATTCTTCTCGGAAGGAGTCAAATGTAGGCTTTTGATGAAGGACATCAAGGACAGATCGGTTGCAAACATATACATGGGAATCTATATATTGAGAGGATAGGGACGCAACGGGATATCTTCGAGACTGAAGTCAGTTGATCGTTCCGCCCCCAGGGAAATACAAACCGAGAAAGTAACGACATTCGAAGTTCAAGCTCGTCGGTATTGCGATCACGATCGTCTGGTGTATCGATGTGGAGAAGAGTGCCAGACTTTTTGTCCCATATAATCGGCACCGAGGAGCCTGTCGGGCCCCATTCGTCAGGTGTAGCGCCCTTGTCCATACCATGGGTCTTCAACCAACAAGATGTGACGACGGTTACATCTACATTGGACTCGATACGATACTTGTTCAACATAGAGGTTAGGGATAAGTCTTCTGGAGGTATGAAATCGCATGGGAGTATAACAAAGTCCCGGAGTATGCGATTAGAGAAGTGTTTGAGCACTGCACAAGTACCAACAGGTTCATCCGGTGATTCATCGTATGTTTGAACATCCACATGAAGAGACGGGTACGATGAGGAAGAGGTGTCAGAATGAATATGGTGAGAGATGCTCGAACGATGTGCCGTTGGACAGATGAGCAACACCTCTATTTAATTGTTTTAAAGACGAGAAAACTCAAAACAGAGAACGCACCTGTGATACCAGACTGTTCAATCCACGTAAGAGGAAAATCTATCATTGGCCTATTTGCGACTAGAAGTAAAGCCTTGGGACACGGTTCGTCCCCATGATCACCAGTAAGGGGACTGAGCCTGAATAGGGTGATTACACAGAGGACTGAGTGTGTGTGTAGTCAGGACCAACCCATTTCCAAATCCTGCGAGTACAATAGCAAGAAATTCATGCAACTTGGCGTTGGGTTCTTCAAAATCCATGAGGTCGATAACCAGGGGGTCGTGCTTCGCACCGGTCCGAGCTGACCTGTAACAACACCCAAATCGGGGTTGGGGTGAATTCTCCCATCTTCTTACCTCTCCCTTTCAGCCTCGCATTTCACTTTCGTTCATGACATTCGGGCCAATCACTAAATTATGACCCAACCCTCTGTGCACGAGCTCTACCAGCGCTTGGAGACAGTTGGAAAAGGTTCCTATGGCTCCGTTCATAAAGGGATCCATCGCGCTACCGGAAACGTAGTTGCACTCAAGATCATTGACCTCGATGCGGATGATGGAGATGATGTTGACAGCATTCAACGCGAGGTCTCCCTCCTCACGCAGCTCCGTGATGGTCCAAATATTACGAAATACTACGGCTGCCACCTTGATGGACCCCGGGTGTGGATCGTCATGGAATTCGCTGAAGGTGGAAGTGTATACAGTCTTATGCAGGCTTCTCCCAACAACTGTTTAGAGGAGAAGTATGTTGTCGTCATTGTGCGCGAAGTCCTCATTGGTCTCAACTATCTGCACAAGTCCAATGTTATCCATCGAGATATCAAGGCAGCCAATGTCCTTGTCACCGCCTCTGGGAAGGTCATTATCTGTGACTTTGGCGTTTCAGCTCTCTTGGCGACAACCAACAGCAAGCGGAACACTTTCATTGGTACGCCGTATTGGATGGCTCCCGAGGTCGCTCAACCCGTCCCGGCATACGATACGAAAGCAGATATCTGGAGTATGGGGATCATGATATATGAAATGGTCAAAGGCAGCCCTCCACACTTCCGTGTGGCTCACTTGAAAGTGATTCAAATGATTCCGAAGGTTAAACCCCCGAGATTGGCCGAAAATGAAGGAAGTAAAGACCTCCGCGAATTCATTCCTTTTACCCTTACCGAATTGCCTTCCGATGTCCGTTTACCATTAATATGTTTGGGATTTCTTTCACTGATATTTTTGCAGCGTCTAGCCGCAGAAGACCTTTTGAAAACAAAATGGATCAAGAATGCCTCGAGAGTTCCAATCACTGTTCTGAAAGACCTCCTCCTTCGATATGATGCTTGGGTGAAAACTGGTTCCAAGCCCTCCGACCTCTCGGAACCTCTACCTTGGGAAAGGGAGAACGAGTGAGCGTCGATTCTCTCCCCCTATCTCACGCGAACGGACACTGACCCATTCCACAATCAGTTCCGACAAGTCAGAGTTCGATGAAAATCCTTGGGAATTCGATACCGTGCGCGGGCGCTCCTTTACTACTTCAACGTTGGAATCTTCTCAAGTCACTTCGAACGAGGATTACTCCTTTACCACCGTCCGGCCCCAACCTTCCAAGCTACCTACATCATTACGCCACCTCTTCGACAGCGACGCAATAACCGCCCCCGATCCTTTCCGCATTCAGGGATTCAGCACGACTAACAAGGATGCATTTTCTAGTGCCCCTGGTTCGCCTCTTCCTCCACCTTCTCCCGCAGTGGCAGTCCCCGTCCCGCGCGATCGAATGGCCAGACGGGCTTTGCTAGTAGACAACAATTCTGAAGATGGGCCAAATCTGAGTACTGCTACGTTCGCGTTCCCTCCCCGTACTGTCTCCAGGGGTGCGAAAACGAAGGTGGGCAATGGTTTACCCTTCCTCGATGATCAAGGCAATTTGTTATCTCATCCCGGGGATATGGAAAAACCCTCCACTACTCATAATTCTTCATTATCTGAGGCCACGGTGAGCGGGAACAGTATCCCAGCGTCTGCTTTTGTTGCGTCAAAACACCAAGGGCGTCGAGACGTGCGTTTGGAACTGGATGGTCCAGGTTCAGACGTTCCCATCCAAGGGGCAGGCCATGAGACAAAAGATGAAGGCCTATCAGTGGATGCCCGGTCAGTGCCGGCAACTACGAGGCGAAGTCCTGCTTCCCGGAATCGTTCTCAGAGCATCGCCCAGGGGTTTCCACCACGCCCAGGCACAGAGCAAAATCCACCTTTACCTTCCGACTTCCACTTTCCTGAACATTCTTCGTCATCTGATTCAAATCAAGCAACATCCTCCCCTGGTTCTGTGTTTCGACCTCGCGTGCGTATATCGCCAACAAGAGGCAGCTCATCAAGCACCGAAGGCTCTCTCCATAGCTCTACCCACTCCCTCGATGCACGAATTTCAGCTGGTTACCCCCGTCGGCCATCTCCACCAAGTTTGACACCCCCAGCGTTGGGAAGATCTCGTTCCACGACGCCTGGCGATGAGTCGCCTCACGATTCTCATGTAGGTGGGCTCAAGCGACGGCCCAGCCTTCATAGACTCGCTTCGCTCGCAGTTATGGAAACGCCTACCACTGCCTCGCCGACAAAATCCCCCGCGAAGCCTGTCAGAAGTCGGAACGGTAACTCTGCCGGCGGAGTTGGCGATTTTTCCGGTGTCCCCGGCCTCAAGGATGTCCTAAAGGTAAACCTCTCACTCTGTTCCCCCCTTGTATTGGCCAACACTATCCTTAGGCCCCGGCACTCACGTCTGAGCACCAACTCGGGATGTCCGATCTGTTACCCCCCTCGCCGACTTCATTACATACAAACCTGAAATCCTTCACCCCTTCTCCAAGTCACCTAAGCTCCTCCTTTGTTCCTTCTGGCACAGCCCATTCACCGGCTGCAAACTCTTCGTTCACGTCCTCTGCCAACTCCGAGAAAAACAATAGTGTGCCCCGAGCTTTGCCAAGTCCAGAACTCCCCTCTACTTTTCCGCCCTCAGTATTTGTTTCCTTGTCTCCTGTCGCACATCGGCGTGATATATTCCTATCCTCATCCTACCCTCCTCCGCTGCCGCCGATCCGAAAGCTGGACTTTGGCGGGCTCATGGCTTCCCATGAGGAAACACACGCCGAGCTTGAACGGATCGTCGACGATCTAATGCAATGGTTATCGATCGCGGAATGGGGGTTGACTCGACTCCTGGAGAAGCCCAGTGAGGACAGAATAGACGAAGAAACGGAAGACGTTGATAATGGTGCTGACTTCGGGGAAGCACAGGAGCATCATGACGACAAGAGCCTGCAAGCACTGGCCCCTCGCTAACAAGAACGTTTTCGTTTACCACGTGCACCTACATATACTGTACCACATTCGATGAACAGCTACAAGTTACGCGCATCATTGATAATATTTTCAGGCCTCTCTACTCGATGTCGTATTCGGATCTACGCGTGAGCACTAGTCTACGAGATATATCCCTTTTCCATCAGATAGCCCGTGATTATTCGAACGGCCTCTTTCACGTCACATTCAGCCGTCTTGATATGCAATTCTGCATTGAGCGGTGGCTCGTATGGCGCAGAAATTCCGGTAAACTCTGAACATACGGAGATGTAACTGATTCGAGGATCATACGTGAACAATCACTGCTCTTCATACCTTTGATCTCGCCAGCTCTTGCCTTCTTATAAAGTCCTTTCGGGTCACGTTGTTCGGCAACTTCGAGGGGTGCATCGACGAAAACCTCGATGAAGTTCAAACCGGCTTCCTCGTGGATCTTGCGAGCCAGAGCACGATCAGCACGGTAAGGTGAGATGAACGCAGTCAACGTGATGCATGTAGCGTCAGTGAATAGGCGAGAAACCTAGATTTACAGTATTCGTCAACAGAACTTTTAATTGATCGACTGGACAAATGGCGTTACCTCGCCAATCCTACGGATGTTTTCGTTGCGAGACCTCTCGTCAAAGCCAAGGTCCTTGTTCAGGCCAAAACGGATGTTATCGCCGTCCAATCTGTACGTAAATTTGTGAAGATGGAGTAGGTGCTGCTCGAGAGCGCACGCAATCGTAGACTGTTAGTGACAATGAGTGCGATGACGCCTAGGGCTGGATTTATTCAACCTTGCCGCTAGCACTGAGTCCAGTAAACCAGATTGTAATACCCGTTTGCCGCAGGAGAGCTACTCTTTCTGAGGCATCGACGGATCCTATGGATCGTAAGTGATTGCGCACCGGGTACATGCCAGGCACGAACTGACCAGAATGGAAAGTGATATTGGTGGCCATTGCTCTGGTCTGACGCAATCTGACGACGGACAACGTCTTGACCGATAGACGTCGGGTGTTGAGGCCGTGATTCGCGGGATACCGTTCTCACCTATTACAGTAGTAGTACAATCAAAGCTAACTCGGACGATAAATTGATCTCGATCCACGTGATCTCTGTGTGTATCCAAAATCAAATCAAGAGCAGTCGATGAAATACATATGGTGCGGGTGTACACGCCGAACAAATCCAAACAGGGATGAAGATGTAAATCAATGTCCATTGACATACGGGCAACGCTCAACTCTAACAAATGACGCAGCACCTCCCCCCGTGATTGGCATCGGAAACGCTGCTCCGCCGTCTTGTGTGAGTGGCCCCCGAAATGCCCTCACGCATCAGCATGCTCGCCCGAGTTGCGGCCTCAAAGACATCATCAACGCCCTCAATCTTCAGCGCCGAACATTCCTTGTAAGCCCGTGCACCGATAGATTGTGCGACACGCTCTGCCTGTGCTCGCGAAACGTATCGGTCAATATTCGTGTCATCACTAGGTGGACGCAAGTCTGCCTTGCAGCCGACGAGGATTATTGGGATGATAGGACCACATATGGACCGTACTTCTTCGATCCACTAATCATAAAAAGTGTGATGATGATTAGCCTGAACCGAGTAAATTTACATTTGAAGGCTGCTTACCTTGACAGTAACGTTCTCCAGTGAATCCGGGGTGTCAATTGCGAAAGCGATGAGGATCACATGGGACTTGGAATAAGAAAGTGGTCTTAACCGCTATGTAAAAATCGTATTTTTTTCTCAGAATTCACTCGCAACGCCGATCACACGGCGGTGAACTGACCTCGTATTCCTCCTGACCTCTGGGGATACATTTTAGGCATCGAAATATAGTGGAAGCTACGGGCGGGTAACGTACGCGGTATCCCACAATGCCAGCTGCACCGCTTTGCCATCCAGTCGAATTTCAGCAACATAGTTTTCGAAAATGGCTATCAAATTGAAGACTCAATGAGTGCGCAGCAAAGTGCCAGCACATGGCAAACATACTAGGTTGCTGAAAAAGGAAAAAGGCGACATGAATATCAAAATGTGGATTGCCAGACATGGGATGGGGGCTTACATATTCCTTGGGAAACTCTCCAAGGGCGAAGGAACAAAGTAATGACGTCTTGCCACAGGCACCTGGGGAGTACGCTGTTTAGAGGGTGTTCAGGGTAGCACCGTGAGTGGCATACCATCCCCAACTATGACGAGCTTCCGTCGGAGCTACGGGAGGAGGAGGACGGTTAGAGAACAAAGGACGAAATGATGGACAGACGCACTGGGGTTTGGGATGACATGGTTGGTTAGTGAGGGAGTGAGAGCGTTTTAAGGATGTGGGGTGTGCAAGGGTGGGTCGGGCGGGCGGGCGGAGCGGGAAAGACAAGTTATGACGAGTTTGGGGAGCTGGAAGCAAAAGTAAAGCAAGATGAAATAGGTGATAAGTTGGTGGATATTAATTGAAAGAAAAAACCAAGGCGGGGGTTGTTGGGAAGTGGCTCTAACTGGGCTAAACCATGCGTTCGTGGGTGCTTCTTGCACGTTACGGGCAGTGCCAACCGTGTCTGTAAATAACTTGAACCCGGGCCGTCGAGGCAGTGTCGAAAAATAATGCGTATTTTACACAGCGCGCGTACCTCATTGGGTACACTCTGCGCCCAGCCACATGTCAAACCTCATTGCACTGCCATGTGTTAGTCCTCTTGTCCTACAAAAACCCAATATTCATCCCTGACGTGGCCTGCAGCCTACAGGGGCATCCATAGACAGAACTTGGTGTTGCCCGTCAACTTGAAAGCACCCGGGTCATCTTCACCGAGGTCCCCGCGTCTCAGGGCAAATGACGATAATCCCTGAGTTGATGGCTCGCGTAGCCTTAGTGTAAATCTTACCTCGCACAGCTCCAGCGCTGTTCCGCCATATTTCTGGGATTCCTCTGCTGTTCAAGGCTTGCTTCGGGATGGTCCATTCCGCTCTCGTAATTTCGGTTGAATCTGAAGTGAGCCATACGTTTTCCTATCTGGTGGCCGCCATGTCGCATAGCGTGCGGGTCGAAGGGGCTTTTTACGGACAACGTTTCCAATTTACAACATACTGAACTCTGTGTACCATACGTGAATAGAGAATATGATAATAGGAAGTGAAGGAAATATCACAACAGACCAACAAGGTACCTCATATTGTGTGCGTGCGTGTGTGTGCTAAGGTTAATGGACCGAGACAATAATAAAAAAGAACCTAGTACCCAGATGAGAATTACAGACCGCAGAGCAGATAAAAAGCGTGAGACGATTCTCTGATATTTTGGTGACACTCCCCTTCTCTGATCCTTTGATGATCAGCAGCACCGCTATTTATCGCCACTTATCATGGATCGTTCCTACACACCCACAGAATGATCTTTTTTATCACTTCGGTCACTTGTTCCGTGCTGAACGGTTGGCCAACAGGACAGCAGTGCATGAAGAGCACCCTGGTTTGCATACTCTTGTCGTACCGGGAAGACGCACGGCGTGACTCGGCTAGGGAACAAAAATATGTGTAGTCATTCACGCAGTGCCCTGCATCCATCGAAGAATAAAGCTGTCACGATACATATCAGAAAAGAAAACGAAAGGTTGGCAAAGGAAGAGAATACAGTTACCTCGACCTCTTGTTCTTTCAGGGCGTATACGAGACGCTCAACATCGATCATAGTCTGTAGATCTTCTCCATATAATTCGTAGCCCTTGCCAAATCCGCGAACGGGGTGATCAACCGCGGTATCTATGGGACTTGTAGGCCCCATGATGGCCATGTTGGCACGCATCCGCTCGAGCATTTCTCCTTGAGAAGGTTCGAGAGCAGTCGGCTCGGGAAGAAATTCAATGACAGGCGCGTGTTGATTGAGTGAATCCTTCAATCGATAGCCTGCTTTATGTGCGAGGCGCTCGATGCGAAATGGTCCTCGTCCTGCAAGGCCGATATGGAAGACAAAGTCATATCCGTGGTCGGGAGGTGGTGCTATCTTGGCTGTGGGCGGAACAATGGGTGGGCGGGCATGAATTCTCGGCACGAAGTCTAAGACGGCATCGTAGGTGGGAGGGATCTGGAGAGAGGAAATGTGGACATGTTGCGGGTCGTTAGATGGGAAACCGTTGGGATGATCCACATCGACGACCATCTGCATGCGGTCCGGAGAAGGAGGATCGATATCTAGGGGTAAGATGACGTTGTTCAAAGGAGCAACGGCAAGCCAAGTTGGGTTCTGAGGGTATCGCAAGGTGGACTAAGCTTATGGCAGTAATGAGCACAAGGAGCATCAAGTATATAGATACAGATACGAATGATCATAAGTGGTGAAGAACTCACGCCATAACCTGTAATGAGAACGCGCACAGCATTTTCTGGAATGTCGAAGTTTGTCGCGCTTACACTCAAGGGAGGCATCGCTCTTGTGAAGCGGGTCTATCGATGCCGACACTTCGCTTCGCTCCCTCCCGTGGGCGGGGCGAAGCGATGCCGCCCGACTCTAATCACGTGCATGCGACGCACGGACCAACTTGTGGACTCATGCAGGTACTAAGTTATTTATAATCTAGAATTTACGTTTGGATATTGTTCTTATTGGTATAGTTACTGTCAATAGGACTTTGTGGAGTGAGCGAATAATAGTGTCGTCGCGTGGCGGGTAAACTCGGGAGTCAATGATGATGTGTTGTTAATAAACTCTTGCCTGTGCCTGTGCTGGCACTTTCCATGCGCTGCGCATGCGTTCATCTACCACAACCACCCAACAACTTCCCTCGACTTTCCTTTAGACCTGGCCTTAGGCTCTCATTCTCCGCCAATAGCACAGCTTTTACATTCGCCCTTATTCGGAAGTGAAAAACAATAGACGTGGTATGTCACCCAGAAACAATGCTCAACGTGAACAAAGGCCTCATTGCCGAAAAGTCTTTTATATCTGCACAGACAGACAACGTTTCCCCTCGCCTTTCCGCCCTTCATGGTCTTTCCTGTCGCCTGGTTGCGACTTGTCCTCTTCACTCTCCTTTTTCTCCCTCTTCTCGTCTGTGCACACGAGGACGTCATTTGTAAGTTCCCTTTCTCTTCTTAGCCAGGTTTCTTACTTCTGCCCGTATACCCAGTCACTTCATCTGTATCATATTGTGCTCCCCCAGAAAATCTTCTCGTAGAGCAGTTTGATGTTGCTTATTTTCCTTCAAACAATTCTGTGGTATTTAACGTCTCTGCTGCCTCTGTCGTAAGTGTGATACGATCTATCATTGTGCGTACAGTTCTGATTTTATTCCAACAGCAAGCAAACGTCAACGTTACCGCAAATCTCTTTCTGAACGTCTATGGCATGCATCCGATCAACACTACCATAGACATTTGCCAACTCTTCCAAGGCCGTCTTTGCCCTCTTCCTCTCTACGTTTTCAATGGCTCCGAAACCCTCACACTCCCTCTTTCGGTCAAGTTTTTATCCCAAATCCCCAGAATCGCATATCGCATCCCCGATCTTGAGGCCTTCGCCCAGCTCACACTAACGGAGGTGGGCACTGGCGAGTTGAAAGCATGCATACAGTCCACCCTCTCCAACGGTTGGTCTACTCATCAGGCCGGTGTATCTTGGAGCATCGGTGGTGTGGCCCTTCTTGCCGTCTTCTCTGCCGCATGGCAATCATTTCTCCCCGACTCCATCGCTCCTTTCCGCCTGCTTGATCTTCTTATGCTCTACCAGACCATCGCCTCATCAGGCTTCTTCGACCTCAACTATCCCGTTATCTACCGTGCCTTTACATTCAACTTTTCTTGGGCTATGGGTCTTTTTTCCCAGTCGCCCACGTCCTCTATGCAACGCAGTATCACCCACATGCGCCATCTCACAGGCGGCGACCTTGCAGGTTCCAGCGCCGGAGGATCTGTAGCACTGGTCAATCGCAAACTGAGTCCATTCAATGGACGTGCTCATGTTGACTCTCGGTCTCTGATGCCTGCAATGCGCGATGTCCAAACTGTCACCCCACAGTCTTCCAACGTCCTCAATGCAGGGGTACCCATCTACGTAAACACCATTGGCATTGCCACGGCCAATACATTCATGACCGCGTTTTTCTCAGCTCTCATCCTACTCGCCATCATGTTAGCGCTGTTGTTGATTACATATGGCGTGGTCGCCCTGACATCCCGCCACGAATACACACATTCTCCCTGGCGTACCAATCTCACCAATGTCAAAGTACGGTTTCGCAGTTTTGCTCGTGCCTGGGGGCTCCGTATCGTAAGTTGTATTACACTCCGCTCGAGTTATCCCTAACGCAAGTTGCTCTTCAGACGCTCATCTGTTTTTTCCCTATGGTCACATTCGCCCTGTATCAATGGACCCTGAAAGATTCGTGGCTTTCTGACCTCATCGCTGCCATTACTTTCGTCATTGTGCTCGGCGTGGTTGGCTCCGCGGCCTGTGGTGTCCTCTTGTTTGGGCGCCGCTCTTCGCTATGGCTACTGGCTGAGGACCTCCCTGCACAGGAGCCTTTATACGGTCAATACCGCGTCCCGCAATATTTCTTTTTTGTTCTACCCCTTCTTTCCACTTTCATTCGTGCCATCATCATCGCAGCAGCCAGGAACAACGGAACCGTGCAAATTGTCATCGTCATTTGTGTTGAGCTATGTCTCTTACTCTCTCATGTCGTATTAAAACCAGGAAAGACACGCCGCGCCGACGTTCTCTCCATCTTTCTTTCCACCATTCGTTTTGTGACGGCTGGCTTACTGGTTGCGTTCATCGTACCAGTGGCTCTACCACCTATCCCGCGCGTCGTGATCGGCTTTATTCTCCTCGTACTGTTCTCGATCGCAGTTGTAGTGATGTTCTTCAATACGTTATGGAACCTCGGACTGCAGCGTTTGTGGTTCCACCAGCCATTTGCCGTTCTGGGCAGTCGTGGCACGACATCGCAGGGGTCGCTCGAAAAGGGGGCGGAAAAGGACATAGAAAAGGGCAAATCGATTGTAACGTTACGCCCGTTGAACCCGACGCCCGCAGACGGGCCGCAGGTTGACCCTACGATGAACGCGCCCGAAGCGCTGTCTCAGGTCACTCCTACGACCCCTTCTGCTGTGCCTTCAAGTGCACACTCGACGAATACAACGTCATCGTATGGCGTGCAGTTTCCGAGCCGGTGGAGCTCCTCCTTGCTGCAGCCATCACCGCATACAGGCTCGGAGTCGGCTCATGGCGATGCCGCCTCACCGCCGTCACTGATGCTGCACAATCGGCAATCTACGTTTGAGGCACGGGCCTTATAGTATTATATGCATGGACTCTTTATCTAGACTTTACCATCCGCATCGTATTCATTCTTCACGCATGGGCTCCTCACACCAGCATTTTCCTTGCATCTTACTTCTTACGGTTAATTATGCTACGCGCGCAGTTGCGATTGAGTACTCTATTTTGTGGGGGACGGACACGCATCACAGGCATTGACAGACCATTTAACAATGTATATCACTAATTATGTGACTTGAACGAATCATTAATTCTCTGTAACAAGGGACTGAGCTATGAAGCTGTAGTCGAGCCGAACTCACGCAAGCACATGGATGAGTCACGTGGTTAGTTAATATGTTACCGATTGCACAACGAACACGTCCACGAATCTCCTTGCTTGGCAACGCGAGGTAATACGTCGATATGTCTCTAAAACAGGTCCACAGACCTCCGCCTCGGCGAGATGACACCGATGACTTTACTCTCAAATGATAACAAATCTCCACCCTGCGTCACGACGAGGTCCGAAGAGCCTGAAGAAGCCTCTCGCGTATCGCAACCCAGCAATTTTTCGAGGTTCGTCGAGGCCAGGGCGAGCGCCTGGGTCTTCGAGATACGACCACCTGCCTCCAACGCCGCCTACCACGTGGTTGACGTCCGTCAATGCCGCGGAGTTAGGACGAAGAAAAATAAATCAAAAAGAGATCGGCACACGCACCCATCCCGCGTCGAAACGCGTGTTTCGCGCGCTCGACGCCTCGTCGACGCCAATGCCAACGGTGACATTGTGTCCGAGGAAGAGTGCAATTTCCGTCTCCTTAGAAAGCGGGGGTCCAGGTAGTCTATGAAAGTTTTATGTCAAATGCCGGGAATCAGCCCCAATCGCAAAAAAAACGCACACTCTCCGCCGTTCCCACGTGGTAGGGAACGGCCTAGATGGTTTGAAGATGATGCCGATGTCTGCCATCGCTATTTCCTTCACGAGGAGATGTGCCTCTGTCGCGCCGGTAATCGTCATGTGAATGATTGCACCAGTCTTCTCTTCCACTTCCTTCTTCAGCAGGATCAGTGTGGCGATTACGTCCGCACTATGTGCCTCTATCACGATCGGAATGAGACCCTGACCGAAATTCAGCATATAGGTGCATACAAGGTGAGATATAGACGGACCCTTGCAACATCCCTGAAGGATATTTGGGATTCGACAGTGACATCGTCAGGCAGTGCCAACAACAAATTGCGCAGCGCCGCGATTTGCGTGCTGATGCTCGGCCTGCCAGTGAGGGAAAAGTGACCGACCGACACGTGCAACGCAGTGATCTCCTGGATGACCGCCCCATCGGCGAGCTTGTGAGTCGCACCAGTAGAGAACGACGCACTCAAACCGCCAAAGAAGCCGTCATGAACTGGCGCGACGATGGCCTTGGTAACACCAGCGTGATATGCTAGCCTGAAACAAACGAAGACGCGTTAGGTAGCGCCACATAAAGGTAAACGACGACACGAACAGGGTATCACGACCGGCGAATTGCAATGCGTCTATGGCACGAACGGTGGAATGGTCACCACTACCTACGAGTTTGGGAACCTGACTGGCTAGCGAGTCAAATAAGAATCCGTCACCGGTTGACGGCTCGAATTGGATCTCCTGGAGGCCAAGCGGGGAACCGTATGTTACGAGCCCCGGAGAGATTGCGCCGCCCTGTAGATCCACGACGCGGACTTGTTCGCTGTCGGCGAGGCCTTCGAGGGAGCAAGTAGCCGCTGGACCATAGCAGATTATGTTACCATTACGCACAGCTACGACGCCGGCTTCATTGCTTTTTGGGAGTACACCTCTGCGAGTTCGCCACGATGTGGAATGACGACATTGCTGACACCCGTGAAGAGGATAGTATCCGAAGAGGCTGCTTCGGGAAGAAGCGGTGGAAGTCCCTCAAACGCGATTGCTGCTTCCGCCTCACGATCAAAGTTGGGTACCTTTGGAAGTTCTTGGAATGTTTCAGGCTTGGAAACTACATGTGGTACATGCAGCTGTGGGATCCCATCAATGAAAACTTGAGCTGGTGTGGCACCAAGCGCTAATGGGTGGCTATCCCAAACAACTAGATCTTCCCGCGAAACATCAACGTCAGGCGCCGTCCATATTGGGAAGCATACCACCAACTCACCAGCATCCCAACCTGGGGATCAAACAATTCATGAGTGATCCGACTGCATGCCTACGATCGCCATAATAGGCGCACTTACCCTCCTTTAGGTAACCGATACGATGCTCCAACCCAAGGACCTGAGCAGGAAGGGTTGTTACGGCAGCGAGTGCCAAATTAGCGGGAAGGCCGTAGTAGTGCACTTGCTGCGCCTCATATATGAGGTATCTGGAATTGAGAACCGGGTGATCGGACTGCAATAAGCATTAGTTCATGCCGGGGTACGCCACTACCAGAAATTGGAACGCATTTAGCTACCTTGACAACAACCTCAAGCCCATTCTCGGACAGGATTCGCGCAGCGAACTCTGAGCCTCGGTACGCTTCCCGCTTGTACCTTTAGGAGAAAAAGGGGACGCCTCTTGTTGGTACGGGCAACCGGCTAAGTGGAACCACAACGTACCGCGCAAACGTTGCGAAGATGGCAACCGCAGGGGGGTGTCCTGTGCCATGTGAGCTACACTTTTCTGTTGGGTTATACTCCATACCATATGCCCGCTTCAACACGTCCGGAACTAAGTATGCTTCGTGCGCATGGTGCACTGCTGCGATTGGAAACTTGAACTCATTGGAAAGCTGTGGCACAGGAGTCATCAAGCTCCATCCAGGTAACTCGGCAATCAACTATCCGTACTCGTATCAAGTCATCCAGGTCGACGGCTTCATAACAGTGTGTTTGAACCTTTTGAAAATAGATAAATCTCGACCTAAACGGTGCGGAGAGAAACCCATGCCTTGACTCTTCCTCGGAGGATATCAACCAGAGCCTCCCATTGCAAGTCCTCGGGAAATTCACCCAAATTAGACCATCGCCCGGCAAGAGCGGCGCTACAGTATGCATCCTGCTGTTCTTTGATCCGGCGTGCCTTATCATATCTGCAGCGAACCCATTCATCAAACCTATTTTATAATACAGATCAACTAAGCATACGCTTGTCGGAGCGCCCAAAAAGTGTCCATGCGAGTATCGCCGTAGATTCGACCTGAAGGAACAAGTTCAGAAATATGTCAAAGAAATTTGGGGAACGCACTGGGGTTTTCTCCTAAAGCGCCAAGAACAACGATAAGACTATTCCCAAACTTGAGGAGAGGGTCTCACCACATGCAAGTCTGAGTTTGCATGAAAAAAAAAAGGTTTAAACCCGCAGGCAAAGTGACACTCACTTCATCTGTCTCCATGGTACATGACCACTGTCGTGATGGGTATTGTTGATATCGTGAGAGGGCTCGAGCAACATCGAAGTTGGCGAGCGTTCTGTCGTTTTCCGTAGTTTAATCGTAAACGCCTGACCACCTTTCAGAAGAGATTTAGTTGGTAGGTTAGACGAACTAAGGTGCAAGCTGACCGATCGCATTTATAGAGCCGGGTAGCACGATGGCAGTCGTAACACCACCGGCAATGGACAAGGCATAAGAATCGTCGTGGGTGTTGAGACCATCCAGCGAACGAAGCCACGGCTGAATAGTTCCTTTCCACGAGTTGTTATCAACCGCACCGCTGAGTGCGGGTGAGGATGCATCACCGAGGTGTGAATGGGGGTCGATGATCCTGTTTCAGATGAATGCAGTATCAATACTACCAGACCGTACATTGGCACGGACCCTGGGGTAACCCAAGCACCTCGCACATCTACAACGTCAAGCTCTCCACGGGCTACCATGGCATCAAACTCCAGTCCAAAAGCGCTGAGATTCACATTTCCAACGCCTCGAATGATACCCTGGTCGATAAATATGTCTCCCCCGAGAACTTGTGTTCCATTATTCTCGCCTGTCCAGATACGCGCGTTGTGCAAGAGTGTCGGTTTTGTGCCACGTACGAAACGATCCGACTGTGTCCGGTCATGAAAGCTGGCAGAAGGACCAGCAGATATTTTCAACGAGGCACAACGCGCGAGAACTTGTTCAGCGTGTAATGGACGCTGACCCAGGGGGTGAAAGAGGGAGCGAAAGCTGTCGCCAATGAAATAGACCTGGAGCCCAGCAACCAGGGTAAGGATCAAGATGACCTTTGCCCTGAAATTTCGAGGCGGGGTAATGCTGGTAGAATTGAAAATGTGAGACCATTTGGTCATGGCCGTTGTGGGTGTCTAAGATGTCGCCGTATGGCACGCCTGCCCATTCGTGGTGGTGCGACCGCGTGCTGGCCACGGTTTCCGGTTCCGTTCCGGTGCTTAGCGAATGAGACCGGTGAATCCCGAAGATAACTTGAGGAGCGGTTCACTTCCGGTACAGCTGTAACCGCATAGTACACCGATGCGGTTTGCAATTCCCCGTGTATGCCGGTCTATACAGCGCGACATTCAATCGTCGGTACGTATCTAGGTATGTTAAAGGCTACGGAATTCATAACAAATGGAATCAACAAAAGTACTTTGTGAGTTAGGTTGGCTCGCTATTATACAAAGTGTGTTTTGGCACGAACACAAAAAAGAACAAAAGATCCGATGTACGATTACGGATGAGGGGTGGTTGTGGTTGTGCCTTGTAGCGATCCAGGAATCGGGCACTAGCGTTTCAAATTAATTTTGTGGAAACAAGTGGTGGCTGACTCGTGCAGTGGTACTCGGTGACAGTAGCAGAATTGCTGGCAAGCCGACGAAGAGCCGACGAGTTGATGGCCTAATTGTTTGATACAGTGAGTTTGTGTGGTCGTGGTCATGGCAGAGCTGGGCGGCATGAACGGACAGTTACGATCATTTGCAGATTAAGGAAGGAGGGCCGAGGGGGTACTTGTAGCTGTAGTGTAGAGTACATGCTACTAGTACTAGTACAGCACAAGTAGATATATACATACAGTAATGTTAAGCAGGGTATGAAAGATAAATGCAAATGTATTATGGAAACGTAAAGGCCGGAGGGGATGCCAAAGTGAGAACCCAGCAAGTCGGCTGACGGTGGACAGCCCAGCCGAGTGGCGATTGGACTAGACCTTCGATTGAGCTCACATTGTCGCCCCCGGTACACATTTCCCTCCTCCTCTCTCTTTCCCTTACATCCACCATCCTCCCTTTTCTTCTCTTTCTTCATCTCCTCCAGAATGTCCCCTTCGTCTATCGTACTTTCTTCCTCCTCACTGCCATCAACCGTAAACCACAAGCATCGCAAGCGGTAACGTCCATCATTTATCACCCTATTGGCGTCATCGTCTCAATCCCTTCCCCTACCCTTCGCAGTCCCTCGAGGAACCAATTGTTAAAGAACTTGCAGGTTCTGATTTGTTCCTCTGTCCTCCCTCCATTTCCCGTAGCTAATTAGCACCGCCTCGTCCAGATCCTAGGCGAACTCTCAGCACCACTTCCCCCAAATCTCCCGCCATCGCCGCCTGCTTCTAGGCCTTCCTCCCCTGCGCCTCCTGCGAAACGAACGCTCGAGTCGTTTCATACATACGATCCTGTAAAGCGCACGCGCGTGGACGACTACCCCGAAAAGTATATTCGTCATCAGGCACAACCTCCAAACCGCTCGGAACCAGAGGAGGGCGAGCTGCGTGATGACCCCGCACCCCCCACATCTTCCTCCCGTCTCCCCCCCTTCCCCCCCTCCTCATTGCATTCCCTACCCATACAGCGCCCTCGGAAGAACGTTCAACGAGGCGACCCAATATTTAATGAGCTCCACGATCGCTATCATCATTATGGCCGCATGCTCAAATACTCTGGAGACGCCCGTCATTGGTCTACTTTCTCCCCACAACATAAGGAATACCGCCCACTTCCAAATCCGCCTCCACCAAATTCGCCATATCATAAGCATGGTGCCCTCATTGCCCGTCTCGAACTTCTCGACGCCCTCATCTGCTTCACGTATTCCATCTGGATCACCGACTACTCCAAAGACGCGTGCATAACCGGCTCATGGCAAACAGCGGAAGCTTTCCTCAACTGGACTAGGAACAAGTGGACAGCTGAGAATGCGTCAAGCGAACGCGAAAAGGCATTCCTTGGACTCATGTAGGTATTTCCAGCCCCTCCCCACACCACACGCTCACCGGGCCCCATCCACGCCAGTTTTATGATCGAAGCCTTCATTCATACACGCATGTTTGTCTTCGCCACCAAGCAGAGTGCTGACAGGGAAATGGACCAGTTGATGGACCAGGCCCGAGCGCTTGTTGAAAACATTTCGGCCCCCCCCACTAGTGCTTCTGGCACGCCACTTACGGTTACTCAGTCGACCCCGCCGATGCTTCCCTCCCCGGCGAGCATCGTCGCAACAAGCAGCGCCAATTCGACTCCAACAAGCCGCCCGTCCGACACCATATCTGTAACAGGTGATACTTCCGCCTCGATCGCGCCCGCCCGACCCACACCTAATCCCGCAGCTCGCTCACGAGAGCAACTATTCCGTCTAGGCCGCCCCCCACCATCCGTTGCCAACTCTGTCTCGGTAGAGATATCTGCTGCATTCACCCATACACTTAGGACCCTGACCAAAGACGTGATGTGGGCGTCTCATTGCATGAGACAGTCCCAAGCGCGCTTAACGCTTCGCACTTTATCGGATCATTTTCCGACCACCTTTACACGTATTATCCACTCGTCCCTCTCGCACAATCAAGAATATGAACCCGACATCGAGGACGAAGAAGGCGAACTATTCTGGCCCGGCGCCCCCTCTACTGGTGAGGGTTTGGGCTGGGTGTGTCTCGTGGGAAAAGCAATGATCAAAGAATTCGGTCGAGAGATCGGGTATCTGGGCTACGACGGCGTTGTTCCGAAACCCGAGCCATCCTCCTCCTCCCGCCCTCCCGCACAGCGTCGATAGTTTTTGACACATCCTGGTCTGGTTGACCGTGAAATTCTTTGAGTGGAAGCATCACAATTAGGACTTACAAAATGTGCGGCACACTTTCACTGCACGGAGGGCCCCTCTTGTCAATGCCCCCACCCACCCAGATCGAAAAGACGGCAGCGTCTGATTTGCCGCCAGGCGGCATTTCTTCCACCTGCCCCTATTCTGTGACACCGAGTCCTCCTGCGCCGCGAAGCGACCGATATGTTATCGTGGATCGGTTGTCTTTTCTTAGTCGCTCACTCCGCACCTTCGCACCTCATGGCACACATCCTATTTATTCGCTTATTGCCAGACCCCGGCTGCGCCGTTTATGTGGGCGGGTTTACCAAATCGGTCCGGGCATGCACATCAGGTCAATTTCTCCTATTCCTGGACCAGGCCAGCTTATCTATCTATCGTACTCTGGCATATCCTACACTTTGTGTAATATCCCCCCCCCCGCATCGTGTCTTCTCGTTCTCCCCATACCCTCTCATGCAATCACCCTTGAGGACATAGCGATTCGCTGTGCTCGGAGGTAGCGTGACACCGAGTCCCACGTGCGCAGTGTACGGATCACCTCCCGGCCCCTCCATCCGGCAACTTGTCAACATCGCGCACCCTTGTTTCATTCGATTGTACAATAGAGTAATTTGGAAATAGAGGATGGGCCATTTCACTGCAATTTTTCAAACCCCTTCAAATTGTGCGATTCGGCTGTTGTTTGTCGCAACCCCATCTTTTCACCTTTTGCAAGGACATTCATTATAAATTGATTTTGATGTGTTCGCGCGCGCTTAAACACTTCATCCATCTTCCCTATCTAGCATTCCCATGACACAAACATTTGAATTGGCCCTGGTAAATCGAACATTCTGTTTTCAGTCAACATCAACAGACGGGACATGAGTGAAGATTTGGGGGGAGAAGGGGGGAGGGAACGAACAAGGCTTGGAAGACTCTTTAGCGGCCGACATTGTCGGGCGCCACCGAGGCAAATTTAATGAAGTGAAAAAAATGATCAAAGTAATGTCAAGTTAGGCTCCAAAAGGTGCCAAGCCAAATGAACGGACCCAGTGAATTTATCAACCTGGGGCGCTGATACTTTTATGTATCTAGGAGTCTTCAAACCTGCGGGTCGACACGGCGGAACCCCACTTTAGCAAGGTCATATTCATCCCCTTCAATGTAAATTTTAACTGAAGGGGATAGAGTTATGATGGCGCCGCCGATTGCACGCGAGTCCCCACTGCGTATGCGTACATCGGCCACCTGCTACAATCACGCGCGGCGCCACGCCGCACTTATCCTTCCAGAGGAAAAGGGCACACTTTTCCAATGGTGTTGAGATATCCCCACAGGCACAACCCCGCTCCCGCTCCCGAGGCCTGGGCCCCCAAATTCCCGACAGATGAATGTTACCTAAGCATTAAACTCAACAGGTCTTCTTCCCAATCCTCGCACGGACTCTTCCAGGAGGATTTCCGAGGATCTGCCCATGCCACCATGACACATGTGTGTCAATCTAGACTCCAAAAGAATTTAAAACTGCTGCATTTGGGAACGAGTCATTCTGTTTTTGCCTAGGAATCGCACACGGACTTTCGTAATACCAGCACGTGGACGATGTATAAAAACATGCATATACAGGCGGGATGCGAATGCGGCAAAAAGAAGGATGGTTGGAGAAGAGTGCGCCGCGACAACTGCTTCTTCCATGGAAACGAGCATTCATCGATTTGATTTAGCGACACGCTCAAGTTCATCCTTTTTCTGCATAGCTGCGCGTGGGTAACAGAAACTCAGAAGTGGGCGTGACAAACCTTTATAGCGTATGAATTCGAAGAACCCTTAGCTGCGTTGATGAGTTCATCAGCGAGGCACTCCGCGACGGACTTAACGTTGCGGAATGCAGATTCGCGCGTCTGAAAAAAAATGCGATGAGACAACCATGTGAGGAGGGGAACGTTGCAAAGTTAAACATACGCCAATGGTTAGTAGTGAGATAGCCTGATTCACTCTCCGCAGAGGCGAAACATCAACAGCCTGGCGACGAACAGTACCTTGAGAGCCGATACGTGTAGAATCTTCACGAGGACCAGTGTTGACAATGGCATCGACAAGAACCTAGATTTTGGGAAAAGGTTGAGGAAGCGAATCATAAACGCAGAACAAGCAGCCTCACCTGGATTGGGTTCTGATCTGTGAGGAGGTGGATAATCTCGAATGCATGTGCAACAATGCGGACTGCCAAAAGTTTCTTGCCATTGTTGCGACCCTTCATCATCAGACTAATAGCATATATATGTATCTTGTCTATGAAAGAGAGCTATTTTGACCAACCTGTCTACAAGCCGTTCAACTATGGGCATCTGAGCTTTTTTGAACTGTTTTTTGGCATATCTGCCGGCGGTATGGGGGAGATAGACAGCATGGCGAATTTGAATGTAATCAGTCAGTGAGATGTCTTTCACCTCCACGCTGGATAGTGAAAGAGTCTGTCTGTTTGTCGGAGTAAAGCGGAGGCAATCATGACGCACTCCTGAGTATCCCACTTGCCGAAGAGCTTGACCTCCTGCCCCAGCTTTGAGACATCCTTCGGGAGTGTTTGTACAGTGGCCATTTCAAGGAGGGAAATAAGGATGACTACTCGACGAGAAATCAAAGTTTAGCTGCCACTCGGCAAATCCCGGAAATCTGTATACTTCCATTGCGTCACGTGTTGATGTCGCGTAAAGATAACGTGATCCGCTTTCTGGATAGGCCAAATAAGGCCAAGGCTGGCTCTTGCCTCCGCCATCAAAGCTTCAAAGCTTCAACCATGGGTGATGCGCCGTTCTCAGTCCCTACGCAGGTCGCGCCTATTCAACGCCGCCAATCTCACTTTCGTCGTGCATTCATCTTCCTGTTTCTGACCGTTCTTCTAGTACTCCAGTTATTCTACTCATCTCAAGCTCCCTCTCTGGCTCACACTTCGTCAGTCCCTATCCATGCCGAACGAAGCTCGCCCGTTGTCGTGCGCTCGATGCTGTACCCGGCCCGTCACCAGACTTTTACAAGCGCAGAAGATCGGATCGCGATGTCCCGGGTACACGAGCCACCCTCCTCCTCGGTGCGCGCATCTGGACTGGCGGTGACAATGGAACCGAAGTTGTCAAGGGACACGTTTATTTTGACAAGGGTATCATTAAAGGCGTCGGTGGTTTAGAGGTGCAGACCATCAAACGCTTCACGCTCAAGGTGATCTCGATATCGTGCACACTGAGGGGGCGTGGGTCACACCCGGGTAACTTAGGCGTTCTCAAGAGTTATTGAATGGAATTGACTTGCTTCCACACTTTAAGGATAATCGATGCACATTCACATCTCGGGGTGCTCTCTTCTCCTGCTCTTTCTGGCTCAAATGATGCAAACTCCTACAACGGCCCCATCCTGCCATGGTTACGTTCTCTCGATGGATTGAACACCCACGACGAGTCCTATTCGCTTTCCATAGCGGGAGGTGTAACAACAGCACTTGTCCTTCCTGGTTCTGCGAATGCAATTGGCTAGTTGTTCCCTGGCCACCTGATAGTCCAGCCTGTCTGACAGATTACTCAGGTGGACAAGCTTTCACGATAAAGTTACGCAAGACGGCGGAACGGTCACCCACTGCAATGCTTTTGGAGCCCCCCTATGAGTTGAATGGAACACATACCACATCGGTGACTCTTCCATGGAGACATATTAAGTGTGTCATCTTTCCGTCATTGTAACCAGCTGACCTTGACATGGAATTGTCATAGGCACGCTTGCGGTACGTCCTTCCCTATGTTTTGCAGTAGCGAACTGGTCAGACGTGGCAATAGGCGAGAATCCGGGTATGTCGGAACGGCAGACAGTAAAAATGGCATCCTCATTCTTACATCAGGTCGTGTGTATGGTGCAACACGCATGGACACGTTTTGGGCATTCCGTCAAGCGTGAGCATAACACCTCGTTCCTTGTGTGACATATTCCAAAGCGATGAGGTACAGATACGATCGTGCTCGCCAAATCAAAGCGAAGCAAGATGCGTATTGCAGACAGGCGCTCTCTGGCCAGTGGTCAGACATTGGCGAGTTTCCCGAAGACTTGCAGTGGGAAGCCTTGGTCGACGTATTGCGCGGGCGGGTCAAGGTGAGCCATCCCTTTTTTTTTAAATATAAATCGGCTTGTAGATGAATGATAACGCAGGTACAAACCCACTGCTACGAGGCGGTCGACCTGGACGACCTGATTCGAGTAAGAAATTCCGATGCGGAAGGCCTAATCACTCTTGACACTGCCGCTAGCTTTCCCACGAATTCAAGATTTCTCTCGCTGCTGTACATCACGCTCACGAGGCCTACCTCGTTCCAGAGGTATTGAAAGGGCATACGGTAAAATTTAAGTCGTCACGCCACAATGACTTGTTCATAGATCCTTCTCTGCCTGCAGGCTCTCCACCCGCTGCTGCTATCTTTGCCACGCAAGCAAGGTGCATTTACCTTAGCTTGTGTTATGATGGCTCTAAGTTCTACTCTTTCCTAGATATAAGCGCGAGGCATACCGTGGCTCCGAATTTGCTCCACGTATTTTAGCTGAAAATGGTATAAGAGTTGTTATGAAGGTATGTTCAGATGTCATCCACAGACACCTACTTATGATTTTTGGCAGAGCGACCACCCAGTCATAAATTCTCGATATCTATTATTCGAAGCTCAGCAAGCTCATTATTATGGCTTACCTGAGAATCTCGCGTTGGGCTCCGTGACTACTCAGCCAGCCCAAGTGATTGGCTTAGACCATCGTATCGGATACATCAAAGAAGGTCGGGGTTTCGAATTGATTCAATGTCTACTCAGCCAATAACACGTATTCTAGGTTGGGACGCAGGTACGCTCGTTCAGTCTACGCTGTGAAACATACCTCAGAATCTTCCAGATCTGGTCATGTGGGATAGTCATCCCCTCGCTCTTGGTGCTACTCCGGTGCAAGTTTACATCGACGGAATTGCGCAACTCGAGCTTCCTTACGTTGTTGAAAAGCACAACTCGTTACAGAGCGTGCCAAAGGTTCCGAATTTTGGTCGTGAGGCGGCTCAGGCCATTCGCTACGACGGCCTCCCCCCTCTTCTCCCTGATGAATCCCACGTTGGCGACGTCCTTTTCAAAAATGTGAAAGGTCTTTTTCTTCCCGAACATGACGGCGATCGCATTTTGGATGTATTTGCGACACAGAACATCGATTCTGGCGTTGTGTTGGCGCGTAACGGCAGCATTGCTTGTTTTGGCACCGAAAGTTCTTGCTCTCTTACACTCTCTGATGGTGATAGCCACCAAGTTCGCATCATCGATCTACAAGGGGGTTCTATAAGCCCTAGTTTGGTATCATACGGCCCAGCCTTGGGTCTCTCGGAGATAGAAGGCGAGGTCTCCACCCGTGATGGCGATGTCTTCGATCCACTGGTTGCACCTGCATCCCCAACTGCTGAGCAACTTCTCGTCCGCGCCGTTGACGGGCTACAGTTTGCCGGTCGTGATGCCTTGTTTGTCGTCTTGATCATTTCACCTTCAAGCTAACGAACCTTCCTTTCTCCTAGACTTGCCTACCGGGCAGGTGTCACCCGTGCGATCACCGCCCCGGGTCATACTGGCTTTCTCGGTGGTATCGGGGTGGAGTTTTCCCTTGGTGCTAGGCACAAACTTGAGCAAGGCGCTGTCCATGAGGAGATGACGGGTTTACATGTTTGCATTTTTCAGGGTACCGGGCAGCCTAGCGTAAGCACGCAGATCGCGGTGCTGCGTCAATGGCTTTATTCTGCACATGCGCACGAAGAACATGACGAGATATCGATGCACTCGGCAGATGCCGTCCGGGTGCGGGTTCTTTGCACACCCGAACGCGTATCACTCTTTTGCTCACATGGCATGTCAGGGTCGTATCCCGCTCGTAGTCGAGACTCACAGCGCCGATGTGATCGCGACGCTCATAGCGCTCAAGCGCGAATTCGAGTCTCATACTGGTCAATTGCTCCGACTAACTATCACTGGAGCCACCGAGGCCCATCTTCTCGCATCAGAACTGGCGGAAGCTGGCGTGGGGATAGTGTTGATCCCCACACGGCCCTTCCCCGAGACGTGGGAACAGCGACGCATGTGCGTTGCGGCATGTTCATACTTTACTCACCTGACCTACTGACTTTGCTCCGTCCGTAGATTACCAGGCCCGCCGCTGTCTGCAGAGAGCGCTGTCTTGCGGCTGTTGACACACGGTGTAACCGTAGGCGTTGGAGCTATCGAGCCGTCGAGTGTGGCTGCAACGCGCTTCGATCTTGGTTGGGTGCGGCCCTTTCCCCACTTAACTCTACCCCCATCACCTCATCTTGCGTGTTCGCTTAGATCGCGTTGGAGTCTGGCGGGCGCATTTCCCGGTTGCAGGCCATCGAGCTGGCCTCTATCAATCTCAGGAAGCTCTTGTGTCGCAACGGAAACAAAGGAAAATCTGAGCTGGTAGCCACACAGAAGGGTGACTTATTGTCATTCGAGAGCAAGGTCGTCGCGGTGATCTCTCCCGTTCGTGGAATGGTCGATATCTTCTGAGACTCAATGACATGACGTGGGGGATATCATGTGGTTGTGTCTTTGTATAAAGGTTACTCATTTGAAGGACAATCTGCTCTATACTCTATCTGCGAAACGCAGCAGTCGCTGTCACGAGTGGGACCCATAGGACGTCGTTGTGTGCGACCCTCCGGTGGCCGTTCCCATAAATTCGTCACCTTTCACCTGTCCGTCTGCATTACGGAGCAGAGTATGGAGCCCCTCGAGCAGCGGCCTCGCAGTTTGGGCTTGACTCCTGAAACGTTCCTCCAGCGCTCTCCGCTTGGCTCGCTCATCGGCGATGGCCTGCTCACATCTTCTCCGCGTGTTGACCTCCATGCGGACGAGCGCATGTGCGTCATCGGCGCGCCGCTGTGCCTTTGCAAGCTTAGTCTGGAGATCTCGTAACGCCCGTTCGAGCCGCCGCCGTATCACACGTTCGTTGGCAGCTTCATCCTCAAAGCGTCGCTTTGCCTCTCGAGTAGTGGCCAACTCTTCGACGTGGTGTGCCTGACGGTCGCGCAGCACCTGTAAATCACGCTCGATGCTTGTTCTAGGTCTTTGAATCCTATCGCAAGTGGCGTTCTCGCGTGCAGAAACGTCATGGGTCTGCCTAGGTGTAGCGTCAACTGGGGCAAGAGTGTCCAGCACTCCAGAATCGTATCCAGACGTAGTTTCTGGATTGATTGGACCGTACACAAGCTGCAACCAGCGGCGAGACTTGTCGAGGTGTGCAGCAGCTGTCTCCGTCTCGATGCCATCTGGGGCACGCGTTTGCCTCCATAATTCAGCGTGGCAGCTAGAGAGCATCAGGAAGGCTGGTCTCATGTCGTGATCATTGATTCCCAGATCGTAAAGTGCTAGGTTATTGGAGATCAACAAAATACAAGACGCAAGGTGTCTGTTCCTACTAACCTTTGACCATGGTGGTGACCACAATCAAGGCGGCATGAACGTTGCCTTTGCGCCTATAAAACGCACCGACGATCATCCATTTGTCACGATCGCTCGACGTGGCATTTAGTAACTCTATAATCGAGCGCGGATCATCATCAAGTGTTTTCAGGTCAAAACTGATGGGCTGGCCGTGAAGAGTCAGGGAGAGAAAGGTTTGCAGATTTGGGAGGCCTGATGGAATGTGCGGACCGAGTTGGTGCGGGCGGGTGGTATGGAGAGGGTCGGATGTAGAGTGGGAACGTCTCTGAGCCGCCATGGAGTGCCTGTTCGTCTCAGGGGACCTCGGTAAAACATTCTCTTTGTTGGCGGCTGCCGGGGGGCGCTGAGGCAAATCTTTACCATGATGGAGCGGCAAACAAGAACGCGATGATAAATTTTGACTGTGAACCATGTCGGAATCGAGGCTATCACCAACAGCTGTACGCCACTTGTACGGAATAGACCTTGGAAATGAAGCGTCATCTGAAAAACGTGAATCCGTTCAAGAAGAGGTACGGCAAGATTCTGGGTTAGTGCTACCTAAGTCGGTTAACAATGGTTGGATGGGACATGTTGCGTTGTCTGCGCATCCTTGTCCATTATTGTCGTCAGCAACATGCATAATTCACGAAAGAGTGGAGATGTATGCGGGTCGCGTTGAACTTTTTCAAGTTGAAGTACACATATATGCATACATACCGCGGCATGTCAGGTGATCGATCACTTTGCCGCTCAACTGGAGCTACAACACCGCTCAACTGGAGCTGCACACCGCTCAACTGGAGCATGGTAACCACCTGACCTATGACAACTACCGTGACGTTGATGCATCAGCAATGCGTTCAGCAGCTATAAAACCTGTGGCATAGGTCATTCCATAACCCTCCTTCATCTTACTTACTAGTCATGATACTCTTCTACTCGTTGGCTTTCGTCGCACCTTTGGTTGCTTCTGTTTCGGCACTCCCACCAACGTGCGTGTTCCCTCAACCCACCATGATTTCTTTCTGACTTTTTCCCCATTTCAGTGCTGCGACCGTCTCTACTCCGTGCCAGTCCAGCATTGCTTCGGTTGCTACTTCTCCCGATGCCCAGTGTATAAATACTGCTGGGCTCCTTAACATTCTCGTTTCCAGCTCGGGGACCTCTGTCATCCCCTCCGTCAATACTTGGTTAACGGGCTTGTGTTCCAAGGATGCCTGCTCTAACCAAACTATTGCTTCAATCGTGACCAACATCACCCAAGGGTGCTCATCGATCTCGGTATAAGCAGTGCCAATGTCTCGAGCATCATCCCGCAAGTGCAACGACTGTATCCAATTGCCCGACAGATCGTTTGTTTGAACGAGTGGGTTTTCACTATTATTTACCTCATACTCTTTTATGCAACGTTGACACGCACCTCATTTCACAGTACCAGTGACCATCAGCTCTGTGCTGTGGACCAACTCTACGATATCCAAAATAAATCGGGCACAGTCAGCGTAGACAGTTTGATCCCCATCTTACCTCAGCTTCTTACTGCGGGTCTTCCCGTCTACGGCCTGCCCCAAAATCTGTCGTGCACTAACTGCACTAAGGAGGCTTACAATATCATCATCGTAAACGATCCGCTGGCCATCACATCCGGCGCGAATTCGTCAATCTCGAGCCAGTGTGGCGCCAGTTTTATTGGTATGCCACTCATTTGTCTACCTGTCATCGGGTTTGACACGTGTATACAGACGGCCAAACACCTGAGGGAATATCACAGACCGCGGCCCACAGTACCCTCCCCAAGACGAGCAATAGCACCAGCCATAGCGGTACACCCAGGTCACTCCCGCTGAGTGATGCATTCACAACCGCGGCCGGACTGGGGATCTTCTTGACGGTTCTTTTGTAATTGCGACTAGTATCGCCTCATCTCGGGGGTTGTCTATGACCTTTATGCGTGCTCGGACTTGCTAACGACATACTCACTCTAATTAACCATCACCGTACACGACACTGCTTTGTTATGTTTGATTAGCTCGTAGAGTGTTCCGAATCCGGCTAACGGTGCTGCCGCAAAGTGCAGTAAAGTAGCCGATTTTGTCGAGTTCCTGTATTTATTCCTCTTACGTACTTGAAAAAACGTTTTTTCTTGTAGCCAGGCTTCCGACAAGCAGGACATCAGGTGCTAAGGGACAAGGGACAAACGGACGACTTGGGCGTGTTCCTGATGCCCAATGTGTAGTTGATCCTTCCCAAACGAGGACATCCCCTCGCGGTGCCACAGCATTCTACAGTCCACTAATATGAAAGTCGAGCACCACGCGCTCGGTTTCTTATCATCGGAGGGTGATTGAGAGTGAGTGGAAAGAGCACTGGTAAGATGGGATAGAGGGGTATAGCGACTGGTCGCTATGCCATGCACAGGCTCGGCTTATCACTGGCAGTACCGATGTCCCTCACCATGTCATTGACGAAGTCGGGCGCACAAGTCGGTATCGGCCCAGTCTAACTATAAAACCCCATAGATCCAACAGCGCCCACCCATCCTACTAAGTAGCCATGCTGCTCTACCCACCCGCTTTCGTTGCGGCCTTGGTTGTCCCTGCACTCCGACCATCGTGCGTCTTGTCTCAACTCGTCGTGATCTCCTTCTAACCCTTTCATCCATTTTCACTGTACCAGTCTTGTCTCAGCTTCGTGCCATTCCAGCATCGCTGTAGTTGCTTTATCTCCCAATCCCCAGTGTTTAAACTCTACTGGGTTCATTTCCATTCTCAATGCCAACACCGAGACCTCTGCTATCGGCCCCATTAACACTAGTTCGTGCTCCAAGGACCCGTGGTCCAACCAAACTTTTGTGTTGGACACCCATCTGATGGCCCGTCAGATCATGTGTTTGAATGAGTGGGCATTCACCAATTTTTACTACTCCGCAACGTTGACATGCACCCCATCTTCTCCTCCCAGTACCGAGGGCAATCAGTTTTGTGCTGTGGACCAACTACACACTATTCAAAACCAAGCTGCCACAATTACCAAGGACGCTGTGCTCCCCTTCTTACCTCAGGTTGTTGTTGTTATTACTGGAAGTTTCCCCGTCTTTGGCCCGCCGCTAACGTCCCATAACTATTGCGGTATGCTCCTCATTAGTATACTTCGTCACTGAGGTTGACACATGGATATAGACGGCCATACACCCGGAGGTATATCACAGATCACACTCCAGAACGAGACGAGGAGAAATAACAACACCAGCTTTAACCATCGTACACCTAAACCACTCCGACTGTGGAACGCATTCACAATCGTAGCCGGGCTGGGGGTTTTTATGACCATTGTTTTGTAAATCAGTTCTGTACTGCTTTGTAATTCTAGTAGAGACTTCCGAATTGGTCACACTCGGTTAGCGGAGACGAGCCAATCTGCCTTCCTGACATGGAACTCCCAGCAAGTCCTTCATCTCATCCATTTTCCACGCGTAAATCTGGGGAACCAGGCCTTGCGGAATGGGCACAGAAGATTCGGGCATTACAGCGTCAGGTTGATGCAGATGAAGAGGAGGAACATCGCAAGCTTGAGCAGGAGATCGCTGCCTCCCGTCTCGCCAGAGTGCGTCGTAGTGCTGGCAATAGTCGTGTGTCGCTCGATCCTGCTGTCGGTACGACCTCCTTTTTGTTGGTCGCGAGCCTACGTGAGGATTAACTCAGGCGGCTCCCTATGCAGCAACCTCAGATATCCCTTCCAACACCTCACCTCATCCTGATCTTTCGGAGCATGGGAGGTCAAGCACTGATCGCCATCGCGAACAACCTGAAACCCTCCAAAAACCTGTCGGCAATCCTTCCTCGCGTTCTCAGATTGCCCATCCTTCATCCCCTCCCGCACCCATGTCTCTTGCGGCCTTTATCGGTGGTCGTGCGACGGGCCCACGATTAAACAAGCATGCGCCCCAGCAGGATGCCACCGACCCTACGTTATTTGAACAGCGGAATATCGATTCTTCTACCGCCCCTCATCCCGTATTTGGGCGAGGCGGCATAGCAATGCCCGGGCTTACTTCGCGAGGGAGCAAAATGGATTCCCCTACCCCAAGCCGCTCACATGTCCCTAATCCTTCTGCACAAGTTCCCTCTCCTGTTTCGAAGCATGACCATACTTTGTCGAATGCGGAACCCATTCCCTTTCCGACCGACAATCATCCCTGGGTGAAGGAATCATCTCGTCCACCGCGCACAAGTGCCTCATCTACAGCACTCAAACGATATGTCCAACACGTCGAACAAGCTTCTTCGCCTCAAGCTAACAAGCCCTCCTTCGGGTGTGATGCCTCTCTGTCACGTACTACGAGCACGCCCGCTGGTGCTCATCCGACACGTGCTACGACGCTTCCAGCCTCGCGGCCATTGTCCCGTCCAATCTCTCCGCATGGTGCCGTCTCGCCTCACACTCCGAAGCTCGGTGCGTGTCGCTCGCCGCCACCAGCGCTCGTACACCCTTCTTCCAAATCATCTACGTCTGCATTCACGGCTCCTAGGAAGTCTGCAGCGGCAAGCGTCTCTTCTCCTGTATTCAGTGTCAAACTTCCTGCGTTTTCTGCATCTACGCCGTCTCTCCCACGACCGGAGGCTTACTCCCCACCGAAGGCTGCACCGCTCACTTCACAACATCGCACACCATACCTCACCCCTCCAAAAGAGAAAGACCCGACACCCAGTATCAGCCGTCTCAAAGGTCGGGGTTTTGTGCAATCGATGGTGAAAGCAAGCTGCGCTCTTGAAGCTGCCGCCGCTAGCTCCGCCACGTCAGAGGTTGGAAGAATTGGCCCAGCTAGACGCTCGACCCCAGTCACCGATCGGTGGAAGTCCGAATCGTCATCATCTTCACAGCTTGCGACCTCACCTCCACAAGCAAACTTTCGCAAGTCATGGACGGCTACCGCTGCGATACCATCCGAGCAGAAGAATATTGCCCAGCAGCGGAAATCGTGGGCGACGTCGGAACCACTGAAAGTCGAAGAACCTGATCGCAAACGTCCCGCCAGTGCATTAGAAAAACAGAACACCGGTCGTTCCGTACGCGTGGTGGAGGCTCATCATACGGGACGCTCCTCCCATGCGGTCGAGCACCAGCCCACTGGGGGGCAGTCTTCGAAGGTGCCAGAGCCTCAGCATGTTCGCAAGGCACCTTCATTGCCTTCATTGTCAACTCCTTCGCGCCCCTCTACACCCCATCGCGCGTCCCCTGGCGGCCATGGCCTTGGTTCTTCGTCCACGATGTTTTCATATATCAAGCCGACGAAGACAGGTGACGAACCTGCCACGGGTCCTTCCCACCCCCATGCGCGGCCTGCCACACCTCGCTCACACTCACCAGCTGCTGATCTGACACCTACCCAAGATGCGGACGAGCTGGGACATCGTACGGGGACGAGTTCGGGTGGGCAAGGGCGGCGGAACGGTGTGGCGGGTTTCCCTGTGCCATCGGGCAGACCTTTAGTTCATGTACGTCCCTAGTGGCACCATATCACTTGACAATGATTAATTGCTACCGTGGTTCCGTTCTTTCTTTGTCTGTACGAATGACGTCTCTCACACAGCTCACAACGGAGAGACCTAAACCGAAGAAAGCGGGTAACAGGAAAAATGCGGGTGGATTGTCACCCGAGACAGGAGGGGGCGTAAGAATACTCTCCTCGAGTGGGATAACTCAAAAACCATCGACCCGCAGCGCGGCAGCTCAGGGGGGCATGCCCACGCCTTCTCCGGGTCGTGTTCGTCAATCATCGACGGACACTGACCTCACACCGTCTCATGCCAATGTCCTGACACCACTAAACACAAATCCACTCGCCAGTAGACCAAATTATGACCTCTCCAAACGGTGGAATGAACAATCATCAATTGGTATTACGTCGTCCGATTCCGCGGTTCTCTACCCTAAGGAACCTTCCTCTGCTGGGTCCGCGGGGCTCGACCCACTCCCACCACAGAAGCCATCGCGGACGCAGCCTTCCCCAGCGTCACCTCGCTCCCCACGGCGTCAAAGCCGCATTCCGAGCACGGGATCTCGTGCGTTGGTCATGGATATCGCGCAGGCGTTGCAGGAGGTACACGGTGCACCCACAGCAGGTACGGAAGTCCCGCCAGCCGCGCCGCAGCAATGGGACTCCAAGCGCCGACGATGGAGAAACGCAAGTCGAGTAGTGACAAGTACTCGACTGTCGTCATGCCTCCACTCGCCGAAGAGCGCAAGCAGCTGACGACAAGGGTCGTCATTCCGGAAGCGGTTGTGAAAGCTAAAGTCGAGAGTATGTCAGACGTGGCAAGCCCTGAGAACAACATATCGCCTTGCCAACAGGACGAGAGCACTGTGGAGATACGTGAGTGAAGATCATTCGTCGTTCTCGTGTGATTGAGGTCCCCTGAGCGTCAATGATAGCCCACCAAGATGAGCCACTTCCGCATATCGACCTAGATAAAGTTTTCGTTCCTCAAGTTGAGTATCGGCCGAGCCCGGAAAAAGTCACCAGTATCTCCGTCGACGTCATGTCGGTTAGGGGTGCTACTGCCGCGGGCGTAAAAGGAAGCGAGATGAACGTATTGTACGACTCGGAGCTCATGGCAATCGTGCATCGGTACAAAACGAAATCTACCGGTCTCGTCGAGACGACGCTGTGGAGTTGGCAAGGTCGACGTAGCCAGATGGGTGAGCGTGAGGAACGAAAGTTGACAGATATGGCACGACATTACGGAACGAAGCTGTGCGCTGTACGCCAAGGTTGTGAGCCGCCAGAATTGGTGCATGCGCTCGGTGGCCAGCTTGCCACCCGGCAGGTGAGCTAGTCACGCGTACTCGGAAATGACTTTTGACTCTGAGATGCGTTGATATCTCAAGGGAACCCGTTCGCATTGGAGCGCAGAGAATACTACCATGCATCAAGTCCGCTCTGTACATGGTCAGATATTGATCGATGAGCACGACTTGGTGGGTCGGATCGATATACGTCACACGATAGCGAGCTAACAACGAGCGCCTTGGAAGCATGTCTCGAACCTCTGCTCTGCCTTTAGCTATTGTTTGACTTTGCTTGGTACTTGTTATGTCTGGCATGGGAAAGGTTCGCTTCCGGAAGAACGTCAGGCTGCCTTTGGGTATGCGCAATACCTTTCCGCGGAAGGAACGAGTCCCTTGGAACTTGTGGAGCAGGAATCCGACGACAATGAAATGTTCTGGACGTTGCTCGGCGATGCCGACTATGCAAATGCTGATTATTGGAAGTGGCGACCGACGTCGGTGACCGTTTTGCCTAGAATCTGGCGTGTTGACGCTTTATCTCCCCCTCACGTAAGGAGAAACCCGTTCCTTGCATACTTCCTCGATTGATGGCCACGATAGCTCACGACTGTCCCGGCACTCTCTATGCAACCAAATGTGGATTCATCCGTGTACCTCATTGACTGCATCTGGGAGCTATTCGCGCTGGTTGGCATGAAAGCTCGTGGTTCAAGGCAGGACATTCGCCTGGCGCTATCTGCAGCGATGGTGTGCTCAATCTTTTTTTTTTTTTCATTTCCCGTATGAATTACAACCTTAGGACCTTTCTTCGCGAAATGAAGCTGACCGCCCATTCAAGCCCCCTATTCACGTTCTTGTTCTGCCGTCAAAACTTCCACTGGACTTGCGCCTACATTTCCGTGATGTCGACGAAGAGCAGATGGTGGGCGTCTTTTTTTTTTTTTCCCGTGACTTGAGCCAACTGAGAGAGACACCACTCAGAATGGAACGGTTACCGCAGAAGACATGAATCTATTGGAGCTCTCAGAATCGCAGTCCGATGTATGTAATATTCCCGAACAAGTTTCATTCGATTTCTCACGCGCGCAGCTCGAGAGGACAACGTGGGAAAAGTTACGCCTCAAAGATGTTTCTATGGGAATCGACGACACCAAACACCTATTTATATTTGATTAATATATTAGCCTCCAAACAGTTACGATGGCTCGCTTAGAGGCTTTTGAGAGAAGATATGAAGAAAGTACGTTCACGATTCTGAGACGGTGTTGGGATGGTGTTTAACTCATTTTAGTGGGCAATTTAACCGATCCTCGGATCATGTTAGATGACTTTGTGTCCGAATTTATTCGCTTTACGTTCTGGTACCTCCGAGGTAGGCAATTCGTTGTTTATGCCTTCGTGGTCTCCTGCCAGCCAATCAATCATTTTCCATGTGGTCCTTCCATATAAATTTCCGGTGCTCACCCCTTCACTCAGACACGGCCTGGTGTCCGTACAGACCATGGTTTATTTCCTCTTACTCATTCTCCTAATCGTGGTCTTGGTGACGACTTTAACTGACTCGGATTCAAAACCCAGTTCCATCTCAAAAAATTCTCAGTCCTTCTTAAACCACACTCATTCCCTGGTACCCACACCCACACCCACCTCCACACCCACCTCCGCTTCCGTCCCATCCTCCTCCAGCCTAAGCTCTAATTGCTTCCCCTCTGTCGGCTTTCAGTCACCTTCTACAGTTCCAGACGGTACAGATGACTGGTGGTGTGACCCCACCACTGAGTATGCCTTTGTAGGTTTTAGCTATGAAGTCACCGCGTGTAGGTTTGTTACCTTTAGCCATCTTTCTACTTGACATCGAATTTCGGTTCGCAGGTCAGAGCCTATCTCAGCTCCAAAAGGACTTTGCAGATATGCGCAATACGTTCCATTCGAGATATGTTCGCATATACGGCGCATGCGATAATAATGGGTTTTTCGACGACGTAATTACCGCGGCTTGGGATAACACCTTAGGCGTACATGCACTTGTCTGGGTGAGCCACCAGGTTAGATGTGCATAAAATCTTCAACCTTATCTGCATACAAGTTTGGCTTTGACGGCTCAAATAAATGGATGGCCCGACGCGACAGCCTTTTCGGAACGCTTCACTCAAATCCGAAAGCCGTGTTCGTCACACGCGGAGTCCAATTTGGTTCTGAGCCACTGTTTGATGGCGTCCTGTCACCCTCCCAGCTCACCCAACAGGTGTTAGCCGCCAAAAGTAATCTTTCAAGCTTGGGCATTCCGGTCACTGTCAGCGAACTGGCATACGGTTATCAGGAGAGAGGGGGAGCGCCGAACGTGCTCGCCGCTGTAGACTATATCAATATTCACATATTGCCATTCTTCGCCCAGAATGCAACGACGGGTACGTCTCTTGGTACGCAATCTGAGAGGATCTTTCAAACTCATTTGTGCATAACGTAAAGGTGACCAGGCTTGGCCCAACGTTCTCAATGACTTGGACTGGTTTACTCGATTCGGGAACGGGAAGAAGATGTATTTCGACGAGGTGTGTTTTCATCGCAGAATATATATGCTACACGTCACCAAAACCCCCCACAGAATGGCTGGCCCTCCGTAACTTCTTCAAGTGTGAAACCAAACGGTCCCAATGCAGTCGCAAGCATCTCGAGCGAACATGTGAGTACACCCTAAATCATTCAACCTTGATGATTCTAAATCCTATGCCTTAGGCATATTTCAATCTTTTGGATCAACATTGCGGAGACTTGAAGAATGTGGTGGGAGGTGGTGTTGGCTGGTTTGCGCACATCTACTCCGATAGCCAGGAGCCAGGATATGGGATATATAATACCGCTGGAAAGATCAAGTTTCCTTTCGCGCCTAGAATATCTTGCTGAGAGCCCTGGAAAAAGGAGAAGGATACACGGACATTTGCTCTTGTTGTACTAAATTAATCATATTTTGTGTATCCACGCCCACGTGCTCAGAGTAAGTATGCCCGAGGACCAAGGCTCGGAGGTGACGTGTTTCATCCTCTCATTTTTTTTGAATGTCCTTTTATCATCCAGCTATTCCCATTGACCTACACGGAAAAGCGTTGGTGGTCGTCAGTCTCAATGTCATTCTCTCCAATATAACCATGTAGACTGACTGAAAAAAAACAAACCATTTCACACCAAGGGCAGCCCATCGTGTCTACCGCGAATATCGCACAGCTCGCCACTGATTTGTTGATTGCCTCGCTCTCTCTTCGAGCGATCGGGACCTTTGACTCTCGTGACCTTGTCCCCGTCATTGGCGGCCGAGAAGACGGACAACAAGGCGTCACTACACCGCTCGAACGTGAGTGAGCTTCGGCTTCCTCTTCTTTCTTATAATCTTTCTCCGTGGCTACCAAACAAAACAATATTAATAACATTCCGTAGTTTTCGGACGAGATGGATGCGATATCCTAGTCATTCAACAACGATCACCCGTACTGGTGGTGCGTGTGGAGGAAGCCCTTCCCCGTCGTTGCCCCTGACTTTTCCCTCCCCAGTCGAGAAAGCAAGAATTTATCGAGTCCCTTCTCAAATTTATCCATGAATCACGATTTTCAGCAGCTTTATTTCTCGCCGGAGTCGACATGTCGAACAGGACGGACGCCCAAATGACGTTCGTATTTTTCATTCTTCCCCTTTTTTTTTGGTTGTTGCTGGACCACCAAAACCTTAGCACACCCAACTATTACATACGTCCGCCAAACTCTCCGCCTTGGGAGAGTTCGCCACTGTCCTCCATCTCCCAGCTACCCATCCCAGAATACACGTCGCCCGTCGCTCAGCATCCCGGGGACGGCACTCCTCAAAACGAAGGGCCGATCCCGTTCATCCCCGGTGGCGGTCTCACGCGACGGATCTTGTCCAATCTCCCCTCCGCGTCTTGGAGTGTCCCAACGGGTGCACTTGTCCAATTTGTGCTCGAGGGCGACAACAGGTCTGACGCGTCGCTCATGGCGGCAGTCGTGGCCAGGATACTTTCTTTACAAGTGAAACAGTGGAAGGAACCATCGAGCTGGAGACAAGGTCTATTTGGTACACCTCACGACCAGACTTTGTACGGATGAGTCTGAAATGGAAACGGAGAAGGTAGCTACGATTCTCGCGGAGTAAGATCACCGCTTTCCTGCGACACCGAGGTGACTTCTCCTATTACTTTTTTTTGCTGCGTGTTTCAGAGGTACGTATGCGTATGGGTCGAGGCCCCCATTTTCTTGAGATCTCCGCTAGCTTTCTGTGTACGTTTTCAAAGTGAATCCCGAGTGATTTATACGAAAATAAAATAAAATTTGTACCTTTGCCCTGAATTCGTGCCCAAGCTTAACCTCGCTCCGCTTCTTGCCCGCTTTGATGGGTTCTGCCTCGCCCATCTCGACATCCTCATCTTCCACCGCATTCTCACGCCGTCGCTTTTTCGTATCCTTGTTAAATTTGATACGGCCACCTTGTCCACGCGTGAAGCCATCCGCGGATGTGAAAGCCTCTCGGTATGCAGCGCCACCGACATCCGGCTCAGCGTCACCGCCAACGTCGGTGTCAGACTCCTCGACGAGCATCTTGCCCTCTTCATCCATTTTGAAGTGATCAGCGTCTTGTCGGTGCTTGTTCCGACGACTACCTTTGGTACCTACAAGGGAACATTCGTGAATTCATTGGTGTCGAGGCGGAAAAGGGTGTGGTGTTCTCACTCGTGATGCGAGTTGCCGCTCCGGAGAGTAGATCCATAGGCTCGTCGTCGTCGAGGCGTAGGCGGGCAGCAAAGTCCCCACCCTTGCGTTTCCCAGTTGGTGCAGCTACTTCCTCATCGTCCTCGTCGCTGTCATCAAGTTCGCTCTCACTGGCGTACAATACATCTTCAAATGCATCGCCTGTAGTGGGCTTTTTTGACGTTCCCTGAAAGGAGTTAACCAATGACACACTTGATACATGACAACGCAACACTAACCTCATCATTGACGTCGCTCCCAGCAAGTGCTTTTTTCCTTTTTGCGCGGTCTTTGCGCTTCTTTATATTGACGAGGACCTTTGCCGCCTCCTCTCCGTTGGAGCACGAATGTACGTCTTGAAACCCGAAACGCCGGATCATGCGCTCAAAGATATGCCGGACTTTCACCTTGAAATGATTCTTGTGGTCATGAGCCCAGCCGAGAAGAGCGGGTACAGCTGAGGAAGCTGCGGCCGTATCAAGTCTTCCGGAAGCGTATGAACTGCCAACTTGATAAATCCTAGAGTTGACTTGACAATCTCGCGGTTTGCAGAAGAAAGGAAGACACGAAGCGTCGAGAATATCTCATTGAGCATGGTTTTCGGGATGACGTCTGTAAAGGAGTAGAACATTTCATCAGCAATACTTCAAACCTTCTGCTTTTGACCACGGTACCTTTGAACTCAAAGACAAGTCTTGAGACGGCAGTGACGGTTGCGCTGATCATGTGAGGTGTTGCGCCAGCTAGGCCAGCCGCAATCATAGTGATGTATTCCTCTATGCTTGCCTTGGCTATCCTCCTCGTTTAACCCAGAAAAGCCTGTGATTCGAGAAGAGACCCATACCTTCTCCTGCGCCATCTTCATCCATTCCGTCGACCAAGTCACGTTTTACGACGCCACCTTCGGCCATCTTCGTGCCCATTGCGACAATGAGTTCAAATGCTGCATTACGAGCCTTCTCAGAAGGCTCTTTTGTGCCAAGGACAGCCTCTGGGATCAGCGATGGGATGATGTGCAAAGCTGAAGAAGGGATTGAAGGCAACAGGTTTGCATACAGTTGGTATCGATCCTACAGAGTGGATTAGAGGACATATCGGTCACATGCCAGAAGGTGTACCTTTTTCGCGGCGGGGCAGAGACCATCTGAAAATCCATCCAATTGATTGATCATGGATTCCACATCCAAGCTCACTTTGCCACCCTCAACTAATCTCGCGAGAATTTTGTAGCCACGCTTTTGTACGCCGTTGTCTGGGTTGGTTAGCACTTCTTTGGAAAGGATAGCGTCAAGCAGCCCGGACGCATCGTGGGTCGAGAGATAGGGTAGGATGAGAACGAGGATATCCTGGGTCATCGCGACAACACTGCTAACATCGGTGGAACTGTGGTTGAGCTGGGTGTTCTTCATGTTTTGCCTGAAAAGGTCGAAGACTTTTCGGTACGCCTGAGCGATGGCCTGCAAACTATCGATGAATCTACAAGGCTGGTGATATAAGAGGGAGAACATACAGCTTCCCCTGCAATACCCAACCAGGCGGCGATCACCTCCCCGACCATACCTCGAGCCTCTCGATCAACACTTCCGAAAACATTGAATAAGACTGCAAGCCAGCTCTCTGCCTGGTTGCGCAGAAAATCGACGTTCTTCGCTGCCTGTTCCTGAGAAATGGTATCCGTGCGGACAGCCGCTGGAAGATTCTCCAAAAGGACTTGGTCTTGCGATGCAATCGCCGTATTGGACTCTACAAGGACCTTCAACGCTCTTAAAACGAAGGACCGCAACTCCACTTGCGAGTATAATATTTGTGAAAGCATTTGAGAGAACGCAGCACTAACAGCCTGCGTTAAGAACAGAAGATCAGCAGAATAGTCTTGGGGGTGAAAACTATGCGTTACCTCTCGCGTATCCGCCTTTGACCAACAATAGCCAGGCAATCCCGCCCAGACCTGAGCGATCAGAACGGCCCATACCTTGGCCTCGGAATGACGATTTTCAGACTCGGCGTTCTGTTGATAATTGAACATGCGCTCAGAGAGAGGAATAAAGTAGGACACAAAGTGTTCGAGTGGGGAGGGATGTGGCTGCGCTAACAATGGCAAGAGGAAGGCGCGAGGCTCACGACCAGCTTGCCTGTCAAGCACATGAGCGAAAGGTAAGCGTATGTAAGTCAAAATAAGCTGACCGATCCGGGGGCTCCAAATTGAGAGGGAGTGCATTTAACAAGACTGCTGGTCCCATAGTGGCCATGGCCTGGCTGAGGACCCTATCAGCTGCTTCCTTGTGTTCAAAGGTTTTCTCCGTTCTAGCATTCCCAATCTTCTGCACCAACGGGAGCAACAAGTGCTCCGCTGCGGTCTGCCCTTCCGGCTCCTCGCGGTAACGAAGGTTCGAAACGAGCGCTGAGACCACGAAAAGGAGTTCTGACATGGAGCGGGCTAACGCTAGCGAGTCAAACGCCTTCTCGGTTTGCACAACGATTTTTCCGAGGGCAGATTTAGGCTCGGATGGGCCGAGTTCCCGCATTGCAGGCGTTATAAACTCAGGCGTAAAGCACTGCGCTAGAAGGGCGAGAGATTGGCAAGAGACTTTCCTGATGGTCGCATCGGATGACTCCAGAAAAGCCCAAACAGCCTTCCACACTTTTCCCAGTTCGCCAGCAGATGCCTGGGGTTCTGCGTCCTTGTATGCAATTAGAACGTTTCCGAGAAGTCCCAGCCAAGCGGGTGCAATGGCTGCATCGGATTTAGGTGGGGGCGAAGAAAGGACAGCTTTCAGGATGTTGGGTATCTCCGAGACAACGCTGGAATCTTCGTCTTTTGTAGGAGCGGAAAGAAGGTCGGACAGGATCGAGTACGCGCTTTGTGAAAGAAAAGGGTTTCCTAGACGAGGTAATGACAAGAGCAGAGTGACGATTGCAGAAAGGGACTGGAGAACAAGGTTAAAAGGAAAAATTAACAAAAACTAACACTCACGGATGGTGGCAGAGTCGGGATTATCGGGCGCAAAAATGAAAGGAGATGTAGCGCGATCTCTGCGGCCTCCAGTTGGAAGCACTGCGTTTTGATCTCGAAACGGCATTTGCGGTGACATCAGCCAATGTCGATTTGACCCAGTCTGCAACCCTGTCACCGTAGGGGTGCAGTAGCAACGGGGTTGGTGGAGAGGACAAGATATCTTTGATGGCCTCTGCTGCTCGTTTGCGTACTTTGGGTCGAGGGTCGAGAGAGAGCTGAAGAATGGAAGCGAAACACTGCCTGACGCCCTGAGCCTCTAACTGGGATCTGTCTAGGGCTTTGATAACCGAGCCATACAAGCCAATCTGTGATCGCAATGGAGGGGCGTGATTCGTAAGGGACGGGAAAAGAGGTGATGTGAGGGATAGAATAGTGTTTAGATTCCCACGGATGACTGGTGCGGGAATAAATGGAGTGACCAAAGCGAGAAGATAGAGCTCTGCGGGGAGAACATCACCCTCGCCAAAGGCCAACGCAGACTCGGAATTTTGTAGAGTACCATCCAAGGTTGTGAGCAAGGCGGCAAAGTAGGCAGTTGGGGACCTCTCAGTTTTCCTATCATCTAGAGTAGCCTCGAGAGCAGATAACAATACTGCAGGTGTCTTTTGTGTTCAAGGGATGAAGTCGTGTGCGGTCGAATTTTTGACAAGGCTAGATGTAAATTCATTGAGGTCGATGATATAATCAAAGGTCCGTTGGCGGTGACGAACGTTAACGGGATCAATAAAGCGACGCCAACGGGTTCATTATGCCACCTTCTACTTCACTACATCCATCCCATGAGACCTGTGCCCTGGACATACTTTCTTATACGGTCATTTATCCTCTTTTGTGCCTCTGCTCTACATCATCTTCCTGTCTTTGTCAGAATATTGTTCAGATTTGTCCTCAAGATCTTCTATGGTACCATTGTCGTCCAAGGTGTGGAGAACATTCCTCAGACGGGTCGGCCTTGGTGAGCAACACACACACACACGTCTATCTGTCAACCACCAACCCGACTTTACCCAGCATCGTCTGTGCCAATCACACAAACTCCTTGACTGATGCCTTGTATGCTCCCCACTGCCTACCCACCCCTCATTCTCAACTGCCCTTCTTTAGAATCCTTGTCACTGCGATTCCTTCCCGAGTACGTCCCTTGTCTAGCTTGGTTCTTTGCTGCTCAAAACAGTGCCCACAAAGATACGCAATATGTTACATCTCACAGCTAAATCAACGCAGTTTGGCAAGAAGACTTTTACAAGCTGGCTCATTGAAGCTGCTGGGACTGTGCCCATTCAAAGACGCAAAGACTTTGCCGATGGTATGATCAATAATGACGCGGCCATGGCAAAATTGACACAAGTACGAGCTTTCATAAGCCATGCTAAAATCTTCCTTACCAGTTGCAGACCTTGGAGATGGGCGGTGCTGTATGTCTATTCCCGGAGGGCGCGAGTAGGTATCACCCTACTATTGCTCCTCTCAAGACAGGAGGTACGAACACTCGAATGACCCCCTATCTGGGCGTCTTACCTCTGCACAGTTGCGCGCATTGTGTCTGCCATGCTGTCCCGCAACCGCCACAACGATGAGTTTGAGATTTCCATTCTAACTTGTTCTATCACATACATGTGAGTGCACAGTCGATCGACAGTCGTTTCACTTGTCTTGATATATGGCCCCTGAGGAACCGTCAACACTTTCGTTCGGACGTGCTGGTCACGTTCCATCCTCCGTTTACCTTCCGCCCAAAGGCGCGCCAACCACGCTACTTGCTCCCTCATCTCTTTTTGACACGTTGACTCTAGGACAATCCGGAGCTGATAGAGCCGGTGAAGTATGACCACATTCGACTCGTCACCGCCCAGATGCACCGGCAGATAGCCACTGGAACATTCGACGCCCCTTCTTGGGGTCTGATACGGGCAGCAAAAATGGCGACGCCAATATACGCTCCGCTCGGTACTGCCATGAGTCTCGGCGACTACGTTCGCGTTACGAGGACGTTCCTAGAAGTTTTCAAAGCGGGTCACCTGCCCGATCCTAGTACTTCCAGCATGGGCTCATCTGACTCGGAAGTCAGTGCTCAGTCACAGGACGAAAAAGTTGTTAAGCTCAAGGAAGATCTCCAAGTAAGTCGAGATCTTACCATTACTTCCCCCCTTTCCAACTGTCCTTGGCTAGGCGTACCAGTCAGAGTTACACCTGTTGCGAATTAGAGACGATCGCATCCGCCGTCCGCTCTCACGTTCAGTAATCGTATATCGCATGATACTGCGTCTTTCCTGGGCCTCCCTCCTACTCTTCATCTCGCTGGGCGGATTGGCCCTCTGGCTCCCCGTCGCCACCACGACCTTTTACGCCGTGCACAACTTCAAAAAGACCGGTCCGGTCTGGGACACCTGGGACGAGATCGCACAGTACAAGCTCGTCTATGGACTCGTCTCGGGGCTGTGCGTCTACGCCGGCGCGGTGGTCCTTACCTTGCCCATCTTTCCCGTGACGTCGGTGGCGGTACCCCTGCTCATGTGGATGTCGCTTCGGTGGTTCGAAGACGCCGTGTCCGCGGCACGCGCGTTTGTGGCCCTGGGACGACTTTTACGCGTCGAGACGGCCACTCTTGCGCGCTTACGTGCCACGCGTGCGGATCTGCATCATCGCGTGATGCGACTTGCGGTGCACGGGATTGGCCTTCCGGCCGACCCTGAGAATTACTTTGTGGCGTATGGAGGGAAAGACAAGGGTCGAGTCGTTGGCCGCTGGACAAGCAAAGCCAAGTATTTCTCTGTGCGGAGACGCCGAAAGCGAGATTGGAACGAGACACTCCATTTGTATGAGCAATTTGACTATCCGTCAGAGGACACATAATAGAAAGAACAGTGACATGTACATGATCTATAGGGACCCAAGTAATACAACAACTCGTGACACTCTGAAGGACATCGCAAAGTGGACACAAGCATGAAAGGGGAGGAAGCTTATGGGTATTATACATTCACTCGTGATCCCTGATGCGAGTATAAGCGCGGTTGCCAGCAGCCCACTTGTGACCCTTATCAGCCGCCTTGCCAGTCCAGATAACGCCAAATACGATGAGAAAGCTAAAGATCCACGACAACATATTGATAAACCAGGCTGGGCCTGTGAAATTTTTAAGTAAAGGAAGAGCAGACATGACAGCCTCGTACCAGGTTGCGCATGGTCGAAACCGGGGAAGCGAGAGGTTCTAAACAAATCAGTCACAATGATAAATGCGACCATGGAAAAGAGGGCTAGGTAGTCTTTTAGCTTGCCGACTCGACATTGGGGGGGGCGGTCCAAAGACACAAAACGCACCATTGAGAGTCACGAGACCTGCGACGGCCTTCCAGACCCTCCTCCTCCTCGAGTGGGTGCTGACGCCGATGAGGAGGGCCAAGAGGGCGACGAAACCAAAGCCGACGGCCAACTGGGCCGAATAACCCGCGCTGGTCCACTCTGCGCAAATGAGACGATTCTCCTGCTCGCAGCGGTCGCTCACGCTCTTGGGGAAATCGCGACACTTCCAATCGGTGAAGACTTGTTGCCACTCGCCATCGCTGCCGGATGACGGGTCAGGCAAGCGCATCACTTGACGTTCGCAGCGTTTCATGAGGCCATAGCGGACGTTGGTACGGTTGTAGAGCAACTCGCGTCCGGGATCTGTGAACCTGGTAGTGCGGGAGTCGATTGAGAGCTGTGTCCGACAAATAAAAAGAGCTTAGCTGACCAGTCGGTGCGGATGATAGCAAGGATGTCCTATAAATGATTTATAGATAAGATAGAGAAAAATAAAATAAAAAAGAGGACTAACGAGTGTTAAGCTCACTAAGACGAGAATAAAAGTGACAGCGTAAGAAGATTTCCTCATCGTGGCCAAAGGGACTCAAGGCAGGCAGGACGCCCTTTGTCGTCGTTGTGACGTTAAACTCGGGTTTTTCCACGTTCATTTAATTTAAAATGACGTTAACCCTGAAATGGGGTTATTTCAAACATGCCCATAGTGACCCGTCTTTTGATCAAAACTTGTCGACCGCGATCATCCTTTAATATGAGCGGCGTTTGCCTTTCATAAGGTTTAAAAAAGCTCTCCAGGAGAACTCCTGCCGACTGAGACTTATCCTTACCGGTACAGGTTTCGATACCAGATAACACTTTCTGTAACAAGTCATGTTCATGTAAAACTTCATATCGGCAACAATAAAATCACTCTGCAAGATTCCGTGGTTTGAACGGAGCGCTCGGTCATCAACTGCCATAACACCACCCTCTGGCCTTGTGCTTGAAACCAAAACCTTCCGTGCTCGATATTGAGATACCCTCAAACTCTAGGCACCCCCTGAACCACTTGCGGGTATCTGTCGGCGATCATCTACGCCCATATGGAAGTCAATAATAAAGGGTGACCGCAAGGCAAGGGGGAGCACTCAAATGCGTACCCCAAACAGTTCCGGAGCCCTAATTGCCAAAACACCCGGATCCTCACCAAGCCCTACGAATCTTATTTCAAAAGACATTTCATCAGAAGGTGGATCGAAGGAGGCGTGCGATCGAGCCACGATAGAAAACCATACATAGTAGAAACGCCTGCTTCGATGGCGGCCGCCAGTGTCAGCTCTGCGTAAAAAGCGTGGTCCCAGCGTTGTGACATGAATGTTTGGCAACAAAATACATGTCACTCACGCAATTGGACACCGATGATGAAAGAGAACAGCAAGACAGGGGCCGTGTATTGACCTTCATCGTTATATGATGGGTGTGTATCTGGCAGGGCATTCACATAGAGATTAATGACAGTGAATCGGATGAAAAAAACTCACACCGCAAGTACAAGAAGCCGAACAACGAACACAACATGCCAACGGCATAAGCACCCCATGTCAACGCTTCGCAGGTGTCAACTCCCGGATCATAGACCCAGCAACTGGTTCGACTCACTAATGCTGACGAGCGAATCGTTGACAAGTGCATCAATACCTGCGGGTAGGACATAACTTGAACAATCGATACGGACGACTGTCTGCAGGCTTACTCACCCCTGTCTAGAAATAGGTTCCATGTGTCTTTTGCAGCGCGGATATATGGCTTCCCATACAAAGCTGGGATGGTCAACAACCTTCGCTTGGCACACTTTTACATAACCTACCTATCTCGATATATGCATATCTGCAACGTTTCCTGTGAACAAAAACACGCTGTAACGTCGTATTTCTGTCTCACCTGTTGAAGTATTGGACCATGCCCTCAATACACCCGATAAAGCACTCGGCACAACAAGCGAGACAGACTTCTACGGCTGCAGTCACACACAAAGGTCATCGTGCAAGCCATCGCCCAGTGGGCCTTTTTGACTCACGATGCCCCTCGGCATTAGCATTGTTCCTAGCAATGTTCAGAAGGAGCCGGATAGTTTCCAGGACGGTTACTATGAGGGACCCGAAGGCAATGGATCCGAGGGACAACGTAGAGGCCCTCCAGAATGAGCCCAAAGTTGGGTGCTTAGGCATCAAGCCTGCTTCTCGAGGACCAAAATAGTACCAACCTAAAAATAAGTTCAGTTCGAGATCACTATGTTAGTGGGGGAGGAAAACGCGCATCCAAACGGCCCTCCCGCCAATGTGGTCAGGGAGACGTTGCTGATCACCATGGATGTCCAGATGTAGGAGAATGTCTCGAAGAATATCAGGCCCGTGACTGTACCGGAAGAACACGATGTGCTCCCACTGCAAGCTGCTATTTATCAGCTAGACAGTCGCTTCAATGACGGCCACGGCTTACCTGGATTCCCAGGCGTCCACTTGGCGTAACTATAAGGTCGATCAGCGCTTCGTTTTTACGGTCCGATCTGGAGACATACGTAGCAATGACAGCGAACGAATACCACCTGGGAAGCCACCAAACTGAGACGTATGTAAACGAGGGAAGTGCGGTTGGGACCTACACGCTCAGAGAAGCTTGGAGCAACAGTGTTGTGAAGGCTACACCGTAAACAGATTGTGATGCTTGAGATGTCCATGACCACTTGCAAGAGTAAAGATGCCAGTGGGATACGGGACCGAAATCCTATATAGGAAGGATCGACAAGAGGGCGATGATCGTGAAGATGATTGCCCCAGCTGAGTGCGCATAAGCAGAGATAGATGCGATGAACATCAGAACTGACACCAATACTTCACGATATAATAATATATGCATATCCCCCTGTCAGTCTATGAGATCCCATCACGGCACGAGAGACGGACGGACGGACGCACACATTGAGCACGATCGAGAGGATAACAGAGATGTGTACGATAAGCGTCGTAAACGTCCGGGCGATAATGAGATACAACGTTGATAGAAGAAGAGCTGCAGCAGCGACAAAAAGGAGGAGATACACGGTGTGTCTTGGATAAAAACTCGTTAACGTAAAAACTCTGGATCGGACGCTCGCGCACCTGTTCAATGTTACAGACGTCCCGGTATTATCACTCCCCACACCACCCCCCAGTCCGCCTTGAGATATCCAAGTAGAGAGGGCCAACCCAGACACTACGCAGAACCCCGCAACTAACGGAGTAGTGTCGTGTGAATCATTTCGTTCGCGGGAGACAGCAGAAAGTGGGTGAATCGCACCTGAGCAAGGAAGATGACGAGGAAAATGGGATCCCTTATCCTTGCCCTGGGCTTGAATCTGCCACCGTCGTAGGGTGCCCCCTCTTTGAACGCTTGCATCGGTGTTATTGCTTGTGGGAGATCGGAGCCCACTGGAACTGTTGTGCCCCTTTGGTCGTCGTGGGACATGTTGAAGTTGAAAGAATGGAGAGTACCGTCTTTGCATTATGATCGAAGTTGCCAAAGCAAGCAAGTGGTCAAGTGGTCAACCAGACCAGTCACGCGAAACTCCCACGCATGTGAGTTACATACAGAAAGTACGTAGGTGTGGTACAATTGAACATTATTCTTCAAACCATGCCAAGTAACATTCAGTACCAAACCATGCGGGGGTAAGACCACAGAAGGTCAATGCTGTGATATAACAATCAAACTACAAAAGCGCTCTCATTTACCTCATGCTTCAACAACAGGCTGGAGTTCGGATGGCACGTCTTTGAGCCTTATCACCATGACCGTGATGTTGTCATTCGTGTATCTGTGCGTTGCCTCCCGAACCAAAGCTCTCGCCGCTTCCTGCGGATCCGCGATAGTTCGTACGACTTCACAAGCTGCCTGATCATTCAAAACATCCCAAATCTGTGTTTCGTTGGATCAGAAACGCTATCAGCTGCTGAAAGAGAAGGCACTTACCCCATCGCAGGCCAATATTAACAACTCATCATCGTCGGTCAACTCGGTCTCCGTGGTATAAGGCGCGCCAACGACAAACTCCTTCATGGAAGAATCTCCTAAGCTTCGCGTAACGGCGAGCACGCCATTGACTCGTCCACTCATTACAAAGCCTCCCGAGTCCACAATCCGCTTAGCCTCCTGTTTGTCGGTGCCTTTGTGATCATACGTTAGTCTCAGAGCTCGCCCTTTGCGACATAAAACGCCACGGGCGTCCCCAGCATTTGCTACATAAAGAACACGGCGAAGAGGAGGGCCGCCAGGAGGCCGTTGGGGAGAAGCGGAGACTTTACTTTGCGAGGCCTTTTCGAGAGAGCTGGTGCTAGGCGATAGTGAGCGTGGTGTAGATGACGGTGACCGACTGGATTGGCTGAACCGCTTGAGTGCTTTCTTTAGTCTGCTTTGTGATGAAACCTTGCTTTGATCATCGGCGGTATCACCATTAGCACTTTTCGCGTCATCAGAATCTGCGTCTTGAACATCCTTGGCAGCATTGGCCGTTGAGGGCGGGTCACATGATGCCTTGAGGAAGGATTGGCACCCCCCAGCGTCTTCGATGCGAAGAAAGGCGGTGACGGCAGTGCAGCCGGAATGTATCTTCCCTTGAGAATCTTCGGATATTTTCGACAAACTTTTGTCTACTTTGTGGAATGTCTGATTGTACACGTCGGGTACAGCGGCATCAGGGTTGGCTTGAAGGGTCGAGAGCATATACTAGAACAAAATGTGACTTGACATGACATTATCATCGAATGGGACGGTTCAAGACTCACCTCATGGAAATTCTTACCACACCAATCGGCTGCCTCCCTGCCAGCATGTCCATCAAAGACGGCAAAGAAACCCTGCCCGTGGATTCCATCGTAATCAAACACGTAAGAATGAGCATCTTCCATTGTCCGTCTGGGCCCTCTCTCGTCCTGTACGCCGAACCGAAAAGTCGGGTGATCAGATGACCAAAAATTTGGCGTCTTCCTGGCGTGTAAGGCTACATGAAAGGAACGGCCACTGATTAAAAGACCTACGGTAGCGACATAAGGCAAATGTACGTCTGCAGAGTCTCCCGCATGTGAGACAAGAGTTGCGCTTTCGGATGGTCTCGGAGACATTTTTCTGGTAAGGGCGTGTAGAACACGGCTGTGATGTTTCAGGGCAGGGGCTGTATCAACATGATTGCAGGGGGTTGATCGGTACTAATCATACGCACGTTAATTCAAGAAAGATGATAAGCAAGAGGGAGAAGAACGAGTTGAAAGCGTTCGCTTGGACGCTCCACGTGACTGTACCCAAACAAAGCCACCAATTTGCGCGTCCCCAAAACTGCTCCTCCCGTCTAAAAACCGTTCGCACGCATCATGATCGTCAAGGACACCATTCTCGCGTGGCGAACAAACCCTCGAACAAGCTATTTGTGATCTTGACTTCAATTTCCCCACCATCGCCTCAAGTGTACTCTCCAGGGTAAGACCGTCCCGTCTTGTTGCTGCAACCATCACGCATGTTATAGCGCATGCATCTGTTCAGATCACCTTCATTCAAACTTTTCACGAACCCAAGTAGCGTGGGTCTTGAACACCGCCCATGTTTTTCGAACCCTGATCAGGTCTGGTACCGGGGCCTGTCACCTGTGGGGGCGCCGAGTCCAGCGCGGTGCAGCCGCGCACTGCAGCCCTTGTGAGCCTTTCATCTTCGGTAAACCTAGATTGATTTAATTGTTCTCATGAGGGGTTAAATGCCGCCGGCTTATGGCTTTCGCTTAGTACCTATTTCGGGCCGTCACAGCATATACTTCCAGAGTCCCCTCAAGTTCTCCTCGATGTTGTCGATGAGTAGATTGCGGCTGCTGCAGTGCGTGCAGCGATCAACTACAGATTGTCTCATCCTCCGATCACACCGCCGGAAAAAGTTCTACACATGACCCCAAGTATGCAGCCTCACCCAATACTGGCGGCTGTTCAACGGAAGATCTCTACTGTCGAGATGAAAGGTCCCCGCTTTACACACATTCTAGAACAAACGAGGTACTGACTTCTTTCCTCCAACAGATAATCCGAACCGACCGTGGGTCTGATCACGGAACCGACTATCTCTTATTTGAAAGCGTCTAAACGCTTATTACCGAGGAAACCCTGCCCCTGTCCTACTTTTTCTATCCACGTGTCTGCACCAATTACCTTAGACCAAAACATGCATTACAAGATTGGGGTCATTCCTCCACGTTTCGAAAAGACAAAAAATTTAGAGGTCACGCACCATGACTACACGTTGCTTACATTTGTTCCGTGTCGGAACGAAGTCTGGGCAACGACGGCGGTATGGCGCCAGGACAGTCTTCAAGCATGAAGCATTACGTTTTGCAATGTGTCTAGGGTTCGAATGCAATCGGAGGTGGAAATTGTGCGACGAGTAATGAAGTTGATGGCGTGAGGTATCATCATGTGCTTCGATTTCTATGGCCAGTAAACAAGCACGGGCGCGCGGGCGTAGAATTCAAATTTGAATGTCCTTGGACTCTTCGATGACACCAGTGGAGCCCCCGACATGCGATATCCACGCCGAATCAGAGTGCAGTATCTCATGCTGTGATTATTTTATTTTTGGCGCCCTCTTCGAGATTGAAACCAACTCAAGAAGGCGTGGTGACCAGCCCCACTAAAGTGATTCCTCGGACGCCACGGCTTGGGTCACTTGGGATTCTTTTTTTTTTTTTTGTTTGTTTTATTGGAAGAGGATACAATATCCCTACGATTCCATTCCTTAGTCAAAGACCGATCTAGTCTGCTCAAGACCCCACACACGGAGAAGCTCGTCAATAAATAAATAAAAAGTCAGATCCACGGAGCACAACTGTTTGACGCCTCGAGCTCGTCACGTATACAATCCCCAAACTGGGCGGCGCGATCGTGCTGCGCCGCCACACGCTTTCCGCCGTCGATGCGTGGCAACTTTGAATGAGTCATACTACGGAATTTGCGCGCTGAGCCTCACGGAGAAAAAAATTTAAGAAATAAAAAATAAAAAAAAGACGGGTGTACAGAAGGCGCCCGTGCATTCCAGGACTCTAACCCGAGGAAGCCTCGTGGCTCGTGGCGGCCGAGTCAAAGGTAACGGTTTCATCCACCTGGACCGCCGACAGCTCTTTTTACATACACCTTTTATCTGACGCATGGGAAGCCTCGAGCCAGAAGATGGCTATTGTTCATATACCGAAACCTCGGGGGATCGAGAGGACCACGCCGTACCCGTCTGATGACTACCCGTTTTAAAAGTCGTGCAGTGCTGCTCAAAGGGCTTCCGAAAACAGAATTTGGCAGCGGAGCCAAGTTTGGGGGTGACCTAGTCTATTGTTGATGCGCGCTCGTCGGGCGCCGTGCCACCAGACATCACCTGGAAATCGAGTAGTTTGTTCCCCTTACCCCGTGCATCCCGTGAGATGATGCAATCGATCATGATGAACAACAACCCTATATTTAAAAAAAAAACTGTATACAATAATGCTGAAAGTACACAAATACGAACGATGTATGCAGTATGGTATGATAATGGCGTAAAAAGTTCTGATAGATAGATAGCACAACAAAAATGATACGAACGGCCAAGACATGCGCGACGGTGCAAACAGTGAATTACTAAAATTAGTGGTATCTACTGGGCTGGGTATCGGAGGATGATGCTCCAACAGGGAATCGGTCTTGCGTGTGAGAGAACTTGAAAAGGAATAGATGCTTAGCAGAGCCGGGGGGTCACCAAGAGAAACAGGGTCCTTACGTAGGAATCCATAGGCTCTAATTGCGATTGTGTTTGGGGCATCCAACTGGACACAGGCTGTACATTGTCATAGTACCTATAGCCAGAACCAGACGTCTGGGTCACACGAGTGACTCCACCCACGGACGAAGAATATTGCTGCTGAGGTCCCGGGGCATAAAGCTGATCCACGGATGGTAACGGGAGGTACGAATTCGCTAGTTCAGGCATCACGGACAGTGTTGAATGTTGTGAAGAAGAAGTCGGGTGAAACTGGGAACCTGAGCTGACAGGAAGACTACTCCATGTGGGTAACATGTGTGAGGAATTATTGAATTATACGCCACGCACCTGGAACGGTGCCCAGGGTCCATCAGAGAAGTCATCGAATGACCATGAGGATGGTGGGGCTGCCCGTGAAGGTCACTCAATATAACGTCAGCAAAGACCAGAGGTGGAAGTTGAAGAGACCAATGTTGGTTTACCTGTGTCGCCGGTGGGTCAGAGGGGGCAAATCGAGTTCTGGGAAATCGCGTTTTGGGGGGGTGTGGTGTCTCGTCGGCGGAGTTGAGCCCTCTGAAAGGCCAGAAGAACTCGCGGTCGACGGTCGGACATCTGTAGAATCCGCATGGATTGAATCCACTCTTTTCGGAGGAGCCCTCTTTCGTGGCTCGACCCCAACGGGCCAAGTGCACTAGTTTGTATGAGATCAACGGGAAGAGGTTTTAGGATACCAAAAAAAAAACGTACGTCTCGCTGCCCATGCGCACAGCGGTGGCACTTTGGTTTATTTTCATCACACTAACACGGTGACTTTAGCACAAAGGAACGGAGGTGGACGACGGGCTAAACGAACCTTGATTTTCTTTTGACGGCAAGTCATGCAACCGGTCTTGCTACGAGTGTATTTCGGTCTTCTACGTTGAGTGGTGTCTGGGCCTCTGGAGAGGGGAGGTGGAAGATCAAGACCATTGCCGGTCGCAGGAGGTTGAGAAGAAGAGTAATATGGCGACAGATAATGACCTGAAGACGAGCTGGAGGGACGAAGAGGGTCAGCCAAGGCTCAAACATGGAACCGAATGGAGAGACTCGCTAAGATAGGTTGTCGGCCATACTATTTCGGATTGGTTCTGGAAGTTGGGATCGACGGACGAGGGGAGACATGGATAACTCTTTGGGACTTATAAAGTCCTGGACTGGGTGCCCCGTTCGAGCGGGAACGAACCAAGCGACTGCCGGATCACCGCGTATCGGGAAGAGATCGCCGAACGAACGATAGATCTCAGGGCTGGTGCCGTTTCGTGAACTTTCTTCACGGAATCAACTGCGCAAATAACATTGTGCGCCTGTCGCGCTCCCTAAACAGTGCCATGCCACGCGTGGGCTGTGTGTCTTACAACGTGGAAAAGAGACTCAGCTGGGAGAGGGAACCTACCTTACCATTTCGTCCATTGGGACAGATGACCAAATTTTTTTTTTTTTTTTTGGCCTGCGGGCTCAGGGCCCTCGAGTCAAGAATGAAAGTCGCGCTGATGTGATATATTCGACGGTCTCTCTACCTCGGGCAGTTCTTGCCTTATTCAGTCAAGCCAATTCTTTCGGGCTTCTCGTCGAAAAGAACACCACTTGTACAGCAAACTTTACGAGAATTATTATTATTATTTTCGTACCTCTATCCATGCCCGAACAAAGCTCTAAGGATGCTCGTCTCACCCTGCGGTGACCGAGAGCATCTAACTCCGCCACACGATGCCCTGAGAGAGATCTTTTTTTCTTAGGCACTCTCACTGACCTTGTTTCCATTAATGTCTTGGACCAGCCATGCTGTCGTTCCTTCACTCATATACCGTACATGAAGGAGTACGAAGGCTGCTACGTCGCCTTGCCGACAGCCCTGGCCGTTTGAACGCTCCGAAAGCCGAGCAAGCGGCACCGAAAGTAATAGCAATAATCCTCTTGGTGTGCCAGAGTCAGGAAATATCCGACACAAACCACTGAGAAATGGAAATTTTCAATGCGCCCACATCGCAGATGATTCCGTGCATTCCCCGCGGATTCATTTTGACAGCCCATTCAACATCTAAGCACCGGCCACTGGATCCGTACTGCCCCACTACTGGAATCGTGCCCGAGGGAGAAGATATATCGGAAGATTTGTGTCCGTGATCGCACGAGAAAAATACATTTGTCCTCTCAATCTAGATTACAATGTTTTGTGTCCTCTAGCTACAACAACCGCACAGAAATTGCAAAATTACCACGCCACCCTTCGGAGACCAAACTTTCGGCCCTTTAGAGAAGACTTTGCATAATTAACAGCTTGATGAAGGAATGTCGAGTTGAGGGGAGCTCGCTGCTCAAGAGTCAAAGGTTCCAGACCCTCACACCTCCCCAGTAGGTGTCATGGTACTGCGGTTGGAGGATTACAATCCTAAAAGGTTACTGCAAACCAATGGGTCAATGACCAAGAAGGTGAGCGCAGATCGTAGGCGGGAGGGCGGGGACTCGAGGGGGTGTACAGTATGTGCTCTAGAACTGGTGATCGAACGAACTGAGATGCTTAGGCCTATCACGTAAGGACGGGTGTCGTGGTGTTACCATAGCGCAAGCTCGATAATAGAACAGTTACAAGTCGAAGGCGAAAGGCCAATTATCATATATTGCGGTGTCGTAGTGGCAATCAAGAATCACATTCCTGAGACGGTATCATTGACCTAGAAGAATTGAATGGAATCACCAGCATTCCGTCAATACTATACACGGAAATGAGCCTCTTGCGCGGGCGCGAGAGCCTCCATCATTTTGTGTGACCGGACCTGAACGCCTCAGGGGATCGGTCCAAACTGAAAATGTAGAGACAACGCCGAGGATGACCGCAGCCACCATTACGTCGCTCTACAGGGTTACGAGGTCATACCGCAGAAACCGGCGGAGGAGACACCCTTGAAACCCGGTTGGCCACCAGTTAGTCTCCATGATTTTTGTTGTAGAGTTTGGGCCCCCCCTGCCCGAGGCAGTGAACCTTAGAGCGAGAATGCTTCCGAAGTTCTGACGAAACTAGCATCGGATGAACGCGAACGATGACACTGCCGTACAAGTTACGATGACTACCATGACCTTGACAAGGGTCATACAAATCAAGCCTCCAATCTTTTCATGACTAAAATAGACAAGCGTGAAGAAGCTGTTGAGTTGGGAGCAGTGGGTGTGGCACGCTCACGCTTGAAAGCTTGTTCACCCACGAACGTTGAGTCAGAGTCGGTATCACCCGGCTGAACTTGAAGGACACAAGTGAGAAAAAAGTTCCTGTAAAGTTCTAAACCATGTAAATCGGACGGCCCGGTAGGGAGGCCAACTCCCCTGGGAGGTAAGTCGGCCTCGGGGATGGATTGGGTACTCTCCCGATGATAATACATATGATTGGTTCGTTCGGTGGCGCAACTAGTGTACTTTTAGTCGAAAACACAAAATCAAGTTAGTTTCTCAACTTGTACATCAAAACATTGGCCAAACTAAACCAAAAAGACCAAGTGCCCGCCTATTGTTGGGCCTTGTTTTCGTCCGCACTTCGCCGTTCCTCATGAATTGATTGAATTGATAGGCCGCATTCTCGACCGACTGATTGTTTCCTTTTCCCCTAAAAATGATCGAGGGTTGAAGAGGGAGGCATTCTTCATGATGGGATCTTTACATCACAACATGAGAGTAGGACGGATACCCGCGGAAACCGAGACCCGGCAATTTGGCTAAAGAAACCACTGCCGAGGCTCCTCATTCGCACCCCTTTCTATCAGACAAAATGGTCAATCCAATTATCTTCCAGTCGTCGAAGGATATTTCTTGGTTCCCTCGGTATTTCAGAAACAAAAAGAACCACCCTTCAAGTAGCAATAAGCATTTCCGCACTTGGATCCATCCAAATTCACAACTATAATTTGTACGTAGTCCATAACTTCTATTCATTTTCCTTCACTCTGAAGTACGTCAGAGGCACGCCTGCAACAAGTAGCTATTGTCTGTAAAAGGCAAGCATTGAGGTTCGTAAGACCGCCCGAGCGCTCAGCGCTAGCGTCAGTAGGTCACCTAACGCGAATCTCTATTTCCTTGCATGGCTTACGACTCGGCACTCTATTGTATTCAACATCGGCCACTCACCTATTCGGTTCTTGCACATCCTCGCACCCTTAGAAGCCATCATTTATTGGATCAAATGAATCCTGTGCGGACTTGTTGCATCGCGTTGCTGCCACCGAGGCTGGACTGTCGCCTTTGAGAACAGACTGAGATGAGATGAGATGCTGTCGGGCTGCTGTCTGTGCTGTGCAACAAAGACATCCAGACGTCCCGTCCTTCCTGTCAACTTGGGCTGTGCATTTTCTAACTCAGGCAGACACGTGCTCCATGCGCACTGACCACGTTTCACGTTTACTAGATGCGGGCTGGTACGGGCATCGTCAGACATGTTACGTGAACAGTGCATTCACTGTTTCTCCTCGCACCGTAAAAAAAGAAGTCACCATGCTGATATCCGAATGGGGGTTGAGGCATCCTTCACACTCGCATCACTTTGATAGTCTGAAACTCTCAAGAGCTAGGTCGGCTCGTATCTTAGCTTTGGGTGTGATCGTGTGCTCAAACTCAAACTAGAAGAAGTCCTGGCCGTTCAAAGGAATGGATAGAATCACGTTCACGTGTGGCAAAAATACAATGCTAACAAGATTTATAGCTTTTTTACACACTTGACTAGGAAGGTTCCTATCAGACGAGACGTGACCTTGTTACGGTGAATGGAAGTGTTGGGATGATGAAGTATCGAGGGCTCGCAAAAGAGATGGAAATAGCAAGCCGGTTGCACGTGCTCATTAGAGGTCCGAGACAACCGAGGAAATTATGGGGCAGCGGCGCGGCCGTTTGAACGGACCTCACTTGAGGAAATATCAACTAGCAAAGCTTCTTTCCGGCTCGAACTACGAGAGGAACTGAGTGTGTTCAGTCGAATGTCAATCAGCGCGCGGGATGATGCGCGCAACAAAGTTCAGCCTTACGAATCCTTGGATTTTCGATTGGGTTTGGGCCAACCCCAAACCTCACGGATCCACCGTTCCATGGGCACCTCCTGCTTCATGACCCTAACGACCCACGGATGGGATAGCATCTCTTTTGGCGTTGGACGCAAGGCCGGATCCACCCGTAGACTAAATCAGGTGATGCTGTTAGGATGGAGACATGAGGGAGGCGGCGAGGCGGCGCACGTCTCTTTAATGAAATCTTTCATGGCATCGCTCCAGCGTACGTCTGCTTCATCTTCTAGTTGCGGTGGCTAGACGTAAAATAATTGGTATATCGCACCGCAGAATGGAGAAATGAATAACGCACTTCGCTTTGCGTAATATAAATCATGAGTTCAATGGGGGGCATGTCACTGGAGAAGGGGAAACGATTTTGTACAAGCTCGAGGAGAGATAGGCCTGTCGACCAGACATCCGCACGGATGGAATATTCGAGACCTGAGAGGCGTTCGGGCTGCAAGGCAAGCGCATGTTAGACGCAGCTATTACGCGACAGCTGAACAGGACGGACAGCCATGTATAGACTTGTACCGGTAAACGTGCCCGCAAAGGACCCGATTAATTCTCCTGAAACACCAAAATCACAAAGTTTGACGACACCCTCGCGGGAGAGGAGGACATTGGAAGGTTTAATATCGCGGTGAATGAGCTTCTTTGAATGAAGGTATGCAAGACCCTGCAATATCTGAGACAAACGTGAGGATTACTGGTGGCATTAAAACGGTGGTGAGTGCTTACCCCTTCCGCGAGCCTTCCTGCGACTTTTTCACCAACTCGGGCACCACGCTCCTTGATACGCTTGCCCACCGCTTCCAAACTCTTGCCATGGCATATTTCCATCACTACTTTGACTTCGCTGGACGATGGCGACATATAAGCACCATAGAAACGAATGACGTTGGGGTGTTTGATTGTGGTGATAATGCCGAGCTCGCGCACGAGCTGCTTCATTGGGGCCTCACGAGTGGTGATAGTCTTGCGTGCCATTAATTTGCCGGTGCGCTTGTCTCTGACCTCGTGCACGGCACCACCAGCACCTTCTCCGAGCCGGGTAACCTCAACGAAAACATCGTCTGACCATTCAGTTTGTGGCTGATCATCGATCTGTTCCTCCCCAGGGTATGTGGGCGGAGGGGGCGTGGAACGGGTCTGGACTTCGATATCAGTAATCGTACGGCGAACATCCTCCATCGAGAGGGGCCTAGAAGTATTCGCAGATGGGCGGATAGTGGCATCATCGATACCACTATCGTTCACTGGAGGGGAGACAGAAGGTGTCTGTGGACCACCGTAATAGTCACCCCCAAAGATTACGGTTGGTTCGCTAGACTGACGTGAGCTGGAGGAGCCACCGATGGCAAGCTTTAGGGAGGGCTTGCCCTTACTGGGGGCGGTAGATGGAGTTGGGATTTGAAGAGCTAGCCTGGGTGTTGGTGAGCGAGATAAGGGAGGACTGGGAGGAGTGAGAAGAGAGGAGGGTTCTTGCTTAGGCGTCGATGCCTTGCGTATATTGAGAGGAGCTGTCTGCTGCGAAATAGCATAGGGTGCGGGGGAAGGGGCCCTCTGAATGGTGCGAGGACCGTGGGGGCGAGCGGGAACGGGTGCATGTGCTTGACCGCCAGACCCAGTGGAAAGTAACATAGAAGGCATAAAACTGCAGCAAAGGAGGATAAACTCAGTCAAGGTGAGTGGGCTAAGAGCCTGAGATGGGGACACGACTGAGAGTAAGAGTCGGGCTGCGGGCGTCGGTCCAGTCACTTTGTAACGATAAGCTACACGCGCGCGCCCCCGGCCCTTGACAACGACCAACCACCTCGAAGGATCTACTACCCTTCTTCCTTCTCCTTTTTGTTAGGGTACTGTGGCCGAGTGGTTATGGCGTCACGTTTAGGTTCCAACCAAATCCGTGATGGGAAACCTCGCGAGTTCGAATCTCGTCAGTGCCAGTTTTTTTTTCTACCCTTGTCGTTGTGGATACGCGCCGCACCCACAAGTTGTGGTCAGCAGCGTACTGAACCATCCGCACTCTGCCACAACTTCTGTGATGTGCTATATAGCATTTTAAAGAGCCTCCCCCCCCCTGTGTGACGGCCAGAACTTTTGGTCATCATGTCGTCCAACACTACCTGGTCTAACACCTCACCATCCAGTTCTAATACACACCTTTCTACCCCTCCTGCCACTCCCAGGAAACCACGGAAACAGCCGGGTTCACTTCGCCTCGACTCTATCAGCGTTGATCCCAATCGAATCGTTGGCAAAGTCCTTGTCCACATTCGCAAGTCTCCCATACACCCAGCTGTCACTCTCCACTTCTCTGATAATACCACCTACCAAGTCCGCGTCGATGGCTACGACCCCATTCACCGTGGCATACCGAAGGAACTGGAGATGAATTCGGTGCTCATGCCTCTCTTCAAGCCCCCAGGTGGTCAGATTGACGTTCATCTGACCGTGACTCACGCGCGCTTGGTAGAACTGAAGGACACCGCGCACGAGTGGTCCGAGATGGCAGAGAGTAGATGGAACGTCGAGCACCTCGCCCTCGCCTTGAAATTCGCAGAAGAATCCGGTTGGCATTGCGTCTGGGCAACCATGGCAGAGTATGATGGCGAATTTGGGCCGTGCACATTCCGGAGCTTTGACGACGTCTATCTTGCGGAATTACATCCGTCATCACCTCGGAAGCGCAAATCTCCGCAAAAAGCAAGAACGGGGCCCCCGCGGGTCTGACATCCCCTTCAGATGCTGAAATTGCCGGAATCGGATCTCACTTGGAGATTTTATAATGAATCACATTGCCTCAAAATTTGGGGTCAAATCTCTGGACAATTCTACCTAATTATTCGACTGTGTTGTCATCGAGTCCACGGACATCCAGGAATGCGTTTTGTTGATATGTAGTCGTAATATCACTGTATCTGTATTGATCTTTATTTCCAACATGAATACTCCATCAGGTCCTTTTTGTGTCCAGTGTGCTCGCCCCCTTCCAGACCCCACTGCTCCCGCAGTTGGCAAGTACGACGGACCATGAGAACTCAGGGCGCCGTAATTCCCCGTACATTGTCTCATGTCGCGGTGGCCTAACCCCAGGTCTCAAGTCGACAAATATCCATTCTAGTCGCTGAGAGGGGAGGATGTCTCTAACCCCATCCGGATACTCGGGTCCCCTGAAGTGGAATCACTTCACAACAGAATCAGATCAGGGCCAAAAAGGCGCGAGTTTGGAATGGAGCATCCAATCACTAGTGAAGGCGGAGACAAAAACAGACAACGGTTTCACGTACCTGTCGCGTGAAGCTCCGGGATAGCGTCCAGCGTTCTTAACGCTCTACTGAAAATGTACGCGCCATTCCCATTAGAGCACAGGCGGTAAATGCTCTCCGGGTTGTGTCGTGCCGTAAGGTAGGAGGGGGGGTGTCCACCATGACCTCACTGAGTGATCATCTCACTGAACACACCTTCCTCTAGCCCATTCTGGCGCCTTCATTGATAAGAAGGTTCATTTACATGCTCCGAGTGTCATACGCATCTAGCTGCATCGAGCAAGGTGTCATTGCAGGTGAGTTCATGGCTCCAGAATCTTCTGAATCGCAAAAGACACGACAGCGTGAGCCTCTTTGCCCGATTTCAAGGTATATGAGTATGGAGACAATGATATTCTCACTTTCCCGCGATGACGGCGGCCTGGCCCGTAAGAAAACGCAACAGAAATGGGTGCTGAGGTCTCTAAATCTGTTGTCCCGTCCTCAGATGGAGATATTCGGGAAATATCGTAGGGATTATTTAGCCAGGCCTGGGGCCACGAAACGAGATGTCATACTTTCAGTAGGCCTTGTGATGAGACCTACCAAAATTAGTTGATTGAGAGTCCCTGAAGCACGAAGGCTAGCTGATGGGCGCAACATCATGTTGGAGCGGTTATTGTGCGAGCGGCGCCGTGGGTACGTTGTGAGTGTCAACGATTCCGGCACTACGCCGATGGCCGATCATGACATGTCCTGCATGGGATGACAAGTGGGAAACGACGGTAGAGTCAAAGGGCTTTCTTTGACTTTCAGATGTTTTATTTGGGAGCTCGACCTGTCATAAATATGGTTTCACATGGTCTATTTCGAATTAATGTGTCTACGGCTGCAAAAGTGATCATGAACGGTTAAATACAGTACTCAGGGGGACTCACTTGAATCAATCAAATCGTCTGCGCCAAATGAATGACAAGCTGGAAGCCCCCCGATCTGGGTCCCTTTGCTGAAATTCCAACTTTAGGACGCCTGCACGAAACATCACACTATCTGAATCGGACATGCTCGAATTTCATTAGCTTCGTGCCCCCAGGAGCACAGAGCTTCGGAATCGTGGCGTTCAGCTTTATAAGTGGAATATTGAACGTACTTTAACTGCGGTTGCAACAGTATGGCGAATATGAACACGGTTCGGTCCAAAACAGGTTGGGTCGGAACTACAGTATTTGCTTTCACGTCATGACAGGGTATGGAACAGCACAGCCCACAACCAAGTTGGTGTTTGAGATGGAGGGACTATATTCCAGAGGGACTTTCCAATACTTTAATAACTACTAGAACGAATGGGGGTGATGATCAACACGCACACGCTGAGCTGAACACAAAAAACTTTGAGGGTTGGCGCTGAGGGAGTCACTGGGAGGGGTATAGTGCCCCCCCAATGAGGTTAGGTGACAAGTAACATTACTTCCTGACTTGTCCCCATCAGAAAAAAGTGCATCATGACAGCCATTTTGTCCCCTTAAAATCGCCGTAAAGTGCACACTAAATCTCACTGAGAAGCCTAGCTCGTCGGGGAGATTCCGGCCGCCCGTCCCCGATGGTCCCATGTGGGCCAGCCACAAACTGGTGGCGTTTGGCCCAGACGATTTTGTATCATGACCTCCACGACCTCGTCAAAAATGACATTGTCCTCCAAGGTTACTTTCGCGTCATTAACTCAGAACAACCTGGGAACTGTCCGAAAGTTGAACTCTGTTCTCTTTCCGATAAAATATAGTGAAAAATTCTACAGCGAGATTCTTTTACCCGAAGTGGATGACTTTTGCAAGCTCAGTACGTATCTCCTCTCCTCTTTTCCTCCAGTGTTCCGATCAAATCCGCAGTTTATTACAACGATATTCCCGTCGGAACGATATGTTGCAGACTCGAAACGAAGGACAACGTTAACCATCTATACTTGCTGACCATGGGAGTACTTGCCGTGCGCCATGGTTATAATTCCACGCCTCGTCCTTATTGTGAAGCACTTTGTTGTTCTCTAGCCCTATCGTTCTCTTGGAATAGGCTCGTACAGCTTGGATGTCATCTTGAGAGCAGCCGCTGCTCATTCTAAGCCCCAAATCTGCCGCATATATCTTCACGTCCAGGTTTCGAACGATGCTGCGAAGCACTTCTACGAGAAACATGGATTTAAGGAGAGTGGCATTGATGAAGACTACTACAAGAAAATTAAACCCAGCGGTGCTTGGGTGTTAGAACGAGAGATCGAGCCTTCGGAAGGCAAGTAGAACTGATGGGGTACTAATCGTTGATCAACAAAAGGCGTGTAGTGAGTGTGACCTTTATCTGTTACTGTATCCCCCATATCACTTAGCAAGGGTGGATCATTCACAGTATATATATAGGCTACAAAATAAACATCGGGGTGTCTAATACCAAGAGAACGGAGCAGATTATAATCAGACACTGACGCCTATCCCCAGACGGCATGGTAGGATGAGATAAACACTACAAGTCAAATCGCAAATCTGCTGGCTTCTCGAGTCAGCGTGGGGCATGCAGGACGCAATGCTGTTCACGCGTAAGGCATTGAAGCCGAGTCGGCCTCAGGACTGCTCCTCAAAGCCACACCTTTTCACAAGCTTGGAGGGGAATCAGCCACAATTCACTAAGAGGATGGGTAAACAAACCTGGTGTCTCTTCAATGCATCCTTCCTCGTGAAGGTCTTGCCACATCCCCCGTTACACAAGAACGGTTTCTCTCCAGAGTGTGTCTCTCGGTGTCGCTTGAGATCGTGCTGACGATTGAATGAGAGAGCACACATATCACAAGCAAATGGGCGTTGGGGAGAAGCAGGATACTGCATCTGATCAATGCCCTGCACAACCATCTGGGGACTCTTCGACTCGTGCGATCCGTAGGAATGGCTTGACGAAGAGGAATAGCCTTGTTGAGGAACAGACAACGACCGGTTGTGGTTATACCCTGATCTTGGGTCCAACGGCGTTATACCGCTCTGGGATGAATATGGCACAGATGGAGGGGAAACGCTATGAGAGTGTTGACTGTTGGAGGTTGGAGACGGGTAGGGTGAGTGCCTCGTCGCTGAATGGTAATTGTGCTGAGATGACACTCCAGAAGTTTGAGCAGACGTAGCGGCATAAGGGTAAGTGGAAGGATATGGAGAAGGCGTCACTGTCGGAGACACGGGCGGCGATCCCTGTCCTGGGGGGTAGTAGCTCCCATTGGAAGGGGAGTAAGGCACGCGTTGGCCTGACCTACTACTCCACTGCGGTAGAGGGTAGTTAGTGTTGGATTGCTCCGTGGCAGTGTGGCGCGCGTTGTTGAGATTCATGATGTGGGATCGGAGGATAGTGAGAGACGAGGCGTGATAAGTTAAATCCCATCTCCTTTCACTGCCTTCATAAGGCTTTGGCGAGGCGCCAAAAAAGTCCAGGAACGCCGCCGAACCAGAGGGGATGAATTGCCGGGTAGCGGCATCGTTGAGCTGCGGACTCTGGGCCATATCCCAGGTCAAAACGTCCAATAGATGTCACGATGAGGGAGACAAATTAAGTTAGCTCCTACGTGCAAGGAACGTTTGCCGATAACATGGCTGAACCCTTCCGTCCCGGATTGTTCTGCCAGCGTTCGTGCCGTCGTTAATTTACACCAGTAATTTACAGCGCTGGTATCTATCTATCGGTTATGGTGGCGCTAGTATCAAGCAAGCAGCCGTTACCAGACAGGCCCCATTCAGGACCTTTAGTCTTCAAGCTCGTAGATGGTTTACTCAAGGGATTCCTGAGACAATGATTGAATTTGACGCCTATTGGAAAAAAAAAAGAGACTTGTCTGCGTTTAGCTTGATTGGTCACATCGGGCTGCGCCGACATGCCTGCTCGTCTCTTGCGATATCGCAATATCGGTTCTCGATTTCCCGCAACAAATATAACATTCAGGGACACCAGGGACCCATTTACGAACATGGCTGTGTAGACCCGACTTTCTGTCACCAATCTGTCGATGGTGACGGCAGCTTTTTGGTGGTACACTTCTCCCCTCTCTCCCCTTCTAATTATACGTTTGAGGGGCTCGAGGCTTTGCACAGCATAGTAATATCACCCATCAGAGTCCATCGGGGGGTCCCGCAACGGGCAATTATCTCGTCAAGGATAAAGTATCATCTTCCGAGTATTGTCCAAAGGTTTCCTGTTAATGGTAATTCTCCTGCGCCAATCCATCTCAGCGTGGTGACCTAAACACGTGGTATCAAATCAATCAGATGTGGGACCTGGGCACCCAAAACCAAATCCCTTAAGAATGGGTTTTTTCGGCTGCACTTTGGCTTCCGAGCGCCTCGAAGACCAATTAACCACCTTGCCATGTCCTCCGCGCCCCGTTTGATCTAATCCGATCTTCTTGGTGTCATAGTTACTCGGCGCCGAATGGGGTGCCCATCTATAACAGCCCTGGGAAAAGAGGCCTTTCCGTTTGCTCCCGGATAGACTCCAAGCCAGTACAGTGAACTCAAAAGTTGAATGATCACATGCGACACAGAGACCCCAGGGGTTTGAATTGTAGACAGCTACATTTAGTAGGTCACGTTGGGGACTCGGAATCAAATAAGCTGATTTGGCGACATTAAGTGGATCAGTAAGCGGAAAAAGCGGAAGCCTTCTCAGACGTCCATCATTGCTTAGTTCCAACTTAAATTCCCAGGTGGGAAATTTCTCGAGATGGAGTGAAATCGGCAGCGAGCGGAGCTTTGTGGCATTTGTGGCTAAATCGTGCTCTTTAGATTGAAAGGAGAGTTCCGTAACATTAGTTGCATTCGCAACCAGGGCTAATGAGCGGCCTCTTTCAATTCTAAAAACGGGGCAAGTCGTAGTGACAGATGGACCTGTCAAACGTAGCTATGAACGGATCCGCTCTTTTGAAACAAATGCTGTTGATTAAGGGACGAGAGGCCTCAAAATTCGAGGGAGGCCTCAAGGCATAACTCGGACATGAGCGTCTTTTTTAGTTTAGTTTTGCACCCCGAACGATCGGAAGGATAAGTTGAAATGTTTGAAGGGTGTGATGGAAGGGCTGAGAGACGAGTTGAGTAATGACATACAGTAGGGACGAGGACTCGGAAGAGAATTTAGTGCCGCGGAGAACAAAGTGATCGTACTTCAATAGGGAAAGCGTGGCCTTCCAAGAACACCCGAACGAATCGCTTCTAAACCTTTCGATGACATAACTATTATCTCAACCACATGTCTAAGCGTAGCAACAACAACAACGCTAGCAGTAGCCCCAAAAACAAGAAGGCTCGCCACCCACAGAGACCATCTGATCAACCCAGCATCGACTCGTTCTTTAAATCTCCTCCCGCCGCGGAATCACTTTATTCCAATTTACCGACATCATCTTCATCGCAATCCAGGCCTCCACAACCATCATCATCGACTCGGATCTCGCACAGGGCAACGCCCGTAACGTCAACGATCATCGATGTAGATCTCACATCTGACTCGGAAGATATTCATCAGACTGCTTCTCGGGCGGCCATTGCTTCCACTTCCACTGTCCCGCCACCTCAATATCCTAACCTCTCCGTAGACCTTGCCAGCTTTGTCATCGATACTTGTCCCTGGCCGACCACTGGCAGCGCGGGGCTCCTTATTCTTTCCTGGTTCATGCCTTGTGTGCTTTATCCGCAACGCGCTCACGCGTTGCCATCCTGAACATCCTCGCCAATGCTCTTCGGCTCATTACACGTTACCATCCGCCTTCAATTCTGCCGTCTCTTTATTTACTGTCCAATTCTTTGGCGCCGCCATATATGCCAATTGAGCTTGGTCTAGGCCCATCCCTCATCTCTAAAGCAATTCAACATGTATCTGGTATCACCCCTGCGGCTCTTAAACGACTCTATAATCAAACGGGCGACCCTGGAGACGTCGCTTTTCTAGCCAAGTGTCGTGTCCGCACCTTGGTTCCTCATGCAACCCTCTCCATTTCGGGCGTATATGACATGCTCCTGAAGATTGCCGATATTAAGGGGAAAGGGGCTGTCGGTCGGAAGCAGACACTGGTAGAAAAGCTACTCGTTGCAACGAAGGGGGAGGAGACTAGGTACCTTGTTCGGACCCTCTCACAGCACATCCGTGTTGGGGCTGTGAGAACAACGATATTGACTGCTCTCGCCCGGGCCCTCGTCTTGACGCCTCCAGCGACAGTGATCAGTTCAGGTTCTTCATATACTGCTTCCACCGAGCTCATCGCACACGCGCAAGTCAATTGGGCTCCTGAGACGTCTTCTAAAAAGAAAGAAGAACAGTCTCGAAAACACTGCTACTGGAAAAATTTGCCTCGGCGGAAGCTCTTCTGAGGAAAGTGTTCGTGCAGCACCCTAACTATGACCATATCATTTCCGCGATCCTAGAGGTAGGGCTTGATGGACTGAGGAAAAGGTCCCCCTCACAGTCGGTAAGTGGACAAGTTCACACCCGGACAGGTCCCGCATGACGGCGAGCCCTACAGGGATCCCTCTCCAACCTACTCTGGGATCTCCCATGCGATCCTTGGGCGATGTATATGAGCGTGTGGGCGGTCTGGCATTTACGGCAGAATTCAAATACGATGGTCAGCGGGTCCAAATACATGCCAAGAAGAGCGAGACGGGTAAACTTTCTGTCAGCCTGTTTTCCAGGCATCTGGAGGACATGACCGAAAAGGTTGTCCTCTATACCTCCGATTTTCCCGCACTGCGCCAGCTGATAGGTTGTGGCAGTACCCTGACGTCGTGTACATGGTCCAGTCCTTCTTCGCCAACTCCCAGGACATATCTTCTTTTATCGTTGATGCCGAGATTGTTGCGATCGACGCTAGCAATGACTCGCTCAAATCTTTTCAAGAACTCTCCAACAGGGCCCGGAAGGACGTAAAGCTTCATGAGATCAAGGTTGATGTATGCATTTACGCCTTTGATTTGATGTACCTAAATGGACAGGTAAGCGCCCTTGTGTCCATACATTCGATATTTACATCAAACACAAATTTTGGTTATTCTTGGCAAGTCATTGCTCCAAGAGTCCTTTCGTAGCAGGAGAAAGCTTCTCCGCGCTCACTTTCCGGCGGCACAGACGGACAAACTCGGTTCTGCTAAATTTGATCACGTTGAAAGTTGCGAGAGTGAGGAGGGCCGGAAAGCGATTGAGGAATTTTGGCATCGGGCGGTCGATAGTCGCTGTGAAGGTCTGATGATCAAAGTGAGTGGGACGTGTTTCGGATCCCATCCCCCCTTTTTTTCTCGCCCGACTCATTAGAACACATCTATCGATAGCTTCTAGACCACGGCGAAGTTCTGGAAGCCACGGGGCCGAGGAAGGACACCTCCCGGAAACAGCCATTGCCCGCAACATATGAACCTGGTAAGGCTTTGCAAATACTTGTCTGGGGTATTCGAATCGATGATAATCACTTTTTCATCAGACAAAAGAACATCAACTTGGCTGAAGCTCAAGAAGGACTACGTTAATGGCCTGGGCGACACCCTTGACGTTGTCCCCATCGGAGCTTGGCACGGAAATGGGCGAAAGGCGCAATGGTGGAGCCCGGTCCTTCTCGCTGTCCGTGACACCCGTACGGATAGCCTCGTGGCGACATGTAAATGCATGTCGGGTGAGCCCGCGGTACTTCGTCACGTCGTGCCTACACAAAGAATTAATGGTCACAATAGGGTTCTCTGATAGCTTCTACAAGGTACGACGTTCCTCTGCGGCTTCTCTCCCGATGCCGACCCAATGAACTGGACTGGACTCATGCCCTGGCAGTCGATGAAAGATACGTACTCGGAAAGCTCCGAAAATTGCTCGAAACGACCTCTGTGGGGAGAAGTACAAGTCGGAGGCAGGTCGAAATGAATTTTTTTTTTGTTTTTGAACAGCTTGAGATGTGATGTTTTTATTAGGCTATACACCGAGCGTGTACTTCCGGCCGCACCAAGTGTGGGAAATACGAGGCGCTGAGTGAGTCACTCTCACACCAATTTCAACAGATTTCCCGACCATCTCGGACAGTGTCACACTCAGTCCCGTCTCAGTTGCCGCCAAGGGACTCGTTTCAGATGACAAAGGCCTTAGTCTCCGATTTCCACGCTTCATCAGAGTGCGTGAGGACAAGTCCGTGGAACAAGCAAGCTCTACGGACTTTTTGGCAGGTATGTATCGAGAACAGCAAGGACGTGGCAAGGACGGTGGAGACGCTGACGATGGTCAACTTCTCGATCCTGCGCTCTCCGACACTGTACCGGAGGAGAGCGACGACTTTGTTGAGTGAATATCAGGCGAGTTTGCAGCCTATCTTATCAGGCTTCTCGTAAGGCCTGGTCCCCTTCCCTTATCGGTCGAACGGGACACGTAGAGACCCATCAAGTTAGTAAGGCTCACCCACAGCTTTGTTTCCACTTTACCATACGCGGTCTCCACGCTTTGTCACACCTGAGGCAAAAGGGGGGGGGACGGGAAATGTATTTGATAAATAAATAAAAAATTTGGCCTTTTTAAAAAACAGTAATGTGCATGCCTGGTTATGCGTGAAAGAGCAGGGACGATGAGCGGCCTGACAAGTCCGCTGGGGGGGGGAGGGGGCTGGCTAGACCTCATGGGTCGCCTCATGTCGGACGGTCTTCTTCGACATCATCGGTCCGTAGGTGCTAGCCCTCTTTCCGCTCCAACCTCTCCTCATCGATGCGCGGACTGAGCTACCTGGCACCCCCTGTCCTCAAGACGGACCGAAAATGGGTCTCGGCAAAGTAAGCGCGCATGCGCGCCTAGGGAGCTGAGGCCCAGAACCGCCGGGTTATGGAATGTAGACCGCCCGGGGCGCTAACCCGAAAAGATCCGATATGTGTGTAGTAGGCACGAGGGCTGGGGTGAGGGGGGATGGGGGGGTTTGGAAAAGAAAGAACAAAGGGATGCACTTTTGTGGGAGGACGCCGGGCGGGATGTCCGCGGGGCCGAAGTAGTGAGAAAGAGTACCCAAAAAAACGCCCCTGTCAACCCGAAATGATCTGGACCGCGAACGACAATGACGTTGTAAAAAAAAAAATGTTATTTGTGGGATTTAAAAAAAATCAGGGGGGGAGGGGAGGGGGTTGGGGGGTAAAAAAAAATGAAACCCCCCAAATTTTTTTTTTTTTGCGGGTGAAGGAAGCGTCAAGTTGAAACCCAAAAGACTGGCGCTTGTCAAAGAGGTGCGTATAGTGCGTTGCACAAAAAAAACTGGACTCGTTGGCGCTCCTCGGACCGCATCGTGCGTGCGTGCGTGTCGCGAGCGGTGAGCGAGGGGAAAAGGATATTAAGTGTAGAACAACGGGGAACTCCGGGAGAAACAACAACAACAACAACAACAGGAGGGAGAGTAAAGCCCGAGCTCGAACGTGGACTCGCTGCCCAGTCTCGGGATTCAACCCTATGTGACTCTTTGCCAATCCCGTGCCTTGCGCATTGCGCTGCTGCGCGGTACAACTCCTGTATTTTGGGTCTGTGTGACGTCGCGGCCCCCAAGCTCCTAACTTGACAGAAGAAACGTGGTGTGTGGTGTTTTGCGTCATCCTACGACTGCGGTGTTGGACATGCGCCACACGCGCATTCAGAGTGTCGGCTTTGTGCTGTGCCCAGCAGCTCCGACCTTTCTCCCTCCACCTCCCCGAGGGTGCAGATCGTTCACTGGCACACGCACCTGTCATGTTCGGACGTTCCCGTTGCAACAACGGAGGCATCCCAATGACAACACGCGGCCACCTCGATGTAATCATAGCATGAGATTGAATCCATTCAAAAACACTGCCTCCGGAAATCAAAGTCATCTTGTTTGTTTAATGTGGTACGGCTCTGCTGTGGTGGGGGGTGTGTGCGTGCTGCAACAGTGGTAAACTGAGCCCTCGCTTAACGCGTCGATTTTTTTGTAACGGCCCTGATCGATTATCGTGGGTCGGTATCGGCGACGGAATGACTGACACATAAGTCGGAATATCCATTGTTTGGGCAACCTGGTTGTCCAGAGGCATCATCATCGACAATTGGGGGGAGTGTAGCAAAAAAATAAATAATGCTGAGATGGATTTATGATGTATTTCATCTATATGACAAATTTCGTATATATATTTGATCGCTGACAGATCGGTCACCCTCTTCAGGTCCGACCTTAAACCATCCGAGACTGTGTCAGCCTTGCAGCATCCACGCCTGAAGCACAGTTCCAGATGGTTTCTGAAACAGTTCTAAACACCCCCAGTATTATAGGGTCATACGGCAAGGGTAGTAGGGCTACTCAATTTACCAAAAGATTGTCCCCCAAGTGCCTCCATTAGTTATTTTTGAGATCAATATCTCACATGGCATCTGATAATATAACATCACATACCAGTCAAAAGTCAAAATTACGAGAAGATCACCCAGGTACTTCGTCATATTGATGGCACAATAACAACACGGAAGAGGTTGCGTGCTTCCGGCGAGGAAGTGATATGTATGCAAGGCACTCTATATGACTACGGTAGAGTACATCCCATGATTGCCCGCAGAACGCCCGGACATTACACCATCTAAATTTGATTTGACGGGTGAATAGAAATTGCATGCAGGCTAGAGTAGAGGGTCACCGTCAAGCATAGCATGTCGATCTTGCTCGGCCATCACTGAACTACCAGGGACATGTCACCAGATCCTGTGACCGTCTGTGAGAGCAAAGCAGATGATGTCCTTATAGACAGTAAACAGACTCTACCGCCAGGTAGCAATCAGTCCAAGCAGGAGTTTTTGTAAGGCGCTGGATTGTTGGTCCTGTAGACCCCCAAATGCTTCTTCAACAGCCTCTGCCACGCGACCGGTTTGCAACATTTCCATCCAGTCCCGGCTCTTGCTCTCGGGTGACGCCTGATGTTGTAGAAGACCGTAGGTGACCAGGAGATCGTACTTGATAGTGTTTGAAAGCGCATCCGCGTCACCCTTCATAGTTAGGAGGTGTAAAAGCTCCGATGCCGGAGGAAGAACGTGTTGGATTTGATTTGATAATGGCACGATCACGGGCTTTGCTTCGGATGTCGTGAACGCGTTCGAGTCTTGATCGAAGGCGCGTTTGCGTCCGGTAATAGGACGCGGCTGCGCTCGGTGTCTGCTCCGGCCCTTTGACGAGTAGTTTTCAACGCGTGTACGAGTTAGGTACCGTTGGCACAAGGCCACCTTGAATTTGCAAAGTGTCGAGGTGGAAGACATTCCCGAAAGTAGTTCACGCATTTCCAATGTGCTCGGAGGCAGACGTGGAATGAGCAAATTCATAAAAAGCGGGAGATCGAAAAGGTTGGTCGAAGTGAGGTTGATGAGCTGAAAAATGACTTTTAGACTAGGCATGTAGCGAATTTTTTTTTGTGGCACAGACGAGGTTGAGTAATTTGCTTCCCATAGAACGCCTCGATTCATCCTGTTGCTTGAAGCAATGGAAGACGATTTCCAGAGGGTCATTTGCGTCCCATTTGGACCCCGTTTCGCTCCTGGTGGGTGGTATTTGCGCTAACAAGAGGGGTGAGTAACGAGCTTTTTGCGTGGACCAAGTCAGTGATATTCTCAGTACCCAACATAAAGACAGTCACCTTGTCGAGAAGCTTCAGTCAAAGATTCATCCTTCTCAAACAGAACCAGAAGCCAATCGAGAACCGGCCATGCATTTTCGCCAACGACCAAAGGAGGTTCCTCGACCGTAGTAGTCTCGCCACGTCGGCGCTTTCGAGGACTTCCAGGTACAGGAGAGGCGCTCTCAGACAGAGATTTAATAAAGCTGAGCTTCAGGATGTTCCAGCAATTCTTGCAATTTCCGAACCGTAGTGCTTCTGACGCGACGAAGGAGTCGACATCCGACGGCAACTCAGAGTCTGTCACAGAAGCAGTAGCACCATCACTTGGATCAGGATAGGCAGGCAGGGCGCGGAGCAAGGCTACGGGTGAATTCACATCCGCGAGGACACGGAGCGTGCGCTTTGCGAGATCTGAGGCGGCTGGAGAGGGTAACAAAGTAGAGTATGCATGGCGGGACGAGAGCTTTGAGGGGGACTCTTGAGGGACTTTGTGGTTGTTGTTCCTCGTCGGCTAGACGAAGGTGGGTAAAGAGCAATATAAAGCAATTGACGAACGTGTGACCTGAGAATGGACAAGAGGTGAGATGAGCGGGTAAGGTATCGTATAGGACACTTTACTTGGACGGATAGTCGGTCGGTGAACAGAGTTGCTCGAGCATTGTAATGCCCGACTCGTATTGACCCTCCTCGAAAGCACTGTCAACAAGAGCAGCCTGTCTGGTTGTTAATTCTCTTTCTCTCGTGTCGGGAGACATCGTATGTCCGAGTCGGGTCTTTTTTTTTTTTTTGTGGGGGTACACAAAGGACTTGGTCAACAAGGAGTAACCCAAACACTGTGACGCCACATCCGTGTTCGGGTCATGTTCGGGCACTCTCGACCTTTCTTTTCTATCACGGCAAGACGAAGCGGAAATTGAGACGCTCTATGCGACGGATCGTTCGTCGAATGAGCTCCCCCCTCTTGTTTCACAACCGTCAATATACGATGGCTACAGCTGGTGGCTCAGCTGTCGAGAAACCCATAGAACGGGCTATTCGTGACAAGGTATCAGCGTTGCGTTGCTCCACTACTCCCAACCCAGCCCCTGATCCGCTCGCCGTCTCAGCTCAGTAGCCTTCTCCAACCGTCGATTCTGACGATCACAAATGATTCGTGGCAACACAGGCACCACGCTGCTATGCGCGAACAGAACGGGGGCAATGGGGAATCTCGTAAGTTCCCCGATGGAGACCGCCTGCGTTGGCCTCATGTGTTGGCCTAGATTTCTCTATACAAGTCGTTTCGGAAGCGTTTGTGGGCAAGGTGAGATTCTAATTTGCATACAGTACTATGTCTCATGTCCGACGTTATCGGCAAGCCCACCATGCAGCGTCACCGAATGATCTACGCTGCGCTGTCGGAAGAGCTAAAAGATGGATTACATGCACTGTGCTTGAATACCAAAACGCGGGCAGAAATCCTCGAGGTAGAGGCGCATACGCCTCAAGGCACTCATTGACGGTTTGTTGTACGCTTGCCTTGCTTATTTGTTTACCGTTTACCCTTCCCCAGGGAAGTATTTTGATTCATCTGACGTGGATGATTAGGATGTTCTTCTCCTTTATCTCGAAAGAAATAGTTTGTTTATGAAGCCGTGCCTTGGGCTAGATGAACGACGAGACTGAGCGAGTAATGACCGTACCCGCAAAGCAAATAATGTCAGAAGCCACGCGCAAACCGCGTCAAAGGCTGTCATCGCGGCGTGTCCATCCCGAAAAAGCGTGTGTTTTACCCGCTTCTCAGTTACCGTTCCATTCCCCTTTGTCCTGTTGCCCCGCTCTTTGACTGTTGTTCGTGGAGCCGCGGACAGAGCCGCCATTAAAAAAGTATTTTCAATGACCATAGCGGCGGGCAGAAGTACACGCCGATCGGGGGTTCTTTACCGGTCCAGGTTCACCATTTTCCACAATTGGGAAACGATTTTCGATCTTTGAGGGTTTACGGAAGTAGAAAACGGAGCTGAATTAATGAACTTGTGTATACGTCGAAACGAAAACGAAACATCCTTACTTGTCCGTCACACACAGCCTCTTTTTTTTTTTATATTTTGTTTTTAATATTATATTTTTTTTTATATTTTTTGCTTGGTGACCAAACAAGGTGACCGCGAAGCTTAACGACGATATCTGATGCAACAAATCGTCGCAATTGCGGCTGCGGTTATCTGTGCAACAAGCGTGGTATCGGGTCTGCTGATCCACGGCCGATCATTTACTTCATAGCCAAGTCGCGGAGAGGGGGGAATACTGTAGCAAGTCGCGTGCTTCATGATTAGCGTCACGCCCATCTCACCTGGTAACTTCTTGTCTACAATAGTCTTCGCTTAGATTTTCACATAACGCAGAACCGTAAACGCTCTTGTTTTGCCTCGATCTGTCTGTTGTGTTGGTCAATGATGGGGATGCCCTTCCGCGGTCCCTCTAAAAAACTCGCTCGGTCACTGGCTGCTACCCATCTCTCTGTTCCGGTTCCCCTTGATCACTTCCCCGCTATCCTGGTGACCGTGTCTAGGCAGCAGCTATCTTGCGGCTCCCCTAGAAACAGCGCTGGGTTTTCTCCTCAATAGTACTCTTTTGCTACATGCACGGCACCGCAGCGCATTTGACCTCGTAGGCTTCACTATATATTTCCATATCCAACTCCCCTTCACTCATCCCCTCATCCCCCTCTTCTCCCCTTCTCGGTAGTCGTCAATTCCCACCACCGGTCACCCCTCATCCTCGTATGATGCGTCGTACATCTGCCGAAGACGAGACACACCGCGGCGACGACCGCCCTACGCTTCCTCATATCCGGGATCTATTCGGCAGTAAGTTCCTTTTTACATTTTCACATTCTGTTTACCCTCCTCACCGACTGCGGACATCAGAGGAGTTGTCTCAACCCCTACATCCAAACGCACCGAATGCTCCCGTGCCCTACTCCCCTTCATCTCATTTCAGCCAGCTTTCACTCCCAGATGAGGCTGCTGCTGCTGCTGTTTACCGTGGTGACCCAGGGAGAGGCAGCTACACGTCCACCCATGGGCACACTCAAGCCAGCGGTCCCGGTCAGCTAGTGCGGCCGCTGACGACGCCATACCATACCCATCAGCGTGTTCAATCCGCAGCCACGCTACTCCTTCCGCGTCCAATCGTTCCGGTTATAACCCCGACAGTTATGGGTACAATAACCCTGAACCCTCACGGATCGAGGAAGCTGGCAGGGCAGTAGTATACCCTCATGACCTCGCCTCAGGGACGGTACAGTATTCATACCCGCCACCGCCGCCGCCACCGCACCAGGGCTACACATCCGGCCCGATCGCGCGAGTGCCACCGACCGGTTATCCATATGCGCGGTCGATGGCTCCGTCCTACTCGGGGTCCGGTGCTGTCGTTCCCTCAGGGCTGGTCGCTCCAGAGCAACCATCTTCCACGTCTGCCAAATATGAGTGCTCATACTGCGGAAAGGTTTTACCCGCCCTAGCAGCCTCAAGGTGCGCGATTCTCTCTCTTTCTCTCTCTTCCAAATGTCAGGAATGTTAAAAACTCGTCTGCTTGCCGCTTCGCTGTTTCTAGATCCACGTTCACAGCCATACAGGCGAACGTCGTAAGTCTCCATCCAGTTTCATGCATCTGCTATCATCAATCAGTTGACAACCGGTGCTTGTTCGCAGCATTCCAGTGCACGTTTGAGGGTTGCAACCGTATGTTTAGCGTGCAGAGCAACATGCGCCGCCACGCGCGTACTCATCTTCAGTCGGGAAACGAGGTCCGCGAGAGCGAAGGCGAAGAAGAGAGCGAAGAAGGCTCCCCTCAGCCGCAGACGCCACCCCCTCGCTGAGCCGCTAGTTTCCTTCCATTCCCCCACTCCAACCCGCGGGGTGGATAGCCGTCCTGATGAAGAGACCCACTCGAATCCGCGCGCGTTGCTCTCCGGGATTTGGACCTCACTTGGGTCTTTTCGACCGACTACGGCATAATCTCCCTTCACCGTCGTCGTGACCCTAAAACGATCCTTTTAATTTATTGGCCATCCCAATCGTTTCCATTTTTTTGCATTGCTATTTATTCGGCTAACTTATTTCGCTTGGCCCCCCTCTCTCCGTGTGAAGGTGGGGGAACTCGCGTCCATCTTGTTCGTTCGTTCGTTCTTTCGTTAGTGATTCTCGACGTTTACAGTAACTTTATTGCTTCGCACCGCATTTATCACGTCCATCTCATGCCGCATTTACGCACCCCACGGACTATCAAGACTTTGTTTGGTTGGCCCATGCACGAATTTTGGCTGGGCAAATATTAATATTAATATAGCGGAGCCTTTTGTAAAGTCTCTGCTTTTTCACGTCTCACATATGTATGGTTTTTCTCGGCTCCTTGCACATGAGATGGCACGACAGAGAGACTACGAGGGATGGCGGCAGCCCCGAGGGATTCGAAACTGAAGCTAAACTTTTGAAAATTGTAAACTTACCCGCCCGCCCTGCCATGCCGTGAAGGGCATCCGTAACAGGGTTTTACCTTTTCTTCTTTTAACGTTGAGTTATGTTACAATGTGCAACACCGGCAAGTTTGGGGAAGTTTTTTTTGGCGGTTGACCGGCATCAACGAGATGATAGCTTGCTTTCTATCTCCATTGGTTGGAAAATCTCGGTTTTTTGGATCAACGATAAAACCGAAAAAAGATGCCTGGGTAACAGAGAAAGATAGATGGAGGCTGAGAAGGGAAACAAACAAGGGTGGCACTGATACCCCCGTGTACTGGTGTACTACCTACATCAACGATGGATCAACAACGGGCGATCATAATCAGCCGTTTTGACAACCTCTCTCACTCTGGGCCCCCCAACGTTTCGAATTTTTGGCGGTGCGGGTGGGAGTCGTCGGTAAGGGGGGTGGGTGAGGGTGAGAGGCGGCAAAGGTGTTGGTTGTGTGGTGGCCAATCAGTCAGGGGAAGAAACCCACTTTGTTTATCCTCTCCCATCAACGATTCCATCATCATCCACCACCCAACACCCCCCATCATTTCCCAACCACGCAACGCGCATCATTCGGTCATTATTTCACCGACCCACATCGACCTTCTGTCGCCGAGTTCCCCCCTTCCCAATGTTTTCTTTACCAACCGACCACTGCACGCACAGCACAACTGCGGATCGTTGAGTCTGATTGTTGGCTATCAATTTCACGCACGTGTGTATTGCCTACCTACTTAGTTGCTAACGCGTTCTGCGGCTATAGATAGTACCCCTCCCAGCCTCCAGCCTTCTACGCATCGCTCCGTTTTCGTTCATCCATGCAGTTGCGGTGGCACCGGGCCTTTCTTTATCCACTCGGTCTTTCTTGCCTCTCCTTCTAAGCGGAAGCGGCGGCGCGGAAAAATCCGTAGAGAAAGTATGTAAGCGCTGGAGCATTGAAAGAGAAGAAGAAGAAAAAGAGGGGAACGTGGTGTGTCAAAAGACAAAGGAAAAAAAAAAAGGGAAAGGAAGATACCTTTTTAGAAGCTTTGGGCATATCATATATATCAGAAACAAAGAGAAGAAAGGTCCCTTTGGTAATCGTAGCGTAAAGCAAAAAAAAAATATTCTAATGAATTGTTCGGTTTGATTGACGATCAGATACACCTCCGCACTCCAGACACGCTTTCAATAATTTTTTTTTTCACAATCTCGTAAACAAAGAAATTTTCTTGAGGAGAAAAAAAAAAAGAAGAGACCAAGGAAGAGTACAGCACAGCAACTGGACCGAGTACCGACCGAGTCCGGGTCGGCCGCCGCACGCCTCCAACTGGCAATCGATCGATAAATGAATGAAACATTTGGCCACAAGCGGCTTAAAACGTTTGATGGGATGGAGAGGTCGGGGCGGCAGGCGAGAATTCTCAATTTGTATTATTTCTCTCTTCCCCCAATCTTTCTTCCTCCGCGCCCCGCGGCTGATCAACTCAACATTTTGACATCGCTAGCCGACCATCGGAGCGGTGTCCCGTCAAAAACTGATTTGTCCGCTGGCTTAGAACGCTGCAGTGGCAAAAGTCGTTGCCCGATGCGCACACCTTTTTAGAAGATTGAACGAGTAAAAAACGTTGGCTGGGACGTAAAAAAAAGAGGGTATTTTTCGTGAGAATGAACTTGGACTGAAAACTACTCATTAGTTACTACATACAACTTTTTACTGTAAAGGGGGTGAGGGACGTAAGGTACAAGCGATGATACGAACAAAAAGGTCAGCAGACATTGATAGAGATTGAACGGCATCTTTTAGCTTGGGCAAGTAGATACTATAAATCGACTGGCTCCAGAATGGTCCGATTGACAGTAAAAATAATATTGTCAATGAATCAACGGTCAACCCACGGAATCCGCCAAAAAAAAAAAACAAGGTCAAGAGCAAAATAAAAGAAGAAAAATGCAGAGAGAGAAGTAATGACTTGCGCGTTCACTGGAAGAATAAAGTAATAATTGGGCGATGGAACTTTGTGAAAAGTGCGTCTTGTCTGTTTCTTGCATCACGTCTCGGCTGATTGCTCCGAGTCCCAGCCAGCCTCGTGAGGCCGGGAGGAGTCGCGAGCGCGCGCGAAGAGGTCGTTCCTGCCACGCCGAACTGCGTGCCCTTCAGAAGTACCAACGGAGCAACGGCGACTACCCCCTCTGACGGCGCTGGGGACGGAGTAGATGAGGCGGGTTCGACAGCTGCAAGCTCGACTATCTGGATAACAGAGTTGCTTCTGCCACTACTACCGCCGTTCGTACCGCGATCGCGCTCGTCGCGCTCTGCCGTTGAACAGGCATCGCCGGGAATAGCGCGTTGGCGAGTTTGAACTTGGTTGGGTCGGGCGACTTGAGTACCACCACGTCCTGCAGACATAGCGAGTTCAAGGGGAAAGAGGTATATGAGACCGATGTCACAAAAACAAGAATACAGAGAGAGAGAGAAAGAGAGGCACGGAACAAGAAGAGGGGGGGAAGGAGAATGAATCCTCGCAAAGTCGTGACGGGTTGTCAATCAAAGTACGGGACAAAGTCAACACACCTCTTCTTCAGACGAGGACGCCGAGTCAACTTCGTAAGTGTCCAACTTGCGAAACTGCGCCGCGGTCCCATTCACTTGCATCCATTCTGTCCGCGCAATGCCACCGCCAGCAGTGCCCCCGCGAGCGTGGGCGCTAGCAACACCACGCGCATCGCTGATGCCAGAACAGACGTCGTCGTCGGTTCCTCCCCCCCCAGTAGTTGTTCCTCGTCTCTGCACCGAGGAGAAGAACGATGACTGCTCGGCCCCGCTGATGGCACGAAAAAACTGCTGCCGCTCTTGGTCTCGTTCATTGTGGCCATGACCATGGCCACCACCATCTTGCGAAGCCCACCGACGGGCTGCATACGCATTCGGCGATGGTTTCCATAGTGAATGGTGGTGCGTCGTCAAACCCCTCGACACTGGCAGCAGCTCGTTGTCTTCCGACTCTTCGACCCCAACCGCATCTTGATCCTGCTGCACGGTTTCGGGCTCCGGCCCGGGCACATTCTCTGGCGTGACAGGCCAGTCGCCGTCAGCAGACCGGTCGTCGTCGTCGTCGTCGTCGTCGTCGTAGTTGTCGCTCTCGTCCTCAAAGTCCTCTCTCTCCGCCATTAACGACGGCGACAACCACCGTGGCAGTTGTGATGACATGGTCGACGTAGGCGCAGATGACGATGCATGTCGGCGCAGAGCTCGCGCGTCCGAGTCCCGATGCGGCAGCGAACCCAGGGAACGCAAGTGGTGAGTTGGCGGCGGTGGTGGTTGCGCCGGTGCCCACTTTTTGCGTGCGAACGACATCGGATTGGGAGTGAAGTATTTGGGAAGCAAATGCGCGGAGCCACTTGAGATACGCGGGCGCTTAGGCTCTCCCTCTATGTCAACGGAGCGCTCGTGCTCGTATTCACTGTCGCGTTCGCGCTTTACCGTACTTGAGCTAGCACCAGCAGCTGCTTCCCGCTGTGCCACAGCACGTCCTTCAGCTCGTTGAGCACGCGTCCGATGCAGCACAGGTGAAGACCCGATGCGACGCCGAAATTTGCCGTTGGTGCTAGCCTTCTTCCCGAACCGTCCATTGTTCTCGCGGGGTTGATCGTCGACGGCGCGGCTTTTTGCGGTGCGCATGGGTGATGACTGTGATGACATAGAATCATCAGCGGGTAGGGCGGGCGGGGCGGAAGCAGTTGCAAGGGGGGAATACGGGGACGCGGATGTAGGCGTGGATGGAACCGGGTAAACGGACGACGATGGGAGAGGATGCAAGCGCGGTCTGCCGCGAGGGCGCTTCGGCGTTTGCGTCGGTTCGATCTCGCGAACCTTGGCAGTGGGAAGGTGCTTGCGCCCAGAGCGGCTCCACCCTTTGCGGATTAGCTCACGTGGATGAGCTGCCGCACGTGGGATAGAGGACAGGGTCTTGCGCCGTTTGTGTTTGGATGTCTCGGCGGCCGGTGGACTTTCTGGGCGTTTTCGTTTCGCAGCGGGTGAAGGCGCGGGAGAGCGTGCGGTACTTGCGGCGAGCTTCTTGCCAACGGCGTGGAGGAGCTTGTGCGTGTTTTGTCGTGGGGCAGACTCCGCAGGTGTACTTTCCCGGGGTGTGGGCATGCTACCTAGCTGAGAGGAAGTACGATGTGGCCAAGGTAGTTCATAGATGGCATAATGTCTCAGGCACCTTGATGGAGTGGCGAACCCATCGGCGCAATGAGTTACCAGTGAAAGCGATGGACTGGCGAAAACGAAATACTTACCTTGGACATTCGCGTTTTTCCTTCTTCCCCTTTCCCGTGGTGTTATCAAAGTTGCCGTAGACAATTGTTCGGTCGAGTGAGATGATGGGCAGTACACTGAGACACGTCACACATGTGGGAACAGCTGGATCAGATGGTTTGATCTTCTTGCCAGTGTCTGCTTCGTCTTGAGCAGAGGCCTTGCCCTTGCCTTTATCCTTATTCCGAGCACCCTCTTCCACAGCCTTGGTCTTATGTTTGGATGTCGACGCAGATGCGGATGCAGATGAAGATGCCGGTGCAGCGCCAACGGAACCTCCGCGTACCGCGGGGCGCCCGCGGAGCACGCGGTCAGATTCGACGGTGACAATGCTTTTGCCCCTTCCGCGTGATGCAGATCGTGCGGAACGCGCCGGGGGGGCACTCGTACTTTCTGCAAGGGACGCAGTGTCCTCTGATAACGGTGGGGTAACCAGTTGCTGCTGTTGCTGAAGCTCGCGCGCTTTCTTCTGCAGACGCGTGGTGATGATCGGCTCAAAAGCTGGTGTGACCGATCGTGCGATGCAAGGAGTTGGGGATGTACCCGCACTGGGTTCGCCGGGTTTGAGTGATCGATGCCGTAACAATGCACTGCCTGACACAGCCGACGCGACATCTGGCTCCGGAGTTGCAAGGCAACCAATAGCGACAGGAGGTACGACGGAAGAACGTGACGGGGGCAGTGACGTTGGGACGCAGGAAGTGGCATCGGGCTCTGTCTCCGTAGCCTCGACCTCAAGCGCGAGGTCAATTGCGCAAGGTACCTCGCCGCCGTGAATGGTGGCAGATTCCGAGTCGGCTTCAGGGTCTTCGGTCGGATCTGCATCCGACTCTTTGAGCACGGCGTAAACGCCACGGCGAGTACGCCGTTCGTTGACGTTCACCACGGGTTGTTCACCGTCTCGCTCGGGAGGTTCTACGTCAGAAGACTCGTCTGAACGGCCATCGTCAGAAAGTTGGATCGGTGGACCATAACCGCCCATGCCGCGCTTCTCGCAAGTTTCGCAGAGACAATCACGGTTTCCGCGACCGACTGACAACCATGGGAAAGAGGGAAGATCACGTTTTGACATGAGAGGAGAGGGAAACGAGGAAAATACGTACAGTATCCATCACCATAATGCGCTGTCACTTCCTCGCCGATTGCGACAGGTCTGACGACTCGAAAGGTGATGTATCGACCCTCGCGAAATAGTTCGCAATTATTATCGCAATCGTGCTGTCGTAATTATTTTTGATAGATAAGGATGAGGGACGTCGCGTCAATTATGCATGTATACGAAATTTATACGAATCGGGGAGGTATGGGGGGAGAAGCGAGGACATGTGGACGTTAGGCACTCACATTGACGAATCGGGCTGGCCCCAAGAAAAGGTGATTCTTCTTGAGCTGCTTCGAATGAATAACGCTGAAGTCTCGACGGATGCCCCCCTGCGAGTTGCGACGGTCGGTACGCTTGAGCTCGAGCTCCTCAGCGTCTGTGAGATCGGCCATGGAGCCCTTGAGCTCCGAGAGAACGGTGCCCGGACCAAGGGCGCGAGTGGCAAGAATACAGAGCTCAGACTTGCCGGTACGATGAGAGTACCTCTGTGTGTGGGCGATCTCAATGGAGCCGGTTGGGAGATAGAGCTCCATGTAGCGGGAAGCATGGCTGTGTTTATGGGAGAAAGGGGTACGTAAGTATGAGTAGTGAAGGCGGGGGGCGGTGGGGGCAGTGACGAACGTCGCAAAAGAGTTTACCTCTCGCTCGGTAAAGCCCTTGGTGAAGTAACGAACAGATGGGAGGCTAAATTTTGCGTAAGTGCACGGACGACAAGAAAGTGGAGAGGGGAGAGGGAGAGGAAGAAAGACGCGAAAAGACGCACTCGAGGAGGCGGTCGACAGCATCGTGAATGGCGGTGGCAGAGGAACCCTTTGCAGTGACGAACTATCAAGGGGAAATAACGCGTGAATTGGCGCGATGAAGGAGGAAGAGGGGACGTGAGGAGGGAAAGAGAGACGTACGCGGCGGATGATAGTCATGAGGTCGAGCGGATTAGTCTTTGGGAGACGACGAGAAGGATCCATTTTATGAACGAGGAGAGGGATGTGACCGGTTCCGAGTTTCTCGACGAGGAGGTGAGAAAGAAAATCATCATCGCGTGCAAGGTCGAGCATGTTCATGACCTTTGTAGAACGCCATTTGGATCTGGAGGGTTTCTTGTGTCGAGAGGCCATGAAAGAGGAAGAAAGATGAGAGGGGGGAAGCGAAACGAGAAACGAAAAACGGGAAATGTGTGATGTTGTTTTTGGGTGGACAGCCAATGTCAAATGTCAAATGTCAAAATGACCGGATTGATCAGAGACACTACTTGTGGGCAGGTCATCCTTCCCTCACCCTATTCCGGGGGCTGTTAACCTCCGTTCGCCTCTCGCCTCATTAACAGCCGCCCGTCTCATCAATTTACATCATTTTCTTCTCTCACTACAAAAAATAATTCGGCAACAAGAAAAAAAAAACAGAGTATCATTAGCAGGCCTCAGCAGCCATCTTTTGCGTGTCCAAGGCACCACAATTGGCGTCACCACACTTTACAGGAATGGCCCACTTCTCCCCGTGCATCACTGCGCGTGCTTCTGCTTCCCTGTCCGCAGTTTCCTCAAGTAGAACTAGGGGATCACACAACCATCAGTATCTTCGGCCACATCCAAAATTTCAACTCACCTCGAGTTCTTTGCCCTCAAGGATATACCCATCTGCCCGACCGACTTGACCCGGCCGGCTTGAGATCGCAGCATACAGGCGCCCTGCTCCAAACTGCGTTTCGAGCAGATTGTCAATCTTGGCGTCTGACGGGGCACCGGCGAACGTATTAGATACACTCCGGCAACCAAAATAAACATGGTAAAAAAAACGATACATACCCTTCCTCCGGTCAGTGAGAATCCGCTGAGCGTGATTTGATCGCTTTTTCTCCTCTCCCTCTTTCTTTTCTTCCGTTGCCGCCGCTTTTGCGCCCTTCTTCGACACTGGCAGTGCATACTGTGAACAGAATGTCAACAATAAATCAAGTTCCCACACCACAAAAGTGGTGATGAATCCGAAACTGAGACTGAAACTAAACACGCACATGTGCCTCATACCATTGTCTGAAAGGCGTCGCATCAACCTGAATGATGGCTCCCATGACGAGAGTGTTGGTCCGGACCAACTCATTGTTAGAAGCATTGTATACCTTCAGCCGGGAAGCATCAGCATGGAACACAAGGATGCCAAGCGTGGAGTAACGCACGACGCTGATTATACGCGTCTTGCGTGTGACGTGCTCTGAGCCCCATGCAAAGTTACCAGAGTCAAGGCGTAGGGCACGGTGTTTGAGATTACCGCCCCGAACACGGACGGGGTGTATGCGTTTAACTCCAAGCCTAGTGCTGGCGGCTTGACGACCCAGCTCGAATTTTCGCTTTTTGCGGTAGTGAGCACGCTGGGCACCACTTGCAGAACGCTTGTGTCGTGAGGAGCGGGAGATACCTGGCCGAGGCGAAAACGGTGAATATGATACGGTCAGTGGATGGACAATGACAAGATATTACCTGAATTGGACCATCGGAGATGAGTGTCATGATAAACCGTCCATTTTGTGAGGGAAGAAAGCCAAGAAACTCACCCATGGCGAATAGTCTTGAGGAGTCTGTGGTTTGTTGTCGCCTTGAACTATCAAGGTTTGGATGATACCTTCAATGACAAGGTTTGGTATATTTTTGAATCTCAGCTTCGGCAATATCCGCTTTTCACCCGTGACTTTTCTTACCCACACCCACAGATTCTGCGTTTACGTAGGGGATTTTAATCACTTTAGGGTGCCGTCGTGCTCGCAGCCTCGTTCTGATCGTCCGATATAGGGTTGGGTGTGGAGCAAACGTGGGACGGACATAGAGAAGTCAAATATTAAGCACGTCAAATGGATGATTGATGGGCGCTCGAACGGGCAAACTTCGCGGGTTGCGATAAACTAACAATAGTTCCATTACAGTACAGGGAATAACGCGAACGAAAACGCGGCAACAGATGGTCGATTGCCGCGTCAGAGGACAGTAACGGCGTTACGGGGGCGATCGACCTGTAACTCACCATTCCTTTGACCGGAAAAATCATCAGTTGGGTACATACAAATAGGCTTGGCCTTACTTTGGTATTGGGCGATCATTCCTCTAGCCCCTGATAGCGCCGGGATAGATATGCATGCACGTTTGTGGGGTGAAATACCTTCATTAGGCGGTACTGGTGCTGTCGGAAGCAGCAGTCGACGGTTGAGCGGAGAAGGTGGGACTCGGATTGGGAACAAAAGGAGATCGATGTGCGAGCGCATAAACGAGGAGAGGGAGGATATCAACCTTGAAATCACCAGTCAGGACGACTCGCTTTCGCCAACGACCCGTCTGGCCGACTTTGACCATCTTTCGATATATAAACGTCATCATCGCCCTCGTCCAATTAATCCCCACTCATCTCCTTCTTCCCCCTCCACCAACCTTATCGACATCCTCCTCTCAGATCATCCAATTTGTCTTAATCAACTCCCTTCCCTTCCACACTTTTCTCCCTTACTCCCTCTACCGTCACAAAAGTCTTCAAAGTCAACACCCACAACACCCAACAAAAAAATGTCCCTCCGACCTGATTCCCTCAATTCCCGCACTCGCGGCGCTTCTCACATCGACTTCAGGACCGCGACTACTGGTGTCATCGGTAAAGCCATGCGCAACGAGCTCTCCCAGCTTGTCAACACCGTCCAGGACCCCCAAACGAAGAAGGCGAGTCTTTTACCCCACACTAGTATTTCCCCGTTACTGATCCCGATCTCAGGCGTTCGATACGGAAATGCAGTCCTTTTTCTATCTCTTCACCCGTTATCTTGCAGAGCGTGCTCAGGCTCAAGAATTGTTAGTCAACGTTATAGATTCCACGCCAGTTCTGACTTTTGTCTCACAGAGCCTGGGACCGCATCAAGTCCCCTGGAGAAGACCAGATCGTACCCTACAACACCCTTTCGAAGCCCAAGGACTCGTCCGCCCTCAACAAGCTAGCCGTTCTCAAGGTTAATGGTGGCCTTGGTACCTCTATGGGTAAGTATCTGCACCTTCTCGTCCAAAATTTCCATTTGGATTCAGTGCGCCGCCGCAGGTATGACCGGCGCCAAGAGCGCGCTTGAGGTCAAAGATGACATGACATTTCTCGATCTCACTGTGCGCCAGATCGAGCACCTTAACACCACCGAGCGCGTTGATGTCCCGCTCATTCTCATGACCTCGTTCAACACTCACGAGGACACGCTCCGCATCATTAAGAAGTATGCCAACCAGCAGCTTCGAATCACCACCTTCAATCAGTCGCGGTATCCGCGTATCTTCAAGGAGACTTTACTCCCTTGCCCCAGCAGTGCCGATGACGACAAGAAGAACTGGTATCCTCCCGGTCATGGTGACTTGTACAACGCATTGCTTCATTCCGGTGTCCTCGATCAGTTGATCGCCGAAGGCAAAGAGTATCTTTTCGTGTCCAACTCGGACAATCTAGGTGCGTGTGCGTATATGCTATCTATGCGCCCGTTGTTCCACTCATCGTCCTTGCAGGGTTGATCAGGCCATTTTGCAACACATGATTGACGCACAAGCCGAGTTCATCATGGAAGTGACAGATAAAACCAAGGCTGACATCAAGGTAACCTCTTGATTCTCCGGAGTCTCTGTTCCTCCACGACTGAGACCATCGTTCAGGGTGGTACTCTCGTCGATTATGAAGGCTCGATCCGCCTACTCGAAGTTGCTCAGGTGCCTTCAGAGCACTTGGAGGACTTCAAGTCGGTTCGCAAATTCAAAATCTTCAACACCAACAACATATGGATCAACCTGCGCGCCCTCAAACGCGTGATGGAAAACGAGGGATTGGACCTAGAAATCATTATCAATCCCAAGAATATGGACGATGGTCAGGCGATCATTCAGCTAGAAACGGCGGCCGGAGCGGCGGTCAAGCATTTCAAAGGCGCACACGGAGTCAACGTTCCTCGCAGCCGGTTCCTCCCGGTGAAATCATGCTCGGACCTGTTGCTGATCAAGAGTGACATCTATTCATTGGAACATGGTCAATTGGTGATCAATCCAAGCCGGATGTTCGAGAACACGCCTGTGATCAAACTTGGCGATCACTTCAAGAAGGTACGCATTGACGGCTTGCCGCGATTCCGTTGTTAAAAAAAAATTTCGTGTAGATCCAACAATTCCAGAAGCGATTCAAGAAGATTCCGAAGATCATCGAACTTGATCACCTGACGGTGACCGGAGATGTATATTTCGGGCGGAATGTCACCCTACGTGGAACGGTGATCATCGTGGCGAACGAAGGCCAGCGGATCGATATTCCTGATGGGTGCATCCTCGAGAACCGACTCCTATCTGGCAACCTAAACATGATCGTGCGTTTTCTCATACTTACATCTACTTTCCCGCTGACCTGTCCCACTTTCCCGCAGGACCTATAACCTTCTCGACGCACATTCGTGATCATGTTATTGATCAGGAGCGGCTGATCAGGAACAGGAGTACAGGCACAAGTAGTGTAATAACGTCAAGAACACCACGTTTTCCAACCGCCAATTCACAAAAAATCGTCTCGGTCTTTTTCTTTTTTTCTGCGGTTCGTACCTGGATGAAACGTCACGTCTTTTTTCTTTCTGCAGTCAATCCCTTTCCATCGTGTTGTATATCCTTTTTGTGTCACATAGTTGACGGGGAAGAGTAGAGGGAGATCAAAAAGAAAGAAATATTAGAAGGGTGTCCAAAAACGAAACGAACCGAATAGCGCAGGGGTAACTACTCAAAACGCATTACTCAAGCGCAACAGGTCGAAAGAAGGATAGTTTGAACCTATTCTATCGTGACTTTGCGTCTAACCTACTATGGAATCGAGTCCCTTATCGCTGCCCATCATTGTACCCGAAGAAAGAAGTGTCATTGATTTGACGATATGCAAGTGTGTGTGTACGTGTGAAAGCCCAAAACAAACCGAGTAGCGACCCTGACAGTGCGGTCCCGGGTACCGCGACCAAATGTGTCCCAGGAATTAGGATAATAAAAGGCCAAAAGAAGCCAGGAGTCATGTAAGAGTAATTAACCACTCAATCACAGATCCTGGAAAGAGGTTTTCATGAGTTCAACAACTTAACCACGGTATACTGTATACGCAAGGACATACCGTCATGGTCAAATTGCCGGACAGAAGCCGATTCTCGAGGATGCATCCGTCGGGAATGTCAATTCGCTGTCCTTCGTTCGCCACGATGATCACCGTGCCCCGGAGGGTCACATTCCGTCCGAAATATACGTCTCCGGTCACCGTCAGGTGATCTAGTTCAATGATTTTTGGTATTTTCTTGAACCGCGTCTGGAATTGTTGAATCTAGACGAAAAAAAAAAGTTAACAAAAGTCTTGACCATGGCAAACCTAGTAACGTACCTTCTTGAAGTGATCGCCAAGCTTGATCACGGGGGTATTCTCGAACATCCGGCTTGGATTGATCACCAATTGACCATGCTCCAATGAATAGATGTCACTCTTGATCAGCAACAGGTCCGAGCATGATTTCACGGGAAGGAACCGGCTACGAGGAACGTTGACTCCATGTGCGCCTTTGAAATGTTTGATTGCTGCTCCAGCTGCCGTCTCCAACTGGATGACCGCTTGCCCATCATCCATCACCTTAGGATTGACGATAATCTCCAAATCCATGGACTCGGTTTCCATGATCTTCTTCATCGCTGACAAGTAGACATTTTTCAGAGAGGATCAAAGAGCATATATAACCAGTGGAATGGCACCTTTCAGGTTGATCCAAATGTTATTCGTGTTGAAGATCTTGAACTTGCGGACTAAGTGGCGGTGTTAACGACAGTTTTATGTTAATAAGAATACGGCACATACTCGATTTGAAATCTTCAACGTGTTCCGAAGGAACCTGTGCAATCTCAAGGAGGCGCACTTGTCCGTCATAGTCTATAAGAGTACCACCCTGAAGCAGGCCGTTTAGCCTGCCTGAGCAGCTTGGAGCTGTTAGAAGTTACCTTGACATCAGCCTTGGTTTTATCGGTGACTTCCATGATAAACTCGGCCTCTGTGTCGATCATATGCTGGAGAATCTGCTGATCAACGCTACGAGTTGACAATCTAGCATAAAAACCCATTCAAATAGTTGTCAAGCCACATACACGGCACCCAGGTTGTCAGAGTTGGATACGAAAAGGTATTCCTTGCCCTCGGCAATCAAGTGATCTAAAACGCCGGAGTGGTGTAATGCGTTGTACAAATCACCATGACCGGGAGGGTACCAGTTCTTCTTGTCATCATCGGCAGTTTGCGGTGCGGGGAGGAGCGTCTCCTGGAGAATGCGTGGGTACCGTGACTGATTGAAAGTAGTAATTCGAAGTTGCTGGTTGGCGTACTTCTTGATAATGCGAAGTGTGTCCTCATGTGTGTTAAACGAAGTCATCAAAATGAGCGGGACATCGACGCGGTGCGTGGTGTTAAGATGCTCAATCTGGCGCACGGTAAGGTCAAGGAAAGTCATATCATCCTTGACCTCAAGCGCAGACTTGGCGCCGGTCATACCTGTTGATTTGGCGCATTAGCTTCTGAACATAGAAGCGAATACATTACGTACCCATGGATGTACCAAGACCACCATTGACCTTGAGTACGGCAAGTTTGTTCAAGGCATCGGAGCTAGTTACTTTAGGCAGCTGATCGTACGGGACAATCTGGTCAGCAGCAGGTGACTTGATGCGATCCCAGTCGCTAACGCCAATAAGTATGAGGGCTCATCGAGCTGAATGATGGATACGAACAGTTCTTGGCTACTGGCCTTCTCAGATAGATAACGTGTGAAGAGATAGAAGAAGGATTGCATTTCCATGTCAAATACCTGATCACGAGATCTGTGAGGAACAATGGGCTGATAACTAGAGCACAGCGAGACGTACCCGCTTGGCAGGGGACGACAAAGTTTGCACGAGCTTATTCAGTTCATTGCGCATAGTTTTCGAGGCAACACCAGTAGTAGCACTCTTAAAATGCTGTTTGGGACATCATGATAGCGGGATTTCAAAGTCAGAAATACACAAGTGAGATGCACGCGATGCGCACCATATTGGATACACCCCTGGTACGGGGCGAACGAGGGGGGTTTGCGGAAGGAGAAGGTGCCAAGTTGGACATGGTACTCGGACGAGTGAACGATGGAAGGGGTGAACGAACAAGAGGGTTCCCTGTATTTAAACGCTCACGTGGCTTCTTATCCACGCTGGGCTTAGTCGCCGCTCCACTCATCCAACAAAAGTTAAATCCATCACGCCCACACTTAAGCGAGATAGGGTACGTTCGTATAAAAATGCCATATCAGACAATCACTTATAATACATCTGCGTAATAAGAAACGTGCACATGAGTGCGTCTGACGAGAGAATAAGGCTGCTCAAAGAAGAGTTGCAGCATGCCCGTGCTGAACGGGACCGACAACGAGCTCTCCATAAAGCTGAAAACGATGCAGAGAAAGAGAGTCGCGACAAAGCCGCTCGGGAGCGCCATGAGGGCACGATGAATCAACTAAGAGCAATGCGAGAGTTGCTTTTCGAACAACGTGAATCGCAAGCACAAGAGAAAGGACGAATGGAAGAGCGTCACGCGGAGGAAGTGCGACTGCATGAAACAACGCTCAAGCAGATGTCAGACGTTCGGACGGCAGTGGGTTCGCTCCGTGATGAGTCCCGAGCAGATTGGGAACAACGAGCGGAGGAACAAGCCCGCATTAAAGCTGGTGTGTTTTTGTTTTTGAAAATATCGAGCTTTCCAAGTGATCCATGTGCCTCCGTATCAAAGACTCTGAAACAGCTGTCAAGAAGTTGTCGGAAAGTGTGGCTGAGACACGGGAACAATTGCTATCGTTAACGCATGGTATGGCGATTAGCTCCTCCCTTATCTTGACATGTTGAACCTCATTTTATTGAATAGAGCTTCAAGAAGACACAACCCGACGCCATGAGGAAGTACGACATATTCTGTTGGCGAATGCGTCCGCGCGGGAGAGTGTCTCCATGGGGGAATCCGTTTGAAGTTCCCAATGGGCTGAATGCGGGGTCCGAGGATCACACGGGTGTCAAGCAGCCTGGGAAGTGATAATTACCCTCCGATAACACAGATCTTTGTGTGATCTGGGCTTTATATTACTCTAATAATATATCCCCTTGATGTGATCTTCAGAATATACAGAAAAAATAGATGGGTGGCAAGATGGGATTGAGCAAGTGCAGCGATGTCGGAGATTGGAAATTGAAAAGCGTGACCGGAACGCTTTTCCTGTGCCCTTGTAGTGCATCGGGAGGCCTCAGGCACGAGCTTACCCTCAGTTTTGCTCATAAAAAGTATGTAGACTACTAGAACAGATGCCTGGCTATCATGCCCACCACTTTTTCTCGAACTGATTTAAAATAGATCCGTTGTTATTCTCCTTATTCATGAGGCACTGAAATTTTATTACTTACACACACACACTCGTGTTTTCTCGTCCCGTAATGACATCAGAGCGGTCAACAACGCCACCAGAGCACTACCAGCGAACCGTAGCTCGCATCGCCAAGATTCAGTCACACCTTACCACAGTTCAGCGCACCTGCAAGCTAAAGGGCAAGGTCGTCATCATCACTGGTGTTAACTCACTCAAAGGCATCGGGTACGCCCTCTCTTTCGCCACCACTCTCACGTTCTTATCTATACTGCAGGCGATCCACCGCATTACTATTCGCCCATGAGGGTTGGTTGGCCTACTCGTCGAGTAGAGCTTGGTCAATGAATCTCCTTGCAGGTGCTCAACATCTCTACCTCATGGATTATTATGGGGAGAACCTCCCCAATTTAAAGTCGACCATCGAGGAGCGGTATCCAGATGTCAAGGTGCGGGCGTTACTCTGATCCGTCGTAATTTCATAACCGTCACCCTCTCGCAGGCTACGGTCATCCAGGCGGATGCTGCTGACGACAACGCTGTTTCGCGCGTGTGCCAACAAGCGCTCAAAGAAGAAGGCAAACTGGATGTTTTCTTTGCAAACGTACGCGTTTACCTTTCGAACTTCTCGGGATATCCAACTAGTCCACTACTCCCAGGCTGGCATCGCAATCAATCGTACGTTGGAAGAGACGACCGGGGAGGATTTCACTAACACCATGCGAATAAATGCCTTGTCGTACGTATCTGACCGCTGCATTATCATTCATCAACTCGATCAGCCTCTACTAGTTGCTTCCTTGCCGTAAAACATGCGTCTACAGCGATGAAACAAACGAACGAGGCACGAGGAAAGCCTCTCGGTGGCGGCAGCATCATTCTCACTGCATCGGGTCTATTTTGTTTGCTTTCCTCTTCTGGTTGAATAGCTAATCTTAAGCATCGTAGTTGCTGGGATCCGTTCGGGTGCTGGCCCCACCGATTGTAAGTCAGGACGGGAGCCACCTGTCCAAATTTCTCTGTGTTGATACAGCTCTACAGATAGCGCAAGCAAGGCAGCGTATGCATACATGTATCCTCGGCCAGGCTATCATCGTCCACTTACGTCCATTCCGTCGTGTTCAGCGTAAATTCGATCGTGCAGACAACAGCGTGGCAACTCAAACTCACTGACATCCGAGTCAATGCCCTTTGCCCTGGGCTAATCGAGACGGGCATGACGGCTCCCGTCTTCGATCATGCCCGCCAGAGGGGTACCGCCGATAAAATTGGACAATTGAACCCGATGGGTCGTTATGGTGTCGCAGAGGGTGCCGCTCTTCTCCATGATATCGTAACCTTGACCACTGATACACGGGTATGACTTGGACACAGAGATTGCAAACGTGGCGCTCTTTTTGGCTTCAGGTGCGCAATCCCTACCCGAAGCCGGAGAGGTGTTGATAAAATTTGAGGTAGATGATTCGAGCTACGTGAATGGTCAAATGTTAGCTGTGGATGGGGGACTCTCGGCTTCCTTGCCTGTCATTCCGGGCAAGCTTGCGTAGTCTATACTCCCCCGTGGGAGTTCGCGGAGCCCCGGCGTGTTAATTAAAACCCGTATTAACTAGACTGCTCTGTTCATTGTTAACGGGAAGGTGAAGGTCACGTTGAAGAAACGAGTGTTGAATGGTACAGACACCTGAGCCGAACAATGAATGCGTTTCGAGTGGTGATCATGAGAAGCAGTCATACGAACCCGCAAGCCCGCATTCACGTTGACATTTCATAATCCGACTTCGGCACGGAGCGACACGACTTTGGCGGGGATTGACCAACAATAATGTCGCGGAGTTGATATTTATTTCTGCAGGTGCGCCATTTCAGGCACGTGGAAAGCTCGGGTTCGGGCAGAGGCATACGCACCTACATGTACTGTACGCTTGCCTGTGGCATGAATAGGCAACTGTGATGGCCACTTGGAGATCGCACGGGTGAAAAAGGCCGCCGTGCCTGGCATCCCTACTTTTTACGTCGGTTCGAGTTGCACGTGAGTCACCGTGGTACCTGGGCCAAGGATAAGACGCATAAATAAGTTACTCGGATTTGACACATCCAGAGACGCACCGCTGGGTCTCCCCCAACCTGTTGGATGCGTCTCAGTGAATCTAATTACGCTACAATATGATAAGCACATACTGGAATCTTTTACGACCAACCTAAAGATCGCGAGGCTCAGATCTTTGCCTTGGTCGTATGACCGTTGACCGCAGCGTTAACTAGCATAATTTCCTGATTGTGATCTGCAAGGTTGGTACGGGGAATCCCAAGTAGGTCCAACGACTTGGCAGGCCACCAACGGCAGGCCTCATAATCGAAATCAAAGGGAGAGTTTTAGACGTGGGCTCTGTTGTGCGACCATTTGGGAAAGGGCAGGAGGGCGTGGGGCGACAACCTTGATATTGAAGGAGACTTCTTAAAGCGCCTCCCGGTCTAAGTATGGGCGACAAAGTATTTTCGGCATCGAAGGGCACTCTGATCCGCGCCCACGGCCAAGGGTAAAAATATTGGGCAGGTCCGATTCAATCTGTCAGCGGGGCAAGCGATTGGCAGGTTTAAAAAATGACGTTTCCGGGCAAGACGGGCCCAGATAAGAAGCGTAAAAGAAGGTAACGCCGAAGTCGCCGTCGCCACCAAACGTTCGCAAAAAGTTCAAGTTGTCAGCCCTCCATTTACAACCGTATCGAAACTTACCTCTCACAGACTCGGAAGGGATCCCATGTCGAGTCACTCCGTCTGTTAGGACCCCCTCCCACGACTTCATTTATCTTCAAAAGCTCGCGTGGCCCTTTATCCGGACAACGTGGGACATGTATATGCGTGCATGTATTCTCCGTGAGCTATTTACAAATCAACAAGGTACTCAGCTGTCATGGCTCCGATGCGCAGTGATTCATATCGCTTGGTCCCTGCCTAGAAATATATAAAACTGTGCTGGTCTACAACGTCTTCCCCGTTTGCAATCATCTTACCTCATTTTCGTCCTCTTGAACAGAACAGAGGAATTACCCGTGGTCTCTAAGCGTGACTGTTCTAGACTGTGTTCCGATGACCCTAAAGTGGCCCCAGTATCGTGCTCTTTCTTACCCCTGACCCCTCGGTTACTGGTGCTGCGTCTGGCGCCTCTTCCATTCCCATGGTATGGTCCTCGAACATTCACGACCCGCATACGGGGGCAGAAGTTGGAGACGCATTACCATGGGTAGGAAGAGTACCAGGGCGTGACACGACTATCGAGGGTCGGCGGAGCAAAGTCCTCTGTCCATTAGCGGGAGACCAGCGCAAGTAGCCAATAAATTGCCCAGGGATACATATAGTAGGACGACAGAGGTTCACCGAGGCCAGCAGCTCACCCCGATTATTTTTTCCCATTGAAAAGGGCTGACCAAGACACAATCTGAGATGCGCCATTCGGGTCGCTGTCTCAGTCAAGAATGGTACAGGCCTCTCAAGGTGCGTCACGGCTGAGGCAGAGACACGGGGGAGCCACCAGATGGGCAAGTTGGATAAGCCAAGGGGCTCGACGATACAAAGGGAGCTGCTGAGTTTCTGCCTTTATAACCCGAGAGGAGTCTGAATTTTTTCTCATTCCTTTTGGTGAGGTCCGCTTGTGGTCCGCCTGTCATGAGGCAGCTCATCGATGGATAGTTCACCACATGCAGCGTGTTTTTGAAGGGAAAGGGGAACTCACCGATCTCAGGCGGTTTCACCTCGATAGCCCTCACAATACGGGGGTTATCGCGAAGCCCCAATCGACCGGACTTCATAGCGTGCTCTGGCCCAGAGGAAGTCTCCGGAAGTTCATTCATTTCTGCACCCATCAGCCAGGAGGCCTTGGCGTCCGGGAGTAATTCTCCCGTGGTCCCAACGCAGATATGGTCAACTCTGGGTGCCTCGAGAGGGGCACAATGACAGAGCTTGCAAACAACGTGCTGAATTTAAGCCAGCTACGCTAATGAGAGGGCTCCGCATGTTCTCGCACGGGGCCTGTGTCACTCGGCGCTTCGCTCATATTGGGCACAGTATTCCAGAAATGAGTGGTTAGAGACACCTCGTGTCACTTCCATTTTGCCCAAAGAGAGGTATAATCTCCATGGAAAACGTAGCCGAGATAATTCGTACTACTATGGCCGCCTTTCCCCATCGTACCCCCGTACCCTTCCAGCGTGCCCGCCCCTCAGTCGCTGCTCTGAACTTGCCCCGCGCTTCGCGGTGGGGAGTTTGAGATCTACGCAACGCAACGGTTATGGTCATAAATATCATTTATGACTTCCGCCGTGTGAAGGTGATGTCGAGTTTGTCTCAGAATCGTCACTGAAGCTCGTCACCAGACCTCAAACTCAAAAGGTTATTGTCGGGTCCTCAGTGGGACGAACGTGAACCCACACACAAAAACGAAACCGCCCCACCAAGTTGCCGTGTCTCACTGAGCGAATTTGGACGTCATCGTTGCCCAAATCCAGAAACAAGTATGTCCTTGAAGACGCCCATCGGAGCTGGTGGCCATTCGAAAACTCCCAAGGGTTCTCTGATCCTGGGAATCACGTCTCGAGGAGCATCACCCACCCCTCTCTACCAAGTCCCTCTTAAGATGCATGTAGAGACGATCCATGACGCCATCAACTTGAAGTATCCCAAACCGCACGGCAAGCCTGAGGCGAACGCAAACCTCAAGGCTCCGCCTTGTGGGCACGTTCCCTGTCATCTGTATTTTTCATCTCCGCTCTGACCTACCCCATCTTTTTAAGGAAACGGTACGAGTGTCCCAGAGGCATCGACTCCGTCAACACAACGATTCGGTGCGGGGCCGATCTACCTCCTGTAAGAGAGAACATCATATATCTACCGAAACCCTGTCGCGATGCTCTTCTCACCGAGGTCCGTGCTTCCGAACTTGTTTCCTCATCTTGTTCTTGAGCCTCATGTGCGATCGCGCGGGATAAAAAAATACATTAGTGCAAACGCCCCAAGTGGGTCAAAGTCACAAGGACGCTCCCTATATCGTTCCTACGTGTCGATTGTAATCGGGCTCTCAGCAATTTCCTGCCAGTGGGACACCAAAACGTCTTATCTGCAAAAACAATTCACCCAACCCGCCCGCCTCTCGGATAAACGCAAGACACGCCCCCCCTCGCCTATTGACCTATGAAGAGTGCCTCCCAAAAAAAAAACGACTCGGAATTCATCAATCAAGATAGCATCTTGATTAATGAAACCGATTTTTTTTTTCTGCGAGGGCTCGTGATATTGCCTGCACACTTCCGCGCGGTCTGTGCTCCAAACGGTCCCGTCTGGTCCCGTTTTCCCTGTCTCTATATCCAGCATGGTGCACAGCAGAGTGCCACAGAGCGTTGCGATCAAAATGCACGGTGAGGTCCAGGGACACTGAAAAAGTTTGCGATCGTGCAAACGTCCGAACGACTTCCTCTCCCATCACGGCGAGTTCTTCTCTCCCTCCCCTCCGCCCCGTTTTTTTGGGCCTTGGATCCTGCGACTTGTCCTGAGATTCTACGCGAGGTTGTCGAGGGCATGTACTAGAACGCTCGTTGAACAGGACGCTCGTGAAGAACTTGACTTTTGCCGAGACCCATTTGTGTAGCGCGTGAGTGGCATTTTGAAATAAGGATCTCCCTCCCTCGGATCATCTTACAGGCGAGGATCGCTTAATTTAATCTTCGGGGGCGACAGTAGGTTATCTGTCGTGATATCTGTGGGCCTTCACTGGGCTGAGCCATTTTTCAGGGTTCTTCTTTTACATCATCCCATTTTTGAACAAAATTCCCCTCGCGAGGGCCTCAAGTACAGTACGTACTACGCACGCACGGTCACTTGTAAGTTTACCTCTCCCTCCCCCCCTCCCCAGTGTCGTAATCAATGGCAATCTTGCTTACGCAACCGCTTCTGGTTCACCCTTGATGATCGACTTGTTCCAGGTCGTTGGATGCGCCACCTTTTGAACGAATCACAAAAACAACAGATTACACGAACACGTGGAAGCCCCAGAAAACTCCATCGACGAAGTATCGTGTGTGCAGTGGTGTAGGTGAAGGGGCGAGACTTTACTTGCAGCAAGATCCGACCAAATTATCAACATAGTAGTGACGCCCTTGACTGTAGTACCAAACGCTTTCGAACAATCCTCGACCGGTCTAGCGGGGATGGGCGGCTCCTCTCATACACTCTGTCTAGATAGCTCTTTCTTTTTTTTTTAATGGGATACGCGGGGAGGACTAGACATCCACTTGTTCGGAGTTTTCGGTGGTGTGTGATCAGTCACCAGATCATTCATTTACAGGCGCGAAGGCACAGACCCGGTGCTGATGCGGTTCATACTCATGTTCCGGCGGTCGAGATTCTGGCCTCCCCATTCGAACGCACTGGACCACTCATTGCACATATTCACTATCTGCAGTACAACCCCATTTGACACGTTCCATTTGATACTTGAGCGCCGAACTGCGTCTTTGGATCGCAGAGCAACATTCACGTTGTGGTCTCATGGTACCGGCGTTATCATTTTATCGCCAGATGGCTACTTCAGGCGGGAACTATCATAACACTTCAAGAGACGCTCGAATACGGTGATGAAATGGTATTGTTTGGTGGTACGAAATAGTTTACAACCATTGATCGAGACCAAAGCAACAACGCTGTTCGACGGTTGTTTTTTTGTACGTAAATAACCACTATGCAGATCTGTTGATTTGCAAAGGCCGTGATGGTGATGGGATCACTTCATGTCGATGAGCTTGACCTCTGCAGGGCGCAATGAGTTTCGCAAGGAAAAGTTAGAGACGCTCAGTTTAGCTTACCAAATCTGAGAGTAGAATTCGGTGGGATGTCGCCCATCTTGCGTTTACCATAACCCAACGAAGGGGGAACGATCAGGAGACGCTCTCCTCCAAGCTTCATTCCAGCGACACCCTCGTCCCAGCCTTCGGGCACAAACATGAGACATCGTGGCAGATATGAAACCACCACCCGGGAACGCACCTTTGATCACCTCACCAGCCCCTAGCCTAAATGTGAACTGTCAAAGAGAAAATTACATAACACACCCTCGCGTGTACAATTTGCGCCGAAGCCTTACCGGTTTTCCCTTGGTGTTAGAATCAAAGACCTTGCCATCTGGCAACTTTCCAACGTAGCGCATGGACACCTTCATACCCTTCTTTGCCTCTGGACCCTGTCCAGGCTTGGCATCCTGAATCTTCAGGCCGTTGGGTAGCTCACGCATGCCACCTTTATCGCCCTGCTTCTGTTTGGAATCATCCTCTTTGCCCTCTCCTTTGTTGGCATCACCTTCTTTAGACTCGCCTTTCTTTGCCTTTTTATCTTTCTTGTCCTTTTTGGAAGAGTCGGGACTAGTGCTTGTGGGTGGAGGAACAGCAGCGCCATTCTCGGCCTTGAGCTTCTTGGCCTTCTTTTTTGAGATTTTATCACCGGTGGTCACCTCATGTTCGGCTGCGTCAGACTCTCTGAGACGCTTTCCTGGTTTTTCTGGTACAGCTTCTTCATCAGAGGCAACTTCTTCAAAGCGCCTGCATGGGGGAAAACGTCAAAACACATCAGTCATGAGTGCATCACGGATCATCAAGGACCTACCCATCGTCAGCCTCCTCATCACTGGGAAGGCCATCCAGATCCTCAAGGTTCATCTCGACATCAGAGCTGACTTCGTCAAGGGCATATTCACCCTCTGATTCCGAGTCATCATTGTAGGGCACTTGGTCTGGAGCCTGATCTGCACAAGTTCTTAGTCTAGGCCTCATATGGCTTCAAAAGTAGATAACGCGTATCTTACCGACGTAATTGCCAGAGAGGTGGACTTCGCTAAACAGGCGCTTAGTGAATGGAAAACGGCAATCTAAAAATGAAGGCGATGCGTACTTTTTGCCGACAACTTCGAGCAAGAATTCGTCATCCTCCTCAAAGGTCAGGTTAAGAGTGCACTGTTCGATCTTCGAAGGGGTCAATATCGTAAGAAAATTACACGAAAGCGACTGTAAGATACCTTGCCGGGAGTGAAAGAACAAAGCACGGTCTCGACTTGGGCGTCTTGGTCGTCCTCTTCCTCTTCGTCCTCATCATCGCTAGTGACCTTGACCGGACGCGTATATGTGAGCTTCACAGAGGTGCGACCATTGGGGTCTGCGAGCTGAGTACCCAGAGCAGCGTTGGTGATGACCAAGTCTCCCTGGGGAATAACGGACACGGGTTGAGAAGGCTTAACCACGGTACTCCTACGCAAATTGATGAACACAGAGACGCGTAGCGTAAATATTTTAAGCTGACCAGAGAGCGACTGCGATAGGCATGTCTAGGATAAAAACACGCTTTCTTTTTCAAAAATAAAGAGAAGGGAAGGGCGCGTAGTTGTTGAAAAAAGCGCCAGAAATGAGGAACCGTCGATTACGTACTTTTCACACGCTCTTCTAGGCTTCCCCTCCGTCATCGTTCTGATGGTGAGCGTTCGTTGCCTACAAGATTATAGCTTGACCTCATAGATGGTTAGTCTAATGTGTTGAGGCCGTACCTAGCTGCGGTCAGATCAACTCTGACCGCCGCATTGACTCTAGAGAACTTCCCATCTCAGGTATTGGTCCAATTCAGACCCCACGAGCTGTGATAATAAATCTTTCCAGATTGTCGAGCGTCATAACAAGCCAGAGGTCGAGGTAGCGTGAGTATATAATTAATCGCACTACCTCATGCTCTCAGAGCCTTTCTTTACAGAGGTTCCAAAGAGGTGCTTCTCAACCCGCTGACAATATCCCGAAACGAAAACGAGCGGGTGCTCATCGAACCTTCGGTGAACTCGATCCGTGTTAGCATCAAGATCAAACAAGCAGATGAGATTGAGCGTATTCTCTGCCACAAGTTTACGCGATTCCTGATGCAACGCGCTGAGAGTTTCATTGTGCTGCGGAGAAAACCCATCAAGGTACCTCTCACTTGTTCACGCGCGAACATGACTTGTATTGAAAAAGTCATGCCGAATAGGGCTATGATATCTCATTCCTTATCACCAACACACACACAGAGTCTATGCTGAAGCACAAAATCGTAGATTTCATTATCCAGTGCGTCGAATCGCTTTTCACATTATAATTACAGTAAAATCGATCAAATTTCCAGGTTCATGGAAGATGTGGACAGAGAGATCAGTGAGATGAAGCTGAGCCTCAACGCGCGGGCTCGTATAGTTGCCGAATCGTACCTGACAGCAGTAAGTTTCCCTCCGATTCGAGTTTTGATTTTGACCATGGTGCTCACTTGTGGTCGCTTAAAAGTTTAACGCATAGTTACAGTGCTGTGTAACTTAGTTAGAATGTATTTGTCGTTGTATGAGATGGATTGACCAAATAGAGTAACGACTTGAATCCCGTCGAGGGACGCGTCGCAATGTTAGACTCAAACAACACGCCTTGCATTCAACTTTATCATTCATCATGGCAGACAGGGATATCCTCATGGAATCTCCAAGGAAAAAGGTCGCATATGATCCAGATCAGGATCCCGAAGAGAAACGCGTCCTCAGACAAAAGTATCGCGTCTTGCTCAAAGACGAGGAAGGTACGATGGGCGGTCATCTCAGTTCATCTATCACAGGAGAAGAGATTGAAGTGATACTTTGTCAGGCCACCAACACAGCGTCAATGAATATACAACACAAGAGCTGCTCGAAAAGGTTCAGTTGGCCGATTCACTCTTTGACCAAGGTGTCTACTCTTATCCCCCTGCATCCACAACCCCTCCGAAATCACCCCCTCTTTCTCTCATCCATTGAAATGGGCTCTGATCTCCCGTCTTTCTCTCCCCTTTCTCCCCAGTATCGGCGCCACAGGAAGCGACACTCGATTCGGCCTTTCTGGTCACCGCATCTAACATGCACGCCGCCAAAGCGCGCGCGATGAAAGCGGGCACAGGCGCGTTTGACATTGACGATTTTGTCTCCAAGTTGATCACCTTTATGGGTGGGCGCCGCGGTGGCGCGGGCCCGAAGGATCATCCGAATAGGGGCGAGGATGACGACTATGGGGAAGAGGATGACGACGATGACGATGACGACCAACCGCTCGACTGGGAGAAGATTGGGCGCAAGGCACTCGCGAAGAGTCGACGCGTGCCCCTAATGGACTTTATGTGCGTATATGGCTACATGCCACTACCCCTTTCCTTCGTGGCATCTGACGTAGTTGACGGAGGCCCATAGGTTCGGTCCGCTCGCAGTCGAACAAAAGAAGCGGGTGGTCGGGAAACGCGCCAGACTCGAGAAGAATCAGGCGGACGAGCGGCGTCCGCAGGAACTACGGGAAGAAGACATTGCGCGATCAGAAAACGAGACGACGAAGCATGTGATCGACGTCAGTCCGTTTCCGCTGAAAAAACCAGATGTTTCTTGACCTGTTCATCCACCTGCGGTGCGTTGCGTACAGATTCAAAACCTGCTCGTAGAGCAGAATGGCCCCGTCAACCTTTTTCGATTCGTCATCAACCCGAATGACTTTGCGCAATCTGTCGAAAACTTGTTCTATCTCTCGTTCTTGATACGAGATGGCGAATGTGCGCTCGAAATCGAGGACGATGGGGAACCCGTCATCTGTACGTGTATCTCTGTTATCGGTTTCCCACTCCTCAATTAGCATTCTGCTGCTAGTCATCTGCGAGCAGCCCCAGCTTAGCGATTATCAAGAAGGTTTGAAGAAGCAACAGCTCGTATTCGAATTTGACATTCAAACTTGGGAGGTAAGTCCCCTCCCCTCCGAATTTCTCAATGCTAGTTCAACGTTCGGAACGATTAGGAGGCGATCAAAATATTCAATATTACGGAGCCGATCATTCCACAACGGCCGAAAGTAACTAGTACAAATGGGAAATGGTATGGGTGATCATTGATACCCCCGGTTGCGATGGATCGCAACGGCTTGTTTATTATACGCACGCATGAGATATCTACCCATTGCTCTACTCTACATTACATCACAGTTATCTTTGTATCATAAGATCTCCATTGCTCTGACTAGAATCGGAAATTTGAGGTAATATAGGTTGCATTTGCGAGTCTGACAGTGAAGTGGAACTTGAAGTGTTGCTGCAAACCTCTATAATAGGGTTCCTGATCGTCAGGATAGGCGAATCACAGCCGACGTCCGAGTCGCCATACAAGTGTGAGGCTGCTTCGAGGTTGCACAACTCACAGACGGCCAGCCATTCTGCAGTGAATAACATATGGGTAGGTATCTACTTTGTCAAAATTCACCTTTTAAGGAAGTTAAGTACATTAGCATGTGTGTGTCGATCGTGTTATTAGTAGCAGCCCTTTCACAGTTCTCTGTTTGACGGTAACGGTAACAGGAACGTACATGAAGCGGAACCGATCCGAAATACACACACTCGTGACCTCGGCGTACGGCTGAAGCCGGGTTCATTCCCCGAAGGTGTGAAATGCGTTTTCGTGTGTTCTTGTCTCGCGTTTCGTTCAAATTACTCATCCTTTCTTTCTGACCAAAATCAATGGCTTCCTCAACTCCTACGCCGACATATGCTCCCCATGATCCTCCCTTTAAAGTAGACACCAACAAGGCTGAAGAGTCGGCCGTTCTTCACGGGTGAGTTGACCCGTCGCGCGCGACCCCCATTGAGAGGTCAATATACTGATTCGTGCCTTCCCCCCCCCTCAAGCCACCGCGCAAAGACCCCAATCGTCTCTGCCATCGTTTCCAGCGCAGCCGTCATTTTCATTTGGGCTATTGTCTTCATAGGCTGGCTCTGGAAACAATACAAGAAACGCATTCGCGCCAAGCGCCGTGCAGCCCGAGGCCTGCCCCCCAAAGTAAAAAAACCGAAACGGCCCTTACCCACCTTTATCTTGCCTCCAGACCCCGCTGTCATCACGGGTCAGCGTGAGCCCGGCGAGCGTGCGATCCCGCCCAAGCGCGGCTCGACCGACGGCTCCAAGAAGAGTCCGTCCGCGATTGAGCTCAACGAGCGGATGCGTACCACTACCACTGCAACTGCCACTCCCGAATGTCAACAGCACGACGAGATGATTGCCCGACAGGTGTTTTCGAAGCATAGTAGCTTGGATCCACCCAAGCATGAGAAGCGTGGCCATCCGTCTAGGTGTAAGCTTTGCCCGCCCACTTTACTCTCTCCACCAAACTGACAACAAACTTTGCCATCAGCAAATTCTGGACTCGGGCCGAGCCATTGATTACCTTACGACACATCTTCTTTTGCAACCAGCCAGATGCGGACCGAAATGCTTTATTTACTTTAACCCTTGGATTTTTTTAAAATGGTTTGATACATCAGAAACCTTGTATTCGTATTCTGTACCTTCTCTGAGAATCATAGATGCCCCGTACTAATCACAGTATGCCCCCACATTTGCGGGCTATTGGAGATGGGACGTTTCATTCTCAGCCCGAGAAATCTGATGCAATGCTGCCGAACAGAGAGAGATCACTCACCGCAACGTCCCTCGCATACCTCAGCAGTATACCTCGTTTTACGGTCAGTGCACTCTTTCCAGAACCCTCCCACTCCTTCAGTCGGCGCGCCTGCTCTTCTTCACCAACGTCCCAATCGATCGTCTTCTTCTCAGTGTCAATGATGATCCTGTCACCGTCCTGGACAAGCGCGATCGGCCCGCCGAGGCGAGCCTCGGGAACGACGTGACCTACAATGTCTGTTGTATCAGCTCCTATAAAATACAGCAAGACGACCAGACCCCGCACCGATGATGAAACCTCGGGACGCCCCAGAGAAGCGCCCGTCGGTGATGAGCGCAGTTGACCCGGCCAGTCCCGCACCTATCAAAGCCCCCGTGGGACCTTGTACGCAAACGGTCAAGTCAGCTTCGAGCGGTCCCCACATTTGCGCCGAGGAGGGCAGGCGTACGTACCCAACATCTACGGGAAGGACGTCGCAACAGCATTTCAGCGTGCACACACAGTGAGAAGCTAATAGAGGGGGGGGGGGGTGCGCATACCTCTGGCATACCAGGGGCGCCCTTTGGGCCCTGGTACCTAAAGATGAGCACCATCCCCGGTTTGATCTTCCCCGCCGCGAGCGCGGGATAGAACCCGTCCAGACTGTCAAAGCACACAGCGGTCCCCTGGAACCTGACGCCTTCCGCGCCGGTGATCTTGGCGACCGCGCTGCCGGGAGCGAGGTTGCCCCTCAGAATGGTGATGTGGCCGGTACGTTTGATGGGGTCTGCGAGCGGTCGAAGGACTCGGTTGACGTCCTGGGCGGACTCCTCGGAGGAGGAGCCCTTGGAGTCGCCAAACGCGAGCTCCGTCGCGTCCACGACGTTCTCGGCGAGCGTGCGGCCCGTCACGGTCAGCTGCGTGCCGTCGATGAGGTCCGTATGCGCGAGGAGGTACTTGAGCAACGATGGGATTCCTCCAGAGCGGTGCAGATCTTCCATGTAGTACCGCCCGGACGGCTTGAGGTCTGCCAGGTACGGCGTGCGGTCGGCTACCGTTTGGAAGTCGTCGATCGTGAGGTCGATGTCGGCGGCGCGGGCCATGGCGAGAAAGTGGAGGACCTGAAGTTAAGGCGAGGCAGGGCGGGGTTCAAATCAGTTAGGCTATATCATTCCTAGAAGATGGTAGGAAAGGGGGGGGGACGGGAGGGCTTTCGTACGGCATTTGTAGAGCCGCCAAGTACGTTCACGATTGCGATCGCATTCAGGAATGAGTTTCGGGTCAAGATGTCGCTACGAAGTGGGAGCTTCTGTACCAGGCTCTGTTATGAAAAGCTAGGATCGGGCATACCGTGGCTTGATATCACGTTCGAGCAAATTTTTGAGGTATCCCGCAGCCCGCGTACACTCTTTGAGCTTCCCTGCAGGTCGACGTAGTAAAAGGTGAGTTGGGGGCCCCGTAGTCTGGACTCATGGGACGCACCATCATACGTTGCGGGGGTGCTGGAGGAGTATGGCAGGGAAAGGCCGAGTACTTCCAAGGCCGAGCTCATCGTATTAGCGCTGTCAGCCACGTCGTTCGTACCTTTGATCTGGATCAAGGTCGATAACGACGTACGTGTACATCCCGCCGCAAGCTCCGGGACCAGGACATGCATGACGAACAACGTCGAAGCGCTGTTCTTCCGTGATTTTACCTACGGCAAATGCGCCTTGAAAGTTCGTCCGGTCGTGTCAATCGGGACCACAAGTATTGCAAAACACGATGCGACAATCACCGTACGACTCGAACGCGTCCGAGATATTGACGGGATCTCCCTTCTTGTAACCCATCGCGGGACAATCTACATGTCGCTCGCCCGGTTGGATCGTCCCACCGTAGACGATAATCGTCGGGCGATTGTGTCGCACTGCGGCGATCGCGCAACCAGGCATGTTCTTGTCGCATCCAGGTAAGGATATGTTGCCGTCGTAGTGCTGTGCCTGGGAAAAAGGCAAGTCATATGAGCTACCATTCAGACGCAGGATTGGGCGTGTTCATCACCGTACCACGGTGACCTGTCGACCCGAATACACAGGGCGAATGAGCCGCTGAGATATCGAGAGTAGAATGCACACGCAACCGCCTCGATGGAATCTGCGATCAGGTCACGGGAGGGAAGCCTGGCAGAGAAGAAATGTCAGCCAGGGCATACGTTGCTCGGGTCCTTGCAGCGGAGAACACGAACGAGTAGCGCATCCCTGGCGTCAGATTTAGCGGTGAACGTGAACATAAAAAGATACGGTGCCACACCGTCAGTGCCCATAGTTATCCCATCGCTTAGGGAAGAGCACCTCAACATGGATTGGTTAGCTGTCGCGATATAGTCGTACCTGACACCGATAGTGTTGAAAATAAGGCCCACCAGGCCCTCTTCTTTACAACCTTCCTTGACTACCTTTGCGAGGTCCAACTTCGCCACTCATCAGCGACCCAGTGTCAATCCTTGCATGGACGGGGTCGCAGGCTCACGAGATGCACGTTGCAAGGGTTTCCTGAACCTAGGTAAGCCTTCTGGTAGCGAACGCTGCGCTGAAAACTGCACCTTCCCACCAGACAGGTGAGATGCCAATCTAACCATATCAAAGGAGGTGAGGAGGAAGCAGGACTCGAAAGTCAAATCATTCATGCCTGAGGTTTGTCTATATCGTCTACATCGACCACGGCATAGACTGAACAGGATAACTCGCATCAAACGAAGATCGCGATAGGCAGTCAGTCAAAAAATGACTCACGCATGGCCTGAGAACCGCCCCTGGCCTAGAAGAGACGGTGGATAATGACTACGAAAGCCCAGGTGAGACTGCGGACCTTGTCCTGTGTGAGTTGGCTCGAGAACTTGTTCAACCTGACATCGTTACTCGCTGAGGATGGTGGTTTTGGAAGGGCATGGCTGCCAAAAAGGTTAGAATCAGGAATACACTTATAATAGTTCGTTGACTACAGACATCTGTACATCGGCCATAGCTTTACTGTAAAAACCGCGACAAGTTGTAAGCCAGCGAAGCGATCTTAGCCGCGCGGAGGTTATCGTTTGTCATAATGCTGACGTACTTTACACTGGCAAGTCTTATCTCGGAAGGGTTGAGGACGCTGCAGCTGTCTTAAAGAATGCAGAAATTCATATCTACGCTAAAGAATCAGAATGAATAAGATATGGTCGAAAAGCAGTTGAACTTGAGGAAATTCTATCTCCCCAATAGTCGATAGCGTCCGTGAGCAACCTCCAGACATCGTCCAAATGTCTTCTCATCGGAGGAAAATCAAGTTACAGTGACCATCGTCGGGCAGATTCTCTGGAGCTAATTCTTCATACAAAGGGATACACAGTACTAGAGGATGCGGTGCATACATATGGCTCGAATTACACAAAATTGTCAACATAAACTGTGGCCCAATTTGATCCATGAACAAAGTTGGAGAGAATAAGCTCGGTATAATCTTTACCAGCGATCCAGACTGTGTTAGGTCTATGAATATACGGCCGGTGAATCTGAGGAATCCATAAAAGATGTTCATCTTCTTCCCCATACATCCAACCGTCACTATGGATTGGGAACTTGTCCATAAAATGGATCTTCACAAGATCTTCTACTCCGAGCATTTCTTCAGCGATCGTGTGATCTCGCAAGGGCAAGGTGATGCACTGCTCATCTGGAGAGGATGCAACAGAGCTGACCGATTGCGTATGTCCGGTAGACGAGCCTACTGCGACCTGTCCTATTGCAACATTCCACATGCGAATCGTGCGATCACTAGCAGCGGAGACAATATGTTGTCCGTTTGGCGTAAAGGCGAGAGAACGGATCAATTCAGTGTGACCACCAAACGGGCCCGCTATGACATCTCCTGTTGTAGAGTCCCAAACGCGAATCGTGCGATCGGCCGACGCAGAGGCGATATGTTGCCCGTCCGGTGAGAACGCAACACCGCAGACAAATCCAGTGTGTCCAGTAAATGGGCCCGCCACGAGCCTACCTGTTGCGTCCCACACACGAATCGTGCGATCGCGTGAGGCTGAGGCGATGCGTTGCCTGTTCGGCGAGAGTGCAAAAGATAGGACTGCATCGGTGTGTCCAATAAATTGGTCCACTACGACCTCTCCTGTTATGAAATCCCACACGCGAATCGTGCAATCAGCCGAGGCCGAGACAATCCGCTGCTGATCTGGTATGAATGCAATAGCCCAGATGGTGTCGATGTGTCCAGTAAGCGGGCCCGCTACGACCTCTCCTGTTGCGGCATCCCATATGCGAATTGTAGAATCTTTTGAACCCGATGCGATATGCTTCCCGTCCGATGAGAATGCAACGCACTTGGCCTGGTCAGTATGTCCGTAAAACGGGCCCACTACGACCTCTCCTGTTGCGGAATCCCACACGCGAATCGTGCGGTCATGTGAGGCCGAGGCGATCCGCTGCCCGTCAGGTGAGAATGCAACTTGAATGACCCAATCGGTGTGTCCAGTAAATGGACCCGCTGTGAGCTCTCCTGTTGCAACGTCCCACATGCAAATCGTGCAGTCTGCAGAGGCGGAGACTATCCGTTGTCCGTCCGGTGAGAGAGCAATGGAAAAGACAGGCTGAGTGTGTCCCGTAAATGGACCCGTTACTTCTCTCTTTCTGGAATCCCACACGCAAATCGTGTAATCTGCAGAGGCAGAGGCGATCCGCTCCCCGTCCGACGAGACTGCAACACAGTTGATTGAATTAAGATGTCCGGTGAATGGGGCCGCTACGACCTTTCCTGTGACGAGATCCCATACACGAATTGTGCGATCGACTGAGGCCGAGGCAATCATCTGCCCGTTCAAGAATGCAACAGAGTAGACGATATCGGTGTGTCCGGTAAATGGGCCTGCCACAGCCTCGCCTGTTGCGGCATCCCACAAACGAATCGTGCGATCGGACGAAGCCGAGGCTATGTGCTGCTGGTCAGGCGAGAATGCAATGGAATAGATCTGATCTGTGTGTCCAGAAAATGGGCCCGCTATGACGTCGCCTGTTGCGGCATCCCACACACGGATTGTGCGATCGAACGAGCCAGAGGCGATGCGTAGCCCGTCCAGCGAAAATGCAACAGATCTGACCGCATCTGTATGTCCAGTAAATGGGCCTGCTACGACATCTCCTGTTGCAGCATCCCAAACACGAATCGTGTGATCGAATGAGGCCGAGGCGATGCGTAGCCCGTCCGGTGAAAAAGCAACAGATCTGACCGCATCGGTGTGTCCAATAAATGGGCCCACTACAACCTCTCCTGTTGCGGAGTCCCATATGCGAATCGTGGAATCGTCCGAGGCAGATGCGATGCGTTGCCCGTCTGGCGAAAATGCAACACAGAAGACGCTATTGGTGTGTCCAGTGAATTGGCTCGATACAGCTTCCCCTGTTGTCGCATCCCATATTCGAATCGTACCATCACCCGCGGCAGATGCGATCCGCTGTCCATCCGGCGAGAATGCAGCAAACAATACTGTTCCTCCATGCTGAATAGTCATCTCCAATGCTGGCCAATCAGACAACTGTCCGCATTTCAGAGACAATGTCTGAGGGAATTTGTGAAGGTAGTGCTGGACGATCCGAGAAGAGGATGGTGCGAAGGGGAGGGCAGATATATATATGTGTGGAGCGCTCCTTGCTATCGCCATTCCGAAATATCGCACAAATGCGAGCGCGTCATTTACAAATGACAAGAGATTCTCTACCTCCAATTGGGAAATCTGTTGCTGAATAGTCACAACATGTCATATCGGTGATAGTGGGATGTGCCTACCTTCAGCCGATCAGACCGCAGCCATGTCTTCAGAGATGCCAATGCCATTGAAGCAAGGCCAACACCATTCTGGATGCTGAGTACTTCCAGCCAAAATAGAAACTTTGTCTCGAAGAGCAATCGAAGTTTTGTAAAGAGATCGTATTCGAGAGCAACATATTTCAAATGGTGGTCCCAGAAAACGCAGGCATATGATAAGGCAGGTGGAATATATGTGGCAATTCGATATTCGATGTCTGGAACGTCCCAGTTGGCAAAGTATGACGACTCTAGTTTGCAAATGTTGAACTTGAGGTTATCCAGCATTAAGCCAAGGCAAGAGTGTGCCAATCGATGGTGAGCCTTGCCTAGGTCGACGTGAAATATTCCACTCTTCTCACTGGCCAGAAAGTCACGGAATGATGTGTGGAGGGGAACGATGGGCCAGTGTCATGAGAAGAAGTCACATTACTGAGCAGTGTCCCAAGGTGACGCAGCATTTCAACCACACAATCAGAATCATCAGGGTCAGGATCGTCGGGATCACCACTGGGTGCATATCGTCGCAGAGAGATCAATGAATTCATGGAAAGTGGCTCGATCGCAGAAAAAATCTGTCCCATAACAGACAGAAATAGAGTCCGTGCTGCAGGAGGTTTGAAATAACCTTTGAGAACTTCTTCGTATAGCTGGTCCAACGGATCTTGTCCATCGCGATCTCGAGAGTGTCCCAGCAGACGTTGTACGACCTGTCTCTTGCTAAATCCAAAACTAGGAGGAGGATTGTTTATCAATCCGCATGAAACAGCTGCCCACTGAAACAAGCCTTCCGCCGCCTTTGCCAGTTTGACGCCATGGTGTTCGAACACCTCAGGGGGAGCTCGCTCTGAAGATACAAGCAAATATCTTGCTCCGTCTTTGAAGCGAGTTTGGAGTCATCCATGTATAGTGTGTTTATGGACAGCGCGTTGACGAACGCAGGTTCGATATCATTCTCTGGCCTCGAGGTGATGAGAACGCGGAAATTGGATGGCAAGTCAAGGAGACGTTGAGCCAGAAATCTGTGCAACCCATTCTTGCCAGTTGCATCACCGCTCTCATCCAACGCATCGATAACGATAAGAATTGGATCGTCAATTTGCAGGCTCTTGAGCGGTTCAAGGAGGAGGCGTTCGAAAAGTGTACGATAGTGTCGAGTGGTAAGAAGAGATGAATCACTCCTGAGTACCTTGCCAAGAGCGAGCTTGAATGGAGGATAGCGATTGGAGAGATCGCGAGCAAGTGTTGTGAAGAGTTGGTAAGCCTCATCTTTGGAACTCTCGTTCCGCACAAAAGCGAAGAACGAGCCGAGACCCTTGTTCTGGAAGCGGTGTGCGACCTCATGTGCAATCGAGGACTTTCCTGTGCCTGCCTGGCCAAGGAGCAGTAGCCCTCGTTGAGATTCATGATTCTCGACCCAGTTGACGATATAATGCAAAAAGTCTTCGCGTGTGCCTGGAAGACAGCGCTCCTCGTCACCAAATTGCCAGCCTCCCTTGCAAGGCAATTTTCCGATTTTTGTGTCCAATTCTGTGTTCACTCTTCAATCAATGATCCCAGAAATTGTGGCTATCAGGGTTACGCACCAGCTTCTAGCACGATAACCTCGGTGGTGACTGTAGCATGTGCGAGGAACTTTTGTCGTAGTCGAGCGAGGGTGGTGCGATACTGTTCGATCTTTCCATCAACTTTGCCGAAGATATTCTTCAAAGTTCGCTTTCCTGCAAATCATGTCTTTATGATGAACGCCAACGAGAGAGGTGAACAAGACGTACCAACTTGCACATCCATCGCATAGGATCTGATAAATTTGGCACATTCGGAGACGCACTCGAGCATCTCATCGAGGAACTTTGCCTGCAGAGACGCTGGCTCCAAGTTCCTCAAAACGTCCGCCTGCTTCGCAAATTCAAACGAGTCACGTATCGCCTCGAGTAATGTTCGGACATTGTCATCACGCTGAAACTGGTGTAGCAAAGTCTGCGGCGAGGTGAGAAAGGTGTGAATGTTTTATATCCTCCGCAAAGCATACCTCGGGATCTTGGAGAGAAGGCTCCATGCTAAGTGGGCGTGGGGGAGCAGCTGAGGGAAAATTAGCTCAGCGAAGATACGCAAGGTCGATGTTCGGAGCACCTCAGCAATTGGACCGACGGCGTCCATGACCCACTTGATAGCATCAACGGCAGCCTTCCATGTCTTTATCGTATCCATGGCTTCTTCTGCGGTATTGACTGCTGCAGTCAGCGAGGAACTTGCGTTCGTTGACACGGTGATCGTTAAAACGAGTGTAGCCAGGTCATTTGGATGTCGAGCATATCCATCAACACTTCCGAAAACAATATCAAGTTCTAAATGTAAGACGCTCAGCCAGATACATGATAAGAATTCTACGAAAATAGACGAACCGTGTCGGGATTCACAGGCTATCTCCTGTCTTCCAACAAGGATGTCTGTCCGCATCGTTCTTTTCGCATAAAGCGATACTGTAATACGGGAGAGTGGCTGTGCAGCACTGTAGGAGATTCAGTTGGACATGGAATGAAAAGAAGACATATCCCACAAGGCGTCGAGGTCCTCGTTCCACTCCACACGCTGCTCCACGCTCCGCAAAGATTGTGTCCGCCATGTTCTCGCCCCATTGGTCACGGTAACATAAAACCGTCGTTCTCTTCCTGGGAGGGATTCGAGACGAGGAAGATTGTGCGCCCTCAGAACTGAGGAGCGAAATATGTTTAGTACTTCTCAGAGCAGGATCAGTAAAGATATGTACCAGTCACATCTAGCCAGAGTAAGCTCGATTGGGTGGCGCCGGTCTGATCGCTGATCAAAGGCAGTTATCCGATCGTGAGTGAATATCATCGAAACGATGGAAATGACTGATATACCGAATTCTGGAATTTCGAGGATCTGAGCTGTATAAATTGTTAACATCGGGGGGAATCGGATGGGAGAGCCTTTGACATACGAATTCGGTTGTGCAACTTGAAGAGCCATCATAGGGAGAAGTTGAGGCAGCCATTGAACCCAGACCCGCAGATTACCAGGGCGCTTCTTCATTGGGAACAAACAACAACAAAGCCCGTGATCACGAAAAAAAAATACAGTAATTTAGTTCTGGACTAGGGAAATGCCGACGTCGTCGTCGGCTACCTTGCTTGCGGACTATGCAGGTTGCAAGTAGTGTGATGTATTCTGGTATGAAGACGGGACTTTTATTATTTGTACAAAAACATACGAACTCGAATGTTTTTTGACATGGATTTGGTACAATATCCACTAGGAGTGATTCAGCGTGGAAGATGTTGGTCCAGTAACTGGGACCTCAATGAAGGCGAGAAAATCGGAAGACGAAAGCTGGCTGTTCTTCCCAGTGTGAAGCTCACGACCTTTACCCTGAAAACTATTGACGAACAATTACAGGTGCGAGGCTTCATCCCCCACATTACTACCATGTTAACGCTCAGAATGTATATCCGTGGGGCATTCGGGAGCGCAAGGCAGCTCTCCAAACTGCTCCAGTTTTTGCGGATTTACAGAACCACTGAGCGACTCGATGCCTGGGAAGTGTTCAGCAAAAACGCCCCCAGAGACCATGGCCCAAAATGGGTCCATAGCCTAGCAACGTGGTACAACTCCGCGCAAATGATGAAGAGAGAACGGGTCTGTTTCACCCATGGAGAAACCTGCAGAAAGCGGAGGGCTAAAGGTAGCACACCGGTATCCGTAGCTTCGGCATCAACAATGAGAACGTCTCCATTGCGAACAGATCGATTCATGCGCAGCAAAGATAGTCTTTTCATGCAGGAGTTGATTGATAGCGTTTCGATGTTGCAGTCGAGGAGTTGAGGGAAGCATTGGAAGGCTGACCAGCATCCAATTGCAAAAGGAAGTGTTTAGACAAGTCGGAAACATCGAACCGAGATCACACGAATCTAAAGATCATTGCAAAAGGAGGAGTGTTCTGTCGGAACGCGTAGAACAAGCAGGTCGGAAAATCCGAAGAAGGAAAATTTCTTACGTAACTTTTGATGGTTCCTGCAGTCACGGGCGATTATAGACCCAATAGACCTTGCAAGCAAGGTAATTTCAATCGCAGGGTTCTTCACAGCAACAGCAACAGTTTCTGGGTACCACTTGAAGGCCTACGTACGATATAAACATTTAAGCCTTTCGCAGCTGATGATTTGGATACCCAGTACGTGATAAAAGCAGGACACGTCACGTTTTTCCCCTTCCATCCTCTGAGAGTGCTGTTTTCACGCACAATATTCACGCTTCTGTATTTCTAATAAAAAGCAGACTGATTCCAAAAGGCAGAATTGCTCCGCACCGCATCAGCAACAAGACTACGCCAGCATCATAACCTAGACCATCTCATATCTCTCCCTGCAACGCCCGCTCAACATCCCAGGCGAAGCTAGCCCATAAATATCCCTCGGTCAATGGGGCCATCCGCGCCTTTCTGCCGCAAAGCGTTTCTCTCTTGGCAAACGTAGGACCGGCAAGATGGCGTGAAGCACGTACGTAAGCTGAAGAGGACTCGGCCAAACAAGACCTCCGAGTCAGGGGGTTGTGATGGACAATTATGGCCAAGAATATGGCTGACATTGGCGATCATCGACTTCGAGAAAGATGATTCCATGTTTGGTTGGTGCTATAAGTAGTATGAAGTCCCTAAATCTGAATTAGAACGTAATGCACTACTCGTCTTGATGACACTGATCAATAACGTCCGTGTGGGGCTCTTAAAGAGCTGACCTTGCAATGGCCGGTGATCATGTCCAGTCAGACTCTCTGATACCAAGTCCGCACACGAAGGATACAGTACTGGAGGATGCAATGGCCGCAGTGTATACATATGAATCTATCTAGACGAGTTGTGAACATCATGATATACTGTATCCCAATTTGATCCATAAACAAAGTTAGAGAAATCAAGCTCGGTGTAATCTTTACCAGTAATCCAGACTGTGTTAGGTCTATGAATATACGGCCGGTGAATCTGAGGAATCCATAAAAGATGTTCATCCTCTTCCCCATACATCCAACCATCACTGTCGATCGGGAACTTGTCCGTAAAATGGGACTTCTCAATATCTTCTGCTCCGAGCTTCTCTTCAGCGATCATGTGATCTTGCAGGGGCGTGGTAATGTGCTGCACATCTGGGGAGGATGCAACAGAGCTGACCAATTGGGTATGTCCGGTAGACGAGCCGACTACGACCTGTCCTATTGCAACATTCCACATGCGAATTGTGCGATCACCAGAAGCGGAGACAATATGCTGTCCATTTGGCGTAATAACAAGAGAATTGACCATTTCAGTGTGTCCAGTAAACGGGCCCGCTACGACATCTCCTGTTGTAGAGTCCCAAACGCGAACCGTGCGATCGGCCGATGCAGAGGCGATATGCTGCCCGTCCGGTGAGAACACAACACCGCAGACAAATGCAGTGTGTCCAGTAAATGGGCTCGCCACGAGCCTTCCTGTTGCGGCATCCCACACACGAATCGTGCAATCGAACGAGCCCGAGGCGATGCGTTGCCTGTCCGGCGACAGTGCAAAGGATTCGACTGAATCGGTGTGTCCAATAAATGGGTCCACTACAATCGCTCCTGTTATGAAATCCCACACGCGGATCGTGCAATCAGCCGAGGCCGATACAATCAGCGGCTGATTTGGTATAAATGCAATAGCGCGGATGGTGTTGGTGTGTCCAGTAAGCGGGTCTGCTACGATATCCCCTGTTGCGGCATCCCATATGCGAATCGTGCAATCTTTTGAACCCGATGCGATATGCTTCCCGTCCGGTGAGAATGCAACACACCTGGCATGGTCAGTATGTCCGTAAAACGGGCCCACTACAACCTCTCCTGTTGCGGAATCCCACACGCGAATCGTGCGGTCGTTCGAGGCCGAGGCGATCCGCTTCCCGTCAGGTGAGAATGCAACTTCAATGACCCAATCGGTGTGACCAGTAAATGGACCCGCTGTGACCTCTCCTGTTGAAACGTCCCACATGCAAATCGTGCAGTCTGAAGAGGCGGAGACTATCCGTTGCCCGTCCGGTGAGAGTGCAATGGAATTGACAGACTGAGTGTGTCCCGTAAAGGGACCCGTTACTTCTCTCTTTCTGGCATCCCACACGCAAATCGTGTGATCGAATGAGGCCGAGGCGATCCGCTGCCCGTCCGACGAGACTGCAATACAGCTGATTGAATCAAGATGTCCGGTGAATGGGGCCGCCACGACCTTTCCTGTTGCGAGATCCCATACACGAATCGTGCGATCGCGTGAGGCCGAGGCAATCCTCTGCCCGTCCAAGAATGCAACAGAGTAGACGGAATGGGTGTGTCCAGTAAACGGGCCTGCCACAGCCTCCCCTGTTGCAGCATCCCACACACGGATCGTGCGATCAGACGAAGCCGAGGCGATGTGCTGCTGGTCAGGCGAGAATGCGATGGAATAGATCTCATCGGTGTGTCCAGAAAATGGGCCCGCTATGACCTCGCCTGTTGCGGCATCCCACACACGGATCGTGCGATCGTACGAGCCCGAAGCGATGCGTAGCCCGTCCAGCGAAAATGCAACAGATCTGACCGCATCGGTGTGTCCAGTAAATGGGCCTGCTATGACATCTCCTGTTGCAGCATCCCAAACACGAATCGTGTGGTCGAATGAGGCCGATGCGATGCGTTGCCCGTCCGATGAAAATGCAACAGATCTGACCGCATAGGTGTGTCCAGTAAATGGGCCCACTACAACCTCTCCTGTTGCGGAGTCCCATACGCGAATCGTGCAATCGTCAGAGGCAGATGCGATGCGTTGCCCGTCTGGCGAAAATGCAACACAGAAGACCCTATCGGTGTGTCCAGTGAATTGGCTCGCTACAGCTTCCCCCGTTGTCGCATCCCATACTCGAATCGTGCCATCTTCCCCGGCAGATGCGATCCGCCGTCCATCCGGCGAGAATGCAGCAAACAATACTGTTCTTCCATGCTGAATAGTCATCTCCAATGCAGGCCAATCAGACAACTGTCCGCATTTCAGAGACAATGTCTGAGGGAATTTGTGAAGGTAATGCTGGACGATCCGCGAAGAGGATGGTGCGAAGGGGAGGGCAGATATATATATGTGCGGAGCGCTCCTTGCTATCGCCATTCCGAAATATCGCACAAATGCGAGCGCGTCATTCACAAATGACAAGAGATGCTCTACCTCCAATTGGGAAATCTGGTGCGAATAGTCACAATATGTCATATCGGTGATAGTGGGATGTGCCTACCTTCAGCAGGCCAGACTGCAACCGTGTCTTCAGAGATGCCAATGCCATTGAAGCAAGGCCAACACTATTCTTGATGCTGAGTACTTCCAGCCAAAATAGAAATCTTGTCTCGAAGAGCGATCGAAGGCTTGTAAAGAGATCATATTCGAAAGCAACATATTTCAAATGGTGGTCCCAGAAAACGCAGGCATATGATAAGGCAGGTGGAATATATGTGGCAATTCGATATTCGATGTCTGGAACATCCCGGTTGGCAAGATATGACGACTCTAGTTTGCAAATGTTGAACTTGAGGGTATCCAACATTAAGCCAAGGCAGGAATGTGCCAACCGACGGTGAGCCTTACTGAAGTCGACGTGAAATATTCCACTCTTCTCACTGGCCAGAAAGTCACGGAATGACGTGTGGAGGGGAACGATGGGGCCAGTGTCATGAGATGAAGTCACATTACTGAGCAGTGACCCAAGGTGACGCAGCATCTCAACCACGCAATCAGAATCATCAGGGTCAGGATCGTCGGGATCATCACTGGGTGCATAACGTCGCAGAGAGATCAGTGAATTGATGGAAAGTGGCTCGATCGCAGCAAAAATCTGTCCCATGACAGACCGAAATAGAGTCCGTGCTGCAGGAGGTTTGAAGTAACCTTTGAGGACTTCTTCGTATAACTGGTCCAACGGATCTTGTCCATCGCGATCTCGAGAGTGTCCCAGCAGACGTTGTACGACCTGTCTCTTGCTGAATCCAAAACTAGGAGGAGGATTGTTTATCAATCCGCATGAAACAGCTGCCCACTGAAACAAGCCTTCCGCCGCCTTTGCCAGCTTGACGCCATGCCGTTCGAACACCTCAGGGGGGAGCTCGCTCTTAAGATACAAGCAAATATCTTGCTCCGTCTTTGAAGCGAGTTTGGAGTCATCCATGTATAGGGTGTTTATGGACAGAGCGTTGACGAACGCAGGTTCGATATCATTCTCCGGCCTCGAGGTGATGAGAACGCGGAAATTTGATGGTAAGTCGAGGAGACGTTGAGCCAGAAATCTGTGCAACCCGTTCTTGCCAGTTGCATCACCACTCTCATCCAACGCATCGATAACGATAAGGACTGGGCCGTCAAATTGCAGGCTCTTGAGTGGTTCAAGTAGGAGCCGTTCGAAAAGTGTACGATAGTGTCGGGTTGTAAGAAGAGATGAATCACTCTTGAGTACCTTGCCGAGAGCGAGCTTGAATGGAGGATAGAGATTGGAGAGATCGCGAGCAAGTGTTGTGAAGAGTTGGTAAGCTTCGTCTTTGGAACCCTCGTTCCGCACAAAAGCGAAGAATGAGCCGAGACCCTTGTTCTGGAAGCGGTGTGCGACCTCATGTGCAATCGAGGACTTTCCTGTGCCTGCCTGGCCAAGGAGCAGCAGCGCTCGTTGAGATTCATGATTCTCGACCCAGTTGACGATATAATGCAAAAAGTCTTCGCGTGTGCCTGGAAGACAGCGCTCTTCGTCACCAAATTGCCAGCCTCCCTTGCAAGGCAGTTTTCCTATTTTTGCATCCAATCCTATGTACCTCTCTTCAGATCGACGATTCAATGATTTGTGACTATCTGGGTTACGCACCGACTTCTAGCACAGCAACCTCCGTGGCGACAGTTGCATGTGCGAGGAACTCCTGTCGCAGTTGAGCGAGGGTAGTGCGGTACTGTTCGATCGTTTCATCAACTTGACCGACTATATTCTTCATAGTCCGCTTTCCTGCAAACCATATCGTTATGATGAATGTCCAACTAGATAGATGAAGGAGACGTACCAACTTGCACATCTTCTGTATAGGATCTGATAAATTTGGCACATTCGGAGACGCACTCTAGCATCTCATCAAGGAACCTTGCCTGCAAAGACGCTGGCTCCATGTTTCTCAAAACGTCTGCCTCTTTGGCAAATTCAAAGGCATCACGTATTGCCTTGAGTAGTGTTCGGACATTGTCGTCACGCTGGAACTGGTGTAGCAAAGTCTGGCGGCGAGGTGAGAAATGATGAACGTTTCATATCCTCCGCAAAGCGTACCTCGGGAATCTTGGAGAGTAGACTCCATGCTAAGTGAGCGTGGGGGAGCAGCTGAAGGAGGGGAAATTAGGTCAGCGAAGGATACGCAAGGCCGATATTTGGAGCACCTCAGCAATTGGACCGACGGCGTCAATGACCCACTTGATAGCACCAACGGCAGCCTTCCATGTCTTTATCGTATCCATGGCTTCTTCAGCGGTGATGACTGCCGCAGTCAGAGAGGGACCTGCGTTCGTTGACACGGTGATCGTTAAGAAGAGGGTAGCTAGCTCAGCTGAATGTCGAGTGTCAGTACTTTTAAGACAATAGCAAGTTCTACATGAAGGACGAGGACGCTCAGCCAGGTGCATGATTAAGAGTTCTATGAAATAGACGAACCGTGTCGGGATTCACAGGATATCTCCTGCCTTCCAACAAGGATGTCTGTCCGCATCGTCCTTTTCGCATAAATAGATACTGTGATCCCGGAGAGTGGCTGTATAGCCCTGCAGGAGACTCAGTTGGACGTAGAAATGAAAATACGACATTTCCCACAAGGCGTCGAGGTTCTCATTCCATTCCACGCGCTGCTCCACGCTCCGCACAGACTGTGTCCGCCATATTCTAGCTCCATTGGTCACAGTAACGTAGAATCGTCTTTCTCTCCCTGGGAGGGATTCGAGACGAGGAAGATGGTGCGCCCTGAGTACTGACAGGAGAATATATTTAGTACGTCTCAGAGCAGGATAAGTAAGATATGTACCAGTCACATCGATCCAGAGTAAACTCGATGGCGTTGTGCGGACCTCAGGCCATCGCTGTTCAAAGCCAGTTTTCCGATCGTGAGGAAATATCAAATCGATGGATAAGACCGATTTACCCAATTCTGGAATTTTGAGTGTTTGAGCTGTAGAAATGTTTAACTTCGAGGGCCATCGGATGTGAGAGTGTTTGACATACGAATTCGGTTGTGCAAGAGCCATCATTGTGACAAGTTTTGAGGCGAGTACCCGAATGCGGTGATGCGGTGACTAGATTTTGACGAGGCGCTTCGTCGATGGGAACAAACAACAACCAAATAGATCTGTTGGAAATCCGATGAGCAGTGCTGATAGCAAAGGCGACCACTTGAGAGCGTACATGCGACACCTGTCAACCTTGCCTCTTACAACTGATAATTGCATGCCCAGTGTCTGCGCAGTCGCTTTCGAAGACTTCAAGTTAGCCGGGCCACGAGACGCACGGGGAAAATCGAAGGGAAGAAAAATAATACGGGCATTGTTGTCGACATTCTAGAGGGTCCGGGTATCGTGGTGCGTCCTGAAGCTTGGGAACGCAGCTGGCTTTGCTGACCGTTTCACGTAGCTCAGGCATGTCGTCCCCAACTGCGTTCCACTTTCTAGCCACTTAACTGTCTTTTTGAAGCACAAGGATAAGATTCACAGCCGTGCTGCCGTTGACTGGATGGATCTCATCACTGCTGCGCTTTAGGTCTCAGATCTCAGCCATAAGTGTAATATGCTGGGATCTCGATGGTATCACAAGTAGTCCTTTTACTATGCCTTGTGTGCTGGCACTTTCGTCATGAGGGGGCTTTCGTTATTCCTTGAGGCTCTTTGTTGAGGGGTTCTTCTGATGCATTGAATCCTTGTGTCCAAGTCCACCCTGCATGTTATCAGTATGCCACCCTGATGGTTGTCATAATTCAAGTGTGCTATTTGAGAATCACAGGAACATAGACTAAGGCAAGGACGTGAATAAGCGAGTTCTCTACACTTCAGGGATGATGGCGGATTGAGATGAACTCTCGAGAGGTATATTTAGGTGATCTACAAACCTCGTAGATGATTCACTCTGTCGCGCACCGGGGATAATAACGGTCAAAACTAACCCAATCGCGGTCGTAGGAATCCAGATTCCTCAAATAGGCATGCATAGTCCACCGACCTTAATCGTGCGGGGAAACAATATCACTCCAAAACAAATAGACCGACGACTGCAGGTGCGAAGAGCAGCGCGGAAGTTGCTGTACCAAACTCGGAGAAGGAAGAGAGCGCAGAGTAATGAGAAGATAACGTAAGCGAATGACAGCTGTACAGGAAATCTAAGAATCTACGGTGACGAGTAACGTTAAAGCGGGGTCAAGTCAGTTGGTGATAGTCTATTCGTATTATGGAAGGGCGCCCCTGCCTGAGCAGACGTAGTTAGGGTGGCGTGATAGACGAACCCATGCCAGGTGGATATGCCACCAACGTAGCCGTTGAAATATCGAAATACTGGAGATGTTCCCTGCCTTCTTCGCTTCCCCCGCGAGGAACTAGGGGGCCTGGTAGCACGATTCTACGAAATCATTCCTGATTCGAAGGGCAACACTTGGGTGTCTCAATAAATAACTAGGGCGCTATATCAGGTGGATCAAACGTACAATGATGTGGTGCGTCGCAGAATGCGATTCCTGAGTCGCCAGAGGCTCGACGTCATGGTTGCGAAAGCCTGGATCTCGGGAATCGAGATTGAAAATTAGAGAGACATCCCACACCCTGGTCTGGTAGGTACATGCAAAAGTTTGTGACCCTCGTCTGCGTCTCCCAAAACCTTCAGATACGTCACTCCCAGGTATGGAAATCGGGAGTACTCGTGATACCTGGAACCTGACCCCTTTATGCCGCAATTAGTTCCGTGAAGGGATGAGAGGTACGAAGATAACAGGGTCAGAGCCGAGTGATGATACAAACTGTATTAAGGAGTCAACTGGAAATTGCTAGATGCAAGCATGTATAATCATCTGACACCTTGAAGTACACGGGTACAACTGCCAAATTTTCATCGAATAGATGAACACGCGATACACGACCGCCAGAGACACTGTTGCGGATCCTCTTGAGACCGTAATATCAGAACCATAACTTTGGTTCGGTTCTTTCCCCCAGTTTGGGGGGAGTAGTCCCTTCTAATGTGTAGGGTGAATAGTGAACGAGGAAAGGGATTGGGTACGCTTACAAGACCGAAGAAATCAGGAAGGCTCGTCCACAAATCTTCTCTCACGGTTTGGAGGTACTTCTTGACAACGCGAGTGCAACCACCACACACTTCGTCATGGGGTATGTCGTCGCAGAGAGAGACTTGTTCCCGTAGCCAACCAATAGGGTCTGGAACGCTCGGGCCAGCAACAGCGCCAAGTTGGGAATTCCACCACTTCTTGAGGCCTGCGTGGCAGGGCGGTCGCTTTCCCGGCACCGGAGGACGCTCGCAATGGTCGTGGGGGAGGACGGGCAGCAGATTTTTAATCCCATCAAGGAATTTGCCTCGGAGAGCGCCGCGCCCTTGCGTAAGTCGACGAAGGTCGTCTGCCGTCAGAACAGAGAGGTCTGCACGACGGAAACCTTCATGTGGGTTTGGTGGGGTCACCTCGTGCACACGCGTGAGGTCGTAGAAAACAACGGGGAGGATATCGAGTACATTATGGTCCATAGCGAGGCGGACGGTCCTGGCTAACTCAGAGAATTGAGAAATATGCATATAGTAAAGTCGATGGGACCTTATACATGCCTGGTTCTGGGTGCGCAAAGGACAAGTCGAAGCACTCCCGGCGTAAGTATGCCCTTTCTAAATCTTCTGTGCGCTTCTGCAGGTAATCCCAGTCGAACAGATATTGGGGCCATGCATGTCTCAAGATGTCGAGCATTTGGTCTTGGAGTGGCGCGACATCATACTTCATGGCAAGACGGAGGATCCCGATGTACTTGAATGGGAAGCCTCTCCATATACCCTCAAGGAAGGGCGACGAAATCGGACGGTGGCGGTGCGTCTCTCTAAGGGGTGGTCACTCAACGTGCATATTCAAATGATCAAGATGAGGAGATAGCCCACTCTGGGAAGTAGAGAGCTTTTAAAAAGTCGTTCACCTCTGACGGGGAGTCTTGAAGTTCTATCACAGATAGACCCTCATATCGCTCAGAGGCAGTATCAAATGCCGCCTGTGGTCCATCGAATAAATCGTGAAAGACGTTCGAGTGCGATGTAAGGATCGACTTGTGAACTTTGTGGATGATGTACGCGTTGCGATTGAGAATGGTGCGGATGATGATATTTCCATCGTCAAACCACAAATCTGGGCTTTCGTAGGTTTCTATCTCATCACCAGAGATGTTTTTGTGAATTCTTGGCCTCTTTGAAGAAAGAAAGGAGTCTGTTGGGGACGACATGGACATAAGAGAGTTGGTAGCTGAGCACCAAGAGTCGCACATGACATGGATGGAGCAGCTCAACAGAAACAGTTTTGCGTTGCTAACCGCGGCCAGCGGCGATGGCCATCGTCCGACCTCGCTTCAATCCATCTCCGTGCAATGCAACGACAGATCTTGCTCCTCTTCGATCGATGGCAACCCAAATCTAACGTGGACGCCGATTATTACCTGTCCTGCAGATTTTCCCCAAGAACTCGTAGGTTCGACTGATGTACTACAGCCTACGTTCTCTCCGTCGCTCATTCCGTCCAGTTTGAACATGCCGTCTCGCAGCTCATTCATCATCCAGAATACAATTCGACGCTTATTCTGCGATCCGAAGTCATAGAGACGTTGTCGTCGGGTTCCCCGATCTTGTCCTCGCTCTACAACACTTACAGCCAGTCAGAAATATACACCGCAGGCTTCTTCCGCGTCGCCCGACTCGGGACTCTGGGCTCGAACAGCACTGCACGCTCTACGCGTCTTCTAACCAAGGCGATCCGAGTTTCTCCACCCAACCGTGCTGGTGCTTACGCCAATCCTTCCGTCCGATGGGTATTACCCTATTACCACCCGACCGTGACACATCTCGCCTTTCGCTTTGTCCCTTCCACTTCCTCCAGACCAGCCCAGTTGTGCATCGAGGCTGTCCCGCTACCCAGCACTCCGCTCGATCCGGGAGCGCGCCTGTACCGGACGTGCCTCTCGCTGCTGGAAACCCTGCACCGCTACGGCTGGGGAGCACTCACGCAATACAAAAAACGTGTCGCGCACGATGTCGTCATCCCTCGCGAGACCTATCAGGACCTTTACCTCATCATGCGTGAACGACACAAACACCTTGTGAACGACTGGCGAGAAGTGACAGATCCACTCAAGCACGTCTTTGAGGTCCGCTCCGGCGTTCTCTCCCCTCCCCTCTCTCAATCTTCCATTTTAACAGGACATTGGTATCGCAACGTTCCTCATGCTACTCTGGAAAAACACGTACGGTCCCGAGACCATCCCTCCCAGTTCCACGTGCACCCCGGACGAGCCCCCCTGGCGCCAATGGCCCCGTCCACCAGGCGGCTTTTCCGACCTGGGCTGCGGCAACGGTCTACTGACGCACATTCTCACATCAGAGGGCTACACAGGCTACGGCATCGACTTGCGCGTGCGCACCTCCTGGGCCCACTACCCTCCCCGGACCCAATCGCGCCTCGTCGTGCGTGCTTTAGATCCGACCGAACCACCACCCACTTCTTCTGCGGCACAAGACGAGAATGCGCAAGCGATATCAACGAGGCTCCACCTCCCCGCAGGATGCTTCCTGATCGGGAACCACGCCGACGAGCTCACGCCGTGGATACCTCTCCTGGCGACACGGTTCCGCTCTTCGGGCTACCTCTCCATTCCGTGCTGTGCGTGGTCCTTCGACGAGCGCTTCGATCGCGCGCGGGACGTACCTTTATGCGCCGTCGATTCAGAGACGCTCAACCTTGGTGGCGGTGGCGGTGGTGGCGGGGAGGAGGGCAATTCGCCCTCGTCCTCCTATGCGTTGTATAGGGTGTGGCTGGCATCGTTGAGCCTATACTGTGGATGGGCGATCGAGATCGAGGCGTTGCGGATTCCGAGCACGAGGAATTGGGCCATCGTCGGTAAGTGCTGCTCGTTGCGTCATTCCATTTTGTTGCGGGAGGAACTGAGCGACGTAGGTCGGAAACGTGTCGGCTCATCGGAGGAGGCAAGTCACAATGTCGAAGAGCTTATCGAGGCCGTGCGTAAACGGGGACAGTTCAAGACCCGTCGCCCCGAGGGAAAAGCAGGCGACCATTGATACTTTGGAAAAATTGTTCATGTTGCAGTATAACAAAAAGCTATAAGAATTGTGGACATCAAATGGTTGTGTGCTGCTAGTGACATGTCCCAAACAGTGCCTCGTCTAGAACTCAAAGCCCTCTTACGGAAAACGTCCAGTTTGGGCTTTTCGTTCGCGAGGTCTGCAAGGTCCTTGCGATCCTGGTAGTAACAACAACAGATCAATCCGGCGTTCAGTTTACCCAAGCGAGATACAGCACACCATCGCCAGAAAGGCTCGCCGCAGCGTTTGCCATAATTGTTTGCTCTTCTCTTCTGTTGACTCTTGCATGGACAGTGCGCTCAAAAGATGTTCCGCGGCCTCCTGATAAGCACCGATGTTCAGACCTACGAGATAGCGTCAGTAAACAGGTCACGATCGGGCGTTTGATATATGTTACTTACAAGCCACGCCTACGTTGTAGATCGCACGGGTATACGCAGGGCGTCGCATCAGCGCTTCGCGGTACGCACCCAGGGACTCCTCCGGCTTATTTCCATTTGAAAGCGACGAACCCAGGCGGTTCCAAAGCAGATAGTCCTAAGGGGCGTAATCAACATTATATATGATCACCAAGTGAGGAAAAGAAGTACATTCGGCCGGACACTCAGGGCTGCCTCGAAGCAGTCCTTGGCTCGATCATATGCATGATTAGTGTAAAACAGTACGCCAAGAGCCAATTGCACATCGGGATCGATTACGTCCTGTGCGTGTTGGGCGCGTGCAACATTCAGCAACGCCTCGGTGATGGCGTTATGCGAATACCACGAAACCTGGGTGAGGGCCTCTAGCGCCTCGGGAGGGATCGGTGCATCAGGAAAGCGGGCGCGCAACCAACGCATCAACATCGTATAAGAGGCGCGATCAAAAGTTTCGTTCGTGTACGAGATTGCCAGCGACTATCACAGAACGTTCATCAGCAAAGGTCCAAACCGGATGATAGGGCGTGTGACATACCAGCATACCTACACCGGCCGCACCGGCTTTTTCAGCAATACGTACACCCTCTGTCAACGCCTTCATTCCTGCTTCCTCACGCTCGTCCATATTACGTGTTTCTCCGAGGAGAATCCATGCTTCGTAACCACCCTCACCGAGTTCACCCGTCTGGATGGCGGCTTCAAGAAGTAATGCGACTTCTGAAAGTGACGCATTTTCCTCGAGCATTTGTTTAGCGAGGGCTAGTGGGGACTGGGTGGAAGATGACGGGTCGAGGTATTTATTATCTTCCTCTATGTTTAGTGAGTGAAGAGAAAACAGAGAGGAGTAGGAGGAAATCAAACCGAAGACATAAGGATCGAGGATGGGCAACCCTTCATGATCGAATTTCATGTTGTGCATAAATGAATCATCGAATTCTGCGGCACTTTCTTCCCAAGCATGTTGCATAGCAGCCGAATAATCCCATTCGCCGTCTTCGCGGCGCGCGTTCACTAATTGATTGAACTCTGCCTCCCACTTGGCCATCTCCTCAGGGTTAGGGGGCAGGTCAGAATTTTGCAATTGCTCCCAGACGCTTCCGGAAGGGACATGATATTAGGGGGTGCATGGTTGGCAAGTTGAAACGCACAAACCGTTTGAACTCAACTTGATTGAGTACTTGATCTGGGTTAAGTACGGGAATATCGTCGAGCTTCGCCTTGGCAAGGCCCGCTTCTAATTCTTCCATGGACGTTCTAGAACTCCGGGCCTCGACCTTGGGAGACACGATCTCAAATGACGACGCGGCTTGGGCGAACGCCGCATCAAAATCAATCTCCTTGAACTTTCCTTTTCCCTTAGAGTCGAGAGCTAGTGAATGTGCATCAAAGCCTTGGAGGTAACTTGGCGGCATGACATTAAGACCGAAGCGGTTTGCCGCCGCGGTGAAGGTATTTCCGACTAAATATGGGCTTTGGGTCGCTACTTACTAAATTAGATACTGTAATGCAGTCGAACTGTGACGTAACACGCACTAGTGGTCAGAGTAGGACTCTGCTGAGCTACAGGACCAGGAGCGAAAGTTGTCGGGTTGAACTCGCTTGCCCAAGCAGCTGACGAAATAGCAGTTTGAGGTAAAGCTGGAGGACCCTGAGTGCGCTGGATCTGTGCCCAAGCATCGTTAAAGTCTAGCATGCCAGGATTGGCTGATATGAGCGGAAGTTGACGAGATAGAAAGTCCTGTATCGGAGCCATTTGAGCAGGAGAGAAGGCAGGTCCAAAAGGTGTGGACTCGAAGAATTGACGAGCCATTGCCATGTCTTGCTCGGCCACGACATTGTTAGAAGTTGAAGGTAAATGATGAAGCTACGGGGTAATTTCGTCAGACGAGAGGATTTAATCTAGTAGGGTTATCTTACTCTTGACGAGGATGGCCCAGGAGTTCTATCCTGGTAGAATTAGTTGTAAAGGTGTCAAGGGTGACCGTCTGTGAGGAGGCAATGAGTGAAGAGACTGACCTGCTGTAGACTGCGATCTGCGTCTGAGTGTTTTAGCACTTGAGAGAGGGGATTAACCTCTACCGCGCATTCTGAGCCTGACATGAGACCTGCTAGAGACATTGTGATTTTGTGAATCGAGGTCAGTCGTGTCGTGTCCTGCCACTCAGTATAGAGTCCACGTGATTACCGGCATTGGAAGAAAAGCCGAACTCCGAGTAGTTTTATTACAAGAGGGGCAACCAATACTCGGAAAGGAACGAAACATGTTACGCGCTCGCTCAATTTTAACATCTCACAGATTCATCACTCGTGCCTACGCAACCGCTACTTCTCCACATGCCCTCATTTTTCTTGAACACAAGGATGGCACAATAGAATCTGGTTCACTTTCTGCCTTGACAGCCGCACAGCAACTTGGTGGCACAGTCACAGGCCTCGTAGTAGGCGGCCCTGATCAGATCCCAACCGTTCTCGAGAGTGTCAAGAAGTATACCTCTTCCGTTTCTTCATCCCTCAATTTTTGAATTTCTACCTCCCTCCCAGATTGACTGGTCTCTCCTCAGTCTTACATTCTTCCGCTCCACAATATTCATCGCTAGTGCCAGAGATTGTATCTCCACTTCTCGAAAAGCTATTGTCGAGTGGTTCTCCATATACTCACGTCGTTTCTTCCCATTCTTCTGCTGCAAAGTCCCTCCTACCCCATGTTGCCGCAAAGCTCGACGTTCCTGCCGTCTCTGACATTATATCCCTCTCGCACGATACCTCCTCGAACGCCACCACCTTTTCGCGGCCAATCTACGCCGGAAATGCCATCGCGACTGTCCGCGCACCATCGTCTGTGCCCTTGAAGTTCTTCACCGTACGCTCGACGGCGTTCGCAGCTGCTCCCTCGGATGATAGCGCGTCCGTTGCGTTAGAGGAACTGGCTCCGGTTCAGCTTGCCAACGTCCCGACGCAGCACATCAAGACAGACCTCACCAAGTCTGACCGACCGGATCTCGGCGTCGCGACTCGCGTAGTATCGGGCGGGCGGGCGCTCAAAAGCGCAGAGGCATTCAAAGCAGTTCTAGATCCGCTTGCAGACGCTTTGGGCGCGGCTGTTGGCGCATCGCGTGCAGCTGTCGATGCAGGCTACGCGGACAACTCACTACAAGTCGGCCAGACTGGCAAGGTGGTCGCTCCTGAGCTTTACGTTGCCGTCGGCATCTCCGGTGCGATACAACATCTAGCCGGTATGAAAGATTCCAAGCTTATCGTGGCGATAAATAAAGTGAATGCCCATTTCTACTATCTTGTCTTTACCTACTGACGATATACATCACCAAGGATCCGGATGCCCCAATATTCCAGGTAGCAGACATCGGACTGGTAGCGGATCTCTTTGAGGCGGTACCACAGATAGTAGAAAAGCTAAAGCAGTAGATGATTTACCTGCATACGCACTTTTCCTTGCTCCAAGACGTTTTATCACTGGATGAACTCAATAGGCACATGAAATCGACATCAAGTTTCTAACTTTACTTGAAGTGATCTGGGGCTCCACCCAATATTCCCGTTGGGTCTGCTGTACTCAGCTTCCGGAACTGAGTTGCCTAGTTTGCTTGTCGTTAGATCACCATTGCTAGACCAAAATCATTTGCTTCCCAATGCGCACGTCTTTCACCTGAACTCTTTCCACGTGATTGTATTATTTCCTGTATAATGCTTCGCTCTACTCTCACCACTGGCTCTTACACTCTCAAAAAATACTCGAGATCATATCCACCAAATGTTCCTTTGCAGACACCCTCACAAGACCCAACCGCTCGACAGCCAGAATGGCAACACTATGTCAACCCTGTCATAACCCTCACGCTTGACGTGAAGAAATCGATGGATGGCAACTTCGAGTCGGTTCGTTTGCGTATTAACTGGAACATAGATGCGGGTGGCGACGGAATGCAACGAGAAATCACGATGGTAAGAGAAATCGACGCATACATGCATCTTTATCACCCAAAAGTGCCATTCAGGAAGACCTCGATCTCCTCTCGTTTTCGAGTCTGGACGCCCAGATTCACCCTGGCCAAGGTTCCCCTCTCAAAGCCGTCTATTGTGGCGTGGCCGTGGGAATCCGCTACCAGTATCCACTCTTCAAACCGGCTACCTCACCGACGGTACGCATATAGATTTCATCTCCGTCGGGATTGATCGCGCTGATTGATGACACTGCCACCTCAGTCGTACCGCCGTTTCCAGGTCAACTTTTCTTCCTCTTCAGATGCGGCACAGTTCATCGACGCCATCCGGCCGGTGTGCCCCTGCAAAGAGAATCCGGATCCTCCCCACCGCAGATCCCCACAAACGGACTTCCGGCGCCCTCCATCCAAGCTGCATCTGCAAGTGCCCCACTCGTTCGGTTTCAGACCAACAACGTGCGATGGCCTTCAATGCTTCCTCCATCTCTAAACGCCACCAACAGTCGTACGGCAGAAAAATACAGCCAAGAGGAGCACTCGCAGAGGCCGCCGCCACCGCTGCAGCTTTCAAGCTCGGATCTATCTCTGGCGCCTCCTCCTTCATCTGACCTCGCGGCCGCACCCGCATATTCGACGACCACTGCGCCGCTCGAGATGCATTCCAGCCAATTCACTGTGCAGAGTACACGCGGCGGTCGACGCAACAGTACCAGCGGCTTTTCGCTCCCTGCGTCGTCGCAACCTGCTTCCTCCGCAGCCACGCTCGCGCCGCCGACTCAAGGTTCCACCGTCGGTACGCAGCTGCCGCCACCGCCGGCGGGAGACAAGACGCGCGAGGCGTTTTTAGAGTCGTTGCGGGAAGTGCCAGAGCTGTACAGCCTGACGCGGCCCGAACTTGAAAACCTGGTCAGCGTCGTCGTGCGGGAGCCAGGATTTACAAGACTGGTGCGTTGCGTTTTTTTTTGGCGCTGGCGAGTTTTGGGCTTCTGGAAATCGCTTATCGGAATGCTTAAAATTTCGTGTCGTCTCTCAGCTCGAGGCACTCGACTCGATGTGGGTCATTCGTGGATTTTTGGGCCAGTGAGAGAGTACTTGGGGGACTTGGGAGCTTTTGGCCTCCCGCTTGTCGTCGATGCGTTGGCAGCAAATGCTTCAAACCAAGTTTCAGAGAAAAAATAATTCCCCATGGCTTGTGATTTGACTTGGTATCCCAAAAGCTACAACATGGAAATAGAAATATAGTTTCTCCTCTATCCTTCCTCTACCCCGCCGCAAACAGCGTATATATTGCAGTGGGTTGCGTTCGCAAAGTAAAGTGAAGGAGCAACCTCATCGTTTGCCAAGCCAGGAAAACACCACCGCAGATCTTGACTATGTGAGAAAACTCGTTGGTCTGCTCCATCTCTTTTCTTCTGGGCGAGGAGTGAGCACAATAATGGTTGTGGGGTTGGAATTTTTGTCAGATTCTGGTTTTGGTTTATCTCTTGGTGAGACCCAGGACGTGGGAGGTTCTCGTGTTGTTCCTGTCATTTGTCTGCTGTTCGGGAGTGACTCGGTTGGAATTACCTTGGAGGGAAATGGCCGACACCCGCGGAATACACAGGCTTTTGTGCATAAAACTGACTGGTGAGAGGCAAAAGTCACATATAGAGTTTTCACCCACAATATTCAACGTTTCTGCCTTTCCAGTGACCTTTGCAAGGCCTCTCCACCGCACCGCACCGCACTACCACCACTGGGAGAGATGAGAGTGGCGGAATCTGGTGGTGCCAGATTCCACCCGTCTCAACTCTCCCAGCAAAACCTGAGGGCGAAGCTAGCCCAAAGTAAGGTTTCTGTCGATCAATGAGGACCGCAAATCTGTCTACGACAGAGCATCTGACCTTTGGCTGGCCAGCAAGCAGGTTCAAAACGAAGTGAAACATGTACGTAAGTAGAAGATGGGTGAAGAAAGACCTGACGTGATCATCATGTGACGACGGCGACCAGACTTCAGTGAAGAAATCCTGATGCCAAGTTTTGATTTGTTTAGAGCTACAGTAGTACATGATGTCCCTTGATGCAAACTGTTCATTTGGAACGTAATGTTTGTCTTTAAAACGTGAACGCGTGAACGCTATCTTTGCGAATTTGACACTGCCAATGAACACGGCAGACCATACGGTATCTCCAATAAATGGCCCACTACGAGTTCTCCTGTTGTGGCGTCCCACATACAAATTGTGCCGTAGACTGAGGCTGAGGCAATCCGCTTCCCGTCTGGTGAGAATGTGACAAGAGAAGGCTTACAAAGAAAAACCGGAAAGAGCGAGAAAGGGTCATCTGTGGCTTTAAAAGGCAAAAAAAATTATGTAAACCGCTTACCAACAACTGTAATGAGCGGGCGTGATCACGCCCCTAAAGTTAGTTCTGGACTACAATCGCAGGGTTCTTCACAGCAACAGCAACACTTTCTGGGTACCACTTGAAGGCCTACGTACGATATAAACCTTTCGCACCTGATGATTTGGATACCCAGTATGTGATAAAAGCAGGACACGTCCCGTTTTTTTTCCTTCCTTTCACGCGCAATATTCACGCCTGTCTTTCCAATAAAAGCAGACTGACTCCAAAAGGCAGAATTGCTCCCCACCGCATCAGCAAACAGACCACGCCAGCATCATAATCTAGACCATCTCATGTCTTTCCCTACAAAGCCCGCTCAACATCCCTGGCGAAGCCAGCCCGTAAATATCCCTCGATCAATGAGGCCATCCGCATCTGTCTGCCGCAAATCGTTTGGCTTCTAGGTTCCCAGCCAAACGCCTGGCCAGCAAGACGGCAGGTAAAGCATGTACGTAAGCTGAAGACGACTCGTGGACGCCTGAGTGGGAGACGACTGGCCAAGCAAGACCTCACATGTTCGTTATGGTCGATATGGCTGACGATGGCGACCGACTTCGAGAAATCTTTCATGATTCCATGCTTGATTAGTGCTACAATAATAGTACCTGAGGTCCCTAAATGTGAATTGCTCATTTGGAATGTAACGCAATACTCGTCTGAACGGGTGAACATAGTCCCTTCAGTTTGACACCGATTGATATCGTCCGTGTGAGCTGAGCATGCTCTCAAAGAGCTGACCTTACAGTAACCGGTGATCATGTTCAGACAGACTCTCTGATACCAATTCCCCATACAAAGAATACAGTAAAAAGTTACTTGAGGATGCAATGGCCGCAGTGCATATATACGAATCTATCTAGACAAGTTGTCAACATCATCATATACTGTAGCCCAATTTGATCCATAAACAAAGTTGGAGAAATCAAGCTCGGTGTAATCTCTGCCAACAACCCAGACTGTGTTAGATTTATGAATATACGGCCGGTGAATCTGAGGAATCCATAAAAGATGTTCGCCCCTTCCCCCATACATCCAACCATCACTATAGATTCGGAACTTGTCCGTAAAGTCGATCTTCTCAATATCTTCTGCTTGGAGCTCTTCTACGGGGACTGTGTGATATCGCAGGGCCGAGGTGACGCACTGCCCATCTGGCGGAGATGCAACCGAGTCGATCAATTGTGTGTGTGCGGTAGACGAGCCTTCGAACCGTCTTCGTGTGACGTCCCACACACGAATCGTGCGATCGAACGAGGCAGAGGCGATATGCTGCCCGCCCGGCGAGAATGCAACGCAATGAACGCCCTCAGAGTGTCCATTAAACGGTCCCGCTATGACATCTCCTGTCGTAGAATCCCACACACGAATCGTCCAGTCGTTCGAGGCCGAGGCGATGTGCTGCCCGTCTGGTGAGAACGCAACACTGTGGACATATCCCCTGTGTCCAGTAAATGGGCCCGCCACGAGCCTTCCTGTCGCGGCATCCAACACACAAATCGTTCGATCGTATGAGGCCGAGGCGATGCGTTGCCCGTCTGGCGAGAGTGCAACAGATTTGACTGCATCGGTGTGTCCAGTAAATGGGTCCACTACGACCTCTCCTGTTATGAAATCCCACACGCGAATCGTGCAATCATGCGAGGCCGAGACAATCCATTGCTGATCTGGTATGAATGCAATAGAGTAGACGGTGTCGGTGTGTCCAATAAGCGGGCTCGCTATGATCTCTCCTGTTGCGGCATCCCATACGCGAATCGTGCAATCTTTTGAACCCGAGGCGATATGCTTCCCGTTCGGCGAGAATGCAACACACCTGGCATGGTCAGTATGTCCGTAAAACGGGCCCACTACAACCTCTCCTGTTGCGGAATCCCACACGCGAATAGTGCGGTCGTCCGAGGCAGAGGCGATCCGCTGCCCGTCAGGTGAGAATGCAACTTGAATGACCCAATCGGTGTGACCAGTAAACGGACCCGCTGTGATATCTCCTGTTGCAATGTCCCACACGCAGATCGTGTAATCTGCAGAGGCGGAGACTATCCGTTGCCCGTCCGGTGAGAGTGCGATGGAAAAGACGGACTGAGAGTGTCCCGTAGAGGGACCCATTACTTCTCCCTTTCTGGCATCCCACACGCAAATCGTGGAATCTGCAGAGGCCGAGGCAATCCGCTCCCCGTCCGGCGAGACTGCAACACAGTTGATTGAATCAAGATGTCCGGTGAACGGGGCCGTTACGACCTTTCCTGTTGCGACATCCCATACACGAATCGTGCAATCCATCGAGGCCGAAGCAATTCTCTGCCCGTCCAAGAATGCAACAGAGTAGACGATATCGGTGTGTCCAGTAAACGGGCCTGCCACAATCTCCCCTGTTGCGGCATCCCACACACGAATCGTGAGATCGGACGAAGCCGAGGCTATGTGCTGCTGGTCAGGCGAGAATGCGATGGAATAGATCTCATCGGTGTGTCCAGCAAATGGGCCCGCTATGACCTTGCCTGTTGCGGCATCCCACACACGAATCGTGCGATCGTACGAGCCCGAGGCGATGCGTAGCCCGTCCGATGAAAATGCAACAGATCTGACCGCATCAGTGTGTCCAGTAAACGGGCCTGCTACGACCTCTCCTGTTGCAGCATCCCAAACACGAATCGTGTGATCGAACGAGCCCGAGGCGATGCGTTGCCCGTCCGGTGAAAATGCAATAGATCTGACCTCATCGGTGTGTCCAATAAATGGGCCCACTACAACCTCTCCTGTTGCAGGGTCCCACACGAGAATCGCGCAATCATCCGAGGCCGAGGCGATGCGTTGCCCGTCTGGCGAAAATGCAACACAGTAGACGGCGTAAGTGTGTCCAGTGAATGGGCTCATTACAGCTTCCCCCGTTGTGGCATCCCACACCCGAATCGTGCCATCTTCCGAGGCCGACGCGATCTGCCGTCCATCCGGCGAGAATGCTACAAACAAAGCTGGTCCTACATGTGCTTGAATCGTCATTTCCAACGCTGGCCAATCAGACAACTGTCCGCGTTTCAGAGATAATGCCTGAGGGAATTTGTGAAGGTAGTGCTGGACGATCCGGGAAGAGGATGGTGCGAAGGGGAGGGCAGATATATATATGTGCGGAGCGCTTCTTGCTATCGCCATTCCGAAATATCGCACAAATGCGAGCGCATCATTCACCAATGCCAACAGATGCTCTACCTCCAATTGGGAAATCTGTTGCGAATAATCACGAGATGTCATATGTAATTATAGGATGTGCCCACCTTCTGCCGCAACCACGTCTTCAGAGATGCCATTGCTGGTGAAGCAAGGCTAACACTGTTCTGGATGCTAAGCACTTCCAGCCAAAATAGAAATCTTGTCTCGAAGAGCGATTGGAGTTTTGTGAAGAGCTCATGTTCGAAAGCAACATGTTCTAGATGGACGCCCCAGAAAACACAGGCATACGACAAGGCAGGTGGAATATATGTGGCAGTTCGATATTCGATGTCTGGAACGTCCCTGTTGGCAAGATATGACGACTTTAGTTTGCAAATGTTGAACCTGAGGGTATCCAACATCAAGCCAAGGCAGGAATGTGCCAACCGACGGTGAGCCTTACTGAAGTCGACGTGAAATATTCCACTCTTCTCACTGGCCAGAAAGTCACGGAATGACGTGTGGAGGGGAATGATGGGGCCAGTGTCCTCGGATGAAGTCGCGTTACTGAGGAGTGACCCAAGGTGACGCAGCATTTCAGCCACGCAATCAGGATCATCGGGGTCAGGATCATCGGGGTCATCTGTGGGTGCATATCGTCGCAGAGCGATCAATGAACTGATGGAAAGTGGCTCAACCGCAGCAAAAATCTGTCCCACGACAGACCGAAACAGTGTCTGTGCTGCAGGAGGTTTGAAGTAACCTTTGAGAACTTCTTCATACAACTGGTCCAACGGATCCTGTCCATCACGGTCGCGAGAGTGTCCTAGCAGGCGTTGTACGACCTGTCTCTTGCTGAATCCAAAACTTGGAGGAGGATTGTTTATCAATCCGCATGAAACAGCTGCCCATTGAAACAAGCCTTCCGCCGCCTTTGCTAGTTTGACGCCATGACGTTCGAACACCTCAGAGGGAAGCTCGCTCTGAAGATACAAGCAGATATCTTGCTCCGTCTTTGCAGCGAGTTGGGAATCATTCATGTATAATGTGTTTATGGACAGTGCGTTAACGAACGCAGGTTCTATATAATTCTCCGGTCTCGAGGTGATGAGAACGCGGAAATTGGATGGCAAGTCGAAGAGACGTTGTGCGAGGAATATGTGCAACCCATTCTTGCCAGTTGCATCACCGCTCTCATCCAACGCATCGATAACGATGAGAATTGGATCGTCAAATTGCAGGCTCTTGAGCGGTTCAACGAGGAGCCGTTCGAAAAGTGTACGATAGTGTCGGGTGGTAAGAAGAGACGGATCGCCTTTAAGCGCCCTCCCTAGGGCGAGCTTGAATGGAGGATAGCGATTGGAGATATCGCGAGCAAGCGTTGTGAAGAGCTGGTAAGCCTCGTCTTTGGAGCTCTCGTTCCGCACAAAAGCGAAGAACGAGCCGAGACAATTGTTCTCGAAGTGGTGTGCGACCTCATGTGCAATCGACGACTTTCCTGTGCCTGCTTGGCCGAGGAGAAGGAGCGCTCTTTGAGATTCATGATTCTCGACCCAGTTGACGATATAATCCAAAAAATCTTCGCGTGTGCCTGGAAGACAGCGCTTCTCATCACCAAAGCGCCAGCCTCCCTTACGAGGCAACTCTCTGATTTTGGCATCCAATTCTGAGTGCCATTCGTCAAATGAACGACCCAAAAAGATTAGGGTTACACACCAGCCTCCAGTACAGCAACTTCGGTGGTGACAGTAGCATGTGCAAGGAACTCTTGTCGTAATCGAACGAGAATGGCGCGATACTGTTCGACCTTTTCATCAACTTTGCCGATGATATTCTTCAAAGTTCGCTTTCCTGAAAATCATATCTTTATGATGAACGTCCAACGAGAGAGGTGAAGAAGACGTACCAACTTGCACATCCATCGTATATGATCTGATAAATCTGGCACATTCGGAGACGCACTCGAGCATCTCATCGAGGAACTTTGCCTGCAAAGACGCTGGCTCCAGGTTCCTCAAAACGTCCGCCTGTTTCGCAAATTCAAACGAATCACGTATCGCCTTGAGTAATGTTCGGACATTGTCATCACGCTGGAACTGGTGTAGCAAAGTCTGGCGGCGGTGAGAAATGTGTGAATGTCTTATATCCTCCGCAAAACATACCTCGGGGATCTTGGAGAGAAGGCTCCATGCTAAGTGGGCGTGGGGGAGCAGCTGAAGAGGGGAAAATTAGCTCAGCGAAGAACACGCAAGGCAGATAGATGTTCGGAGCACCTCAGCAATTGGACAGACAGCGTCCATGACCCACTTGATAGCATCAACAGCAGCCTTCCATGTCTTTATCGTATCCATGGCTTCTTCTGCGGTATTGACTGCTGCAGTCAGCGAGGAACTTGTGTCCGTTGACACAGTGATCGTTAAAAGGAGTGTAGCCAGGTCATTGGAGTGTCGAGCATATCCATAAACACTTCCGAAAACAATATCAAGTTCTATATGTTAGACGCTCAACCAGATACATGAATAAGAGTTCTACGAAATAGACGAACCGTGTCGGGATTCACAGGCTATCTCCTGCCTTCCAACAAGGATGTCTGTCCGCATCGTTCTTTTCGCATAAAGCGATACTGTAATACGGGAGAGTGGCTGTGCGGCACTGTAGGAGATTCAGTTGGACATGGGAATGAAAAGAAGACATATCCCACAAGGCGTCGAGGTCCTCGTTCCACTCCACACGCTGCTCCACGCTCCGCAAAGATTGTGTTCGCCATGTTCTCGCCCCATTGGTCACGGTAACATAAAACCTTCGTTCTTTTCCTGGGAGGGATTCGAGACGAGGAAGATTGTGCGCCCTGAGGACTGAGGAGCGAAGTATGTTTAAGTACTTCTCAAAGCATGATCAGTAAAGATATGTACCAGTCACATCTAGCCAGAGTAAGCTCGATTCCGTGGTGCCGGTCTGATCGCTGATCAAAGGCAGTTATCCGATCGTGAGTGAATATCATCGAAACGATGGAAATGACTGATATACCGAATTCTGGCATTTTGAGGATCTGAGCTGTATAAATTGTTAACATTGGGGGAAATCGGATGCGAGAGGCTTTGACATACGAATTCGGTTGTGCAACTTGAAGAGCCATCATAGGGAGAAGTTGAGGCAGCTACCACTGGACAGTTTACCAAGGCGCTTCTTCATTGGGAACAAACAACAAACAAAGCCGGTGATCGTGAAAAAGGATACAGTAGTTCTGGACTACAATCGCAGGATTCTTCACAGAAACAGCAGCACTTTCTGGGTGCCACTTGAAGGCCTACGTATGATATAAATATCTAAGCCTTTCGCAGCTGATGATTTGGATACCCAGTATGTGATAAAAGCAGGACACGTCACGTTTTTCACCTTCCATCCTCTGAGTGCTGTTTTCACGCACAATATTCACGCTTCTGTCTTTCTAATGAAAGCAGCTGACTCCACAAGGCAGAATTGCTCCCCACCGCATCAGCAACGAGACTACGCCAGCATCATAACCTAGACCATCTCATATCTCTCCCTGAAATGCCCGCTCAACATCCTAGGCGAAGCTAGCCCGTAAATATCCCTCGATCAATGGGGCCATCCGCGTCTTTCTGCCGCAAAGCGTTTCTCTTCTGGCAAACGCAGGACCTGCAAGATGGCGTGAAACACGTACGTAAGCTGAAGAAGAGGTAAAAATCTTTGAAATAGAATAGGAGTGGCCGACGGTTCGGGGAGGGCGCACGGACCACTCGGCCAAACAACTCCGAGTCAGGGGGTTGTGATGGACAAAATATGGCTGACATTGGCGACCGACTTCGAGAAACATGTTTCCATGTTTGGTTGGTGCTATAGTAGTACATGAAGTCCCTAAATCTGAATTGGAACGTAATGCACTACTCGTCTTGATGACGCTGATCAATACTAACGTCCGTGTGGGGGCTCTCAAAGAGCTGACCTTACAAAGACTGGTGATCATGTCCAGTCAGACTCTCTGATACCAATTCCGCACACGAAGAATACAGTACTGGAGATGCAATGGCCGCAGCGTACACATATGAATCTATCTAGACGAGTTGTCAACATCATGATATACTGTATCCCAATTTGATCCATAAACAAAGTTAGAGAAATCAAGCTCGGTGTAATCTTTACCAGCAATCCAGACTGTGTTAGGTCTATGAATATACGGCCGGTGAATCTGGGGAATCCATAAAAGATGTTCATCCTCTTCCCCATACATCCAACCATCACTGTCGATCGGGAACTTGTCCGTAAAATGGGTCTTCTCAATATCTTCTGCTCCGAGCTTTTCTTCAACGATCGTGTGATCTCGCAGGGGCGTGGTGATGCACTGCACATCTGGAGAGGATGCAGCAGAGCTGACCAATTGGGTATGTCTGGTAGACGAGCCTACTGCGACCTGTCCTATTGCAACATTCCACATGCGAATTGTGCGATCGTCAGAAGCGGAGACAATATTCTGTCCATTTGGCGTAAACGCGAGAGAAAAGATCGATGCAGTGTGTCCAGTAAACGGGCCCGCTACGACATCTCCTGTTGTAGAGTCCCAAACCCGAATCGTGCGATCGGCCGAAGCAGAGGCGATATGCTGCCCGTCTGGTGAGAACGCAACATTGTAGACAAATCCAGTTTGTCCAGTAAACGGGCCCGCCACGACCCTTCCTGTTGCCGCATCCCACACACGAATCGTACAATCGGTTGAGGCTGAGGCGATGCGTTGCCCGTCCGGCGACAGTGCAAAGGATAGGACTGGCTTGGTGTGTCCAATAAATGGGTCCGCTACAGTCTCTCCTGTTATGAAATCCCACACGCGAATCGTGCAATCAGCCGAGGACGAGACAATCCGCTGCTGATCTGGTATAAGTGCAATATCGTAGATGGTTTCGGTGTGTCCAGTAAGCGGGCTCGCTATGATCTCTCCTGTTGCGGCATCCCATATGCGAATCGTGCAATCTTTTGAACCCGATGCGAGATGCTTCCCGTCCGGCGAGAATGCAATAGACGTTACCCGATCAGTATGTCCGTAAAACGGGCCCACTACAACCTCTCCTGTTGCGGAATCCCACACCCGAATCGTGCGGTCTTCCGAGGCAGAGGCGATCCGCTTCCCGTCAGGTGAGAATGCAACTTGAATGACCCAATCGGTGTGACCAATCAATGGACCCGCTGTGAGCTCTCCTGTTGCAACGTCCCACATGCAAATCGTGCAGTCTGCAGAGCCGGAGACTATGCGTTTCCCGTCCGGTGAGAGTGCGATGGAAAAGACGGACTGAGAGTGTCCCGTAGAGGGACCCATTACTTCTCTCTTTCTAGTATCCCACACGCGAACCGTGTAATCTGCAGAGGCCGAGGCGATCCGCTCCCCGTCCGGCGAGACAGCAACACAGATGATTGAATCAACATGTCCGGTGAACGGGGCCGCTACGACATTTCCTGTTGCGAGATCCCATACACGAATTGTGCGATCGACTGAGGCCGAGGCAATCCTCTGCCCGTCCAAGAATGCAACAGAGAAGACAGCATCGGTGTGCCCAGTAAACGGGCCTGCCACAGCCTCCCTGTTGCGGCATCCCACACACGAATCGTGCGATCGGACGAAGCCGAGGCTATGTGCTGCTGGTCAGGTGAGAATGCGATGGAATAGATCTGATCGGTGTGTCCAGCAAATGGGCCTGCTATGACATTGCCTGTTGCGGCATCCCACACACGAATCGTGCGATCGAACGAGCCCGAGGCGATGCGTAGCCCGTCCGATGAAAATGCAACAGAATGGACCGCATCGGTGTGTCCAGTAAACGGGCCTGCTACGACCTCTCCTGTTGCAGCATCCCAAACACGAATCGTGCGATCGAGTGAGGCCGAGGCGATGCGTAGCCCGTCCGGTGAAAATGAAACAGATCTGACCGCATCGGTGTGTCCAATAAATGGGCCCACTAGAACCTCTCCTGTTGCAGAGTCCCACACGAGAATCGTGCGATCGTCCGAGGCCGATGCGATGCGTTGCCCGTCTGGCGAAAATGCAACACAGTAGACGGCGTAAGTGTGTCCAGTGAATGGGCTCATTACAGCTTCCCCCGTTGTGGCATCCCACACTCGAATCGTGCCATCTTCCGAGGCCGATGCGATCCGCCGTCCATCAGGCGAGAATGCTACAGACCAAGCTGGTCCTACGTGTGCTTGAATCGTCATTTCCAATGCTGGCCAATCAGACAACTGTCCGCATTTCAGAGACAATGTCCGAGGGAATTTGTGAAGGTAGTGCTGGACGATCGGCGAAGAGGACGGTGCGAAGGGGAGGGCAGATATATATATGTGCGGAGCGCTTCTTGCTATCGCCATTCCGAAATATCGCACAAATGCGAGCGCATCATTCACCAATGCCAACAGATGCTCTACCTCCAATTGGGAAATCTGTTGCGAATAATCACGAGATGTCATATGTAATTATAGGATGTGCCCACCTTCTGCCGCAACCACGTCTTCAGAGATGCCATTGCTGGTGAAGCAAGGCTAACACTGTTCTGGATGCTAAGCACTTCCAGCCAAAATAGAAATCTTGTCTCGAAGAGCGATTGGAGTTTTGTGAAGAGCTCATGTTCGAAAGCAACATGTTCTAGATGGACGCCCCAGAAAACACAGGCATACGACAAGGCAGGTGGAATATATGTGGCAGTTCGATATTCGATGTCTGGAACGTTCCTGTTGGCAAGATATGACGACTCCAGTTTGCAAATGTTGAACTTGAGGTTATCCATCATTAAGCCAAAGCAGGAGTGTGCCAATCGATGGTGAGCCTTGCCAAGGTCGACGTGAAATATTCCACTCTTCTCACTGGCCAGAAAGTCACGGAATGATGTGTGGAGGGGAACAATGGGGCCAGTGTCATCAGGTGAACTGACATTACGGAGCAGTGAGCCAAGGTGACGCAGCATTTCAACCACGCAATCAGAATCCTCCGGGTCAGGATCGTCGGGATCATCCTTGGGTGCATATTGTCGCAGAGCAATCAATGAATTGATGGAAAGTGGCTCGATCGCAGCAAAAATCTGTCCCATAACGGACCGAAATAGAGTCCTTGCAGCAGGCGGTTTGAAATAACCCTTGAGAACTTCTTCGTATAACTGGTCCAACGGATCTTGTCCATCGCGATCTCGAGAGTGTCCCAGCAGACGTTGTACGACCTGTCTCTTGCTAAATCCAAAACTAGGAGGAGGATTGTTTATCAATCCGCATGAAACAGCTGCCCACTGAAATAAGCCTTCCGCCGCCTTTGCCAGTTTGACACCATGTCGTTCGAACACCTCAGAGGGGAGCTCGCTCTGAAGATACAAGCAAATATCTTGCTCCGTCTTTGAAGCGAGTTTGGAATCATCCATGTATAGGGTGTTTATGGGCGGCGCGTTGACGAACGCAGGTTCGATATCATTCTCCGGCCTCGAGGTGATGAGAACGCGGAAATTGGATGGCAAGTCGAGGAGACGTTGAGCCAGAAATCTGTGCAGCCCATTCTTGCCAGTTGCATCACCGCTCTCATCCAACGCATCGATAACGATGAGAATTGGATCGTCAAATTGCAGGCTCTTGAGCGGTTCAAGGAGGAGCCGTTCGAAAAGTGTACGATAGTGTCGAGTGGTAAGAAGAGACGGATCGCCTTTAAGCGCCCTCCCGAGAGCGAGCTTGAATGGAGGATAGCGATTGGAGATATCGCGAGCAAGCGTTGTGAAGAGCTGGTAAGCCTCGTCTTTGGAGCTCTCGTTCCGCACAAAAGCAAAGAACGAGCCGAGACAATTGTTCTCGAAGTGGTGTGCGACCTCATGTGCAATCGACGACTTTCCTGTGCCTGCCTGGCCGAGGAGAAGGAGCGCTCTTTGAGATTCATGATTCTCGACCCAGTTGACGATATAATCCAAAAAGTCTTCGCGTGTGCCTGGAAGACAGCGCTTCTCGTCACCAAAGCGCCAGCCTCCCTTACGAGGCAACTCTCTGATCTTGGCATCCAATTCTGAGTGCCATTCGTCAAATCAACGACCCAAAAATTTGTGGTTAGGGTTACGCACCAGCCTCTAACACAGCAACTTCGGTGTTGACAGTAGCATGTGCGAGGAACTCTTGTCGTAGTCGAGCGAGGGTGGTGCGGTACTGTTCGATCTTTTCATCAACTTTGCCGATGATATTCTTCAAAGTTCGCTTTCCTGCAGATCATAACTTTATGACGAGTGCCTAACGAGATAGGTGAAGAAGACGTACCGACTTGCACATCCATCGTATATGATCTGATAAATTTGGCACATTCGGAGACGCACTCGAGCATCTCATCGAGGAACTTTGCCTGCAAAGACGCTGGCTCCAAGTTCCTCAAAACGTCCGCTTGCTTCGCAAATTCAAATGAATCACGTATCGCCTTGAGTAGTGTTCGGACGTTGTCGTCACGCTGAAACTGGCGTAGCAACGTCTGGGGGAGAGGTGAGAAGAGAGTGAATACTCCAAATCCTCTGACAACGCAAGGAGACACACCTCAGGGATCTTGGAGAGAAGACTCCATGCTAAGTGGGCGTGGGGGAGCAGCTAAAAGGCAGAAAGTTAGCTCAGTTAAGTATGCGCAGATCCGAAGTTCGGCATACTTCAGAGATAGGACCAACAGTGTCCATGACCCACTTGATAGCATCAACGGCAGCCTTCCAAGTTTTCACCGCATCCATAGCTTCTTCTGCGGTGTTGACTGCCGTAGTCAGAGAGGAACTTGGGTTCGTGGACGCGGTGATCGTTAAGAGGAGTGTGACCAACTCTGTTGAGTGTCGAGCATGTCCGTCACCACTGTTAAGAACAATATTAAGTTCTACATGTAGGACAGTTAGCCAGACGCAAGAAGAAAAACTATGAAATAGTCGAACCGTGTCGGGATTCACAGGATATCTCCTGCCTTCCAACAAGGATGTCTGTCCGCATCGTCCTTTTCGCATACAGAGATACTGTGATCCCGGAAAGTGGCTGAACAGCTCTGCTGGAGACTCAGTAGGGCATAGAAATGAAAATATGAAAATTCCCACAAGGCGTCGAGGTTCTCATTCCATTCCGCGCGTTGCTCAACGCTCCGCACAGATTGTGTCCGCCATTTTCTTGTCCCATTGGTCACAGTGACATAGAACCTTCTTTCTTTCCCTGGGAGGGATTCGAGACGAGGAAGATTGTGCGCCCTGAGGACTGAAAGGAGAAATACATTTGGTACTTCTCGGGGAAGTGTAAGTAATATACGTACCAGTCACATCTAGCCAGAGTAAACTCGAAGTCGTTGCGGCGACCTCAGGTTGATCGCTGTTCAAACGTTCAAGGTACCAGATGTCCGATCGTGAGCAAATATCGAACCGATGGATGTGACTGATTTACCGAGTTTTGATATTTTGAGTATTTGAGCTGTAAAAACAGTTAACATCGGAGGACATCGGATGTGAGAGTGTTTCACATACGAATCCAGTTGTGCAAGAGCCATCATAGTGACAAGTTGAGGTGACCGCTGGAATGCGCCAACCAAGGCGCTTCCTCGCTGGGAACAAACAATAAACAATAGAGATCTGAGATCGATCAAGGCAGCATCGATCGATCGACGCGAAGCCAGTAGGCCTGGGGCACTTCAGCGTGAGTTTTTCATCCGGCGTGTGCAGTTTTCACGCTCGACATCATGCTCAACTTGAAGTCTTTCCAATCTAAGTAAATAATAATCATTCTGCAGCCAACCGATTGGGAATCACTTTCCACCTCACCACTAACAGATTTCGCCAGTACCATAACTTAGACCATCTCATCTCTCCCAGAAAGACATGCTCAAAATCCAAGGCAAAGCTAGCCTATAACTTGGCGAAGCACAGGCAAGACCTTACGTGGTCATGACGACCGACTTCGAAAAAAGTCCCTAAGGATCCCGTGTATTGAATAGAGCTAGAGTAGTAGCACTTCGTTATGTAAATAGCTCATTTGGAACATAATACTCGTCCTTAAAACGTGAATGCCTGAACACTGTCCTTGTGATTTGACAACAAGTTTGACAACGTCGTGGGCACGCTAGACATCGCCCAAATGCCTACTCATCGGCCAAAATGAGCCGTCCTTACAGTGACCATCGTCAGACAAATTCTCTTGGGTGGATTCCGCACAGGAAGGATATAATACTCGTGGATGCACTGGCAATGGGTACATATGATGGCACGCTCCAGGCGTCGTCTAAACGCCTTCAAGATCTCATTGGATCAAAAGTCCTGACATTCAGGTTACAGTGACTGTCGTCAGGCTGATTGTCCGGTGCCAATTCTACACACAAAACGTACACTACTCGAGGGTGCAACGCATACTGGCACTGTTATCCTAATCCCAGGAATTGTCCTACGTCATTGGCAGACAACTGCTTGAACAGTGTAAACTCGTTTCAAGTTATTCATCGGCATGCCTTTAAGCAACACTATGCTAGACGAACCATTACGATTATTGGTGTCTATGAGCCGGAAAAGCCGACTGAAATAACATCATCACAGCGGAACGAAATTCACATTTCTGAAATTTATAGAGCAGCCCTGTTTCAACGGTGATACAGTACTCAGAGACGACTTACAACACGAGTCTGCGGTTTCTATTTTCAAGTTATGTTTTACTTTCAGACGACGCTACTCAGATCAAAACTTCCGTCGCTCCCCTTGACCGCGACGCCCTTCTCAGTCACGATCGCTGTGATCAATTCCGCAGGGGTAACGTCAAAACTGGGATTATAGATCCCGTCCAGTCCTTCGGGAGTGATCAGGACGGCCGCCTGAGCCCTGTTACCCTGGGCATCGAGGGAAGAGGGATACAGAGCGCCGCGCACGACGCAAGCCTCCAGCGGAGGACGGTGCTCGATGGGAATGCTTTTAACATGAGGTTCAGCATGATGCAAAACTTATAGATGAAGCGCACACCTACCCAGAGCCGTTGGCGACGTCTAGATCAACTGTTGTGACTGGTGCGACAACAATGAAAGGGATCTTGTGACGCGCTGCTAGCACCGCAGCATTGTACGTGCCGATCTACTCGGAGATTGAGCTCGTTGGACTTGCGACGTATAGAAGAAGTACTAGCGTACCTTGTTGGCTGTGTCGCCATTTCTGGCTATCCGATCCGCTCCAACGGCTAGCCGGAGAACGTTAGAACGAAACGGAGGTACGGGGATTGGGTGATAGACCCACCAACGGCGTGTATAGTGTAATGTTGAAATAGCGAACCCACCATGGTATCAACAATCATCGTGGATGGGATTTGCAATGTTTTGAGCTCTAGAGCAGTCAATCTGAAACGATTGGGCGTCATGAAAGGGGAAGCCGACGATAGCTAGGCAAAGGCACCTGGAACCCTGGTGATATGGGGCTGTCTGCGTATAATATGCTCTCCCGAGTTTATTCGTTTCGTGTAGGTAAGTTATCAGTCCAAGGGCGGTACCATAACCCTAACCAAGAGGCATCGTGTTAACTGCAGAGTCGTGCCAGAAAGGAAATCAAACCTACCGATGTAGCCAACGAACCGGTGTTGCAAACCGTCAATACATTCAGGCCCTCCCCAGAGCCGCCTTTGGCTTTCACCTCCTGGACCAGCCAGTCTCCGCCCCACTTGGTCATTGCCTTGTTACGCCCGACGTCTTCAGCCGCGACCTGCCTACCGTCTTGTATCAAATCCTCCGCTATAGCGCGCGGGTCCTTCCCTGCATCTAAAGAGGTTTGGAGCGTGCGCGCGAGACGACGCGTAGCAGCTCCAAGGTTGACGGCAGTCGGACGCGCGGTGAACAAAAAGTCGAGAATCGGGGATACATGCGCCTTGAGGCTTTCAGGTGAGGAGAAGTATTCTGGTGGAGTGTGGGCTCGCAGAGCCCGGGAAAGGTGCTGCGAGACGCTGAGAGCGGCGAGAGAGGCTATGGCAGGCGCGCCACGGATCTGCCACAGGAGGAGCACATTTTACATGTTGAGAGCGGGACGGGGGCTTACTTTCATCGTCTTTATCGCATCATGTGCCTGCTCGATGGAGTCGATTGTCAGCCACTCTGTAGTGTGAGGCAGAATGAGCTGATTAACGATCTCAATTTTGTCATCAGACAGCCTGATGGAAGTGAGTGTATCAACCATATTTATCGATCTCGCCCATCGATTCACAACAAACCTGAGGAAGATCAAGGAAAGTGGTCACCCCATGGGCTCAGGTTAGGGTTGAGAACCGAGGAATCGAATTTGGCTATATTTTTACCTTTGCCCGCCAAATGCCAAGAGGGAGGAGAAAAGATAGCACGATTCCACTCTCCCGCGCCCTGATCATCCAGCGAGCTTATCGCGATAGGAAGGCGAAGCACCTTTCCGAGTTGGAAGATCGATGTCGTAAGGCCGAAGAGGAAAACGAACGTTTACGAGTGGAGCTCCAACTTGCTCGATCCGACTCTGTCGTTGCATCCATTCATAGCGACCTCGTAAATCGGTTCGCATAACTTTTCGTATATCACGTACTAATCTTGATCATGATAGGCTCGAGTATGCTCTGACCTCATGGAGAACTTGGAGAAAACGCAAAAAGCGTTATCCCTTTTACAACAGAGGGCTCTCGCCATCACCTCTAGAACCCCACACGAAATGCAAAGGTGATCGTGACACTGGTCGTGAGACATAGCTACTTTCTTCTCATTTATCCTCAGAATGGAACCATCTGCCATGGAGCTTGATATCGCGGCAGTCCTCACCCAGACACTTCGACAAGACTCGTTTGCACCTGCATCACAACCACAACAACCTGGGGACAAACGTCAAAGTGTTGAACCGCTGCTCGAAGTGACCACGAATGAGGATGAGAGCCCTGAATGTTGTGGGGGAATCATTAATTGCGAGGGCCTCATCGAGTGACCATCAGCGTCCAAATTGGTTGTTATGGTATCCAAACATAGACATTATACGTCAACCTGCAATCAAGCTTACGTCGTGGGTTATCGGGAATCTAAGTTTATAGTGAGATGACCTCCCAAACAATCTCTTACAATGATACAAAGACGTGCCGAGACTGCTCCCAGATCGGGAATAGACGTGATATCGTTGATCTCTCTTCAGGATAGCGCGCATGACAAGTGTTTCGGAAATGAAATGGAACTGGGGAGTCCACCTCAACTTGATATGGGTCAGCACACACGCAAACGTGGATATGGTATACGCAAATTGTACGGCATTTCCGTATTAAGCTGTCAAGGGATAGTAACGCAGTCCTGAAACACCGGTGTTGGAGCACGTTGGTGGGTCGCTGCTGCCTATTTTGTGTGGCTCCATATACCGGGAGGCGAATCCAAGCTATCAGATGAATGATATTTATAGATGATTGTATTCGACGCGATTGGTTGAACTTACATCGGCAGGAGTGCGGGGAGAGCTGTTTTTAGGAGGCGCAGAGACGTCAGAGAGTAACACCACAGGGGGAATGTCAGGTTCGGAAGAGGTCGGAGCATTCAATTGTTGATCGCGTACTGCTATGAGGCGGCATGTTAGGGGGAGTGGTAAGGCCGGTAAGGGACGGCTCCCGGAGTAGTCGTGGGAAATATTGAAAATTGTGTTGTCTATAAAATTCGTCCAAGTCGTTTGACAGAGCCCCGAGCTGCCTCGCTCTTTCTTCTACAAATCTATGATATATCCCACCTGGTATTCTCTTTTCACTCTCTTTCACCGTTTCGATGCTCACCCTTGTCCCTTCCAGCTTTTTTAATCAGATCGGAATTGTGCTTTTCGGGCCCCTTGCATTCCTCCTCGTTGATACAGACAGGCCCCCTTAGAGTCCCCTCACCGCCATCTTTCTAGCGCCCTTGTCCCAGCTGCCCTCCCTCCCTTCCATGGGATAAACCATCTTCCGAATCCCTGAATTAGCACTACGACTTCACCATCGTAGATCCGGAAACAATTATTCATAGCCTCCTGAACACAACGAATACACTCCTGCCATCACACGCAACCCCTTGATACCCCAATAAGCTATCATGGTGAACACACTGCGCACTTCCATCTTCCGTCCCACCAGTCAGCCACCCTCTCCTTCGACTCCTCAGCGGTCCGATGCTACATCAAATGACAAGTTACCGCGGACCACCACCATGTTATCTCTAGCCGGGTTTAAGAAGCCACCTGTGCGGTCAATGTCACTGCCCCAAGCAGCCACCTTTCAGGACGGCTCTTACCTTCAGGTCCTCAGTCTCAAGCTTAGTGAAGGGGTTTCCAAGGCGCTTGCTCAACCTTTCTCCACCGCACCTGGTAGTGAGACCCTTAATGGGAGGCGTCCACTTCCAGCCGGTCGAGGACGGGAGTTTGGGTCTCTTATTTCCGTGTAAGCGGTTCATACTTGTGATATCAACTAGGTTATTGTTAATCTGACCGACAGCGAGCTGAACGCATCCCTCGATAATCCACACCTCCATAAGGCAGTCCTGCGGTCGCTGCAGCGCCCTCTGTCCGCTTTGTTGATGAACTTGTCAAACACTTTATTGCAACTAGTTTCCTCTCCCGAGTTTCTCAACCCGCCTGCCCCAACTCCTCAGGCTCCGAACCCTAACCCCACTCAGGCTCATGCGTTGTCCTGTGCAACCTTTGCTGGTGAGTTGCTCGAGGTCTTTGATGAACTCGGATTGGGCCTAGATTCGGATTCTCGAGGAGATGGTTTAAAATCTACGAGAGAGGCACTGGTTTCCGTCAACACGAGAGTCATCCATCCGTTGGTTGCGGGGATCAAGACTGAGCTTACGTCGCTCGTTGAAGCACTTGAATCTCCCGCTCCGACAACCGCCCCAAAAACTGGTACATCGTCCTCAAAGGCAGTCGTCACTCAGCACCCTTCCATTACCACTCTTCAGGCTGTCGTACCAATCTATGCGCGTGCCTTCACGCGCTACTTTACTACTACTGTCAATCAGTCCTACCTCGCGTCTTTGGAGATTTCTGTAGTTTGGCGTGCCCTCGTGGCCATCGCTCACAGGGTTCCTTCGCAGCTAACACCATCGTCTTCGCCAAATCTCGCACTCGTCGTGGCGAAGAAGGTTGGCACTTCCCCCCCAACTACACCCCCTTCTACGCGGTTTATGCTCAAACTTCCCCAGTCTCGTCCCCCTTCACCGCCGACTATACAACCCTGCATGCCACCTATTGTTGGTGACGCTCGCATTGTATGCGATTTGCTTTCCTCACTACCTCGTCCTACCGCCGATAAAGAAGCCACACGACTGGCCCGGGAGGCTGTCGATGATGCGTGCGATGGGCTTAGGGCTCTTCTGCGCCTGCTGGAGTCTGTGCTGACGGTTATCACCCGTGACCCGGCAGAACTCGCCCGTGAACTGGGTGTTTCATGCACGGGCCTGCCGACGTTGATCACACTCCCTATCCTGCTAAACACATATGTGTTCACCGACGAGAAGGGCGGCCCTCGTTCTGTCCCTTCTATCCTGGGTCTCTCGGAGGAGCGATACCGCAAGGAGTGTCTCACTGGATTCGGTAGAGCGGAGGAGTGTACTGTGGCAGTTGGCCAGAGAGTACTTGATGTGCTCTCGAACCAGTCAGGGCTTTTATCCGATCCTGCCGCTGAGGCAGTCGTCCGTTGGCTCAGAGTTGAGATTACAACAGCAGACTCGTAGGTTTCTAGTCAAGGTTATGGATTGTGCCACAGGTTGTCAGTCCCTTTGGTTTTTCTTGCCGTGCCTATGTGATTTCCCTTTAGATTTTGGATGCATGAATCTAGGATAACAGGTTTATTTTCTTGCATTCCGTCGACCAGCCTATATGTTGATTACGTGCTGCGTTCGTACTAGGTTAGATTAGTTATTTATATACGTATCAACCTGTGTAGCGTTAAGTACGCGATGATACCTGATAGAATCTCGATTTGTCAATGCTTCATCTACATCACCAAGTCTGTCGTTTGCTTACATTTCACCAGTCAAGAAGTGGGCCCCGCCACGCCAGAATGTCTCCCCACCAACGATAATGGTGCAAGGTGGGGCCAAGATTCGGACTCGGTATCCAACCGTCTCGACGCTTATCGATTATCTCCGGCGAAATAAAGATCCCTGTATGTACCACCTGCGCGACAAAAAAAAAAATTTTTTTTGAAGGGGAACGAAAGGGACTTCTGTCGGATGTTTCGGGACGATTGTGTCGTCATTGTGTAGGAGATTCATTTACACCAACAACAGGTTTCGGACATCTTCGGCCACGCATACAGTATGACCGGTTTTTATTGTTTTGCGTTTTGTTTTTGAACTTTTTAGGTCTGGTGTGCTGGTTCGAGGCAGGGGGCACATCCGATCTTTTTTTTTTTTTCTTATAGAAGATGTTCAATTGTACCGCTAAACTCTTCTGTATTAAGTGTCAAATGCAAACTTCTCGATGGGGTTCTCGGATGTTTCTAAAAACCCGCAAAAACGTTCCTTACGCCCAAGCCAAGAGGTACAGCATCACACACTCCTGTTTTGTACGTTCTCTAGCCCGACGTGTTTGCGCTCTATTTCCACTTGAGAGCGCGTGGACTGATCACAAGGTGGACACTGTACGGGGGTTTCTTCACCGGATCCACGATTATTCTTGAACGGTTCATCATAGACGCCCATATTGTCGTCCTCTTCCGCCCCCATGGAATATCACGGACCATAACTATCCAAGTGTTCGTGATGGTACCTTTCCGTGTATCCCGGGTACTGTATAACTATTTCGGAGAATGGAATTGCGTATTCTTATTTTTGTCTGACGGCCGTCATCCAAGTCACCGTAGTTCCGCGGACGCGCTCTAATACAATGTAGTAGTACTGTACTGTACCGAAACAAGCCAATGGGTTTCTTTATTCAACAACGAAGACAACAAGAAAAAAAAAGAACACGTGCGGTCTCACACCTAAGGATTCTCCAGATCACCATCAAACTCAGGACCGCCGCTGACCTGCAGCTCGTGCATGCTCTCGTACGTGACGGCTTTGAGCAAGTTTCCGGGACCCTCAGCGATGAGCGCTTCGAGCTCGTCGTCACTCTTGACGAGCAAAATCCCCGCGAAAGCGTGCGAGTTGATGCTCAGCAACGAGCCCGACATGGCGAGTGTGTGCGTCTCGCACCGCCGTGGGAACACATACATGTGCGAGAGCGACAGCAAGACGTTGTACGACAGCGTCCCGCTGTCACAGTCGGTCGTGTGTCGCACAGTCGAAATGCAGAGGTCGAGCAGGTCTATGAAGGCTTGTGCCAGTGCTGGCTCTAGCTCGGCGGGCGTCGCGGACGTGGGCAGATTCAGTCGCCGGACGTGGTGGGCAAAGGGGAGAGTGGGCAGCGCGAACGGTTTGTCTGTAATTGTTTTTTTTTTTTTTCCCAGAGCGTCGGAGTTAGACGGGAAGATGGGGGAGGAGGGTGATGCGATTAGGTCTTTGTTCGGAGGGGTGGCTCGGGTAGGACGAGGGAAGATGCTAACCTTCTTTGCCTATGCGTGCGGCTTTGGCAAGCCGCTCGATGGGAGGGCCATCCTCATTTTGTATAGGCAATAACTGCAAATGCTTGTGCGGCTGACTCGCGCCACTACGGTCGCCGCCTTCCAGAGGGAGAAATATGACATTTTAGATTTTATTTGAGCCAAGGACCGCGTACGCACAGTTGTAAAAAGCGAATAGATGCTTTCCCGCCTTGTGCGCTGCGACGAGTAGTAGATACGCCTGAACGAGGTCGCTTGGATCCAACGGGGACGTCTGACTTCGGAATTCTGCAGGCACAAGCAAAGCAAAGCGACACGACGCGTCGCAATGAATCTGTCCTGTGCGTCGTGTTAGAGATCTTTTGATAGTACGAACCTTTGGTAACCAAGAGGAAATGCCCCTCGATGACAGAATATTTATTCAACTGCAAACGCGGGCGGCGCGCGCGCAAATCAGTCAGTTGACAACGGTCAATCTTGTCCGGCGGAAAGCATGTGGCGACGGACGACGACCACATGTACAATGGTGATACTGACCAGGACTACGTATTCCCTGCCCTCTCCTTCATCGCGCAGTTCTCCGACATAGAGATTCGGGTTGTAAGGCGGGCTGAACACGTCCGTGTGTTTCTCCTTTTCGTGTTCATCATCGCCGCCGCTGCTGCTGCTGCCTTGTGGTTCAAAGTGCGGAGTTTGCGACCTAGGCTTGTGTAGAAATGCTGGGCATAACCTGATCTCGAACTACACAACGGAGGAGGCCCGGAACGAAAGGAAAGACAACCGTTGCGTTGGAATAAAAAGGCATCCCATCACACATCGTCATCATCATTATCTCACGGCGGTTGAAGTAACCCACGTCAATGCCCAGGTCTCTATGGATATGGGCTTCTGAAGGGAAGAAGAGCAGATCGCCGGACGCTCTGCCCCTGTCGAAAGTTGGTCCGATGAGCGAGATGATTGTCGATGGCGTCGATATGGGCATTGTTATCTTTCCGCAACAATGTGACACGCGAGATCAGACAACAAGAAATACAGTAGTGGGCGAAAAGGAGTATCGCAAACAACAGCAGATGATAATCAAGATGAAGACGAATTCACACGAGGCCGCGTGAGGGTTTCACAGGCACCACCGCTAAAGCTCAGCCTCAGATGGTACAATGTCTATTCCTCTTGTTAGATCAGAGACAATGAACGTAATGCGATGTATTTAGTACCAGAAAACAGAATAAAGAATACAAAACAGAAAAAAAAAGCAGGTTTTGGCTTCTGCGCCACGGGACCCAGCCGAAGCGCGGTCGGGTGTATGAATTCAGGGAATGATGCAATTGTAATAACTGCAATGCAAGGTGCCCGAGGACAACATCAAGCGTGCTCGGCTCTGCCTCGGTTGTCCTTTGAATCTTGCATCACCTCCCCTAACCTTATGGCGCGGGTATAGCAAAAGATGGCGGCAAGCGACCAAATAGCTCCATTCGTTCCCTACGTCGCGAAGGAACGACCTCAGCCATTCGTCGATGGTGGCGAGGAATGAGACAAGGGAGACGCACCTGGTAGAAGATAATGGCAAAGAACGTCTGGAAAAGCAGTAGCACGACTCTGGCGACCAGGCTCCGATACAAGCCAGTCCCTTTCATAAACGGCGCGGGGTATTCGAGAGCAACGATGAAAAGACCGATGAGGATGGAGAATATTTGTATCACGGGAGCCTTGACTATGATGTCGATGAAGAATAAATTCGAATTCGATGGTCTTGAAAGAAGGGAGAGAAGAGATTAGACAGACAGACAGGTGGGGAGGAAGGGAGACGCACTGTAGACCTCCGGGGTTACGACTGATTCCACCGACAAAGTCCCAAAAGAACTTGCGATAGATGAGGCCAAAGTAGCCCGCCCAAACCGTGTCTGCGTGTAGTTAGCAGGCTGTGGATAGAACAAGGAACAGATTCCGACGTACAGACAGAGGCGGTGATGGAGACGTAGCGCGCGTACTCGTGCCAGATGAGTTTTCCCATTTCTCTACGTTGAAAAAAAAAAGGCTGTTTGTGTTGTGTCGTGTGAGGAGGGGGAGTTAAGGAAAGTTAGGGGAGAGTGAGGGTGAGCAAGAAACAATTCGAGGTGTGGCCACTGGGACACAGAAGAGTATGGACCTGCTTGCAGGGGGGAGAATTTGTGTCACACCGGGAGACGAAGATAAAGAATGGCAAGAGAAAGAAGAAAGAGCTCTGCTCGAAGAAAAGGTGAAGAATGAGAAATAAGGAACGAAGGCAAGGAATGAAGAACCACCAAGCTCTGTGCATTCTGATTTTGTCAGGAACAATGCGTGTCCCACGCTCACTGCCTCGCGGTCATCGGTCACTTGACGACCATCGCCAAGCTCCCTCGGCTGCCACCGTGACAGTAACTTGCTCTTCTCTATCCTATCACATAAATTTATTGCATGTACAATCAAGTCCAAAAAATGAAAAGAAAAAAGGTTGATGATTCATACGGTAAACTCAGCCCTCTACTTCCACTGGTATATCCAACGTAGGCGGCCGGGCCATGTGCACTGGCACCTTCATTGGCTGATTGGTGAATGATCATCAATCGATGGTAACCCCCATTCAGATTTCTCACGACGCACCAAGTGACCTCTGCCCTTGATCCGTGTCTCGTCCATAAAGGGATGTCCATTCGACACTCCGTACCCTTGGCCTTTCTCTACAATCCCGGCGTCCAAACGGGCGTCTCCGAGCCTGGACGCGAACGCGAACGCAAACGAAGACCGCGGACCGACTCCTGATACAGGGGGCGTTTGCATCGGAAGTCCCGGCGTCCTCGGTGTCGGCCAAATGGGCCAAGGCAAACTTTGCAGGCTATCATGACCTAGCGGCGGGCTATCATGAACTTGCGGGCTATCATCATGATCACGATCGCGGTCATCTCGTTTGACCTGTCGACGGCGCATAAGAGCGATCGCCAATGTGACGAGCAGGAGTAGCATGAGGGTCCCCGTTATCACTCCTGCGATCAGGACGTCGGTGCGCACTTTTGCATGGTGTGCTGTACTTGTAGTACTGTTGCCTCGAGCCAAACCGTTGCTACTACTCCAGGTTGAGCGCAAACTGGACGCCAGGACAAGACGGTTGATACCTACGTCCAAGATACCTGGGTCCGATTGTTTTGTGAAACAGTTCCTGGGCTCTGTGGCCGCACGCTCTTACTCTCGCTGTCATTGTTGAAGGTGGGGGGGATGGCATTGAAAACGACTATCCTGTCGATGTCCGTGAAGTTCCCCGTATTCTGATCACTACTATTTTGTGGGCTCGCAGTCAGTGTGAGGTTGTGGGAACCGGGTGCAAAATTATTCGCAAAGTACTGCAAGGTGATCAATCACGGGCACAGCTCAAAGCACAATTCAACTGACCAGCAATGTCTTTGCAGGTGATGAGACCATCAGCTCACGCCACAAGGAGAGACCGGTGTACGTACTCCAGCGTGCAGACTGCTAGCCAATCCATTCGGAAATGCCCTCGTAACACCGTCTACCGTTACAGTATAGTTTGCGTGTTCAGGTGAGACCGTCCCATAGACAGCGACCGCATTGCCGTTAAATGTGAACTGTGCCTGTGCTCCCCCGGTCTGGGTGTGGCTAGTGACGATCAATACGAAGGACCTGGATACACTATTTGCATGCGCAACTTACTGATGCGTGCCATTATAAGATCCCTCCAAATTTCCAAGAGCCCAGTCCTTAGGAGTAGGAAAATAGTGGATGTCAGGGCTGGTATCATCTGTCGTTGTGTTCGTTATCGTTGCGCTGCGACCGAAGGTTCAATTCGGATGCCGTGTCACGTCAAATAACAGACACACTTTGGAGAGCCAACCTGGGTATCGAAAACAATCGAGTCGAGGTCGATTGCGGAGCCAGTGTTAGTGATCACGGCGGTATGAGGACCGTCGATGAGACCGGATCGACCACCGAGCAATTGCTGGAATGACGCGTGTTGAGATTGGGCATTTCCAGATACAGACAGGCCGTCGATGGAAATGTTGAAAGTACCGTATTCGGGCCTTTTCGCACCAAAGAACCATATTCCGGTACCTGGGACAACGAATTCAGAAATGTCCAAAGTCGCAAGGCGAAACGAGACATGCCATTGAATTGAATAGTTGCCGATGCACTCGGAATGGAAGTTGTGTGCCATGTATGGTAAGAGTATAGCTGACATAATGGATCATTCATCGATCGATCGATTTCTGTGTCTGGGTCATCATTCACCTCGTTACAAGGTGAGTCTGTCCATGCATTCGCAGGACTGTATGAAATCAACGGAGAAACGTCGTCAACTGATTAAAATAAAATGTCAGAAGTTGGAGGGTTACAGTTCAGTTCGAGATGTTCAACCAACCAATAAATTTGAAATCCACCATCAAGGCTGATGTTAAAATAAAAAAAGAGAGGGAAATTTAGTGTAAAATAGGCAGATAGGGAACCTGACTAGCAGGACCTAGGAAGGAAGGGTAACAACTGGAGGGAGGAACGAGGCTCGTGGGTCAAGCTCGCATCTATCACCGTTTTATCGTGTGGCGCCAGCTTGTCCATCAGCTGTCCGCGGTCCCCGATCGTCCTCGCATCACACAACTTATACTTTCGTATCTTTCAACTCCACATAAAAGTGCTCGTGTTATGGTGCAATTCCTCGGACCCTCGCTCGGAGCGATGCAAAAAATAGGCTGTCTATGTCCGACGGAGATCCTGTTGATTGATTACATGGCTGTGTCCCACGCCCTCAGATCATCTAATCTTATCAATGTTGAAGAAGAGGGAAAGCCGGAAACCGCACAGCCTCACTCCATCTAGTTCATTCCTTTTTTCCGTGCTTCCCTAGTGCATGCCTCCGAGGAAACAAGCAGCGAAGCTACTGCCTGGCCCGGCATCACAGTCAAAAAGTACAGAACTAGTCACCCTCGGCAGCCGTCAAGTCCAGGTCAAGCATCCCACCTGTCTAGACGAGAATGGTCTTCTCCCCTCAACCGCCCGCGCCCTCGTGTTGCGTAATGGGAAGCAGGGTGCGATGGGCACGGGCGAACTCATGTCTTTGAGAAAGCCAATCGGTCGCGAGAAGCTTGATTTATTGGGAGGTGAGCTCACTCAGTAATCAAATACACCGCCCGAATAGTCAGTCGTCTCGTCGAAAGAGGATCTCCTTGTGCAGTCGACTAGGAATGCCCTGGCTACGCCGTTCAACATCGAAAGGCTGATGAACACAGCAGATGCGGAGTATAGCGGTAGGCCCCTAATTTTTTATAAACTTTAGCCGGACCTCCCCCGTTCAGAGGAATTTTCCCTGTTTAGCCCATGTCGACAGCATCAAGTGGCTCAAGGATCCAGATCTCTTTTACCATGAACTCACCAAGGAGATCTATTCTAGTGTCTCACAGTTGACGGGAAATACCCGCAAGGACCCTCTAAACGACAAGAATACTGTAATCAATGTACTCGGTGCCCGGTAGGGGATTTCACCTGTCTGTGAGCAACGTGTGTGGCTCAGGGCTCCAATCAACTGGCTAGGGTACACAACTCATACATGATTGCTTCTGCTTGGAAGTTTGTCCGAGATCGCCTCGAGATTCTAGAGCAAAAGGGCATTATCAACGGCCAGGTTCGATCCCAGCTATCGAAGAAACCGGACCTGAGAGAGGATTACCTCGTTACGTACGATATCCTTAGTGCTCTCATCGATGCCCTCCAAACGCGGTTTTCATTGCTTGCCGCAAGAGCTGGTGTGCATCATCCGAGCTCCCTCGAAACGAACCAGTCACCATTCCCCTCCTAGACCATTTCAGAATGTACTTTAAGAAATATGAAGAAAGCGACCCGGACAACCCCGAATACATGTTCGACTGGACCGCCCTTCGTGAGGCCTACAAGTCCTACGTAGACTCGATTGTCATTGAACTCTGCCTTCCAAACTCTCGATACCCCAAGTATATTTGGCTCGCATCCTCGAGGACGCCACTCATGAAGCTCCCCACGAAAAACGGCGCTTTCCACAAGCGCTGTTTGACGCATTGGGTGATCTCGCCGTAAGCGCTCACGCCGTCCTACGGTGACCCTTCTCATGTGATCAGGTTGCGCTGCAACTGCAAGAGACGCTAGAAGCGCCCCTTCTCGGTCCACAAGGCGAGAAATGGAGACGACAATCGCGTCCGTACCAGAAGAGTTCAGCTTGTGGATCGAAGCCCAGTCTCTCTCTGAAGAGGCCTCGACGCGCCTTGGCAGTCATCTCAGCATCATCTTTCCGCTGGAGAAGACGAAGGAGAGTGGCGTCGTGGACGCCATGTGGACACGCATAAACGACGTGCGCTCGTTGCAACATCCGTGAATTGGCCCGCACTGATGCATACAACAGACGTATAAAGCCGTCGCCAAGATGGACTTGGACATGCTGTGGCAGATGGAAGATGAGTTCCTTCGCGTTCCACAATGGAGTACGACAGTGCCGCCGGATAGGCGTAACCCGAAGGCGTCCAAAGTCTTCGCGGATGAGAAGGAAACCGCGGCAGGCAAAGAAACTTTGCAGATCACGGATGGCAATGATTTTTCATCGATGCCCTCGCTAGTGGTGGCCTCAGACGTAACAGATTCCGCCGCGGCCCAGGGGGAAGGAGTCGACGAGAGCGATGACGAGTCTTCGGATTATGATGGCGAGGAGTCGAGCGCGTATGACTCGGAAGAGGAGGCAGAGCTGCGGGATCTTCTGCGCGAGGCGATGGATATTGCAAGTGCACATCCAGAAATCTTTGAAGAGAGGAAGGCGTTCGAGGAGCGGTCAAATGACAACCAATTTCTCAAAGCCCTTGGGGCGCTCAGAGGCAAGTATTGGATTTTATTATTGCAAGAAGATAATTTATGAACATTGAACGTGAATCGTGCTCAGGCCGTCTATTCTCCTCGAACCCTAGGCTCAAGACGAATCGCCAAGTCACCTCTGTCGTCTCAACTTACAAGGCCTGGATGGTATGTTTCTATTCCATCCCAAATATCTCATGGTTCACCTCCTGTATACAGACGGTAAAGGGCGCATGGTAACCGTTGAGGAGGTCGAGGACGAAGATGCACCAGTCACGGCAGCCAAGAAAAGAAAAAGAAAAAGCCAAAGAAGAAAAAGAAACCTGCACCAGTTGTAGAGGAGGGTGATGCACCTGACACCGGCTCTCCGCCGCCATCGTCGCCGATTATCGAGCCACCTTCACCAGTTATATCCACACCTCCACCCCCGTGCCACCCGTTATACAGAGCCCGCCGACGTCGCCCCAAGCCAAGAAGAAGAAACCGGAAAAAAGGCAGACGCCGACGCGTTCTTCGAGTTTGGCGTCAAGTACCTCAACCGTCTATGCAAACATGTCCACCACGTCGCTGGAACAAGCCGCGCACAGTCTGCGCATTCTTATCTGCACTCTGAGAACCTCACCGAACAAAAAGTCAAAGTCAAGACGCGCGCGAACCACAAAGTCTGCCGTTGATCGAGGGACAGGATACGAAGAAGGGCTTCTTCTCGCGATTCAGTCGCAAGAAAGACGTCGAGCCTCGCGCACAAGAAGAGGAAACAAAGGAGAAGCGGAACCTCGGCGCGTGGTTCAAGAACATGAACCGGAAGAGTACCGTGTTTTTGGCACAGATTCTGGGCGAGGACAAGAGTGCAAAGAAGGGTGGACCACCGATGAAGTGGGATCATTTTGTAAAGGTAAGCTGTGTTATTTTCCCCTGGGCGGGTAGTGAAAGACTGGTTTTTCTTGGGCTAGGTGATGATTGACATGGGCTTTGAAATGGATGCGAGCACTGCAGGTTCGAGCGTGCGCTTCCAGCCCCAGATCCGGCCGTGCGGTCGATTTCGTTCCATAAGCGTAAGTATTCTGCTGTCCATTCTAGATTTTCCGGGACATTCTCATCGTTGATCCAGCCCATCCGGAAAGCACGATAGATCCGATTACACTTCAGAAATGGGGCAAAAAACTGAAGAGTTACTACGGGTGGTCGGAAGAGATCCTCTTGCAGCATGCCAAAGCAGAATCTTGAATGCTTGTCTGTACCACGTCGCTTACCGTGGAAGGAGGGGGCTCGGCGTTTGTGGATGCGAGAAGAAATCAAGTTGGATGGAATAAACCGACGTTGTACATCTTGCGGTGCAGTTTCTGACTGGGTAGTGCAAGCGAGCTTCAACACCTCCCGTAAAACAGTATGATGGCAGAGATGTTCACCATACTGTTTTAGTGGTGGTGAACGTGTATTATTTTTTTATTTTTTTTGGTGATAGTAGGGGAGAACAATTGAATAATGACGTGAAGTGACTGCGGTGTTCGGAAGAGTGTCACGAGGTATCATCAATGCCCAATATTCTTTTTCAACCGAGTAGTGGACATCTTTGTCTTTGGAATGGCAGCTCGACCACCTCCCACTCGTCCTCACATCGGCCTCAATCCGTCTTCCCATTTCTCTTATTCGATAACAGAATGGGGCGAAGACGACGCCTGGGACAGCGCATCTGACTCCGAGTCCACCTCCAACTCTCAGTCCGCCTGGGTCCGTCCCTCGCAACAACACCCTGCGCCGCATCCCTCTAGACCGTCTGCCGGCGGCGGTATTGGCGCGACGTCGTCCGCACCCAAAGCCGTACCCCGCAAGTCCCCCCAAAACAGCTCGAGCTCGACCTCGCCTTTTCTTACACCCACGTCAGCGCGCCGAGCCCTCCACCAGGAGGAGGTTCCTCTTCTTCCCACACAGACTCTCCTTCTCTCGTCCCCGCAACACCGCACGCGAAGAACGGCTGGACGATCGTGCAAAAAGAGAGTGCGGATGGTATCGTTGACGATAGGTCCTCCCCCGAACCGCACGACTTCGCCACTTCCGATCGTGAAGGCGTCGATATGACGTTTGAAGATCTCGGCGAAGAGTTGGTCGACATGCCATTGACGGCGTCTGCGGCAGCCAAGTCACGGTTGGACGCTGCGTGCATCCGGCAGGATGCAGCAGAGATCATGAGTGGTACGCAGCGTTGTTTTTCATTGAAAAAAAATAAATACATCATCTCGTTTATCATGCGTGCTGTTTCCCGAGGAATTCAGTATTTATTTATTTTTGAACTCTTTTTTCATACAGATCCTTTGCGACTTCTTGGACGTCCCGCGGGGCGAGACGGAAGCGGTGAATCCTCGCCGTCACAGAACTCGAGATCGGGCTCTCCGCGCCACGGCGAACCTCCGGAGCGCTTGAAGCGAGAACAATCTGTCAAAGCTAACCGCCGGCATAAGTTCATGGATTGTTTATCGTGCGATGATGTGGACATGGGTCCGTCCGCTTTCACTTACTCGCTGCGCAAAGAATCATCTGACCTTTTTATTTGTTTACAAAGCCGAGCTGCGAAAATTGGCCTGGTCAGGTATTCCTGAGGATCTTCGCCCGCTAGCTTGGCCGCTACTTTTGGTGCGATCATACGTCCTCTTGCACGCGACGCTCATGGCCTCATCTTTCCAAGGGCTATCTACCACTCCCCACGCGGCTGCGCTCATCCACCCTAGAGCGGAAGCGTGGAGAGTATCAATCGCTCGTCGATCTCACCTTTGCCAAGGGCAAAGATGGCCTGGACCAGCAAATATGGCACCAGATCGAGATAGACGTGCCCCGGACACGACCTGGGGTGCCGCTCTGGATGCATTCCTCGACACAACGCGTACGTTATCCAACTTCTGTTAGCCTTGAGCTGAGCTCACTTTTTTGTAGTGTCTAGAACGGATACTGTACGTCTGGGCGATACGACATCCTGCCAGTGGGTACGTTCAAGGGATCAACGACCTTGCCACGCCATTCTTTCAAGTATTCCTCTCTGCCTATGTTGGTCCGTGTTCCCCATCGGGAATGGTGCCTCTCCGCGTCTGACATGACCGCAGATGCTGATCCCGAAGATATTAACCCATCGGTTCTCCCACACGCCGTCCTCGCCGCCGTCGAAGCAGATTCATTCTGGTGCCTGTCGCGTTTGCTCGACGGGATCCAAGACAATTATATTACCGCGCAACCCGGCATCCAGCGAAGCGTCAAGCGTATGGCAGAACTCGTCGCACGCATAGATGCGCCACTCTCCGAACACCTTGCCTCTCAAGGCGTTGAGTTTATGCAATTTGCTTTCAGATGGATGAACTGTCTGCTGATGCGCGAGATAAGCGTGAGGAATACCGTGAGGATGTGGGATACCTATCTGGTACGTCTTCACCTGGCGTTTGCTTCGGCATACTGATCACGGGCGCGTATATGACAGTCAGAAGGCACAGACGCCTTTTCTCAATTTCACCTGTACGTCTGTTCGGCGTTTCTTGTCCGGTGGAGCGACAAGCTCCGGGCGATGGATTTCCAGGTTCGTAGGAAGTTTTCATGCCGCATCACACCCGCAGATTTCTTACGTTTTTCTCCCACATCAGGGCATCATTATGTTCTTGCAGTCCCTACCGACACAAGACTGGACAGACCACGAAATAGAGATGCTCCTGAGCCAAGCTTTCGTGCTCAATTCGATCTGGCACAATGCACAGAGTCACTTTGTAGCAAAGTGAAAACAAAGCATCACACCTTCCTACGAGCCTCTCCCTAACTTTTCGCGCGTCCCTTCCCCCACCCCGCAAAGGCGCATTGATAGTATAAATGGGACTCGCAGGAGGTGTTTGTATATCGGTCAAGGCGGCAGCAGAGAGAGATGTGTATGATTTGTGTCTGTCTACGTACTTGACTTGCGCGAGTCGTATTTGCGTTGTATGGCCTCTGCCATCTCATTCGCGGCTGCTTCGGTAACGAGCCGGTGACGATAGTGCATCGTCTGCGCGTCGTTTCCAGGTGATGCATGTGGCGTAAAGTTCACACAAGAATAACTTGAGACGGGGAAGAATGGGAACGCGTGGGATGGTCGATTAGACGCGCCGCGACCACTTTGTGCTTCTTGGGGAGACATATAAATGGGCTGGGGAAATCGCAGTTCCGAATACCGTGGCCAGAACAATGAGCTCGTGCACATTGGAACAATCGAGAGTGAGAAGGTACTAGAGTGGTAGATCAGTTCACATACTTCCGAGTCAGCCGCTGATTGTTGCGTCCGCTTTGCGTTTGCGTCTCGCCCACTTCTTACTCATCGTACTCATCATCATTTGGTTCGTCTAAGGCAAAAATGTGTAAATCCCGCCCTTTCCTTTGCGTGGAATTCGACAGGAAAGAAAGTTACGAACACGGCGCCATGAGCGACAGCTGATACTGGTCCTCGCGACGTCGCAAGGGCAGAGTTTTCCCAAAAATTTCCTCTGACATCCCAACATTGCCAGGCTCGATTGACCCCTTAAATTACATGGGCCCCCTCTGCGGCGTTTTCAAATGTTCCAGGTCCACATTGCGTCCCGTGATCGCCTGCCAGTGTCTGGGCACTCGACGGCGTTTTTCCAGGCCAATTTCATCTCAACGTTCCAACGTCATCGGTATGAACGCCCACGTTCACAACATCGAGCTGCTCCGCACAGGATAGACGGGTTCCCACCAAGGCTTCTCTTTGTTGAGAGAAAACGGTTTATTCATGTAGGGGAATACAGGTCAACGCTAGTGTACCACAAAGTCGTTGACAGTGTACTCTCACTAGGCACTCACTAGCATGGCCGCGGCGATGACATAACAACCATCCAGTCAACATCAATGTGCCTACAGTTCACACGAAATTTTTTGTCTAGTCCGCCTAAGGTGCCATTTTTCTCTCAAAGGGTGGCAGTTAGGGCCGACATCAGGGCTATTCGTCGCCTATTGACGCATCCCACATCATATTCCAACCCTTACCTACTGCGACAGTGGTGATGGTGTCTGGAGGTGTTAATGGGACCGTCTGCAATGAGCAGCAGTATCAGCAAAGCCTGACATCTCTAACTAATCCACATCCAACCATCTCATGCTTGACACGTGATCAGTCCTTCGGCTTGGTGGCGAGTAGCAGGCCTATCTGTCTGTCTATTCATCTGAACTCAGCTCACATATAGGTAGCAGTTGAAGCCTCCCTCCTTAGTCTCATCTTTGTCGTTACAATTCTCGGTTTAATCGGGGTACGCTTGGCCTCCCTTCACCTGATTGTCCAGTGTGACAATATGTTTTGCAGCGGAATGCACTACTGAATAGGAAGAGACTTCTAGGTGCCAGTGATGACCGAAAACAAGTCAAGTTGTTGGAGACACCCACTGACATTTTCTTGGTTTGTTTGGTGGCTATGTATCTCCCTACTCAATCTCATACTGGTTGCACGACACAGTTCTCCCTTTTTATATGCGAACTTCTCCAAGCGTTGGGTGGCTTGCTCAATATCCGATGGGTTCATAATGGAATTGTCAAAACAGGGTCATATTGCACGGCACAGGGCATCATCTTGCAGGGCAGTCAAGTTACAGCCGCACTAATCACTCTTGTGTGTCTCTTGTAATGTCCTTGGGTTCAAACACTGACATACATTGTGCCAGTTTCTTGCTATCTACACGTTTGTCATGATTCTGTGGTCAGTAGATCTCAAATCGCGTGGGTTCAGCTTCAGTCTGGTTGGCGCCAGTTGTATTTTTTCTGCGCTGTGGGTCGGCAACGGTAATGGTATTCACAAGGATTATGAAGAGCCCACACCAGTATGCTGTTTCTCAAAGATTTGACGCCCCTCAACTATGACTGACTCTATGGCCAGTTTTGGTGTTGGATCAACTTGGTCTTTGTGGGGGAACGCTTAGCCGGAGAATATGTCTGGCTATGGATCACGTTGTTTGCTTCAGTGATAATGTACATCTCGGTCTTTTCATGGACAAAGGGCTGGTTGTCAATTAACATGAAAAAGTGGTACATGTTCCAACTGAGCCCCGATTACAAAGTTGGGAACACGGACAGGCGAGCTGCATTGGGACTCCTTTTGTAAGCCATGACCCCTCTCACCATGAACTTGAATCCTACTCACAAATTGTTTAGGTACCCTCTTGCATATTCCTTTATGGTCCTCCCACTCTCTATTGCACGTTGGTCGGTACCAGACGGTCATAAGCCGGTACCTTCAGTCGCTCTGTTTTTCGGTTTCACTACGTTCTGTCTCTCAGGCGTCGTCAACGTATCAATGTTTTGGATCATTAGGCAGGGGCGGCTTCTCTTCGCACCGCCCCAGGAGACCTTTGGGTCTGAAATAGGACTTCAAGTTACTCCCAGTCCTAGCTCGGCTATACCCTCTAATTGCGACCCGCGAGCTGATGGGGTGGTGTCTGGAGACTCGTCTGAGTCTACGAGCACTGTTTCCGGAGGGGCTGAGGCTGCTAACACCCGATCATCGACGTCCACTGGCATTGAAGAAATTATATAGCCGGGTTTGTACTCCGTTACCATGGCCGCTTTCTCCACAAGTTGTTGGGATCCCGATTGATCATAGTCAATAGCAGTCATAGTATTTCATCTGATGTTTGTCCTGGTTATTCCTCCCTCAACATTCTCCCGTACAAACCCGAGGTTTGAATATTGTACTAGAAAATGGTTGGCTTAATCCATTGACTTGTATCTCGGAGCGCATGAAGAGGTTCGCTGAAGGTGGCCATGGTGTTGACAACTGTTTCAAGTTTGTCCCAGTGGTCTTCAAGTTGTTCCTGAAGTTTGGTGCCCATAGTTCTCACTTACACGCCCCAACAAGTGTAGGACATCGCACACATACTCAATACTCTTCCCAAACTCAGATATCTATAAATTCACCGACTGCTGCACCTGAAAATCAACGCACACACATATTCGGTTCTACTACTTCTGAGCCCCCGACTCGGAGTCCGGGTCCTTTCGAGACACAGTCTTCATAACTTGTCTTACACCGCACTCCCCATCTCTCCAAGACCTGTAAATTTACAATACAATAACAATATATAACCAAGCTGATCATTGATCAATTCTTTGGTCGTCCGAGTCGTCGCATGCGTCGGAGGTGATCGGCGGAAGGCGTGGGCGTGTCGGATCACACACGCCGCTTGACCACGCGACCTCCATCATCGGTGGGGAGACCTTTAAAATTATCCGAATTCACCAAATTTGAACAAATCCTTCAGGGTAACGTTAAATTGACAAAACTCACCCACCTACCGAGGGCAATCGGTTCCGCTGAGATCGCTCTATGGTGGACGATATGAGAATCCCAGCAAGGATCCAGAGAGAGACTGCGACCAAGAACGCTTTGATGAAACGTCTGCCTGAGGGTTCTCGGGGTTCCGGAACGACTTCCGCAGCTGTTTCAATAACGACATGTTGAGAGGAGGTGCTCCGGTAATTCAAGTTTGTGTATGGTGGTGGGGGAGGATTCGAGCCCTCTTGACCTAATAAAGGGGAGGTCGAATCCTGGGCCTGGATATTATTTGAAGATAGGTGGGCATCGGCATCAAGAGTGTCGACGACCATGGATGCCATGAAAGTGAGATATTATAACGCTCGGCACGGGTTGCATTTAGCTATTTGGTCTTATTAATAATGTACTCATCAGCAAAGGGGTGAGCGCAGCGCTCACCCCTCCACTGGCAAAATGGGGCGACTTTGTATAATGCAATGAATAGCACCCGCCTGCGAATTTTTGCATGCTCCCCCCACTTGACTTGACAACCCACAAACCCACCCAGATCTTGTGACTTTAACATCTATGCACGCTGTCTCACAGTGTCTAATATAACCAACCAACTCATAACAAACCACTGCACGGTGACACAAGAAGGGTGCGAGCGATAATGGTGGCTCATAGCTGTGTGAATGGAAGCCTGACAGGTGAGTTGACACCGCCAGAAATGGCAGAATAACTTACACCCTAAGAAACAAATCCTCGCAAGGTGGCTTCAATTCGAGTCTTCGCCGATGACAATCTATATGGTACAGGTGAACGAGTGCTATCCAACACCGCTCACACGACTTGCCCAACACTTGTACTGTGTGGGAAACCTATGATAAGAGGATACTAACATGGACCCTACTACATTCGATCAGACTATTCTAAGATCCGGCCATCCTGTACAACCAGAGTCAAACGTAATTGACGGTTCTGCTTCACTGCATTGCAAGTAAGGTAGATAAGAGGAAGCAGTCAAGGAAGAATAAGAGGGTTTTGGTCATGATGCATCGAGCAGTCAAGACACTGAGGCGGCTTCTATAAATCGCTGAGGCTTGGTTGCTTCAATGTGGGGCCCATATACGTGAGCAGCAACAAAACTCGTAAAGGGTAAACAAAAGACTACAGAGAGAGTGGCCGAAAAAGCGGAAAGTTGAAGTTGTGTCTGGGTCAAGCGCCGTGGCGCCTATGTGAAGGTAGTAGATCCGGCGAGTCGCACCGGGCGTGGTGCTTGGGCAGGCACTGCACCACAGGGCGTAAACCTTTACGACGATGTTATTCAGCTGTCATGCGTCATGGCCCCAACTTACGCCGTACAGCCTTGAGTTGATTCTTGTTTAAAAGTCCGCAACGAAGCCTTTCAGCTATAAATCACCCCCCCAGTATTTCATACACCCACTTAATTCGTTATATCCATGTCTTCCCCAGTCGCCACGTCCAACGCAGGATCTACCTCTGCCGCGGCGTCTGGCACTGCTGTTCGAACACCACCCGATATCCTCACGTACCGTTATGGCGATGAGATGGTTTACGTTACACGAGGGGAGACCTACGAGGCAAGCTTGCTCTCCTCTCTTCAACAAAAAAAAATATTTTCTTTTTTCGCGACTGACTTTTATTACTACTGGTCCTTTTTAGGAAGCCATCGATTTTGCTCAGGAGGCCTTTCCAGCTCTCCGAAAAGTCGATCGTGAACAAATCTGTTTGGAAGTGAGCGTGGTGACGAGTGTGAACGTACCGAACGAACGAAGGACCGTACGAATCGGTAAAAGAGCTGGCCCGTCGTCGTGGCCGCGCTCAAGCGATTCGAAATTGTCGGGATACACGTCGCAGGATCTTCTCCCGATCCAGTTCCTGAACCCCCTCCTTACCGTCCGGATTCACGCTTATCTTCAGAAAAGAATGGGCAGTACGTGGGCGGCCCCATTTCATCTTCTAAGCCGCCAGCCTCACCTTTACAAACGTACCCGCTCATGGGGCGTGTGTCGAGGCTTTTTGTTAACAAGACATCTTGAGATCGTCCCCTACCTTTAGCTGCATTGACACCACAGCTCGTGGTACTATCCATGTCATGATTTGTTGTATTGTAAAACGATGTACTACTGTAACATGAATCTTTACCCTGACCTTATATCCGTTCCCCGCATCGTCCAATATTGCGCGCGCTACCTTTTCTGCCAATAAAGCCACATTGACAATGGCACCAAAAATGTCGGCCACGACCACACACATGAGCAAAAGGTAATGAGGATGCGCTTTTTCTTTTTCTTTTGTATCACCCAAAAAAGGTCAACAAAGGTACGTATACGACATGCCGGCTGTCATCATCAAGTAGACTCGGCCTGCACGAGCCGTACCTCGCGCTCTATCGCCCCCGCCATCTCAGTCGCGGCCGCTTCGGTACCACGCGGAGACGGTACTGTACGGTTTGCGTGTCCTTGCCCGGTGACGTGATATGGCCGGTGAACGCGACCGTCTTGCCCGTGCGCTTTGGCAGCAATCCGGTGTATATGCGGAAGTTCTACCGTGGACGATGAGATTCACACCCAGAGTCAAGTAAGAGATAGGATGACGCACAATGATGATTTTGCCTGTGGCACTGGAGCGCAAGATGACCCGTCGCGCGTTTGGTCTCCTTGTTGTGTTTCTTGAGACGAAGCATACCTACAAACAAGGAGATCAAAAAGGATGAAACCCAAAAACTGAAGAGACAAAGGACGCACCGATACTGGTATGGGGTTGCAAAGATGTAAGGAAAAAAAGAGCGGGATCAAAAGAAAGGGGAGGGGGGATAATGAAAAGACGAGTCAACGCACGTAGAAAACGAATTTGGGAAGGACCGGAGGGTGGGATTGGCGCTGTCGCGATGGTCGGAAGTGTTGGACGCGCCATTGTTGACAACCCTTGCGTCGGAACCTGGTTATCTGATGCGTGCCGGCGAGATGGCGAGGGCAGCCAAACATTGTTGGGCCAAGCTGCGCGAAACTTGGATGGTATCATCCGGGTCTTCAGGACTGTCGCTATCATTCTCCAACTCTTCCCCTTGCGGACAGCCCTTGGGCCAGTGGCCGCTGTGACCAGAAGATGTAGTGGTCGTGATGGGAGCTTGCGCAGTCACTTGAGCGGCCAATAGGTCTGCAGCAGAAGACTTTCCCGATGTAAGCGCAGAAGGGATGCCGGAACGTGTCATGTCGTGGTGCTCCGGAAGCAACATGTTCGGATTGGGGTTAAGCAACTGAGACACGTGAAAGTCCAGCCACTTTCGTTGCTTTATCTGGATTTTGGTGGGACGTTGCGCGAGCCTTGGCAGGCTCTTTCGGTGTCAGCTGCATGACATGACGACCCGAGTTGACCTGTGCAATGGGCGGACAGATGGGTGCATTCTTGTTGCGGCGACCACGATTGGTACTATCACAATCAACTTTTTGACTTTGAGCACTTATGGTACTTTCTTCACTTTATGTACCTTGCATGGACTTTTTTACTTTTTCGAAAAATCATTGATAGCCACTTTTAACCAAATGTAGGTTCCTTTTTGACTTATTGAACTTTTTCAACTTTAAGGACTTGAGACGGCTCATATGAGCTTGTACAAGCTTGTACAAGCTCATACGAGTGGAAAAAAGTTTGATGCAGGGTTCCCGATGCTACTAGATACTGTAGGCTAAATTTTGTGGTGGTTGAGTGAGAATTGAGTGAGAAAAATGGAGTGGCTAGAAGGGGGGTGACCGGAGAGGGGCGCAGGGATAGTATTACCGCATTTAACCTAGTACAAATTCTAGAGTACCTAGAAAAGTCGAATTCATACTAGGAACCGGCTAGGATGCCTAGAAACAGGGTAAGCTAGTACGGCTAGGCGTCTCTAGCGTCGTTAGTAACTCTAGCATATAAACATTTCGCTGATGCAAGTCCTCGCACGAAACGCGTTCCGCTCAATCTGACATCTACAACGCGTCAGTACACCCTAGATCCGGCGAGTCGCACCGTGCAGGCACTGCACCACAGGGCATAAAGCTTTACGGTGACGTTATTCAGCATGCATCATGGCCCAACTTACGCCGCACAGCCTTGAGTTCAAGTTGATTCTGTTTAAAAGTCCGCAACCAAGCCTTCAGCTATAAATCACCCCCCACTGGCAATATTTCATACACCCACTCTCAATTCGTTGTATCCATGTCTTCCCCAGTCGGCACGTCCAACGCAGGATCTACCTCTGCCGCGACGTCTGGCACTGTTCGAACACCCCCCGATATCCTCACGTACCGTTATGGTAATGAGATGGTTTACGTTACACGAGGGGAGACCTACGAGGCAAGCTCTTTCAACAAAATTTTTTTTTTTCGCGGCTTATATTACTGGTCCTTTTTAGGAAGCCATCGATTTTGCTCAGGAGGCCTTTCCAGCTCTCCGAAAAGTCAATCGTGAACAAATCTGTTTGGAAGTGAGCGTGGTGACGAGTGTGAACGTACCGAACGAGCGAACGACCGTACGAATCGCTAACAGAGCCTGGCCCGTCGTCGCGCTCAAGCGATTCGAAATTGTCGGGATACACGTCGCAGGATCTTCTCCCGATCCAGCTCCTGAACCCCCTCGTCACCGTCCGGATTCACGCTTGTCTTCAGAAGAGAATCGGCAGTACGTGGGCGGCCCCATTTCATCTTCTAAGCGCCAGGCTCACCTTTGCAAAGGTACTCGCTCATGGGGCATGTGTCGAGGCTTTTTGTTAACAAGTGCAGGGTCAGCATCATGCTCAGGCTTAGATTCAACTCATTTTGGCCGACGTCGGACGTCTTGGACATCTTGGGTACCATTCCATTTTTAGTCTGTCCATTTTTAGTTCCATAAATTGTTACAGCTCCCGTACTTTAGTGGGAGCTCACCCCCCTTTTTCCTTCCATTGAACTCACACGTGCTCTCTGGAGTACGTTTACAAGATATCTTGAGATCGTCCCCTACCTTTATATGCATTGACACCACAGCTCTATCCATGTCATGATTTGTTGTATTGTAAAACGACTGTACTACTGTGACATGAATCATCACCCCGACCTTATATCCGTTCCCCGCATCGTCCAATATTGTGCGCGCTACCTTTTCTGCCAATAAAGCCACATTGACAATGGCACCAAAAACGTCGGCCACGACCACACACATGAGCAAAAGGTAATGAGGATGCGTTTTTTCTTTTTCTTTTGTATCACCCAAAAAAGGTCAACAAAGGTACGTATACGACATGCCGGGTGTCATCATCAAGTAGTTGGGGTCGACTCGGCCTGCACAAGCCGTACCTCGCGCTCTATCGCCTCCGCCATCTCAGTCGCGGCCGCTTCGGTAGCCACGCGGAGACGGTACTGTACGGTTTGCGTGTCCTTGCCCGGTGACGTGATATGGCCGGTGAACGCGACCGTCTTGCCCGTGCGCTTTGGCAACAATCCGGTGTATATGCGGAAGTTCTACCGTGGACGATGAGATTCACACCCAGAGTCATGTAAGAGATAGGATGACGCACAATGATGATTTTGCCTGTGGCGCTGGAGCGCAAGATGACCCGTCGCGCGTTGGTCTCCTTGTGTTTCTTGAGACGAAGCATACCTACAAACAAGGAGATCAAAAAGGATGAAACCAAAAAGATAAGAGAGACAAAGGACGCACCGATACCCATCTCTGACCACGTATGTGCGCCTTCGCGGTCCGTCGTGAACTTGAACACCTTGGACTTGACCGTATACGTCGTCTCCTCGTCCTCCTCACCGTCCCCTTCTCCACCATGAAGACCAGGCGACTGCGTCCTCGCGAGTGCCTCTTCATCCAGCGACCCTTCCGTCGCAGGCGTGTCTGCACGCGGCGCAGCCGAAGAAGCGACATCGACATGCGGCGTAGACCCGGGTGCAGGTGTGGTACCGGTCGAGCCCGCAGGTGCGGGTGCGGGTGCGGGTGTGGGTGCAGATCCAAAGATCGAACTGGAAGCAGGCGACGAGGTGCGCGACGGCGAGCCAAACGAAAAGCCGACGTTGCCTGCCTTGGGTGGGGGCGAACCTTCGCTCGCCCCGGTCGATGCGACGCCGAACCCGAACGAAGCGGGTGTCGTCGTGGACGACGTGGTGCCGAAGCTAAAGGGCGACGGTTTTGCAGACGAACCAAAGGAAGTCCCAAACACGCTGCCTATTGGCGGCAGCGATGGTTTGCTACTGCTGTCCTTCTCCTTCTCTCCTTCTTTTTCCTTGTCCTTGTCGGATTTTGTTGTTGCAGAACCAAATATACTGCCTGGAGTGGATGCGCCCACGGTATCTCCAAACAACTTTGTGCCAGAGACACTAGAGAAGGGAGATGGCCCCACCGCAGGGGCCGACAAAGCTGATCCGTCTTTGTCCTTGTCCTCCGATGCCGACTTATCTGGGCCGAAAAGAGTAGAGGTCTTCGGAGGATTACCAAAGAGTGAGGTGCTAGAACTGGGCTGACTGCTGCCGAAAGGAAGTGTGCTTGCCGTGGAGCCAGCGGCTGGGGACGTTCCGAATGCGAAAGCGGACTTCAACGGAGGGGTAGATTCGGCTTCCTTGGACATGAAAGGCGTGGTTGATTTAAAGAGGGAGGAAGAGGAAGTCCCAAACCCGGACGATGGTGATGACGAGGTTACGCCCGCTGGCTTAGAGTCTGAGGATGTCGATGACGCTGCAGGGAAATTAAAAAAGGACGACTTTGCCCCAGACGCTGAAAGAGTGGGCGTAAAACTAGTAAAACCACTCGCCGGTGCAGCAGAACTCAAGGGAGCTGACGGAGCAGAAAAGGCTGTAAAGCCTGTCGACATGGTGGTGGGCGCAGAGGTTGCGGGCTTGCCAAAGGAAAGCGGCGCAGCCGGAATGGAAGGTTTAGTTGACAGAGTTGAAGTGCTCTGCGTCGTTGGCTGAAATGATTTGCCATCATACTCTTGTTGGACCGAGATACGGTGCTTTTTGTATTGTTCTAGTATGTCCGCGACGTCTACAAAAGGATCAGACTCGATTGCCTTGGAGACAGCAGAGAGTAATGAGGAATTGAGTCCGCGGAGGGAAGTGTAGTACTTGAGCGCGACTTCATCGGTGTCGCCAGACGCATCCGGTTTTGGTGTCTCGGATGGTAAAACTGGCTTAGCGCCCGCGGTGGAAGAAGGACCAAGGAAGGACGCAAATTTCTTGGTCGCATTCGATGCAGAATCTGAGACGACTGGAGGCGAGAGCTGTGGCGCCTCTGCTGACTTGTGAGGTGTGCCAGCCAGTGTGGAAGGGGCGAACGTGAACGGAGTGGTTGCACCCCCTGTTGACCCGAATCCCGAAAAGGTACTAAATTTTGGTGTCACAGCCGGCTGGTAGTGACATGTTAGCGAAAGTGAGGAGTTGAAGAACTGGGGCGTACATTGGAGCTACTTGGTGGTGGAGGAACTCCCGAGGCTGGTGCGACGGCAGGGCTTCTTCGCTTGGGAAGACCGCGTATCCTACAAAGGGGCTGAGTTTGAGGAAGAAAAGAAGAGTAAAGAACGTACTCCCGCTTTGCCAAGTCAGAATCTTTGGCCAGTTGAAAACCAGTTTGGACTTCCTGCTTGCATGTAACTCAGTCGGACGCGTGAAAAATTCGAGATGACACTGCGCACCTCAACTTGATCGTCTGGATCATCGTCCTTGGATAGTTGTTTCTCTGCACCGCGCTTCATTAAAACTGGTGGTAGGCCAACGAATATATATAGTGAGGAGGGGGAAGTGTTGAACGCGCCGCTCAATGTACGTTGTAGTGACGCGCCTCTGCAGCGTGTTTTACATAATCAAACTCTCTCCAGGTACAGGATCAATAGTTTTAAATTGACAGACGCGGCCTCAAGCGTTGTGATTTCGATGCAAATGATCCACAGACATTATTCGTCCCAAGTATTCGTCTGTCGCTACAGTAACGTGTTGTGTGAACGAATAAATCCGGAAGATATATGATTGGCTCTTGATTTTTTCGGAAACCGTGGTGGAGCGGGAAATTGAGTCGTACGTAATTAGGTGTTACCACAGTTATCTTGCTTCCGCCTCTTACCCCCATTCACCCTCTTTCTTTCTTTCGTTAATCATGCCCTCCTCATCATCTTCGCAGGCTGCTACTGTCTCTCGTTCTCCATCTCCCACGACTCCTTCAACTCCTGATTCACCTGATGACTTCCAAGTCGCTTCTACCGCTGACTTCTCCACATGGTATAAAACGCTACCGCCAGAACCGACTTCTCCCTCATATTTGGACGAGAACTCACCCCATTTTTTCAACAACACAACTAAAGAAGATAGCACGAATATTCTCTCGCTGGATGACCTTATCCAAGACTATGCCTATGACGAGTAGGTTTCCTCATTTTAAGCTCGGCGCACGTGTCGGCCTTAATCACCACGTTAGTTCTTTATCCCCGGCTCAATCTACTGTTGCTGTTGCAATTCCTATCACTCCCCCCAACGTCCCCAACTCTCCCACCTCCGCCTCTCCCTCTATCTCACCACCTCAGTCCTTTATGAATTCACCCACAGTCCACATGATTCCCCCAAGAATCCCCTTATCCTTGACAAAACCTGTCCCACCTCCAGCCTCACAGCCGCGTAAAAAGGATCTATCAACTTCTCAAAGAATCGTATATCCATCAAAGGACTCGTGCTCAAAGTTCGTTTCTTTCAACCTATCCGGCACTCTCCCGATTTGGCTACTCACTCTCCCTCACTCCTCGGTAGCCTTGCTATAATGATTCCCAGCATACCAGAGGGCGGTACAAAGTCTCGTGTAGAGACCCAGGTCCGCGTCACCGTCGATCTCGCCTATGCAAGCGCTGCTGCGGGGGAGCAACCCTCCCAATATGACCGTGTTGGTTCGTGGAAATGGTTGAGACTACCCAAGGGTACCGCAACTAAGAAGAGAACGCGAAAGGAGGGAAAGATTGGTGTGCCCTTTTTTCTTACCACGCCTCAGCATTCATTTACGTCTAGCGTAGAAGCATTGGCCGAAGACACACTCCAGCTTGGCGTAGAGATAACGTGTGCATCATCACCTCATTCTCGCGTTGTTTGTTGTTCTAGTTGTCAGGGTCGCGAGGTGGATTTTTTTTCCCCTGTTTCTGATCGACTCCTCATATTCCTTTTTTTTTTTCTCGCGAAGGCAAAGCGTGTCGCCCGAAAACTGGCACAGCGTGTACGCCCCCAACGGTGCGAATCTGACTCGCCGGAGGTGGCAAATACTGCCGCTGATGGTGCAATTGAGTCATTCAACATAGTTCAATTCAACTGTCCTGAAGTGCTCAACTTCTCCTCTGGCACTGTCATCTTCCCACTCCGTATCACTTGTTACTGCCGCCATCACCGCGAACGCGTTGGATTCCATGTTCACTTCACCATGTCCGATCATGCTGGTAGGGTTGTCGGCACGGGGACTACACATCCAATCATGATCACAGATGACCATAAGAGCACCGGCGCAAATTCAAAGCAGCCTCCCCCTCCCGAAGCAGATTGGTCCCAGGTATCTGGCGACGGTGCCCCAGAAAAGGCAACCTCCTCCAAGCGCAAGAAAACACACTCCTCGGAGACAACCTTGGATCAGGGTAAAAAGAGGCTTAAACTAAATGCCACCGGCACTTCTCGCCGCGAGTCTAAGGGAATTTCCCGAAGAAGCAGTTCGGGCAGCTTGAACTCACCGTCTGTCTTCACGTCCGCCCTTCCTACAAGGGCAACGACACCTTCTCAGCCCGCCAGTTCTGGACCTCCTAGTCAGTTTAGTGGCACGGCTCCGCCTTCACCACGCGCTTTCGGTAGTTTCATTGCTTCGAATGCGGAAGTATCTTTACCTTCGCCCAGATCTTCGGTCGCTTCGCCTTGTGGCCCCGAGACTTCTAACATCGACGGGCCCGAGCAATGCCTATCGCTACCTGAAATGGCACTATTGGCGGTCGCAGAGCGTGGTGTCTCTCCGTCGACCTTCTTACCTACCGCCCCTCCGTCTCCCGTAGCTGTCTCTGTCCCACAATACCGACTCTTACAAGACACTCTGACGTCGACTTCGCTTCCTTTTATGTTCTTCCCTGAGCCCCATCCGATGACGCCGCCTCCGCATCCGCGCATCCATCGACTCATTCCATCATCGGGCCCGATCATTGGGGGAATTGAGGTTACGGTACTTGGATCAAATTTCCATCCTTCACTGCAACTCCAGTGCATCTTTGGGGATGTTGTGGCGAGTTCTACCCAACGATGGAGTGACAACACACTTGTTTGCATTCTGCCGCCTCGCGCAACATCGGGTGTGGTTGCAGTATGGTTTAACGGGTTGCAGAAGGAAGATGATGGCACACCACCGTGCTTATTCACCTACACAGATGAATCAGACCGCGCACTGTCCGTTCTTCTGTTTTATGAACTGTTTTACCTTGCTAATACTTCGGGGGCAACAGGATGGAACTAGCACTTCAGGTCGTTGGCCTCAAAATGACGGGAAAATTGGAAGATGCGAAAAGCGTTGCCATGCGTATTGTTGGGCCTGCGAATGAGGATACACCTAGTGGATCCAACGCCCCCAACGTGATGCAGCTTTCCACTGACTCCATCTCCATGGGTCTCCGCTCGGCACTACATCGCATGGGCCCCTGGAGCGGACTGGAGAAGAGGATCATTGACCTTCTATCTCTTCTTGACGTGCGAATCGACACGTCCTCAGGAGTCACTCTTGCTGTGGCGATGGAGCACACGACAAGTGGTGGGCAGACGTTGCTGCATTTCGCTGCATTCCTCAAATACCCAACGCTCGTGAGCTTCTTGATTGAGCATGAAGCGGACAAGGACGCGCGAGACCACAATGGGTACACTGCGCTGCACTTTGCGAGCTTGGTCGGGGCCCAGAGCTGCGCAGCCATCCTTCTCGGCGCTGGAGCTGATGTGGAAATCGTTAACGTCGAGGGCAAGACAGCTCAAGAATTGGCCAGCTTCGACTTTGCTGATGTGCAGGTTGACGATTCTGCCGCAGATGGGGAGTCCCGGTGGGGAGATGGCGAAGATTCTGACGATGAAAGAATTCCCAAACCCGTTCTTTCGCGACGTCCTTCCCGCCGTGGTGTCGAGGTTACACCTTCACCCGCATCGGAAGATGACGGCGACGGCCACCACCACGTACAAGCAGAGGTCGGAAAAGAGAAGGGTGACAAGGATGTCGACAAGAAGCGGACCCCGACGTTCATGCGTACCATCCGACGGACTCTGGCACGCGTACAGCCAAAAGATGGAATTATGCCGTACATGCCCCATCTCGCTCTCCCGCAACTCTTGCAACTCCCCGGCATGCCTGTCGTCCCATGGGCCGCACTTCCACAGATGCCGACAGTTTTCCCAGTTTACGTACCTTGGCCAGTGTCCCTCCGCACGTCCAGGGGCTCAGATACCGACACTGACACGAATGGGCCCGCATCGCCGAAGCGTAAAGTGCGCTCATTGCTGACGCCGCAAGAGTGGCGCGCTCTTCTGGAAGACTGGCTCGTGCAAGGACCACCAGCAGCTATGCAAACGCACGACGATGAGGCGCCTCCGGTATACACGCCCCGTGCAGAGGGCGAGGCTGGGCCATCCGGGGCGGGTTCGTCCTTGTCTGTGTCAGAGCGGCCTATCGCGCGCCCGATAGGATATAACACTGGCCCTGTCCCAGACGATCGGGAGGTTAATGCATATGAGTACCTTCCGAGAAAGAAGGCGAAACACAATGGTTTGTTTTGAGTTAATCACCGAAACCCTGTGCTGACTGCTTTTCCTGTTTGTGCAGAGGACCGCATGCTCCTGTTATTCTGGATCCCCATTCTATTACGTGAGTCAACTCTAGATGCTGCGGTTCAATGTCTTGACGCTGACGCTTGCGCTTCTGCTCTAGTGGCCCTTTTGTGGGCATTTGTGCACGGGGTACGCATCGCGATTCATTCCGTGCGAACAATGGGACCGTTGAGAGCCCTCTTACGACTCTGAGAGGAAGCTCCGGTTAAAAAGTCAAATTTTGTATTTTGTGAAGTTGTTGTCGTATCGCTACATTATCACACGATTATGGTATAACTTAGACGGCGAGGGGACAAGTATTTAATTAATTCAATTCATGTACCACTTGATGAGTGGAGATCGAGAACAAACAACGTCGGCGCCCTCAACCCCCTTCTACATTGTCGCTGCTCATGGCGGCGCAGGGTACCACCCACCCTCGTCCGACTCCTCGATTAGACGCAGCCTCCGCACAGCCCTGTCTTCCACGCTTGCCACCTTCCCCCAAGCCCCCGGCGCAGGCGCAATCAACAGCACCACCACGTCGTCCACGCTGAACACTGCAACCAGACTCATCGCCGCGCTCGAAGACGACCCCAACTTTAACGCAGGCTACGGCTCGAACCTCACCTTTGATGGTGACGTAGAATGCGACGCGGCGCTCATGGACGACTCCAACTCGGACGCGTCGTCGTCATTTGGGTTTGGGAGTGTCGGAGCTGTGAGTGGCGTGCGTAATCCTGTGATGCTCGCCCGACGCGTGCTAGACGCACGACGACGCCAACGAGGGACGTCGATGTCGATGGGTCGCGTACCGCCGTTGATGTTGGTGGGTGAGGGAGCTGCAAAGTTTGCGCGTGAGGTTGGTGTGTGTGTGGTTAGAGAGCCTGGAGAGATGGTTGCGCCTAGGGCAAGAGAGGAGTGGCGCGTTTGGAAGGCGCGATGGGAGCAGGAGGAACGGGAGGTGCTGCAAAGGCACGTTGCAGCAGCAGCTGCTGCTGCCTCCATCGAGGTCGCAGAGCCAGATGCCAGCGTTGGTGTTGATTCGCTGCATGCGCGGCAGGATACTGTCGGTGCTGTGGTGCTCTTGGATGATGCGGGAGACATCCAGGTCTCCGCTGGAGTGTCGAGGTGCGAACTTGCTCACGTCGTCGTCGTCATCGCCGTCCATCCCATACGCTTACTCGCGCCTTGTCGACCTTTTTTTTTCAGCGGGGGTCTACTTCTCAAGCCCTCTGGTCGCGTAGGCGAGGTTCGTCTTTTTTTACGGATTTTTTGTCGTCTGTTCCATCTCTTGGTTTTTGGCTTGTTTTTTTTTTTGGCCCTGCGCGAAAACTGAACTGAAACTCATCAAAAAGTGGTTTGGTTCTACCATAGGCAGCCGTTTTTGGTGCTGGTTGTTGGGCAGAACGATTGGTTGATGGTCGCAGCATCGCGTGCAGTGTCTCTGGACAAGGAGAACTTATCATACAGTCTTCCCTTGCCAAAACTTTGGCGGAGAGGATCGCCGCAGCTGGAGCGACCGATGATGGCGACACGCATGACATTCTGCAGTCCGTGCTCGTCGATCAATTTTACAGTGCGTACCAAACCTCCGCAAGCAGCGATAAATGAACTTTTGTAAAAACTCCCTTCTTCTGTTATTATTAGGCAAATGGTATCGACGAGGAGAACATCAACCGGAAGTAGGCGTGCTCCTCCTTACCCAGGGCGTAGATGGGGACCAAGACACCACTGGTCCGTAAGCACTCTGCTCGCACCAAGACTCTAAACTTTAGTCTGAAAGGACCTTCAGCTAGACTTTGGTGTGCGTTCACCGCTCAAAGCATGGCCGTCGCCTACGCGTCCTCTCGACAACCCAAACCAAAGGTAAGGCACACCCCAACCATTCGAATTCGAACTATCGTCATTAAATGATAATCGATGATCGCTAGGCTATCGTTTTACGGAACATGACTCATGATTTTGGAAAGGATGATGGTTGCCCGCCGCTATTCATCACCAGCCTACCTTGTTAGTATGTCGACTTGGATTGTGTAACATCGTACTCTAAAACTAGTTTCCTTCTTTATTGTATTGGTCACTGAGAGTTTGACAAGACAGGATATGAGGGTACCCACTGTTGAAAAAAGGGCCTGGTGAAAGCTTGTTAACTTGATGTACAGGGACAGTTTTTATGAATCCCTGAGAGGGGAGGTTGAACATGTATATGTACTTACTGCTCTCCCTCCAACCCCCTCGAAAGGTAGTAAATACGTTTCGAGGTGGTTGGATGGAGAGCCGTAAGTTACCTTGCTTGCAAGGTTTGCTGCGGGCGATATTCACACGTGCGTTGCCATAGGAACCATCAAAAGTTTACATGATAATTTTACCGCTCCGAGTTACCTGTACAGTAAATCCCGTCGTCAAACTCCTCTACTTTGTCTGCTGCATGATTCTCAAGTACCAAATGCATGGCTATGGAACCAATTTGGAGGGAACATGGTCCGCTGTCTCGTAGGCGATCCACGACTGCCATTTCGCCGTATACTATGCCAAGGGCGCACCGCGCATCGCTACCGGCACGCGCTCTGAGCCACGATCGCATGCCGTCCCCAACGAAGGTGAGAATGAACGCGAGCTGCCCCGCCCCGCGTGCAGGATATTCTAGGCAAGGACCGTGTCGGCTCGGCCTGAATCAAGACCCGAGCCTGACCATATTCGTGTGTGTACGAAATTAGAGCTTTTCTGTTCGACGTCGACCCTACTGCCCTAAATACCTCTTCCCCATCAATCCGCTCTTATATCACGACCATTTTGAATATTGATGGACCTGAGAGACGTGCTTGGATGCACGCCGGCTATGAGATCTACCTTGTCCGTTGCACGGCCTAAGACATTGTTGAGGTGCTCCAAACCAGGAACGCACTTGCGCCTAGAGCGTTGGATCTGGCCCACGTCATTCGGAGGCGGACGTTATTCTTATTGGGCGTTATCAATAGTCGGTGCAATACGAGCGATCCAGCCGTTCAAGTTCATGCAAGGACCAGTGCAAGGACCGGCGTGGCCCAGACTCTCCCACAACCTCTCAATCGGCCAACCCGGATATGATTGTCCCACTGGCAACTGCAGCCTTCTCTGATCGATCATCTTGGACGCGAAGACGCTATGGACCCATTTGGGCCACTGTCTCTGCGGGCGTTTTTGCTGGACACAGCATCGAGTCGATCAGCGGTTCCATATAAATCGGAGCAGTTTTTGGACAGCTGCCTTTCTATGCACTCCCGAATGCCCCACATATACATTCTGAGCTGGGTTAATTTGTAATCATGCTGCTGCTTTATCTCAGGCTCCATTGAGTATTATGTGTTCAACAGGTACTTTGGCGTGGCTACGATTCAAATGACCCGTTGTTCTGCACGTAGCTCGTGGTGTAGTACCGGCGGCATAGAAATCTGTGGGATAAACATCCTCTTCTACCAGCTGTCTTTCACCACGGCCATCTCGTATGGACTCAGCAGGGGACGATCGGATGCGTAACCCCAGCCAGTAGATAGAGAAGGACAACACGTCTCTGGTTTAAATAACGACAGCTCTGAAAAAAAGGATAGGGACGTAAGGTGACTGTGTTGTTTGCCTCGTGATGGCCTGTGGCAATGGTGACTTAAAGTTAACATGGTAGCAATGTGGCCTCGCACCTGTAACCATTTGTCAATAGTTTTCAGGGTAAAGGTTGTGAGCTTCACACTGGGAAGAACAGCTTGTTCACATGGCTATTCAGCTTTCATCTTCCACTGAGGGTACCTCTGAAGTCCGGCATTCAACGCGGCTCAATACTGCAAAGAAGAGGGGCACTAGGTGGAGGGTGATGGAAACAGTGATCAATAAACCTTGAGCTAGTGGTTCTGTCAGGGGCTACACGCAGCGTGTCTTGGTGGACAATTTGGGACTATATGGTACTGTAGATCCATTCAAAGGTACCTTGTTAACTACCCCTATTGCGCTATACAAATGCGGATACAAAAAAAAAAAAAGGTGTTGATAAGTGAGGAGGCATGCAGAGCCTGAAGGGAATGCACCGGATAGACGGAAATAAGCCACAGTTACTTCCAGACAACACCATGACGACCACCACTGGCCGCGCCGAACACGCACTCCACCGGCGCCCCGACAACGTTGTCACAACAGCCGCACAAGACGCCGAAAGCTGCCTGACAAGACGCGATCTCGCACTGACTGACTGGTGATAATTTTAGACACATCACAATGCCCCCTGCTGTATTGTACTTTGTAGATCAATGAGAAGGATGAGTGCCTGTGCTTTGGCTTATGGCTTGCGCTTGGACAAATTAACTTTTTCCTTCAATTCTGCATTCGTAGAGTACTGGCTTGGATGTACATAGCATACCGTTTAGGAGGTGTGCAAGCGCTGAGCGGTCCACCGAAACACTTGCCATCGCCTGGGCTCACACCTCCTTAAAGGCTTTCGTTCACATCCTATGGTCTTGTCTTTATTTCATTTCACAAACTCAGCTGAATGTGCGTGCTAAAAGGCCTATTCTACTAGTGATGGATCTATCTCGCGAACCTCCTCCTTAAGTTTTTCTCGCCCTGTATTCTGCACAACTGGTCCCCCCTTCTCCAAACGGGCAGCGGTATCCCAGATCTAGTGAGAATCTGGAACTTTGCCGATAAGACCCTTTACTTTGTACAACAGGCGGGAGTGTCCATTAGAGCAGGTTCAAATAAAGAACAGAAGGGAAGTTCTCCATCTTTACAGTGCTCGAAGTAAGTGGGAGGTGGAGCTGGCTTGCCATCCGGAAACGCTTGCTTGTAAAGCTCAAGCATGCGACGACTCGCCTCTTGTTCTTTCGCGTCCCATACCGGTGGATTGGGGATCAAACGCGCGCGCGTCGTATTAATCCGTATGTCCCCTTTCGGTATCAGAGGTTCAAGTTTGCCTATAGATATGAGAGAGGGGAGTGCAAACTAGCAGGCAACTTACGCCACGCAGCTGCCCACGCCTGGTAATACTGCTCCATTTTCGAAGCCTCAATCTCGCGAATGACTGAGAATATTTGTTCAGTTGGTACATCGATGTCTAGTTTGGTTAGGGCGGCCTCGACGGTGTCGATTGAAAAACAGCCTGGGGGTGGGGGTGGGGCGAGGGTGGGGCGAGGAGGGAAGTTCATGATAGCAAGTTAGGAGGAGTACGGTACAACACTCGCATATTAAATAACCGTGACAAGAGGAGGTGCCGCTAAGGATAAGCGCTCGCCAAGCCCCAGATCCTGCAAAGTTTTTTGGAATTGAACTCAGAATTTACCAAGAAGTTACTTTTGACTAGTGCATTCTCAAAAAGTAAATAAGTATAAAAAAAAAGTGATGAAAAGTCATCAAAGTGTCAAAAGTGAAAGAGTGACTTTCCTCAGGAAAGCAGAATCCAGAGGAGCACGAAGGGAGTATTTCACTGATAAGACGTCGAAGCCAGATTTCTTCTTCTGCAGCTGAGTCGGTGCGACGTATTCGGCTTCAGCCGTCGAGAGGGTAATTCGTCTTGCTAAAGAGACGAATATGATCAAAGCACCTTGGAAAAGGTAGTAACGACGTCGAAGAAGCTTTTGTCACTCCAGCCCGAAGAGAAAGGCAACCGCAGAAATGAGTCGGTGTAAAGCCATCGTGCACGAACGTTATTATAGATGGTGGGGAATGATTCCGAGTCAGCTGAACCTGTGGTCCTCAGTGAGGGACGCGCAGGTGTGATGTGACGTGTTTGTGACCAGACGCGTTCTCCTTCTCGCTATGATGAAAATCATGAAATCAATCCTCTCTCTTTAGTATCTTAATGGTCTTGTCTTTATTTCACTTCACAAACTCAGGCTGCTATTGTAAAATTATTGTTACTGCCTATTCCAATGGATCTCACCCTGCTGTTCTCTATCTCGCGTGCCTCTTCCTTGAGATTTTCTCGCCTTGTATTCTGCACATCCGCTCTTCTCCAAACTTCAATGACAAGGGGGCGGATAGCAGCACCCAAAATATACTGAGTATCTGGAGTGTTGCTGATAGGAGCGTTTACTTCGCCCGAGAGGCGAGAGCGTTCTTCCCCCAGGGAGTCGGCCTTTCGAGTGCCGGAGGGTGGGGAACAGTGGGACGTAGATCTGGCACCTTGGTATCCAGAAACGCTTGCTTGCAACGCTCATGCATGCGACGTCTCTCTTCTTGCTCTTTTTCGTCCGGGACTGGTGCCAAATAAGCGTATGCTGGGATAAAAAACCGAAAATCCTCCTTCGATATCTGAGGAGCAACCTCGCCTATGGATATGAGATAGGGGAGTGCAAACTAGCAAGGGACTTACGCCGCAGTACTTCCCACGCCTCATAATAATGCTCCACTTTCGAAGCCTCAATCTCACGAATGACTGAGGAAAGGTGTTCAATTGATATATCGATGTCTAGTTTGGCTAGGGCGGCCTCGACTGTGTCGATGAAAAAATAGCCTGGGGGTGGGGATTTGGGGGGTTGGGGGGGAGGGAACTCCGTCATGGCAAGTAGTGGTAGAATACTACACACAAAACTTGCATCTTTATAACTGGGCGCCCCTAAGATAATGATAAGATAAGTGTTCGCCAAGCCCCAGATCCCACAAACCGGTAAAATTTGTCCCACAAAGTTTCTCGGAATCTAACTCTGACTCTCTGGCAAGTGCATGACGCGAGATGTCTCTTGTGTTGCTTGCAAGTTGAACATTGAGCACCGATCCACCCACGGACATCCGTCAGGCCACCAATATTTATCAGGTATTATAATAATGTGGTTGGTCGATAAAATGAAGTTTGCTCCACTCACTTGTACAGCTCAATGCGGACAACTCGGTCGACGATCCACCTTGTCAGGGGTTGCCGAGATCCGCCTCCGATTCCCCTGAGCGAACGTGACACGTTCTCCTTCAGGAGGGGTCATCAAGAGATGAGCGACTCGGTCCGCCAACGGTATCCATAGCCGGGTAGTCTGCACCACTGTTACACTGCACCTGGCTGTCCACAGCCGGCATTGCGGAGAGAAAAAAATGCACATCGTGTCGTAGTCCTGCAAATTGGCGTGATCCTCTTGTTATACCCCTTTCTACCCTCGAGCTGTTGCATATACAAATAACAATTTGCGCGATGCATCTTGTCACTTGTCAGGGGTTGCCAAGTTCCGCCTCTGACAATAACTCGGTGGCAATTTTGTTATTAATAAATGACTCGGCCCGCCGATGGTGACCCGTGATCGACCATGAAAGGCCGTGACGGTGAGGGGACGGGCCTGCTATTTGCGACGCTGACGGCGATTGTGGCTATGAATGCGCTGGGGATTTATTTCCTATTTTCCACACCGGCGACGCCCTGGTACAATCCGGGGGCCTCCGAGTCGTACTACTTCTGGGTCTCGGAGTGTGCCGTGGTGAACTTGGAGCACCCACCTTCGCCGATGCTGGCCGTTTGTAGCTCCGGGTTCCATTCTGTACCCATCCCGTATCCTCAGGGACAGGATCCATCCCGTTTGCTGAGTCCGCACTACCTGCAGCCGACTGAGAATTCGGACCCTGTTGGTGTGATGTTGATCGAAAAATGCATTATACCACATGATCACAATAAATAGTATGCGCGTCATGTTTACACAAGCCCTGTACTTGACGATGAAGCAACTCGTCACCGGTAAGGCACTGAGGTAAGCAATATAACGGTGAAAGCCTTCCACACTCGTAGCACGCGGGCCCGGCGAGGTCGAGTTGCGTGCTTTTGGCGGCCCAGGCATCGCTGTCATGGCGACGACAACGTTTTTCATCAAACACGGCGAGCTTCAGCAGCTCATCGCAAACTCGCGGACATATTCGGATTAGCTCGTGCGCTTGGCGGTCGCGGAGCGCCGTTTGAGACACCATTTACAGGAGGTATGGATGGCCGAGACGCGTTGAGACGCTGGAGAGTTTTCATTGGGAATTTGGTCCTGAAACGGAGCAAGTATCAATATTGTGAAACGACTTCACCATGTCCGTATGCCCATAATCACACACCTGCAGGTAGAGCACACGGGTACGGGGGAACAGAATACTAGATCGCGAGGTGAGGATAAACACCCTGAACTCGAGATAACGGGTAACTTACTGGATAAACAGACGGAACAGACGAATCCAATGTCAACAATGTTTTTATGGCAGAAACACGCAGCTCGGAAGTCGACCTTGTCTTGCCGGGGGACTGCTATGATATGCCGCAGGGAGGGAGGCGGAAGAAACGACATCTAAGGAAAGTAGTGGGTAAGTACTGCTAGTCTATTTACCAACCATGGCCCCAAAGAACGTACCACGAGGTACTGAAGGAAAGCGTCCCGTCGTTCGAGAAGTATGTAAGATCCCCCGGTTAGGTGCGCCGCTTGCTGGAGGAAGACTGTCTCCTCCCCGAAAACTTTGCAAACATCGATGGTAACTTTCTAGTGGACATAGGGCATTCAGTCGCTTGAGTGATATCAGCGAATCAATAATGCGTACCAATTTCTGAGCAGAAAATATAGAGTTCATGACAGGGATGTAAGATGCAGAGAGGTCAGGAGAAACGGAAAGAATTAGGATGCGGGGATCCATAGAGGTCGATTCGTCGGTCGTGCTTCCGGAGGGTGGATGGGCCAAACGGTTGATGACTAACTACATAATAAGGACGTGTCCAGCAAAAACCTGAGAAACATACAGCATAGAGCCTTTGTCAATGCCCCCACCAAGGCGACGGAGGCTGGAAATTGGTCAGTGAAGGATTGAGGAGGAAGGCCGTCCACAACACACGTTCTTCTGTCAACCCTTCGATGAGATCTAGCTCCTTTTGTATGTTATTTGTGACCACCGAGTTGACCAGCTTGAACGGGCGATAAGAGTTAGCATCAGCAGGTGGGTCATGACTATTTGCCGAGGCAGCGTCTAAGGAAGAGTAGAGCATCGTGCTGCGATCATAGTTCAGCCATAGAAGGGTCTATTTCTTTATCGGAGAACGGACCTCTTCCCAGGGAGTGCACCAAAGACAGCCAGAGTGTTTTCATGTTTGGCTGCGATGTGAGAGTTGAGGAAGGTCAATACATGAGAGAGAAATGTTTGAAACGACAAAGGGTAAGAGTTGGTGGATTGAGCAGACAAATGCCACTGTGAAGGAGACAAGTCGATGATGAGGGAAAGATGAGAAGAGCCATCCATGATGCATGCATGACCGTGACATGCTCATTGTGGCTGATCTCGTATCGAACCCCGACACGTGTCCGGTTCGCGGCCCCCCCGACCTGCCAGGGACCATCGATTCCCGACACTTAGCGTCTCACTTCGCTTCATGGAAGAAATTTCTCGTTCTGTATTAGATATCAGATTTCCGAGTGATATCATTATGCTAGTTACTAAGGGAGAATCATCAACAAAAGATGGGGATGAGGCGTTGCTCCACCCCCAAAATGATCGCACTGCGATAGCTAACATCGACAGGCATGTCACGCGGCATGGGCCGGTGCCAGAAGCGCCATCGAGTATTCATCTTACGCCGCAAGGTCGGCTGTGTGATGATGGCACGCCATCGAAGAGGGCCGCAGCTATTGTGGCAGCTGAGCCGTGCCAGCTAATTGCGGCCGAAGGGATCGCGCTAATTTTGCTCATCTTGGCTAGTGTACACCTACCAATGAAGGGGACTGGCAACAGACGTCGCGAAGCGAGCCGGGTCACCGTCCGTGTGGAAGAATATAGATAAGACCCGGGGCGATGTCACAACATGCTGACCACACGCGCTGGTGATGGCTCAGTCGGCGAGAACGACAACAAGCGCACGGCCCCATGAACCTTGTGTTTCGACTATAAAAAAATGGAAAAAAAAGACAAATAAAATAAAAAGAATAATAGGGATCTCGCTGGTGTCTCGGAAGGCCGAGACGGAATCGAATTGCGGGAATTCAGGGAGCAAATTTGTGGCCAAGACGCATTTATCGAAGTTCGTCACGGGCGGTGACGAACAAACACTGGCCGGCGTTGCCCGTAGCGATGGCCACGCGTGTGAATCAACCCGGACTGCCCTCTGCCGACACTGACGCCCGAGTCAACCGTCCTTCTCCCCCTTACTCCTACATCCCCTCACCGTCTCCTAGTCCCCTTCCCCTGTTCCCGATGGCCACCCCCCAACATCGCCGAAACATGCTTTTAGACGACGACCTAGACACACCCGCGGATACCTCCTTAGCACCCTCCCCAGTACCCCAGAGCACACATTTCAACGGAGACGAATCCGACAACATGCAAGTCGACACCGAGGACGACGACGACGACGCCAGGGACGCAGACGCAGACGGTGATGCCGACATTGATGCAGATGGCGACTACGAGGAGCCTGAACAGGTCCCAGTGGGTTATAACCAAATTGCGTCTTCGTCTCGTCCTATTGCAAGACAGGTTCGTGGTAGTAGTCAAGTCCTGGCGCCTGAAATTCTTATTTATATATGTTCAGGTCATACAGGATGATGACTACGTATGTTCTTTTTGGCCTACACCTTTTATCACTTTGTCTAATTACGTCTTGGAAAGGGTTACGATGGTACTCCAGATGAAGAAGACGAAGACGACGGCTCTTATGGAGACGAAGAATATGGTGGTGGTGGTGGTGGTGGTAGCAGTAGCAGCAAGAAGAAAGTACCTAAGAAAAAAAAGGCGCCTTCCAAGCCCAAACGTATGTCCAATTATACACCCTTTCGCGTCCCCCCTGAAGCGTGCATCCGTATACCAGTAACGTCCAGGCCACCGTCTTCAGACACAGACTCTGAATACGGTGCTCGATCCAAGAAGAAGAAGAAACCCCGTGTTTCCGGCGACGAGTTACGGACCTCCAGCAGAGGCGTCAAAGTACCCAACTATGCCGATGACGTTGAAGACTTTGAACAATTCGACGAACCCCATCCGGGCTATTACATCGACCCCAATGCCCAAGAGAAAGAGAATGACGAGATTGAAGCTGTTCTTGGACATTCAAGAGAAGAAGGACACGAAGAGGATCCAGAAGACCTTTGGTACGAAAACCTCGTAAGCATCGGTCTCATATCTTTTCTGCATATGTTTGAAGCGAATGTGTTTTCAGCGCTTCCATATCAAATGGAAGGGATTCTCCCATTTGCGGAACACTGATGAGACGTATGAGTTCCTCAAACGGTATAAAGGACTCAAGCGCGTAGATAACTACATCAAGGCGTTCAAGGCTTATCAAGCACGCCTTGCAGCCCCTGGCCTCACGTCAGAGGAGCGCGAAACCCTTCTTCTGGACAAGGAACGCGAGAAGCAAGACCTTGAACTTTACAAGACGGTCGAGCGTGTCGTCTCACACCGTGATGGCCTCAAGGGTGAGATCGAATACTTCTGCAAGTGGAATGGCCTCAATTACGAGCACTGCACATGGGAGCCCCTGGAAGAAATCCGTCCAATTGCGAGGGAACAACTTGAAGCATATCGTCACCGAGAAGCCGAGGCCAAGTTCCCTTACAAAAGCATAGCCTACGCGCGTACCCAACGTCCAGCTTTCGAGAAGATTACTGAAGACCCGGACTACATCATCAAAACAGGCGGTGAATTGAAGGACTTCCAACTCACTGGATTGAACTGGCTAGCATACTTGTGGAGTAAAGGTGAGAATGGCATCTTGGCTGATGAAATGGGACTTGGGAAGGTACGTTCTTAGCTTTGCAAAACATCAAGCGTCCATAGAATGTCGATTTTAGACTGTGCAAACTGTTTCATTCTTGGCATACCTTTTCCACCAAATGCACCAGTACGGGCCTTTCCTGGTGATCGTCCCGCTCTCAACGATCGCTGCGTGGCAGTCTCAGTTTCAGACTTGGGCACCGGACCTTAACGTGATCACCTATATCGGCACTGCCGCAGCGCGCGAAGTCATCCGCAAATACGAATTCGGTCCCTCCAATAAGAAGCTCAAGTTAAATGTGCTATTGACGACCTACGAGTTGACCCTTCGTGACGCGAAGGAGCTGTGCGATATGAAGTGGCAGGTTCTGTCTGTGGATGAGGTGTGTACACAATTTTTACTATTCATCTTACCAAGCGGTTGAGTTTCTGTATCAAGGCACACCGCCTCAAGAACTCTGAGAGTCAGCTGTATGAAGCGCTGCGGGCTTTCCCCGCCGCGTCGAAACTCCTGATTACGGGAACGCCACTTCAGAACAATGTGAAAGGTTCGTTCACTACACCTTGAGATCTATTGTGATCGAGGATTTATATGGTCCATGAGCAGAGCTCCTCTCTTTGATGCACTTCCTCATGCCCGAGAAATGCGAGTCCCACTCCTTGTGAAAGACTTTACTTTCAAACTGCTAATGGTGTTGTGTTTAGTTGCGTTGACCAACGAATTTGATCTCAATGACGCAGACCACGAATCTAAGATCAAGGAGTTACACGCCCAGCTCGAGTCCTTGATGTTGAGGAGGTTGAAGCGTGATGTACTCAAATCTCTCCCGACAAAGAGCGAACGCATCTTACGCGTGGAACTGAGTGCCATGCAAACGCACTACTACAAGAACATTCTGACAAAGAACTTCCAAGCTCTGCAGAAAAGTGCGAGTGGAAACACCAACATCAGTCTCTTGAACATCGGTTAGACTGTGTTCGCATGTGCTTCCATCCCACGCTGACACCGCTTATACAGCCATGGAACTCAAAAAGGCCGCTAATCACCCGTTCCTCTTTGACGGCGCCGAAGTGAAGACTGAGTCTGCGGAGGAAACCTTGAAGGGTTTGGTCATGAACAGCGGCAAGATGGTCTTACTCGACAAACTGCTGGCTCGTCTACGCAGCGACGGACATCGCGTGCTCATATTCAGTCAAATGGTCCGCATGCTCGACATCCTCAGCGACTATCTGTCCTTCCGAAATTACCTGCATCAAAGGTTGGATGGAATGGTGTCCTCGGATGCTCGGAAGAAGTCGATCGCGCACTTCAATGCCCCAGGTTCCCCTGACTTCGTCTTTTTGCTCTCCACGCGTGCTGGAGGGCTAGGAATTAACCTTGAGACGGCTGATACCGTGATTATCTTTGACGTGAGTTGGTTAGTGCCACGGAAACAATGACCAAATTTGACTGTTTATTGTAGAGCGACTGGAATCCACAAAACGATCTACAGGCCATGGCACGTGCTCATCGGATTGGCCAGAAGTCACATGTCAGTGTCTATCGCTTTGTGAGTAAGGACACAATGGAGGAGGATGTTCTAGAGCGGGCCAAAAAGAAAATGGTCCTTGAGTATGCCAGTGCGTGCTCAACTGTGGCTTTAAGAAGACACAGCCGGAACTGACCTTTTTCGCTACACCCCTACAGTCATCAACCAGATGGACACGTCGCAAGCTCATCTCAGCGGCAAGACTGGTCCTACCAAGGATGTGACAAAACCAGACAATCTCAGCAGGGAAGAACTCACAGCTGTTCTCAAATATGGCGCTCAGAAGCTGTGTGTTATCGCCGTCCCTGGAAGCCTCGTGGTTGCATTAACGTTTCCATTTTCAGATTCGACAAAGACAACACACAGCAGGACAAGAAACTCGACGAGATGGATCTGGACGATATTCTCAACCGCGCTGAGGACCACGAAACCGTTACAGGTGGAGATGGTGGTGCGTCTCTCGGCGGCGAAGGCTTCCTCGCATCCGTCGCGCCAGTCAGTGATGTCAAGACTGAGATAAGTTGGGAGGAGATTATCCCTCTTGAAGAACGTCAAAAGGTCGAGCGCGAAGACGATCAGCGGAAGGCCGAGGAGCTCGCTGCATTGGACACCAAGGATAGGAAACGGTCACATGCCCCGGTGTCTTACGAGGGCATGGATGTGGATCAGCCTATGTCTGCGACTACCAGCAAGAAGCCGAAAGGACCGGCCCCGGCCCGGAAGAGTGCCAGTCAGAAGGCGATGGAGCTCAAGGAGCGTGACGTCCGTGTTCTTATCCGCAGCATGCAAAAGTGGGGCGACATCCGACAGCGTTACGACGTCATTGTAAGTCTCCATCTGTTCCTTGTCGTACCTACGACTAATCTTCCACAGGTCAACGACGCCAAGCTCCAGGATAAAAACAAAGGAATGATCATCGATGTCGCCGACGACATTGTCGAACTCTGTGAAGGCGCTGTCAATGAAAATAATGTGCAAAAGCAAACTCGCGTGGCCGCCGGAGAGACTTTAACTACTGCGCAGAAGAGCAAGGCGGTGTTGGTGACATACAGGAATGTTGGGAATATCAACGCCGAGACTGTCATCTCCCGAACCCGGGACTTGCACATCCTCTTTAAAATTCTCAGCCCGCTCAGCGTGGATGAGTTGTATGCATGGTCGATACCCGTGGATAACATTCGTCCCACACTCAACTGGTCCGGCCGATGGGGTCCGCAAGAAGACTCTATGCTCCTTGTTGGTGCATACTTTCATGGTTTCGGTAACTGGGAGGCCATCGCCAAGGACCCAAAACTTGGATTGTCGGATAAATTCTTCTTGGAGGAAGGCAAAAAGGGCGAGGACGCGTCAACGAAACCCATTCCGAATGCAATCCACCTCGTGCGACGTGGCGACTATCTTTTGGGACTTCTACGTGACCACGAAGAGAAGCTTCGTTTATACGAGACTTCACTCAGAACGAAAGGACAGCTAAGGAGTTCTGCATCGCCCCCGCCTGTTGCCTCGTCTTCGTACAGCGGAAGCAACAAGCGGCGGGCTGAGAGTGAGGCAGTTGCCTCGGTCGAAGACACTAGCGTGCGGAAGCGGAAGCGAAGGCCAACCCCGACTTTCACGGACTCGGAGTCTTCTGACGAGTGGTGAGTTTCTTATCCTGTTTGCGGCATTTAAGTGACGCAATCTTCGTAGTCCGTCGATGGATGAAGCTGCCACCAAGGAAGAGCTCCGTCCCGTCAAGAAGCAGCTAGTGAGTGTCTTTCTGGCGACTACTTACGCTTAGTTAAAAAGTGCCCTCAGAAACAACTAAAGCTATCTGGCGGAGATATGCCTCGCGACGACAAAGTCGCAATCCTGAAGGAATCCTTGGCTGCGATCGGGCGCCGCATAGAGATCGTCCTCGAAACTAAGCAAGCTGCAGGGGAGGATCGGGATAGATGGCGAAGGCACCTCTGGACGTGCGTAAACCAGCAGACCCCTTTACCTTCTCCAGGTTTTGACTTTGTGTTGTCGTAGATTTGTCACGTTGTTCTGGCCCAAGAAGGTGAAGGCCGGTAAGCTCGAAGAGATCCACGCAAAGATGGTGATAAAAGAGGCTGGGGATGCAAACATACCAAAGAAGCCGCGGTTGAGTTCGAATGGCAAACCAGCCGGTAACGGTGCAACCCCATCGATTTCAGTTAGAACCAATGGCAAACTACATCGGGGACCATAGCTGTGTAATTTACCCTCTGGTACCCCATCTGCGCCCTACTTCTCTCCTTTTGTTATAGTCTGCTTTGTTCTTTTTCCTTACTCAAGTACTCTATAATGTTATTTGAATGTTCTCCAGGTTGTACGTATGTCCGTATATTTGTGATCGATTACAGTGTCAACCTTGTCCAATATTATTAATAATGTGATTACTCAGCTCACAGTGGCTCTTCGGTCCGGCGCATGAAGTTTACCTAAGCTCGAACGGTCAGTTACTTACTACTACTCTATGGCATCTTCGAGCGGTAAGTAGGCTGGAATTAGGTTTTTATATGAAACACCCTGATATTTATGCTGTAGCCGTCGGTAAGCTCTCTCGTGAGGAGTTCCGTCGTCAAAAGGACTTGGATGCGGCTCGAAAGGCCGGTACAGCACCAGCAGCTCTCGATGAGGAGGGCAAACCCATCAATCCTCACATTCCCCGTACGAACCCACCTTTTTCTTATGACCCATGAATATTCTCAACGTTTTTTACAGAGTACATCTCACAAGCACCGTGGTACCTGGATACGGGCGCGCCTTCCCTCAGCCACCAACGTCGACCTACAGATGACCGCTCTGGCAACAAGCTCGACCAATGGTACGAGAGAAGCGCTACTTCAGGACCGGCTGCGAAGAAGTATCGAAAGGGCGCGTGCGAGAACTGCGGTGCGATGACGCACAAGCGCCAGGACTGCCTCGAGCGTCCTCGCAAGAAGGGCGCAAAGTATTCTAACAGGGATATCGCGCCAGATGAAGCGATACAGCATATTGAAGCTGGTTACGACGCGAAGCGTGATCGTTGGAATGGGTATGATCCTGCGGAGCACAAGAGGATATACGACGAGTACGAGGCCATCGAGGCTGAAAGGCAGCGTCTCCGCGAGGAGGAAATCGACAAGCAAACGACGACGGACATGGCTGCTGTGCGAAAGGTGGCAAAGGCGGGCAAGGCGGAGGGCGATCCGGACTTTGGGTCTAGCGACGAGGAGGATGCGGATGAGGACAAGTACGCCGACGCTGCAGACGCGGTTGGCCAGAAGATGGACACGAAGACGCGAATCACGGTGCGGAACCTACGTATCCGGGAGGACACCGCCAAATATCTCATCAATTTGGACCCGTCGAGTGCATATTATGACCCCAAAACACGTTCCATGCGTGACAACCCTTTACAGAACGTCCCTCCAGAAGAGGTGCGTGTCGTCGATCGGTAAATAAGATCAGGGACGCTGATGTATTGCGCATATGTACAGGCGCGGTTTGCTGGAGACAATTTTCTGCGCTACTCTGGCGAGGCACCGGAAGTGCAAGAGCTACAACTGTTTGCATGGCAGTCTGCAGCTCGTGGGAACGACGTCCATTTGAATGCCAATCCAACACAAGGCCAACTTCTTCATGAAGCATACAAGGAGAAGAAAGAGGAACTTCGCGATTCATCAAAAGTCAGCGTGCTCGCCAAATACGGTGGCGAGCAGTACCTGGAGACGGCTCCGAAGGAGTTGCTGCATGGCCAGACAGAGGAGTACGTCGAGTACTCTAGGGCTGGACAAGTCATTCATGGCAAGGAGCGAGCAAAGGCGAGGACAAAATACCCGGAAGATGGTTCGTCCCTTGCATTCATATAACATATTTACGACATATTAATATCTTCATTTCATAGTTTACATCAACAACCACACGTCCGTATGGGGGTCGTGGTATGATGTAGCGTCAAGTACATGGGGCTATGCTTGTTGTCACTCCGTTGTGCACATCTCATACTGCACCGGTGAGGCCGGAAGGCATGCTGCCGCGGCGTCAACCGCGCAGAACCTGCTCTTGTCGAACAACTCACAACCAGAAGATTCGACGTCGAAGCCTCCAGATGGAGGTGGGGACAAAGGGAAGCAACGCAAGATGGACACTGACGTCGAGGAGGAGCAGAGCAAACTATCAGAGGAGCGTAAACGCAAAGGTAGGGCAACTGAGGGTGATGAGCGATTCCACAAGAAGTCAAAGGCCGAAGAGGATCATGAGAGTAAGAAGTTTGACGTCACGGAGGACGACCTCGGTATGTATCTTGTTGAAATACATTGTGGCCATTTTCTAACTATTAATTACAGAGCGATACCGCCGTGAAAGGGGCCGGATGGAGGATCCAATGGCTAACTACGTTGACAATGACGGAGAGCTCTGATTTATTAACCTACCCCTTGTATCGATCACGTGATTGAAATGAACCACGCTTTCGTTCTTTGCATCCCTTCTTTTAACGAGCAAGTCCTGCTGCCTGTATGCCACAGTTAACCACAGCTTTCTCGCTCTTACTTGGCTTGGGAGCTCGTATATTTTACAACAAATTCTTCTCTCTCCGTGTTCGAGGGATCGAGGATCATGTACTCAGCGGTCTTTGGCAGGGCGTTGCCCTATATTATGTTCTCATGGAGTTTCCCTTTCTCACTCTTCCAGTCGGTTTTGGTATCGGCGCCCGTCTCCTTGTCAACCTCTTTATAACCCACGATGCTGGCGGTTGCGCATGTACCCTTCTCGGTGTAGCCGTCGGCGTCCTCGCTACGGACATCCTCTCCCAACTCCTAGAGGACGGCGACCCCGAAGATGCGTACTACGAAGGTTCTGAAGTGTCCGATTTTCCACGTCGACGACGCCTGGTGCAACTCCCAGGGTCGTATTACAACAGCGACCGCGTGCGCGACCACAATCGCCGACGGCGCGCCTTTTTCGAGACCGGCGACCCATCCGTCGCGACGGCGGTGACCAATACCACGACCACGTGGGATTCGCTTTCTGATTGGATCGATCCGAATCACACGATGACCCCGCTCGAGCGCGAGGTCGCCGCGCTGCGCAAGAAGGCGAGCATGGCGGATAGTGAGCGGCGAAGGTTTAAAGAGGAGAAGCAGTGGGCGCAGGTGCAGGGTAACAAGGCGCGTGCGGCACAGATGGGTTGGCAGGTGAAGAGGTACTCTGCTCTCATGCAGAGCTTCCATCGCGAGGCGGATCTAAGACTACTCGAAGGTTCGTCAGGCTCCCGCTGTGCTGCTGATGCATCCATCTCACGATAATCATCATTGTTCTTATTGCAGCGAATAATGAGCGACATCGACAGGAAGTAGCGTCGATGCAAGCGTCGGCCTCGCAAGTGGCAGGCCCCTCATCATCCAGGTCTCTCATCCCACCCTCACAACCTTTCGCGATCACCGTCGGCGGACCGAGTCGCGTATCAAAATCGCCACCGAGTCCTCCACCACGTTTGATACCCCCTCCTGAAGAGGAGAAACCGCTGCGATCTGCGATTGCTAAGGGAAAACAACCTGAGCGTCGTCCGCGGCGGATCTCAGCAGGTGCTGACAAGGATGGAAGCGCGATGAAGGCTGGTTCCGTACATACAGGCACGCATCATCATCATCGTCGGCGGGCGGCGTCTGTGCTCAGTCGCCCGAGTGTCCGTATTGAGGTACACGAGTGAGTACAAGGTTCTAGCCGTTTTGTCATCCATCCCAACTGATCCCTGGTCGTTCGTACATAGAACGCCCTCGAGGCGATCGAAAAAGGCATAGCAAGGGTTCCATGCCATTTCACGGTCCGATGTCAAGATGTGTATTTTTCCCCTCTGTGCAAATGCCGGCTGTGGACAGCCGGGTTGTGTACTGTAACAGATGACAGGTCTGCAAGGCGTATATAGTGCTTTTATCTCTCTGTACATGTTGCAGGCTACCTCTAGCGGGAGCCCGACGCTAGGAGAAATTCTGGAAAAGGCGAGATGATGTCTTCTGAAGGGCTACCTCTGTAGATAAACTGTGCAGCTCTGTGAGCCCAGTCGCAGGGTAGCCGTGGGCACCACAAGTAACTTCTCACATTATACGCCCACCAGAGTTCAATTTCATCTTTATGACGCAAGAACAGACTGTAAGGGCATCTAGCGCTTGTGTTCCTGCATACCACGGTTTCCCTCAGCGAGAGTTCATGCACGCATGGCCGGTGCGACAAGTATGACGTTATTCCGTCTCAGACACCAGCGAGATCCCTATTATTTATTTTATTTTATTTGCCTTTTTTTTATGGTCAAAATACAAGGTTCATGGGGCCGTGCGCGCTCTCGCCGACTGATCCAGCGCGTGTGGTCAGCATGCCCCGGGTCTTACTGTATCCATTATTCTTCCACACGGATGGTGACCCGGCTCGCTTCGCGACGCCTGTTGCCAGTCCCCTTCATTGGTAGGTGTGCATTAGCCAAGACGAGCAAAATTAGCGCGATCCCTTCGGCCGCAATTAGCTGGCACGGCCCAGCTGCCACAATAGCTGCGGCCCTCCTCGATTGCGTGCCATCATCACACAGCCGACCTTGCGGCGTAAGATGAATACTCGGTGATCACAAATAACATACAAAAGGAACTAGATCTCATCGAAGGGCTGACAGAAGAACGTGTGTTATTGCCTGTGGCGGCCTTCCTCTTCAACCCTTCACTGACCAATTTCCAGCCCCCGTCGCCTTGGCGGGGGCATTGACAAAGGCTCTACCCTGTATGTTTCTCAGGTTTTTGCTGGACACGTCCTTATTTTGTAGTTAGCCATCAGCTGTTTGGCTCATCCACCCTCCGGAAGCCCGCATCCTAATTCTTTCCGTTTCTCCTGATCTTATATCCCTGTTATGAACTCTATATTTTCTGCTCAGAAATTGGTACGCGTTATTGATTCGCTGATATCACTCAAGCGGCTGAATGCCCTATGCTCGAACGACGGGACGCTTTCCTTCAGTACCTTGTGGTACGTTCTTTAGGGCCATGGCTGGTAAATAGACTAGCAGTACCACCACTTTCCTCAGATGTCGTTTCTTCCGCCTCCCTCCCTGTGGCATATCATAGCAGTGCCCCGGCAAGACAAGGTCGACTTCAGAGCTGCGTGTTTCTGCCATAAAAACATTCTTGACATTGGATTCGTCTGTTCCGTCTGCTTGTCCAGTTATCTCGAGTTCAGCCTGAGGGTGTTTATCCTGACGTTGCGATCTAGTATTCTGTTCCCCCGTCCCCGTGTGCTCTACCTGCAGGTGTGTGATTATGGACATACGGACATGGTGAAGTCGTTTCACAATATTGGTCCTTGCTCCGTTTCAGGACCAAATTCCCAATGAAAACTCTTCAACGTCTCAACGCCTCTTGGCCATCCATACCTCCTGTAAATGGTGTCTCAAACAGCGCTTCGCGACCGCCAAGTGCACGAGCTAATCCGGGTATGTCCGCGAGTTTGCGATGAGCTGCTGAAGCTCGCCGTGCTTGATGAAAAAGGTTGTCGTCGCCATGACGCCGATGCCTGGGCCGCCAAAAGCACGCAATTCGACCTCGCCGGGCCCGCGTGCTATGAGTGTGGAAGGCTTTTGCTGCTATATTGCTTACCTCAGTGCCTTACCGGTGGACGAGTTGCTTCCTACTTTTCGGGCACTTGTCGTCAAGTACAGGGCTTGAGGCCTAGTGTAAACATGACATGCATACTATTTATTGTGACAGAAGGACTCACCCAAAATGATCATTCCCAGTCAAACACTATCTTTCATCAGATTTGGGGTTAGCATGTCTCCGCGATTGTGCAGGAGTTGAAACAGAACCGGTGCGCATGCAAGTCGTTGGGCGCATTCTGGCAGGCACATGATTTGAACAGCGTACCGGTTTTGGTTTCTTCGGCGCGGTGGAGGCTGTCGAGGTGGTGGCGTGGCCCGTGGCCGGTAGCGGTGGTTCTTCACTGCCCACCTTACGTCGTCCTTACTGGCGTCATTGGACTTCGGAGACTCGTCAAGCGCATCTACAATGATGTAAACTCGTGCTTGTCCATGGCAATCGATGTTTTTCTAAGTCCATTGTTGCTGGGACGCTATGAGCCATGATTGTGTGTCAAGTAGAATGTGGAAATGATGATGGTGTAAATACCAAAAGCAAAGAACAAAGACAATCTGTCCACATAATATGTAGTTGTCAACATTGCATCATTTGTCTTTGTTCTTTGCTTTTATAATTTGAAAGAAAGTACTTATTAAATGCTGTAGAATCATACTGTGGTGTAACCCAACAACAGGTGAAATAGAAGAATTTTGAGATTCTGTAGCAAAAATGGTTTTCATTGCAAGTTGCAGAAAACTGTGTGAACCACATTCCATGACACCATTCTTGCTACAGAAAGAAAAAAAAAATTTACTCTATTTCACCCACAGTATTTATTAAGTTACTTTCTTTCAAATTGTAAATCCAGATACTTACTCAACCATTCCAAAACCTCTCAGTAATAGATCAGCCATTGGATGGTTACTATGGCCAAATGGCCTGATCATATACTCCAGATGAAAGAGAATAAATGGGAGATCTCAAGAGATTTCCCGAGAGTTACCATTCATTCTCCTTCACCATGTGAGGATATATGATGAAGGATCTGTTTATGATACTGATGCATGTCCAGGTGCTGGAGTTACTGGGTCTTATCCCAAGTCGCGTGAATTTCCCGCTCCGCCAGGTGCCCGTGAAATCGTGAATCGCCGTCGCCTGGCGGGCGATTCACAGTTGTCACATTCCAGTACCAAGATAGCAACGAAAACGAAAAAATAAGCCAGGTGTCTAGTATAGGAGATCGAAACCAGTGTGCCGCCCCAGAAATATTCCGACCCAATGTCAGAAGAAGAGTGTTTATTGTGCTTCTTGCCTCTCCAGTGAATACCAAGATAGCAATGAGGGCGAAATAGAAAGAAAAAGATAAGTCAGGTGTCTAGTAGGAGATCAAAACCATCGTGCCGCCACTCAGAAACAGTCTAATGACTCCAATCCAATGTCAGATCGTCGAGGAAGGATGTTGATCGATATCTTTTTGCTTCTTGATTCTCCAGTGCATCCAAAGCAATGTCATCAATCTACCCCCCTGACTGAGCCCCAACTTTCATACTTGGTGACTCGATAGCGGAAGGAAATGCTTACGCGCTTATGGACAAGTGGTGTCTTGGTTCCATCTACGCCCTAGGTAGAACCAACCACTTTTAGATGAGTTTCAGTTCGGTTCGCGCTGAGACGACAAAATCCGTAAAAACCAACGTCACCTACACGACCAGAGGACTTGAGAACCAGACCCTCGCTGAAACAAAATCGACAGGGCGGGATTAAGCGTTGGGGATGACGACGACGACGTCAGCAGTTCGTACCTCGACACTCCAGCGGAGACCTGGATGTCTCCCGCATCATCCAAGAGCATCACAGCACCGACAGTATCCTGCCGCGCATGCAGCGAATCAACACCAACGCCGGCACCTGGCTCTGCGACCTCGATGGAGGCAGCAGCTATTGCTGCTGCAACATGCCTTTGCAGCAGCTGCTGCTGCTGCAACGTGCCTTTGCAGCACCTCCCATTTCTCTTGCTCCCACCGCGCCTTCGAAACGCGCCACTCATTTCTTTTCCTAGGCGCAACCATCTCTCCAGGCTCTCTAACCAAACAACCTCACGCGCAAACTTTGCAGCTCCCTCACCCACCACCATCAACGGCGGTACGCGACCCATCGACGACTCTCCTCTTCCTCGTGCGTCTAGCACTCGTCGAGTCATCACAGGATTACGCACGCCACGCACACCCCTGACACTCCCAAACCCAAACGATGACGACGCGTCCGAGTTGGAGTTTGTGGAGTTGGAGGCCGCCGCTGTCCATGAGCGCCGCGTCGCGTTCTACGTCTCCGTCAAACGTGATGTTCGAGCCGTAGCCTGCGTTAAAGTTGGGGTCGTCTTCGAGCGCGGCGATGAGTCTGGTTGCCGTGTTCAGCGTAGACGACGTGGTAGTGATGTTGATTGCGCCGGCGCCGGGGGCTTTGGGAGAGAAGGTGGTAAGCGTGGAAGAAAGGGCTACGCGGAGGCTACGTCTAATCGAGGAGTCGGAAGAGGGTGGGTGGTACCCTGCGCCGCCATGAGCATCGACAATGTAGAAGGGCATTGAGGCGCTGACGTTGTTTGCTCTCGATCCCTACTCATCAAAGTGGTACATGAAATGATTAGTTGAAGACTTGTTCAACAGTCCCCTCGGCGTGTAAGTTATACCATATTCGTGTGATAATGTAGCGATACGGAGGATCCACATACTAGAGCAGAAGCGCAAGCGTCAGCGTCAAGACATTGAACCGCAGCATCTAGGGTTGACTCACGTAATAGAATGAGGATCCAGAATAAGAGGAGCATGCAGTCCTCTGCGCAAACAGGGAAAGCAGTCAGCACAGATTTCGGTGATCAGCTCAAAACAAACCATTGTCTCGCCTGCTTCTTTCTCGGAAGCTACTCATACGCATTAACCTCCCGATCATCTGGGACAAGGCTAGTGTCATATCCTACCGGGCGCGCGATAGGCCGCTCTGACACAGACATGGACAAACTCGCCCCGGATGGTCCACCCTCGCCTTTCCCTCGACCCCATTCCCCACCAAAAGCTTCATTCCAAAATCTCTGCATTTCAAGTGACCTAGTATCAGTAAGAGACTAACTCGATAATCCTTGCTTGATCTGCTTGGTGACCAAAGCAAACGTGAACGGCAGCTCAAAGATGATCGTTACAACCACCTCTGTCAAGATTGGTGTAGGACGGAATCACATGAACACGCGGTGAGGAATGAGGAAGACACATAGGGTAAGGAGGATTCCAATGGCAACGAATGAATCATCATTTTACCGGAGAGAAGGACTCAGATCCACCAGACCAGTGGAAATTGCGTGGAGGTGTGGACCACGAATGCACGAAAGCCGCGGAACATACTTAAAACGCGTCCGGTCACAAACACATCACATTACGTCACGTCACACCTGCACGCGTCCCTCCTCCAGGCTCATTGGCAGCTGTATCAACCCATGATGACACACATTGGCGTCCTCCCATTTGGTATGTCCCATTCACCACAATAACCACGAAGGAATCTCAAATCTGTCACCTTCAGATCTCTTAGATACTATCACCCGTCGCATGAACGAGCGTGATGGCTTTACACCGACGTCATTTCTGCAGTTACCACATCCTAGAACAGGTCCCTCTTTCGTCTTCGAGAGGCACGATTCACTTTGCTCAACCTTGAGTTTCAGATATCCCATCTTTGTTTCTGCCTTATCGTCGTGGCCAAGTCGCAAGCCGTGAGCAAGAGAATGAGTGGCAGATCCTGGAGGTGCAATGCGTGTCGCCACCGAATGAACGATCTTGGTTCTTCACAGAGGGTGAAGTCCTTTCAGGTACTTATCTTCTACCGCCCATTGTTTGCTCCGAGGCCTTACAACTCAAAACCCAAACGGACAGACGGGAGACTTCTGGTTATGACGCCAATCGACCCTACCTTCCTTCTCATACCCATACTTCAAGTCCTCAGTCCCGTACGTGAAGCGCTTTACCGACTCCCTTTCAGAACCATGCTCACTGCTTACCCTAGAGGAATGGCTCTACCGGTATCTTCCAGCCCTTGGATGATATATTCGATGAAGCCGCGCAAAAGATTGTCAAAGGTGTCAATGAAGGTGTCACAAACAATACATCACCTATCTTGCAGGAAGATATACTGTCTCTAACGAGATATGATTGCATTGTCGGCGCTTTGAGAAGGATATGCGATTTCCAAAGTACGTGATCCGTGATCCTCCAAAGGCCAGCTTTACAAACCAGTGTACACAGTCATTACCCCAGAACTCACGGTATACCGTTATTCGGAAGACAGGGTGATCGAATACCTGCAAGCAAAGGTCTCCCGATTGTCGAGACACACAGTGGCCGAGAAATCTCGCACCATAATCCGCAGCCTTGCCAAAGACGGGTTGATGGAAGATGGTAAAGAGGACTTGCTTGAGCGTAGGCATTTACGTTGGACAAGTTGCCTCCAGCACACGGCTGACTGCTTTGTTTGTCTTGTAGTGGGGCGCATCAGGTCTGCATGTAATCTTGTCTCGCAATATGTTACGCATGATCTGTATATCGCGTTGGTCGCGAAGTACGAGTACGTATGACCATAGGTATGACCACTTCTCTTGATTAACAGGCATCTTGGGTTTCTGCAGCTTTACTCAGCTTGATGCACACGTCAAAGCGCTGAAGGACGAGGAGGTTGCCTTGGCACTTGCGAGCTCACGGACAGCCAAGTCCCGCGTGGGCGTCGCTGAAGGAGATGAGGGCAAGAAGCGTAAAGCAAAATCAAAAGTGTCGCATGGAGTGGGGAAGCTGCAGAAGGTTGACGTATCTGGGATGGCAAAGATATCCTCATTTTTCCAGAAAAAATAGACTGGATATGCTAATCCGTCTCTTTCTCGCGCTCTGATGTGGCGTCGGGATGAAGTGATTGGCCTTGCTGATCGAGGGGCCAAACCGAGAGAACCACGCAGCTCTAGAGCACGGAAAGAAACTCGGGCCTGGGTACGCAATAACATGCCGGGCCAAGGGATGACTCGGATGGCTTGCGTGACGTATTGTCGTTACAAGGTTGTCCAAGGTTCACAACTACAAAGTTCAGTCGGATCCTTAACCGGGTTTAACAGTGCTTAATGCCCCATTAACCCACCCATTAGAATGATAAGACGATGGCTTGGTGTTATTGAAATCTCAGGAGCTAGACGTTGTCTAAGTAAATAAACAAATACCAAGGAGAAAACATGAAAGGTCTTCAGCATCATAATAAACACACAGTGTCCACCATTGTAAGGTTGATGCCTAGCGCACCTTCAAGTATCTGAACTGACAGATTGTGACGTAGCAATTTGAAGGAGACAAGAGGCGAAAGATGGAAGACTTAGAGACAGACTATTCAAGACGAAAGTGATCTATTTGATGCCCTTCACTGGCCATTAGGCTAGGCCTTATATCTAGTTTACTGTAGATCTTAGATAAATGCAGAAAGTCAACAAATCTGGCAAGTCTCAACGGTGAGCTCAAGAAGTTATTTGTGAAACAAGTGTGAAACACCAAGACAATAAGGAAAAGAGAAAAAATGGTATGAAGGAGGGAGGATGTGAGACTTTGTCCGCTGGGACGCTGCAATGGGCAACGCCCCCGATGGGCTCGGCCCCACAGATGGCGCCCGATGATGCAAAGAAGGAAAGATGGAGCAGCATTAGAATGAGAAACACGGTCAAAGCGTTGTCTCGTAGAACCGGCCTTTAAGGAAGAAAAAGTCTAAGTGGGGTTGAAAAATAAGTGATCTAGCAAAGTAAGAAGTCCAAGAAAGTCTTATCAAGGTCCCGTCAAACGGATTATACCTGGTATGTGCAAATGCCCGTGTTTGAATACTTGGTCGATAAATATTTTCTTCGTGTCGGGGTCGATCGATGTCGAGGTGGTGAAACGAATTAAATACGAGGGTGGACGCGAGATCGATGGATGGTCGAATGTGGACGGAATCGGAGGCAAACGCGAGGGCTACCTTACACCTGTGTCCCAGAGACACCACATATATGGATATATGGTGCCTATGGGATACAGGATCCAAGTTTCACTCACTAGTGGTTTGTAATCACGAAGAGAGATAGGTATCTCAGTGGGGAGAGGGAGGTGAATAGGGATTGTATCGTCAGACTGTATAAATATGTCGCGTTGATGGCAAGTTGGAATCCATAACATCCATAACGAGTCCGGGGCCCTACCGCCGGTAGAGCACTTTTGACACACAGAAGCTTTCTTCTTCTGGAAATGGTCAGCACGTCATTATTCATGAAAAGGGAGGAACTTGAATGGATCCACCAGAAGGGATGAGAATCAGGGGATCATGTGTCCAAAAACGGAGCTGCCCCGATAACCGGGAACATTGGCACTATTTCTGTGATTATCACATCCTATCATGAATGAAGCCAAATGTCATGTTCTCAGTTACATTGGCAACATTGCAACCAAAAACATGACAGAAGGCTTCATTCAGTGGTGTCCCACATGTGTCTCAGTATCTGGGAAACAACAGATACTGACACACATCTTTAGGGTTACCCTTGTTGATCACTATCTGTGATACTGTCCCACAAACACCATATATCTTTTAGTGCATACTGGAATATATATGGTGCTTGTGGGTTAGTGATCCTGAACACGAAAGACACTGACCCACTGGCACTTTCCTGTTAGTGTTGGCAGATCCTGGAGGGAAAGTGTCATTCTTGGATCAAGTGCTTAACTCTTGCTGCTCACTATTTGCTCTAATGTCTTCAACTTGAAGCCCAAAACACAAATGGACAGACTGGAGACTTCTTGTTATGACATCAATCAATATACGTTCAAAGTACACGGTGTGTGATTCGGAAGATAAAGTGATGATACAAGCAAAAGTCTCGAGACACACAGTGGTCGAAAAATCTCCCGCCAGAATCCGCAACCTCGCCAAAGACGTTAATAGATGGTAAAGAGGACCTGCGTGAGTGTAGGTATAAAGTTGGACAAGTTGCCTACAGTACATGCTGACTGTTTTGTTGCCGAGTACGAGTACGAATTATTACAGGTATGAGCTTTACTCTTGATGCACATATCAAGGCGCTGATGGACGAGGAGGTTGCGTTGCAGCCCAAGTCCCGAGTGAGCGTCATAGTTTGAGATCTAGATGAGGGCATGCCAGTGGGGCATAATGAAAAATGAAAATGTGTCGCATAGAGTGGGGGTGCTGCAGAAGGTCGAAATATCTGCGATGGCAAAAGATCCTGAAAAAATAAGGTAGAATTTCTGAGACCAAAACGCAGAAGTGACAGATGTAACGTAAAACGGTCGGCTCTTGGCTGGAGACTGGAGTGGTGTAAACAAGCAAGTCATCATCACCTTTGGCCCGTACGAATCCCGTCATGTTGTTGCGTGCCCAGGCTCGAGTTTCTTTCCGTGCTCTGGAGCAGCGTGGTTCTCTCGTTTTTTGCCCTCGAGTCCAGGCCGCCTCTATCTCCTCATCAGCAAGGCTAATCGCTCCATCACGTCATACTAGTAACCCAATCCCTTCCTCACCTTCGTCTTTCACCTTCGTCCGCACCATGTCTACTCACTACGGAGAGTTGGCCGTTCGTCCACAGCCCGACAAAGTTGTCCAAGAAATTGCCGACTATGTTCACAACTACAAAGTTGACTCGGATCTCGCATGGGAGACTGCGCGTCTTTGCTTGATTGACACTATCGGTTGTGGTCTCGAAGGCCTTCGTTTCCCCGAGTGTCGAAACCTACTCGGTCCTGTCGTCGAGGGCACCATTGTTCCCAATGGTTGCTTCCTGCCATTCGTTTGTCATAACAAACCCACGCTGATTTCACTCCCTCAGGAACCAAGGTCCCTGGGACTAATTACCAGCTCGACCCGATTCGCGGAGCTTTCAACATCGGCACCATCATCCGCTGGCTCGACTTTAACGACTGCTTCCTCGCTGCAGAATGTATGTTATCCTTGCTGCATCCCCTTACTACTCGTGCCACGTCTCTTGGCCGGATAATAATTGAAATGACATCATTCCAGGGGGTCACCCGTCCGACAATCTCGGAGCCATTCTCGCTGTTTCTGACCACCTCGCACGTCAGGGTCAGCATGTCACCGTCAAAGACATTCTCGAGGGTATGATCAAAGCGCACGAGATCCAGGGCGGCCTTGCGCTACTCAACTCGTTCAACCGCGTCGGCCTCGACCACGTTGTCCTCGTCAAGGTCGCGTCCACCGCGGTCGTGTCCAAACTTCTGTGCGTAGACCCTCTTCCCTTTTGAGGTTTTATACCCCTCAGAGGCGTGCGATAGTAGTGACGCCACGTCCTTGTTTTCAGCGGCCTTTCGCGCGACCAAACCGTCGACGCCATCTCTCATGCCTGGGTGGATGGCCAATCGCTCCGCACCTACCGCCACGCGCCGAATACGGGCTCGCGCAAGTCTTGGGCTGCCGGCGACGCGTGCTCGCGCGCCGTCAATCTCGCTTACCTCGTCAAGAGGGGTGAGCCCGGTGTGCCCTCCGTGCTGACCGTCAAGGAGTGGGGCTTCTACGACGTCCTGTTCAAGGGCAAATGGTTCGAGTTTCAGCGTCCGTATGGTTCCTACGTGATGGAGAACGTGCTGTTCAAAATATCTTATCCCGCCGAGTTCCACGCACAGACGGCCGTCGAGGCTGCTCACATCGTTCACGGGAAGCTCACCGCTCTCGGTAAGACGTCGGATGATATTAAGAGCGTGCGCATCCGCACCCAGGAGGCTGCCATCCGCATTATCGACAAGCGGGGCCGACTCGCCAACTTCGCCGACCGCGAGTACGTTTTTTTTTTCCTTTTCCCTCGTAGATGTGCAGTCCTTGACAGAACCAACACCTTTATGCGCACAGCCACGCAATCAGCTATATGGTCGCTTATCCCCTCATCCACGGATACCTCAACTCGGAGAGCTAGTTCGCCCTTCTTTCGTATCTCACTATGTTCCGTGCTCACAACCTGCACAGCACAGACAAATCTGCTGCCGACCCGCGCATCGACGCACTCCGTGCTAAGATTCGCTGTGTCGAGGACAAGCGCTTCAGTGTGGAATATCACAACCCGGACAAACGCTCAATCGGAAATGCACTGCTTGTAGAGCTGAACGATGGCACCGTTCTTGACGAGGTCGAAGTTGAGTACCCAGTTGGGCACAAACGCCGTCGTGAGGAAGGCATACCGCTTTTACTCGCCAAGTTCCGTCGGCATATCGGACATCACTTTGATGAGGCTCACCAGAAGAAGTGAGCTTTCCTCCGCCATCAAGCTATTCTCTGAAACTAAATTCCATGTTCAGGATCTTAGACACCCTATCAGACGCAAAGTCGTTATGGGCGCTTCCCGCTGACAAGTTCACAGACCTCTTTGTCAAACCCTAACATATGTTGTGAGAAGGCTCACAAAATGGCATCAGTCACTTACCCAATGCAATATGATAGTAAAAACGGGTGCTGGCGTGTCACAAATAATGAGCAGAGCTGATGCAATGAACGCATGACCATAGCATAAGGCATTACACGTGAATTACTTCTATGCGATTGAAACGAGAGCTTGGACGAGTCAGATCTAGACTGACACGATGGATGAAAACAGGCGGAACGTGAGGCAGTGATTGAACAACGTCCAGGAGAACAGAAAGAAATGAGATTTTGGAACAATTCTAGCACAGGCTACAGGGCCCTGCAGTGGGCGACCGTGACTGAGCTCTTGATTCGGAACCATCAATTAGCATGAAACTTCGGAGGCCGCCCACGAGTCTTTCTCAGACCACCAGTTCTTTTAGCCGTGATGGAACTTTCTCTCTCCGATGAACCACCATCACGTCGTGGTCTGTAGTGTCCTTGAGAGTCAAGAACATCTGTACCAACAGTAGAGTTCTTGCTACCAAAGATGGAGCCACGGGTTTGACCCTGTGAACCGCGAGATGTCGACTCCAAATAAGTACTTGAGTAGCCGGTTGAAGGCTCGAGTATATCTGCGTATCGATACCCATGCTGAGCAGGAGGGTGAAGGTAGTGTTTGTCTGCGCCATGCCTCATGGCTTGAGGTGGTGATGGCGAACGTCCATGGATAGTTGGGCTGGAATCTTCTTCAGGAACGGAGGATAGTCGACGTTGCATAAGCCGCGCTAGTGGGATAGACCTTGGTATCTGATGCTGGAAGTGTCCCCGAGCATATCCAAGTTCCTCTGGGGAGGTGGGGGATAATAGCGTTTCATGATGGGGCGCAGAATAGCGGCGTACGTCATGGTCTGTATACCCGGGCAACGCCTGAGGTGCGCGTGTGACAGGTAACAAAACCTCGGAAGGCAGAGGAGACAGATGCTGGATATCCTGCGTAGCAAGAAGATTTGTCAAGGCCTGCGAAGTGACCGGGTCTAGCTCATAGTCAGGGTAGTCTAGCTGTGATACTGAGTTGATTTGCGCGGCGGGAGCCAAAGGAGAGATGTCAAGATCCTGCGCAACATTACGACCCAGGCGTTCTCGCACGAAATGACGAAGCTGATCTGGCACCTCCGGGTCCCGCAACTGTTCCTGAACTACAGGGTGCCTCATGGAGGCAGGGGATACTGAATGGTGGTTATAAGGAGAGAATTCGGATGACCAAAGAGGAGACGACGAATTAGGAGGTGTGGGCAGCAGGCTTTGTTGCTGCAATTTCAACAACTGATGTTGCTGATACTGATGAGCTAGCTCCATTGCAGTCATACGACGAGAAGGGACTTGAGAAACTTCAGGAGAACGGGGCTCTATGAGAATTTGAGGGAGAGCAGAACCAACAGCCGGGCGAGAAGAGACCCTCATAGCAGGGAGACCGGACCTAGACGAGGACAAAGAATTTCGAGACCCATAAACCCTCGACAGACGGGTACGATCTAGTTCACCGTTACTCTGAAGGTCAATCTCGGATTCTCGCAAATGCAAGTTGTGCTCCAGCGTTCTTGTCAGATCACCGATCGCATCATAATCTTGATCTCGGTGGACAACCCTAGCAGTTCTCCTGTCGACCAGGTTCTCTAGAACGATAGTATCGTTGTATGGGTTGCGCGGATAAATGACATCAGTACAATTAACAGACGTTGCCGGCTTCAGAGTGTTGTAGCTGGCATCGTCTGGGCCCGCTCTTCTCGGAAGAACCACATCAGCGATGGACGAATGTGGTTTCGTAGAAGCCACGGTGCTCTCGTTTGAATATTTATAGCGGCGAGGGGAAATGCGGACTGGCTGAGATGGCTGGGCAGTAATCTCTTGCTGCTTCAACTGGTAATCTGAACCGAATTCGCCAGCGTGATGCTCTTCAGAATCTAGGCCCCATATCACCCGCTGCAGATTGTCCGGCTCCTCAATAATCGTGCCTTCGGCGCCACTGCAAAGTTTGTGAAGGAGAGCTTAAACTGAGACAGTGAAGCAGTGGCTTACGAAGGGCATCGCGCATAAGGCAAAGATAGTGGACCGTGCAAGGCAGGGATAGGCCGAGGCGGCGACTTTGCCCAAGTGATCCACCCTGATGGAAGACATTAGTCATCCTCCACAAAGCCTAGAATAACATGTCTACCTTCATCAATTGGCGCTATCTTCTTCTCAGATACAGGGGAAGCGGCCTTGGTTGTATTTTGGTTGCTCAAAAATGCTTCAGACAAGCCGCAGTTATTTTCGATGATGAGTACCGAATCTAGAGAAGACGGCGAAAAATATGAATATGAGGGTGATATCTATTCACGACTGGAGACAAATATACCGGATGTGGTGTCAGTTCCAGATAGGAAGGAGCCCCCGCTAAGCATCGAGCCGTCAAAGCCTTCAGTCGATAAGCTACTATCAGCAAACTGACTAGCAGAAAATCTCTGTTCTGGCATAGAAACCACGCGCTGGACTGGATTTAGTTCAGATTTCCCTGGAGCTGAAGGGAAATCTTCGGGTAAAGAAAAAACCCTGATAGACGAATGCTTGTGTGTTGAGGGCTTCAACTGAGGTAACTGGCGAGTCTTTGTACGATGAGAAACCTCAGCCCTCGAAACCGGAGAGCCGTGCATAGGGGAGTTACTATATGCGGTAGAAACATGTAAGGAGGGGGTCAAGGGGGAGAGGAGTTCTCCGTTGCGAATCGCAAAAGAAGGGTCTTCTGGAGAGGGTGCGAGCAAATCAGCATCCAGAGTCAAGACGCGGGATTGCAGCAGAGAAGGGCCAGCCTGCACGCCTCGATCTATGTAGGACTTCATCCCTCTCGAACTTGAACCCCCCAAAATTGGGGAGAAGTGCGAAGGGCGAGCGCGATGATGAAGGTGGTTGTAGAGAGAACGTCGAAGTGCCCCAAAGAATTGTACGCGCCTTGGTCATGTGAATCTCGTGAGCACGAGCGTGACCTAGGAGCTCTCACCTTCTCGGCTCGCTATGAGCACCGTAATATGGACTGCAGTGTCTCAAGAATCGATCATTGGCCCGCCATCGGAGCTCATCCATATTGACGACTTTTTAGGCGACGCCCGCAACAATGAAGCCTGTGGATTCATGACATCAGGCCTTGCTGCTGCTGGAGGCGGCGCAGATTTCGTGCCGCAAGATGATATTGCGTCCGAATGCCGGTTGGTCTCTCACACTAGCAATAGGATCATGCTTTAACACTATTCAAGCGTAGATGATTTGCGCTCAAAAGTCACTGATATATTCAACAATCCGCGTCTCTACGTCCACGCGAGACACGTTCATGACACGTCCGTAAATGACAACTATGACCTAGCGGTGCGAAAGACATCGGGAAGACGCAAAAGAAAACGCGAGGTTGCCTCAGAGACAGAGGATACTCCCGATCTTATCGTCCTAAAGGAAGGTCTAGCAGCCATCAACTTGAAAAGCTGGCCGTAAGCCCCTCCCTACCTCGTTTTGACCTGTAATTGACTGGTATAGCTTACCGCAGGAGGCTGCTGTCTTCGTGAGAGGTCCAAAGAATTCAGATATCAATACTTTGACGGAGATTGTGAGCTCTCTGAACGCCTTATATACCTTCTCTTCTGATCGCCGTTCGAAGAAACATGTGAACGAGGGGTCTAGTCCCCCTCCACACTCCGCTGTGGTGACAGTCAGCGTATACAATCGTCTGGCTTGGTCATACAACTTTGTATACCGCAGCTCTCAGCATGCGGTGCTGTCTTCTAATACCCTCGGAGAACTCTACAGTGTCATACCTTGTCCATCAAACGAATTACCCGACGAACGCACGGTGGATGAGAAGTTTGTGGGGTATGAGTCAGGCCCTCCAAAGCGTCCAGATGGATGTGTTGTGGTGATCGAGGGAACAGCTTACGGAGATGGTTTGACCAATCATGCCAGGTGCATCTCTTATGCAGCCCAACTCGGAGCCTGATGCTCACTCTAACCTATTTCAGCAAGCTTGTCACTCATGTCTCGAAGCCACTCACTACTGGCCCGAAAATCCACGACACGACCTTCTCCTCACTCTCGCTCCGTCTCAATCATCCGTACTGGCTCGTGCATAGCGGTGATTGCGAGCATTTTTTGGTTGTCGATCAGATTCGGTATGTTTTCTCCCTCCCAAATTGCCATCTCTCATTGCCATCTAATTCAGCTTACTCCACCCTCACGACCCCTCATCCGGGTACCCGCTTACCACCCAAATCACGCCCCCACTACTCGGCAACTGTCGCGCGTGCTCGAAGGTCCCAGCTGTCTTTTCGGTCGTCGGAGATATGCGTCTCGGTGAAAGTCCGTGCATCCTGTGTGCACCCTGCTGGAGGAACATGGGGATGCCAAGAGGCAAAGACGCCGACGGTATTATGGTTATCTCACTCCCCAAGCATGAATCTAGGTGGTAGCATACATGATTTGTACCATCAGATTCCAACTATGGCGACTTTCTCTTCGTCTAATATCCATTCAGAGTGATTGCTCTTCGAGTCCTACACCAGAGCAACCTATGGCAATCGATGATCTGCTTATATAAACACGGGAGCTAGAGTATCGCGGGAAGCAGATCAGGAGTAGGAGCGTAACACGTCGCCTTTTGGTCAAACATTCACTGCTGATTTATGCATAAAAACCGCACAACTGGTGATACCCTACCCTTTACTTCTATTAATCCCGCACCCCCACTCTTCTCTTCTATCATGACCAAGCCAGAGCTCACAATCAGCTATAACAGGCCTGAGGTCTCTAGCAGTAATACGATGCCTATAAAGGTTGAGAACTCGCGAGAAAATAGACCAGAAATCGACGTACCGTGAACAATCTCTGGGATGCTGTGCCGAGTGACGTCGACCGTCAAGTCCGCATCTTTTGGGACCTCGAAATCCTCGTCCACCCCAACAACGCCCCTGGTGATTCCTCTCCGCGCCTGAGCATACACGCCACGCCGGTCGGTTCTCTCGCAATAATCAATCGGGGTTGCAACATGGACCAGGAAAAAGTTCCCGCCGGAGCCTGCTTGATCTACAACTGCCTCGCGTACGGCCTGACGTCCCGCTTCGTGGGGCGCAATCGGCGCCACGATAACTGCCGCGCCAGCGCGCGCAAGCTCGGATGCGACAAAGGCCATTCGCTGCAAGTGACTGTGTCGCTCTTCCCGAGAAAGGATGTGATCTGCAAGAGGTTACAATCAAGACTATCTGAGTAAGCCGAAATTTGGCTACCTGGTTCGAGATCATGGCGAATTGAATCGCCCAGCAACAGAGAGACGCTCCGTCCACCGTTTTCGTTGAAGATCGTTTGGAGAGCACGGGCGATGCTGTCCTTGCCCGAATTGTACAGGCCAGTCAGGAAGATGACAAATCCTTGTTTCAGCCGAGGAGGATAACTTTCCCTGAGGGTTTTTACGACCGCGCTGAAGGGCTATTAGATCGGACATCCGCGGCATACAGGCACACGTACTCGTAACTAAACCAGTCTGGGATGTGAGCTCCGGTCTTTAGCCGTCTTCGGAGCTCCGTTCCAGAAATATCCAGTGTTGGGACACCACTGGGTACTTCATCGGTAGGCATGTACTCATCCGTCGAGGGAAGGTAGGTCATTTGCTGGAATGGAACTATATCGATACTCAGTTCGTCGCGATACTTTGAGACGAGCTCCTGCGCGTCGTATGGTCCGTAAAAGTCCTTTCCCTGGGAGTTTTTTCCAGGGCCGGCGTGGTCACGTCCGACGATAAAGTGCGTTGCACCGTAATTTTTGCGGATGATAGCGTGCCACATTGCCTCGCGAGGCCCTGCCATACGCATTGCAAGGGGAAGTAGTGCGAGGTGTGCCATGCCGTGAGGATACTTGGCCATAATCGACTTGTAGACACGGACACGAGTGAAGTGGTCGACGTCGCCGGGTTTAGTGAGGCCAACAACGGGATGGATGAGGATGTTCGCTTGATGCTGGCGTGCGGCACGGATGGTCAACTCTCGGTGTGCACGATGCATGGGATTGCGCGTCTGGAACGCGACAACTTTCCTCCAAGAAAGTTTATTAAAGTGGGCCCGGAGTTCCGCCGGAGTGTCTGTGAATTATCTTAATTTAATTGAAAAGAGATGAACAACGATACAACTTACAGCGAAGAGGGACATAGTCAAAATGTACAGGTAGTTGAATGGCAGAAATCTTTCCCCCGACGTAGAAATCTTTTACTCTTGTTCGGAGATACGTAACCGATGGATGAGCAGGGTCGTCTGCGCCTAGAACGTTGACAGCCTCTCTCACACGATCGGGCTTGTAAATGTCATCAACTAAGAGAAGAAATTCAGGCATTTGAGAGTCTTGTTGAGGCGCTGTTGGTCTCACTGGTCAGGATAGCGAGCGCTTCCCCATCCCGCGGATCCCGAAGGGAGACACGTTTGTCTTTTACCAACGAGAGTCGATCAATGTCCTCTTGCGAAACGTCTAATGTGACAGGTATTGGAAAGAGCGTGCCGTCCGCCAGCCGGAGAGTGTCGACGACGCTGCAAAGCCGATTTGATCAAGAGTACAGATCATTTTGTTGGAGCTACTTACCTGTCGTAGTCCTTCTGGTTCATGAACCCCTCCAAGGGGCTAAATCCTCCATTAATAATCAACTCGAGATCACAAAGTTGACGCTATGTTTAACTGTCAAGCCAATTAAAGCGTAGCGGGACCCAGTCCCACCTCTGTCAGTACGATATCTTCCAAAACGAGTGATTCCTCTTTCAGTGCGTGATGAATATGTTCATCCCGTACCAAGAGGTCCTTTGAGAGAACGGTGTTAGATTGACACCGCCACGCACGGTTCGATAAGATAAAGATGCACCTTGAGATCGCCACCGTGAGGGATGCTTGCCATCAAGTTATTGATGTAGTAACGCGCGAGAAAAATAGTGAGGGAAGCTTCATGACAAGGGAAAGCTTTTAATAGATATGACAACAACTGTGGCCATGATGGCGTGCTCGGACAAATCACTTTTTCGGCTTTTCGTCAGCGAGATTCGGCGACCAACTCAAAAGAGCTCAAACCCCGGCCTACGGCGGACCCCTCATGAGGATGAGGAACGTCTGATGGTCTCAGCCTCTTTATTGCGATTGGTTATGGTTCAGTTATCAATAACGTAGGCGGCGTAAACATAGCGTCTATCGCACCAATCACGCACACCTCCCCACGCACGCTGCTTGCAAACTTTGGTTCTTGTGGTGGCTAAGATACTACTAGCTCATTATGTCCTTGGTATTTTAGTTCTGATGTGGTCAGTCCGAGTCAGATTCAAATCAAGCGGTCCCTCCATTTATAATGTTCCACGGCCATATTGTGCAAAGCCCTCATTTTGGCCATCTCCTCTGCTGACATCAACACCTCCAGGAAGCGGTCACCAGTCTTCTGCGCCGTCTGAGGGTCTTAAGTAGGCCGTTCTGCGCACGGGAGTGTGCCTCAAACTTTCTGTCTAGTCCCTCTTCTAGAATCTGGGCTTACAGTCCTGTGCCACCGCTGATTAATTTGATAAGCGACACTCATCCTCACCGGCTCATTGGTCTTCCGCAATAGAACTTTGTTGGGTTTCTCCTGTATCACCGCGACTCATATCATGTCACAGCCCAACCCCGCGGAATACTCTCACTAGCGTTCGGTAGACTTTGTTTGGTAACCACTGGCAAGCGATTGACGACAATAGGGACCCATGGCCATTTCTCCCCGTGGCTCCGTCGACTTTCTATACAGAAGCAGAGAAATTTTGCTCAAATAACTGTGCTATGATACCTTCGTCGTTCCCACTTGTCATAGCGCACAGGCGTTGATAATCTTCCCCTCCGTTTTTGCCTATTCTGTGAGCCTGTATCTCAGCCGTCGATACTTCGTTTTCTGATCATGTGACTGCAATAAGTATGTTTAAATTCTGCAGATTCAAGCTGTGTCCAAGCTGCAATACCTGGTAACATCTGAAAGAGAAAGGATAACCTGATTCTTAACAACTTGAGATATGAGGCTCTGACGCGACGCTTGGCTGACCTCCGACCTGAGCACTGATATGCCTCTCAGCTCTAGCTCTGGTTTCGAATAGTAGTACTCGCCAAAGAGGATTTTCTACCTGCGTTTCTGACAGACGACATCGCCCAGCTGGTTCCTAACTTTGTGCGGCTTGTCAACAGTGCAAATCTACCTCCGTCGTGATGGGAGCTTCCCGGAAATGCAATGGGCAATTGTGTAATGACAGTGCTATATTTGGATTTTGTAGAGTCCTGCCCTTCTATCTGGCTTAGTATTGGGGCGCTTGCTGTATCTGATGAAAAGGTATGACTCATCTTACGTTGTCATAGAGCAGCAGTTGAGGCAGCCCCAATCGGTTGGAAAGATTTTGCTTCCTCATTTCGTCATCGTGAATGTGCGACGATACAACAACAACAGTGCACCGCTTTGTGGTGCAGTCACTAGCAGACATTGCCCGAATTGGGCACGTCTATTCGGGCTCTGGACCACTTCGAGTTGTGACGGCTGATGTGAGCCACAAAACCGCAAATTCGCATGTTGATCCGTCCTTGTCGGTACAATTTTGAGCCTCGAATCCACGCTTTCAGTGGGCAGTTACAATCCCGTAACATTCTGTATAAACCAACCCTTTGGTGGCAGACTCAGGCCAGAGCCTCTTTGTCACCCTTTTACGTTCTCAATTTGTCAGCCCCAGACGACACTGTAGTCTTGGATCTTCTTTAATTTGATTCTATAGCTTAACCAATACAGCAGTCTGAATAAAGATGGTATAAAGAGCGTACAAGGTCTCACAGAAATAAATGGACATGAAGAAAAAACAACGCGGGCAAATCGTACAAGAACCAAGAACAACGGATTCACCGCCGCTCCGCGTTCGACAGTCTCAGCCGCGCCAAGTGTAGATTGATGGGACTCAGCGAATTGACAAGCTCCACGCGGCCCAGGGCGTGCCGATCAAACTCCTCTGGTCGCCGATGGTCTCCTATCCAGCCGCGAGTCAACTCGCTCGACTGCTGATCAAAATGTAATTTGTGCTCATCATTCGCGACGCTGTCAGGAGCGAACGTCTCATGTACCAAGGTCGCTGCGGCCCTACTCCGCACATCGAACGTGCCTGTGTACAGCGAATCGAGGGTAACATCGATGGTGCCTAGCGTATTTTTTGCACATACACCAAGGAGTGCAGGCTTCGAATGTGCAGCATGCGCAATCGAGATGTTCATCGGTGCGTTGAACGTCTTGAACTTTGTCTGAAAATGCCCATGTTTTGGTGGTACATAGTAACTGCGTTCGTCGACACGAATGTTGACCTGCGCAACAATGGGCCTGACAAACAAAAGTAAGCCGTCAAAAGTTCATGGTCACCGCAGCAACTACAATACCCGTTACCCGTCTCCACCACGAGCTTGGTGGTGCGTTCCCAGTGTTTCCGGCTATTAAGTAGCGATATATTTGCAAACACGGGACTGCAAGGTCTTAGGGATCAGTTTGAGACTGCTTCAAAAACTTCACGTACCCATTAATAGTGTCCAAGATAAGTCTTTCTGAGGCGCTGAAATTTCCCGATATCTCCGCACCAGATGTCCGAACAATGATTGATGACGCAGTGACAGACTAGAACGATATCAATGAGGCATAATCGATTCAACGACCAAATGCACGCACGTCAACAGAGATCGCGGAGCTGGAGTCTGTGAGTTTGAAGAGACCGAAAAAGATGTGGGGACCAAGATCGCCAAAAAAATGTTTAAACATGGGCAAACGGGTAGCGAACGATTGAAAGTCATAGGGAATTGATGGCGGAGGTAGGAGCAATTGTAGGTCAATGCCTATTGTATCCGATGGGAAATTCTCCCTATCTGGCACCTGGACGATACGACGATCATTCACACACAACACCGTTGACAAACGGGCCCACGTACCTGTACGACAATCTCGGTGGTATTGAAAAAGTTTGTGAGGCATACAGAGCTCGCCTCGAAGAGCTGGTGATTAGAAAACTGTGTGTTGGCCATCAGGACAGCGTTGGACGCGGTTTTATCCGGGTTAATGTCGACCGTAAGGGTTCCAGAGATATAATCCTTCAAATTTTCCGAGCTGGAGTTTAACCGGAGATTGATCCCACTCGTCAAATGAAAGGGTAGACGCATGCTGGGGGCGAAAGTACGATACGCAAACTTTTCAGCATCGCTTTTTGTGTAGTTGAGGGTGGTTGGGACCATACCTAGCTGTACCCGCCACAGCACCTGAGTCACCTGGAGGATCAAACTGCTGATCCCAAGTGCCGCAGGAGAAGATGGAGTCTTCGAAGAGTGGATGAGACAGGTCTAGCTCAATCTGATCATTGTCCATTGGCGGTGGTGGTTGCTGGTAGTCAAAGATGTAGTCTCCGCGCCATTTGAATTTGTGAGGTACTCTCCACTTCTGCGCGTGACAAAGTCTGTAACTGGAATAAGGAAAGAAGAAAGAGCCAGACGCACCAGAACGAAGGTGGGTACACCGAGTATGACGAAGAGGCAGAGGTAGATCACTAGCGCAATAGCCATGAATCTTCCTAACCGGGTGCGCCAGGGTCTCCGACCTCCCCTCGGCTTGGAAGGCGATGGATGCTGCGCCTCCAACGACTCATAATTGTTGAGACTTGGGGGACGTTGTTGCGATGAACTGGGGGGTGACGAGGGATCAACTTCGGTAGGAACTCTATTCGTAGGTCCAACAGAAGGATCCGTTGGCAGTTTTGGACGTTGTGAAGAATCTTCGTCGAGAAGGATCATGGTCAACTAACGGCAAGGCGTAGTAGCACTGGTGACCTTATGTCTGCGCAGTTAGGCGGCTAATTAATAACTTGCTTTGGTCATCACTGCGCAACTAATAAACACAGCCGCTCTCATAATTCATCCCTCGGCCCTTGATCTTTCCCAGACAGGCTAGCTACTGAGACCAAAATCTCCACGACGCGTCGCATAGCTACTTTCACCATTTCCGCACACTCGATTGTGCCCTCCTTGCACACGCGCACCCAGAGCGCTGCTCGGTTCTGCATCACTTCGACTAACCGGGCAGCTGGCGGAGCGTTTGTACTGACGGGTAAGGATGGCTGGAGTGGCTTTAATGGTATCAGAAAAGGAGATAAAGCTCGTTGTCTAGAGTAACCCACGGGTGATATGTTTATTTTGACCGCTTTCTCAGCTTCCCGAATGAGCTTGACCGACTCCTCTACACTGGATTCACGCCACAATCTCCGAAAGACTTCCACCGCATGCAAGCTTTCAGAAAATCTATGCAGTGTGTTGATTAACGCAACCACCTCTGAGCGCTGTAGAAGATTGGCGTTCAATCGTGGGCTGGGAAAATAATAATAATAAGTACATATGAGCCTGGGCACAGACAGAAAGGCGTACTCCAAGTTATTCTCGTCGAGTTCGAAAAGAACCTTCATGGCAGTGCCAAGGCCGGTAGTCTGGATTTTCCCCCAAAGTTTGCACTTGTCACAGCCTACGCAGTCCATGATTCGACTGACATTCCTGAAGTGCTGCTTAAATTCCTCTTTCAGGACCTGGATGAAACTCGTTGGGTGAGACTAGGAGATCGTTCGTCTGTGCTTATACCTACGTTGGCGTTCTCGCCCTTGAAAAGCGATGTCTCGTCGAACTTGCCTGCGAGCTGCGCAATTTCGAGGACCTTTTCCAATCGGCTGTACGTAAGTACATCCTCTTCGTGGGTCCCCGAGGCGCAGTAGTCGTAAGCAGACAGGTAAGGACCCAAACGCGCTACGGCCCGTAAAAGAAGCACCGTATTGAAGTAGATATATTGAAGACGTTCAGGATGCGACGCTATTCTAGTCACGTAGCACTGCAGATCAGGTCCCTATCAAACAGTGAGTGTCAGGTCAGTACACGTAGCAAGAATGAATACCCATTGTCCGGTTGCCTGATCAAGGTGTTCATGACATATATGTGTCGAGATCGATGCATGGAGTCCTTTTGAACGAGTGTATGAGATTATGGATGTGGACATGACGATCGACACTGACCCGAAATGACTTTGTAATACACCTTCTTTTCCAGACACTGTTCAGACATTTTGCTCAACGAGGTCTCGGATTCTCCGAAGCAATTCTCCTCATATATTGCTCTCCAGACACGGTGGGCAGAAACGCCCACGTATCCAGTGAAGCGTTCAGGATTCAAGGAAAGATCGACGTAGTCTCCCTCTAAATGCCGATGAGGTAGTGAATTGTACGAGAAGGGGTAAACGAACCTGTCATGTCATCCAGGAAGCAGAAATCGGAGTCACGGTAATAACAGCCAGGGAGATCTTCTCTCTGTATCACGTTAACTGTAGGAATATTAGGACATAATGGGTGTCGACTCACGTGGTCTTCGGAGCGTTCTAATTTACTGAGTGTACCAGCTCTCCATTGCTCGGGTATCTCGCTCTACAGATGGGTTGTAAAGCGGGCACTCGCACCAAGGAACACGCATACCTCGTCGACGGTGATGATGGAACAGTCTTTATTCATACAGAATACATTTTCTTCCCAGAACGGGCATTCCCTGTATAGGTCCACCTATAAATCCGTGCCCGTCAATTTATGCGTAAGAGAAAAGGTGATATATGACACACTCGAAAGTATTTAAAGAAAGGTGTTTGAACAAGCTCGTGAAGTTGATCAAATAACACATTGTTAACACTCTCGATGGTCTCGTAGTCACACAAGGTGGTCTCTATTGGACCAGTAGGCTGTGGTATGATAATAAGAATAGTCGCAGGGAGGAAAGAAAGGGGGCGTGCGCACAGTTTGTTCACAAGATACCCTGTGAGCAGGTTCGTGTTCTAGCACGTGCTGGAGTTGATCTTTGCGAACCAAGGTGTCGGAGAGGAAGGACACATCTGATGCGAGTCCACAGATGCTCGATAAATTTATGAGAAATAGGAATAATGCATGAGAATAGAGAGGGTGTTGCATTGGATGAGTAACATGTCCGAGAAGGACAGTTCCACGTCGCTCGAATCACTCGTGAGCAACGTGACATCATCAAATTCCCACCACGTGATCTAGCCCAGCGAAGCACGGAAATAAAAATAAAAATACAAAGCTGTTTATTCGGAACCGTTACTGTACGTCTACTGTGATTTTCTGTTTTTTAAAAATAAATGGACTGTATGCGTGGTTGTGTAGTGTATCTTGCCTGAATGTAGAAAAAGGCTCCCACAATGAGTTTGTCGTTGCCGATCATTTCCAATCTTTCTTTCTTTTCCACCTCCAAAATAATAATTTTGTGGATCAAGTCTGCGTGCAGACCTCAATCATCCCCGGTTTTTCTCTCCCGTCAAAGGTTTTTTTAGTATTCGGACACCCGTGTTATCCTTTATGGATGCTGCTGCACTGGCGGTAACTTGTTTTTTCTCCTCCGTCACTCTATGTATTCACTTCTCTCTTTGTCTTAGAGGTTACACCACCTCGAAGGTGCCCCAGACCCTTTCCCGGCTGAGGCTCCTGCTTCCCCGTCCTCCAACCGTCAGAATCTCGCTTCACTCGATACTGGCTCGCAAGAGGCCTTCCCGTCCCTCGCTCCTTCACCAGGTGGCATTGTCAAATCAGTCTCCACGGCCTGGGGAGCGACCACCGGCCCTCGTCTCTCGGCACAGACTTCTCAGGCAACCGAGTCCTTTACTTTGTCTGTGATCGACCTTTCTTCTGCAGGCAAAGATGGCAAACCGACTACCCTTGGTGAGATAATGAAGCAAGTCATGGCGAATCACAAGATAAGGATTGAGGCCTCCACCAACCAGAGGACTCGTCAGACTACTTTTCATCTCAAAGCGGATTCCAAGAAGGAGCTTGACAAGGCAAAGCGTAGTCTGTTGGCCTTTCTCTCCCCGATGGTAATTTCCATCGACTTCTTTCGGTTGTCCTTTGTCTCAAAAACGTAGGTTTCAGTCGTCATTGATGCCCCTGCCTCTACTATTCCTGCCATTATTGGTCCCAAAGGCAAGGCCAAGAGCACCCATCTCGTAGTGATCAGTCTAACGATGCGTTTACAGGTGCAACACTCAAGCAAATTCGCGACCAGACATCTGTGAGAATCGACATCCCCCGCCGTGAGACTTTGACGGCTTCCAACGGTAATGGTGTTGCGGATGGCCGCTCACCTCATACCTCAGGACCGGCGTCTCCTGTCCCAGTTGATGACGATGATGAGCCAATGGTCCCAATTACGGTTACTGGTCCTCAGTCATTCGTGAGTGAAGCCCAAGATCACATCAAGCAAATCATTGCGTCCAAGCGGGCCCGCACTACGCTACGTGTGCGCGACATACCAGCACATATCGTTCCGTTTGTAAAGGCCCGCCGTTCTGTATTCGTCGACGCTGCTGAGGGTAGTCATGTCGAACTTTCGCTCAAAAGTGCTGAGCGCGAAGTAACCGTTTCTGGCGACCGAGAGGCTGTCCTCCGGGTTATCGATTCTATCAAGGGTACCATCGCGGCTGTCTCAGCCTCTTTGACCTCGCTCAAGATCCAGCTTCCGAAACGTCAACACAGACTCCTTGTTGGTAACGCAGTTGGCGAGATCCTAGCTTCCAGCAAATGCGTCATCACCGTTCCTCTTCCCGAGGATGCAAGCGAGGAGATCGCCGTCTGGGGTAAGGCGGAGGATTTGGGCAATGGTGTCGCAGCAGTCATGGCCAGAGCCAATTCTCAGTACATCCATGAATTCCCACTTCCTGGTCCAATTTCCCTTTCTCGTCAACTCCTGGCCTACATGGATCATATCGACTTTTCGCACACCCTTGAGGTCTCACACCCTGGGGTTTTGGTTTTCACCCCAAATGCTGGCGCAAAGTCAAAGGCTTCTGTTTTGAACGTGGACCTCATTGGTGAAAAGGCTCTCGTGGATGCCGCCGTACGCCAGGTTTCGGAATTAATGGGCAAGCTCATCGGCGCCACAAAGGATGTCCAAGTTGATTGGCTCGTGCATAGGGTCATTCAAGGGAAGCATGCCGAAAGGTAACCATCATTTCCTTCCATAATGTCCTAACCTGATTCCCCGTCCCTCGTGCTGCAGGATCAAGCAATTTCACGGGTCACACAATGTCTTGTTTTTCTTCTCTCCTGAGTCCGAGAAACCGTCCTCCGTCTTGCTCGTGTACGACCCGACTTCACCTTCTGCGTCACCATCTCCAGTGGAGAAGACCAAGAATGTTGAGGAGGTCGAGAAGGAACTGGTTCAGTGGGCCAGAGATGCAGCGGACGTCAAGAGCCGGGTCGTTTCTGTTGAAAAGAAATGGCACAGTGCTGTTGTCGGTAAAAACGGTGCTGCTCTTAAGGCGTAAGCAACTTCCTGGCGACATACACCGTGTTATTGATGACATGCGTAGGATTATCGGCGAAGAGAACGCACTAATCATTAAGGTTGGTGCCGAAGTAAATGACCCGTCTACAGAAGACGCCATCCTGGTTCGTGGTCTCAGCGCCGAGGTCGATCGCGCAGTTAAGGACATATTAAAAATTGTCGAAGATGCCAAGGATGACCTGATTCTTTCTAGCTACGTATGTCCCTATATTCTATCTTACGTCTTTCAGCTGACCTGGCCTGTTTGTAGTCGGTCGAGTTCGAGATTGATCGTGACTATGTGGGTCGCGTCGTCGGCGCCCAGGGTTCGGGTATCAACAAACTTCGTGACTCGCTCGGTGTCAAAATCGACTTCTCAGATGATGGCGACGAAGCCAAAGACACGAGTAAGAAAAGAAAGGGGGCGTCCCATAAGTCGAAAGTTACGGTGCGGAAGACTTCACTAACCAACTAGGACGATGATTAAGTAGTGCGTTAGATCACCGGTCGCAAAGAACGCGTTGAGGAGGCCAAGCGCCGCATTGTTTCTCAGGTGGAGCGCCTGGTACGTGTTTCGCTGTTAATTGAAATTCTCGCCGATTACTTATTCATGCAGGCGGACGAAACTTCGGAAATCTTGAAAATACCCGCTCAATATCATTCCGGGCTGATTGGCCAGAGCGGGAAGTATGTAATCCGGCTCGAGGAGAAGTACAATGTCAAGATCACGTTCCCACGCGGGTTGAGTGAGAATTCCGAGGGGCGAACACGCGAGCATCTCAAACCGGACGAGGTGCTTGTAAAGGGTGGTAAAAGGGGTGTCGCTGGTGCTAAATCTGAGCTCCTCGATGCGGCCGAGTTCGAAAAGGAGTCTAATAATGTTGTCCAATTTACCGTTTCTGCACGCGCGATCCCACGCATCCTTGGTAGGGGTGGGGCCAAGATCAACCAAATCAAGAACGATACGGAAGCGGCAATTGACTTGAACAAGGCTGAGGATGGCGGTGAGGCTACCGTCATCTGCCGTGGAAGTAGAAAGGCCATCACGGCTGCCAAGGCGGCCATTCAGTCGATTGTGGATCAAGTCGACGAGGAAGTTACGGAGGTTCTGACAATCGAATCCAGGTTTCACAAGGCGCTCATTGGGGCCGGTGGCCATGGCCTACGGAGCCTTATCCTCCGATGCGGTGGTCCTACAGAGACGAGGCTTCATACCGGACTTGTTCGATTGTGCGCACTTTCCAGTTTTGTGGCATCCCGTTGGTGCTAAAGCATGAGCATAATAGCCCACGACCTGGAGAGGAACCAAAGGACGAAGTTCGCCTGCGTGGTGAACCGACGCTCATCAAGAAATTGAAGGCTGAGCTCGAGCAAGCCACGGCAGATTTGCGCGACCGCGTCCTATTTGGTGTTCAGATTCCTGCGGCAGCGCACAGCGCACTCATTGGTCGTAGCGCCCGGAACTTGCTTAGCTTCCAGGACAAATACAATGTCCAGGTGCAATACCCCGGCTCGAACTCGTACCGGTCCAGTGGCGAACCGGAGAATGTTGGAGAGCTCGGTGACGTTGCACCTGAGGAACTGGTCAAGGTGATAGGGTCAAAAGCGGCGGTTGAAGAAGCGATCACACAACTCAAGGTTCGTTGTCCAGTTTTGGTAAACGTGCAAGTTGGCGTGTGTATTCATACCCTCGCAGTTGCAAGTTGACAATGCTGCTCCACCGGAAAGTATAACGGACACTTTTAGCGTTCCACTCAAGTATCATCACGCTATTACGCGGCAAGGCGGGATTTTCCGCACTCTTCGCACCAATTACGGTGTGGACGCCGAGCTTTCTGCTCATCCTACCAAACCTGGATTACCCTCTCGTCCCCCGAGCTCTTCGGTGCCAGAGGCACGCGTCGACGATGTAGAGGAGCCCGTTACAACTGAGGCCCGGTGGGAAGTCGTCGAGAACTACACCGATGCTGAGGAGGGCGAGTCCACCTGGACCCTGAAGGGCCGTGACCAGGCGAGCATCGACAGGGCCAAACTTACCATTACAGAGGCGATCGAGAAGGCGCAGGCTCAGACCCACGTTGGGTTCCTCACGCTTCCCGATCGCTCGAGCTTCCCGCGCATCGTCGGTGCAAAAGGCTCCAACATTGCGCGTTTGCACGACACGACCGGTGCTGATATTCATGTCGGGCGTGAGAACAACACCGTCGTCATCACAGGTTCGTTTGCCGTTCCCTCTCGTTGCGAAGCTAGTTTTACGATGTCTCATATAGGCACCGTGTCCTCGGTGGAAGCCGCAAAGGAAGCCATTCTTAAAACTATCCGTGGCCCTACGCGCCAGAAACGGGACCACTAAGGGTTTGACAGTATTTAACTATGGTATCTCATGGAGATAACGGACGGGGTCGTGAAGGGTGGTTGGGGGTGCTGCATAGTCATTATTGTTGTTGGTATAATTACCCCACATCACATGAAATAACGACAGCAAGCTAAAACATCCATGCGAGACTAGATCATTGGCTCCCCGTCAAGATCCTCCATCGGTGCACCATCAATGTGTCATCTAAGGGTGCACCATCGATATCATCTTGCAAAGAAGCACCATCGATGTCATCGTCCATAGGGGCGCCGTCGATATCATCCATGGGCTCGCCATCGATATTGAGTGGTTCCCCGTCGACGTCATCCAAGGGTTGACCATCCACGTCACTTTCCGTCTCCATTGATGCTTCACCGCCGTCATCTTGGGGAGTTGTCGTCCTGGGAGCTTCAACGAGTTTCTCGGCCGGCTTGAAAGACGAAGTTTTGAATCGCGAAACAGGCGCAGGTGTAGGTTCCTCAACCACCACTGGAGTCTCTTCGACTTTCGGTGCTTCCTCCTGTATCTGGCCCTCAATCCTCCGCCTCAAATGCAGGGTGAATTCGGGTGGAAACACTATCCAATCTTCCCAAATATCGACAACACTCGTGATCTGGCTCTTGAATGTTTCGGCCGTGATACGACCCGGGAAGGAGTGATAGATTGTAGAAAAATGGTCAAATACGAGACCCAGTCTGCTTTGAAATTCTTGCCGGAACTTCCAAGCCATGGGTAAGGGCGGCAGAGTTATGCAAGATGTCACAGATGAGTGCAAGCGAGCAAGCTTGCGAGGAACAGGTGTCCCATCAACGACCAGGGAGGCAACGATGATATCGGCAACCTGCAGCTTGTGTTTAGGAAGCAGACGAAAGACTTTATTTTAACTAGTACCTCATTCGCAGCTTCTGCATGTTCTAAACTGAAAGCCATACATCGTGCAAAATCAACACGAGCGCCACTCAATGACCGAAGCATGGCTTCGAAACGTTTTCGGGCCAATTTCCCAAGTTTGGTCTTGCGGGTCCGTTCCTTCTCTGACTCTTCGGCGGAATCGGTAGAGAAGACGCTATTATAACCCTTCACGCCCAATTTCATTTAGTGTCAAGACCAAAAAGAGGTGTTCCTCACCTCGTCCTCAAATTCTGGCTCTAGAATCCCTTCCTTCTTCACCAAAGATTGATAAAATCTGTGCTTCCGGTGCTACCGACCCGACATTCAGGCGATATACACGGGATATGGGTGCGACGCGCTTACGCTTCGATCTGTGAGGAAACTGTATCTCGGGTTCTCTTTCTCCATTTCCTTCAAACTTTCTTCATATGTTTGGCCATGACCCTTCACTTCGGCCGCGACAGTCCTAATGAAGGTGTCTGTCACCTCGTCCTCGTCCGTCGCGTGTCCACGTGGTGAACGGCGATCACGAGGCGAAGGGCTACGCCTATAGCGACCGTATGATCGCCTTGGAGAACGTGAATACCTAGACCCACGCCTGGGAGAGTAGGAACGGCTGCGCGAACGCTTGTCACGCCTACGGTCACGGTCCCATGAGCGGGAGCGGGAGCGGGACCTACGCCTCTCTGGCATCGGGCTGGGAGAGCGAGATCTCTGTGCGACTGATGCATCGCTGAAGGTAAGATTGACGCTTGGCCAAAAGAATGGTCATCGTACACTGACCATACATAGGCTTCGCGGCAATTGGAACGGCTTTGCTCCATCCAACTCGAAGTATGGATCCTCCCCAGTCGAATCCATCGAATTCTTTTAAAGCAGCTTCGGCATCTTTGCGTCTCATAAATGAGACGAATCCACTAAGGCCAGAGTTTTTGCTTCGGCGAGCGGCCGTCATATCCGCACCAGGCCCTAGCGCGGTGTCACTACGTGGCCACATAATTTTGACCTCATCAACAGCATAAGCGAAAGAACTTTTGAGAGTGGCACACTTACAGAGCCGACTGGGCCCACACGAGCGAAGAAATTCCCCAGGCTCTGTTCCGTTACGTGGGGCGGAAGATTCGCGACAAAGACATTGGAAGTCTGTGCATCGTTGATCAGAATAAGGATGTCGATATGATCATCAGTTACTTCAGGATCGCCTCGGTCTTTACTCCCACTCTGCCCCTCATAAGCTAAAAACCTGTTGAGATTTCCAAAGCGTGATGCATGGACCGAGACGAACCTGCCATGGCAGTTGCAGATCTTGCATGAGCTTGGAAGCAGAGTCAGCGGTGATAGTGAATAACGAGCTACGAGCTCACAAGTCCTGGAAAATCGAGCTTCTCTGTCTGCCTGATCCCTTTGTAACGTCGCTGTGAACAATCTGAACATGGTTGGATATGACTCAGCCTGACCTCTTGATTTCTTCTAAGAAAGCATCCATTGCACGTTTTCCTTTCGGCCTCGGCACGGCTGGAGGAGACGGTGACTACAATCATGTAGACATTGTCATGTTCATTGAGAGGCAAGCACACCTTGGGCGGTTCAAATGCGCGCATCGAGCGGTGATGCGTGTCAGATCGAGAAAACCCTGACGAGGGTGTGTACGCAGCGCCAGAATCTCTCGACGAGCGAACGAAGCCACTCGATTTCCCGCTTCGCCTTGCAGCTCCACTTTCGTCGGCATCAAAGCATCCAGAAATTCTGCGTATGCTTTAGCTGCATGTTCTTCCTCTTCTTTCCGCTTTGCTTCTGCAGCCTCTTTCTCCTTTTCCCGTTTGGACTTTTTGACGGTACCTTGAGTATATTGAGAGAGTTTCTGATCGTCCACAGTCTTCAAGTTTTGCTATCGCATGAAGTAAAGGTGAGCGAGAATGAATGTGAAGAGAAGTTCTATCCGTCGCACTGGAAACGAAGAGTCGTCTTCGTCATTGTCAAAAAAAGCGGCCAACTTAGTCTTGGTTTTGTCCATAGCGAAAAAGAGACAAAGTCGCAGTTGTAATTGAAAGCGTTTCTGGGCCAGTTTCTCACACTTGTCACCTCGTCACGTACTCGTCACCACGCTCATTGTTGCGGATTATAGAGCAACTCAAAGTCGGCTGTGTCTCTCTTGCATAAATTTTAGGGCGGTCTGTTCGACCAGTCAGAGCCACCGATTTCTAAACTTCCCTCGTGGTACACGTTGCGCCTTACAAATGCACAGCTCCCCTCCCTCGCTTTCTTCAGTTCCCCAGTCCAGCCAGGATGACTCGTATGAACAGCATGAGTCATTTAAATTAGAACTTGCAGAGAGGTCCCTGTATCATATATTGGAATCTCTCCGTGTCTCCGTGTCTAGCAGCCCAGAATATGCCAGCATACACCCGCGTAAACTTCACGCCGGTTTCCCCCGACCCGAACAAGCCCTGATGATGCGATAGTCCTCCTCCACCGCGATTTATTGTTGCTCACCGCTGATCATCGGTCTTGAACGGCGAGAAGAGCGAATTTTCAGCGTTTATTTGTCAGATTTCGACCTCGACTCAGTAACGGAAATTGCAGCCCTGGACCGCATTTTTCAGGGTCGCGTACTTTCGCGACGTCAGCAACTGAAATGTCTCAATTCTAGAATGGATTTATGTCCTTTACGCCACTACTAATCATCGCCGCAGCTCATCATTACTGTAATATCAAGAGATCCGCTGCGCTGCAGTCATATAGTCATAAAAGTAGGTTTATGGTTATGCCTTCGACCTTCAAGCTTCAAGTTGCAGTGTTTCGTGGGTAAAGTGCGACTTATTCGAACGGATGAAACGCACTATGAACTTAACATCCGGAAGCGACTGCACCGGTAGCTGCCTTACGCTAACTCTGAAGCGACACGCGTCGCCCCTTCACAATCGCTCCGTAATTACTTTGCCCCGACTATGTTGTCAACTCATACCATCTAATGAGTCAACAAGGGACTGCGTCGCTCACGGAGTTTCAGCAGCAATTACAAGGTGAACTGTTGCAGTGCTCTTCACAGATTCTTGCCAGTATGGGTTACCGTAAGGCTCTTGACTCGAGGCTTTATAGATCAATTAAAAGGGCTCGTGGTGCGAGAGTGTCAACCTCAATGGAACCCCGATTTCTCGGTCTCTCGGCCGAAATTCTTGTTGAAATTCTGGCTAATCTGCAATTGCGGGACATCGTAGCCTGCAAGCTCACTTGCAGGACGCTACGCGATGTTATAGAACACTCGTCGCTCATCCAGTACATCATCCAAGCCTTCCTTGCAGGCATCCATGACAACTGGATTCTAGGCGCATCGACCGCAGAGCGTTCGAAAGCATTACGATGTCTTGAAAATGCATGGCACGACCTCGATGTTCGCAAACGAACGGCCCATATTACTCGGGGCACCGCCTGGCCTTGGCTTAACTATGTAATTCACGATGATCATCTCTTGGCCATCCGGGGGGATAACGACAATCCGGCCCAACCTCCTGGATACTCCTATATTGATCTGCGTCTGTTACCTCCACTTACGGACCTGCTCTGGAGGAGGGTAGATGTCGCTTGGCATGACCAACGTTGCATTTTCGCATTCGCGCGGAAGAAAGCGACCTTTCCGTCGTTGTAACGTGCGTTCGCTTTTCGTTTTTATGTGGAGCTGCCCCGAAGCTGATTGGTGCTGTGTAGTTGTGCGCGCGCCGAAGCTATCTCGAGGGTAGACGTTCACTGCTTGAGTTTCGTCAGTGGAGATCCCCATCCTCTAGCGCGGAGTCCCAACGTGATCGTCGATTTCCCCGCGACATCTTCTCCTCACCATTTGCATGTACAAATTACCGGCGACTATATTTTTATCTCCTGTAATGGCTCGCCTGATGACGAAAGCCAGGTCGACGTACTCTTCCTTGTGAATTGGAAGCAGGGAAACGTGACATCGGTAGGTATCCCCATCTACCTCGTGCACTACTAACTTGTGGGGCGTCTTAGCTGCGAGAGTCGCCACCATCAGCGATGACCTTCGCGGTGGGGTTTATGCGGATCTCGGAATCACTCTTCGCATTTGTCCATACAGGAGAAAATGCAATTTTCCTCTATAGCTTCCTCGAAGAACCACCATGTCGACTCGATCTAATTCGGGTCCTCGGCCTACCCCCCCTCTGCGACGGTGGGAGGCTCAACTTTGCAGAGTGCCTGTCCGAACAAAACCCCATCTTTACTCCCAAGTACCCATCAAACGTTCGCGCCCCGCCGCGGTTTCCCTTTAGATACAACCCGGCGGATGGGATCGCGAGTTTCGTTCTGGGCGTGGGCCTCGAAGAAATACCAGATGCAAGCATCACCATTGCAATCATCGTGCACCGCCGCGCTTTAGTCGCACTAGCCGACACGTGGCGGTAGACTCGGAGGCCACCACGCCAGGAACTAACGAACAAACGTTGGTGGTGCCGTGGGACAGTTGGGGACCATCCGCCACACGATGTCTCGAAGTCCCATACTGGCGTAGATGCAACGGGCCCGTTGGACAGCGCTGGGCGATCCTCGCTCACGATGAGCTCGTCCTGCGCAACTTCAACCCGCACAGCGTTCGACAGACCGCGGCGCAGCTCGGCGCGTCTCACGGACAGGCACGACGACGTCCGCGACGATACGCAGCACGAGAATGGGAACCGGACACGGGTGGTCACCGCGCCGACGCTGCTCACTGCGGGACTATGCTTCCGCGGTGACGTCATGACTCATCTACCCTACGTCGAGACGAGGGCTGTGTGCACTAGTACACCCCGATGGGAGAGCGTGCTTACAGATGGCGAGCGTCTGTTGGGTGTCTACTTTAAGGTCCGTTCCGAGAATAGCCATTACAAATCCCAATTATCACTCCACTCACTACACCCACTTTTAGGAAGACGATGCGGACCCTCACAAGGTCGAAGTCGATATATACGTGATGTGCCCTCCTTTTTAGGAAGTTCCGTTCCCAGGCCATCTTTGTTTCCCCAATACCCTACTCCACCTTCATGCGCCGGATTCAGTTGGGACCGTAGTGGCGACCAGCCCAACTGAAAAGGCTGGCGGAAGATTCCTTTTCATAAAACTTTCACTTATGGGGATGGTCCAAAAGCTACATTACGAGTTGTTGTGGATTATCAGAATGTGTCCACCGTGGAGCCCTCACGGCGCTTCCAGTTGGAGCACACTGTACAGGCTTCTCCCATCAGAAGTCATGACTTGGCATACAACTAGAGGACTTCGAGGATTTGGTACGTAAGCAAGAGCACCATGACGAAAGCCTCCGCTGCTTTCCTAGATAATATATATGTTGTGTAATAAATGCATTGAGGACACCTAAACTTGATCGGGGAAAGAAGACAATTCAACTTTGGTATACTGCTACCGCATGGGGTGACTCGGTAGATGGGCGTTGATTGAGTTTCAAAAGCTGGGAGGTGGCGTAATAGTGATTTCGTTGTTTGACCCACGGTACATCATCCTGGACCTTGATCATTGGGTAGAGGCGCTCAGATATTGGAGTAATCATCTCTATAGAAAGGTGGAGTGGAGTGATGACATTATACATTATACAATAGCACTCATAAAATATATAATGCGAGTAGCTATAATGCAGTGCCGAGTCTGACCATCGCTTCCGTACAGACCTGTTGTCTGTACAGGGATGGAAGAATGATGGTCGGACGGGGATAGAATGATTAGATGCAGGGATCTTGTAAGGGGGGATAAGGAGGCAAGAGGTGACGACACAGATTGAATGGATGAAGTAAGTATGCAGATAATGATGCTACGATGGGCCATGCAGTTTGTCACATGTTGAAGTTTGGTGTTTGCAAAGGAAAACAAAAATATATGTGTAGTAAAAGGTCCGTCGGGGCTCAAGGTTCTACGCCCCCACGCACAGAAGGGTGGCAACCATATATAAGTTAAATTCAAACGAGGGTATTCCGGCACTAGACACCTGGGTTGGAGTTTCCATTCCTAGAGTGATATGACGCTTGTAATGGCGCGCGTGATGTAAAGTGGTGCAGAATAACTAGTGAAGGGACTTGAGGATAAGTGGCGAAGGCGTCTCCGGGTGGAGCGAGAAATACCCAACACGTCAGCTATTCACATGCTTCGCCACCATACCAGGTCAGCGCTGGAGCGCGGCGTGGGACTGTCACACGTAGAATTTCGCCGTCAAATTCGGCGCGGACCTGTCTGAGGTCCGCATCATACCCAAACGATATACGTCGCTCAAAGTGGCCTGCAAGACTTGTTTCAGAGACAAATTTAACGTGCCGAGGGAGGTACACACCACCACCTGGTTCCCATGAGTCCGCCACAACGTGCAGTATCCTCCGCCGCCCCGCAGCTAGGGTTCTTTAGAAGAGTAATAGATCTGTTAGTGGAAAGTTGGTGTCATGAACAGGATAACGCACATTGCATCGCGCCTGAAGCCGGGTAACCGGACATTCAATCGATAGTCTGCTTGCGAGGTCTCTACGGCAATCCAACTATCCGGAGGTGGTGGGGCGTCACTCAAGAAGGGCTCGTAAGGAGCACGAAAGTTGCGAGCTGAGTGCTCGCGCGCTGGTGGTGGATCTAAATTGTTGGTGGTGCCGGAGGGGGGAAGCCACGACTTGTTAAAACCGCTGCAACCGGGGGAGGATGACATGTGCATCTCATATCGGCAGCATGTTCAGAGAAAGGGCGACCAACATTTCGGCTAGACGATGCCAGAGGAGAAGACGATGGAGACTGAGAATGGGACTGAATTAAGCCAGGCGAGGAAATTGGCCGTGGGGAAGTAGGAGCTGCCAACGTTGCCTGTTGGGTACTCGAAGATGACTGATTCTTGACCCAAGAGAGATGATCAAATAAATCAGACGGCACTGTTTGTGGATTGGACTCGGAAGAGATAACATGAGGAGGGAGGGCGTTGAAGGACATTGACGTAGGTGAGGTATGGGTGCCAACGGAGTTCCGATCGATCGAGTCCTGTGAGGAGCAAGAATTGTGGGAAATACGCCGTCCAAGAGATCCTACAAGTGTCTGTGAAATGGCCCCGGTGGGAGAAACTGGTCGAGAGGTAGAAAAGGTGATATTGGGTGGGTTCGGTGATGGAGGGTCCGTAGTCTCAGAAGTATCTGCGAATCTGGTAGAATTGATTGAATGAACACTAGTACTACTGTTATGGCGATCGGGAAGTGGCATGGGTAAAGGACGGGAAGCACGAGCTGTTAAACGAGATGGGTTGCTCGGGAGAGGTTCGTCCGCATTTTGGTAGACAAGCGAAGGCTGGTCCGGTCGTGCCAGATTTGCGACATCGATCACGTTTGTCAAGGGCGGAGAATTAAATCCTGGCTGTAATTGAACTTCTTGTTGCGGAAAACGACTTTCATGCGATGGAGTCGGCTCCAGTTGAAACGGGAACGATGCGATTTTAGCAGAAGATTCCAAACTGGCTCCTCTCTTGGAACGATCGGGCGGTGCTGAGACTACAACCCGAAGTTACGTCAGTAAAAAAAAAAAAGGATCATCGACCACGTGAGGAAAAAAAAAAAAGAACGATCCGATCAGGAGATCCCCGGATTACATACATAGTCCCGCGGCCGTACCTTGCTCACGCGGTCCCCCATTAGCTTGTTGCACTCCTTTACTTGGTTAGTCTCCTTTCTCCTCCCTCCCAACGGACGCGTCAATTCAATGACCCGAGGGGTGCAAGAATGGAATAGAAATTTGATAACTTGGGTGGATTTGCTTACCATGAAGCCCTTCTGGCCGTTCGTGTCCCACTTCTCCCCAGTCGTCTAGCATCATGGTGTCCTCCTCTATGCTGTCTGTCACAAGGCCCGGCTTTGATATGGGGTCACGGTGCTCCAATGGTAAAGAACCGGGACGAGGACGAGGATGAGTCGCACGTAAATTGGTACCCCCTCTTTGAAGAATCAACGAGAGAGGAGATGAAGACGAGGACGAGGCAGAACTTGCTCGAGATGAGCCCGAGGACGTCGATGGGGACAGTGGTGGGGTGGGGTGCCGATCAGTTGCGTTGTTAAGAGGTGCCATAGGTCATGTGAGAAGGGAGCCAGTAGAGGACGGGTACCGGAAAGTTAGGTGGAGCGTCAGGGGATGTTGGTAGTTGATGATGAAAGGAATATAAGGAAGGGATGGAAGAGGGAGAAGAGAGGTGTGAGCCGCAGCCGTGGGACAACCAGATGAGTTTGTGGAGCCGTTGGGGCCGTGTTGCTCGCTCTTTTCCTTGGTTTTGTTCATTATCCGAGTCCATGCAACCCAATGACGTCATCTCGGATTTCTCTTACCCTTCTTCTCACTATCCGGTCATACCGGTCACAGTAATTGCGGCACACTACTCCACAGCCATCTCAGCTGTGTGGCACACCCCTACCCTATCGCTAATACATCTCTCACTCTTTTGGACACTTTTTAAACCCCAATTCCCGACTTGCCCGCCCCCCATCGTCTCCGCCCTCTACTCGGCTAGTCGAAGACCCTCCTCTATATGATCGGCTAGTTTACTGGCATCAACCTAGTGGATCTCATCTCTCCCAGGTGGATATCTTCCCGGTATTTGTGTACCTGAAAGGAATTAATGCCTATGAGCCACACTCGGTGAAACCCATTCACACTGATATACCATCGTTTCACCAGGCTCCGCTGATCCACCGACCCAACTCTATAAACATCCAGTGGTAGGCAATCGGCCCCTACTGTCGACCTCGGGCTTGTCAGATGACAATTTCTGATTACGAGCAAGTCGTAAGGGTCACTCACAGTTTTCGGGAGTTTCCAGTGCATGATGTGGGTCGATTGGAGCTCAGGTGTAGTAGGTCCGAGTCAGCTCTTCCCCACCCAATCCTCTCGTCGTGCTGACTTTGAATGTTCTACCGGTCCCGAAATCGATGTAATGGTGTCACATCGTAGGGCTTTCTGGCTGCTCTAGGGATGATGTGTGAAACCATGCAGAAATTGACAGCCGTTGATCATATGAAGGAGCCCGAAGAGAGCGACGCTTATGAGCGGTGCTGCTGATGAACGCAACATTCGGGCACTTTGCATTGCACTATATATGCTATGAACATGAGCTGTGTCAACCACCGGAGTAGACGAAGTTGGGGGGGGGGCATTCGTAGCCGTCTCGGCTATATCTTCTGGGGTTCCTACGTAGGCGGGGTTCAAGAACGTGCCCTGGATTTCTGTCGTCATTACATACTGTTTACGCGCAACACTTAAATCCTGTGCCTGATCGGTGGGCACACTGAAGTGATTAGAATTCTATTCTATGGTAGGTACAGTGTACCATTCCAGTGCCCAACCATCTGTACGATGACTAGTCGTACTAACATCTCCACTGGCAGAAGCCTGCCAGTAGCACAGGAGAAGAACATGGCAGCGATCCCCTCCCAGGCTCAACGGGGAGGTGAAAATGTGATGGGGTTGGTGTTGACGGAAGAGAGCCCAAACTTACGAAACGGAAGCCAAGTGCTAGTAAAGATGTAAGGCACACGACGGAATTTGTATGTGTCCCGTTTCAAATTGGAAGTACGATTCTGTACTGTACCTTGTACCCTACCACCGGCATGTCCAGTTCACTGGCGGGCGGGGTGGCTTTTTGAGTGGATTAGTTTATCAACAACCGTAACGAACTTCACGACTTGTCGTTTCTGCAGCGAGGAAACAAGTCAAGAAAAGTATACGATCGAATTCGACATGGATCAAATTGACGAGAGCTTATTTGACGTGACGAACGACCCGAAATTTGGTTGCACGCCACCTTACAAATTTTAAGCGGAAAACTGCCTTCCATCCTCGATGCTCCAGGAAAGACATCATTACAGTCATTTGTGAAACGGAGAATGCCTGAGTGTCATGCTTGCATGCAGTAGTATTACAACTGCATCCACCAAACATGGTATCCGGTCTTCGCTGTGTCTCAGACTCATCATGATGATGTCCTGTCAAACGTCTCTTCGTACTGTATGGAGATTCCAGATTAAGACGAGGTAGGAGGTGGAGACTTTGATCTAACTTGGCATTAAAAATTTTGTATGGGTACCTGACAAGGTGAAGTAACTTGACTGGATTAGTTAACACCTAAGCCAACTTGCGCTACCGGAATGATGTTCCATCCGGACTCGCGCTCACTCCGCCGCATCCGACCGAGTTCCGCCACTTCATCCTCCCCACTTTTAGTTGTTGACCACGGAACACGGAGGTGTTACCCTTAAAGCATTTCGGGTCCTTCAAAATCCATAACTCTCGTGTGAAATTTGCACGCCTAACCCCAAGTTGCTCATCTGCGCGGCTGCGCGGTACGGCGACTCGACTGAGATCGCGTGCCTATACTAGGCACCAAAAATTACGTGGGCAATTGGGGCTTCCGAGGGTCCGTGCCCCAATGGAGCGAGAGAGGGATCGAAAAGGCTTCGGACGTCTTGACGTGGTGCAATGAGCTGGCCCAAGCTTGCATCCCAGGTGGCACGGGGTTCGAATACTTGTGACTAACATACTACGGCGTTTGCGGGAACTAAAGGCCGAGTGTCGTGGTCCGTATAATAGTTTGCGAACATTAATATTCAGGGTGCGCGCGGAACACCGCTGTCGAGTTCCGTCCTATCTATGGCTTGGGACGTCACCCTACAACGGTAATAAACTGCCTTAGCGGGCTTGGGGCAAATACCATATATATCACCATGTCGTGCGGCTACCCGGATACCATGGTGCAGTCTCAACCCCGGGCCACACATAACAACGGCGGAGGAGGTAGACCTCTTCACCACCCCCTGTTTTTTCTTGTCCCTTCACGTTCTTCCCCGGTATGAAGCGCCCATCTCTCAAGAGTTGTCCCATCGAAGACGGGAATAAGGCCGTTCACGAGAATGGCCATGTGAAAGGTCGCACCCCCTTTGGCGAACACACACTTTTAAGTCACAGCTTGGTATCAACGCCCGACGTCGTGCGCTCGATCAGCATCATCTCGACCTCACTCGCGTGGAATGTTATTTAATAAAATTGAAACTGATGATGGATAAGATTGAACCTAACAAGGCCAAGCTCCGGGTCGTACAGATTTATTGCCTGTTTATGAGGTAAGGACCCAGGCCCATTAAAGCAATAATCGCCTGAAGGTTCTCTGATTAGAACGACGAGGACGGGGCCGACAACTGTATTACACAGCTTTCTTATTGTTTGTTTTGTTTGTTTTCTGGTAATCAAATAGGGGCCAAACAGTTGTGGCGTGATGAAGAAGGCAATATGTAGCGTGCGAAAGTTTGAACAGCCTCGAGGGGTCCGATATCGATCATCCCTACAAGTAGTTGTTTGCGGACGGAAAGCGTGATGTTCGTATCATACAATCGAGTCGCCGCTGATATTATGTGACAAGAGAGGTTAAGCACTGAGCGTTGCTCCTAACAGCAGGATAGCAGGGATGGCTGAGATGTCGTCTGCTCCTTCTTTCTCATTAAATACAGTCCCATCGTTTCGCATCCTATGTAGCACACTTTACAAGTACATAAGGCACCAAGAAGAAATGTAATGTAACTACTACACTGACCAGCATCAACCAATTATCCCAGACGTTAAAAACCATGCCAAATCGGTGTCCCTCGATCATCAAAACCCATTCACCACAGACCTCCCTTTAGAACTTTGGCGAGATAATGTCATGCTGTTTCTTGAACTATAGGAGGTTTGGGTTTTTCCAAGGTCATCCTCAAATGGCTTCCCAGACCGCGGACCGTGGTTGAATGCATAAGATTCTATCGCAGAATTTATGGTAGCGGGAGCAAGTTCGATTTCGGGCTCGAGAAGCACCTCTGGAGGGGTGAAGAGGAGCAATTGGGGTCGCACGAGCAGGAACACGGTTACGTTGATGGCGCCCGAGAGGTTCCACAACATGCAAGCGAAAAACGAGGCTGCTGAAGGCACATGGCGGTGCGGAGATTGCGACCAACGAGCAACGGAAAGTGGGAGGACGACCAGACAATATGCGATGGGGTAACTAAACAAACAGTTCTGTGAGCAGAATTCACAGCAGGAACGAGCACGACTTACAGCAGCAGTCTCAACGCAGCTCGTCTCTGTGAATCCTCAACGTCGGACTGGGATATCCGGAATTGGTACCATTTCTCCTTGTCAACCGACAAGCGGCCCTCCGCCCAGAAATAGAGCGGGACGTATAAGATCACTGAAGAAAACAACGTGACCCACAACCAGACATATTCCCCACCCAAGCGCTCTGAAGTATAATGGGAACTGATCCAGCACCAATACTTGTCGGAGAGAATTAGTGGCAATGAAGGGTTATGAGAAATAGAATAACATACGGGGGTGGGAGTTATATAATGCTTATTAAGGCCATCACCGAGGCCAATCCAGAGTGTAAGGAAAACGACGACGAGGGCAATGGATATACCAGCAACCCAACGTGCATGGAGACCCACTCGCCACAGGGCAGTTATAAATGTGTGGAGACCCAAGAGCTGGAAAGAGATTCGTCATGGGTGCTAAACAGTAGTGAAGAAAGAACTTACGAGGGTGACCAGGCCGACTCCAACTTCGCCAAACTGCTGGATGATGCCCTGTGCCGTACAAAAAGTTCCCGACGTGACGATTCCATCGTGAGCCCATTTGGCATCAAGGGCACCGCCCAACGCTTGAAAAATCTCAAAAAAGAAAAGAGCAAACTGTCACAAGGACTCGGGTCAGAGATCGGTGTGTTGGAGGACAGTACAACTTGAAGCAGACCATGTAAATGTCAGCGGGCACCTGCAGCAACTTCCAGTCACCATTTGGGAGCGCATTCTTATAACGAATGTAATTCCTCTGCGTGGAGCAAGATGCTGTCAGAAGAGGTCGAAGCAAGAAAGGGTGGGACATACGAGAATTAAAGTGTACACGAGGACTACAGCGGCAATACTGAGGAAGGACACCTCGGACGTGAACTGTAGTCGGGCTGAGTTGAGAACTCAACGCAGATAGGTAGGGTGCTCACTGCCAAGCCAATAGTTTGACCGTGTGATAGGCATGAAATCGGAGGATTAGGGTTATCGGGACTTGACAAGGATAGCTGGTACTGCTGCTCATTACAGACGGTTCCGTTGACGCCACCGAGTGCCGACATTCCTGTTGCGATGGATGGGGACAGAAAGAGGTGAGAGATACCTCTAACTACGTTTTATGAGAGAAGGCTGGGAGGGAAGTCGGGGCTGTGGGGAAAAGGTGATGGAGTGAACTCGACCCATTATGAAAGTTTCGAAGAAGCGCCGCTGATGTACAATCAATTGATGGACGAATGAACGCCAGCAAATGAGTCAAAACAAACAAAGCGTGCCAGTGGCACAACGCTGTCGATTTCCCAAACCGTCCCTGAGAAAGGGGATGATGCTCCTGAAAAAAAAAAAACCTTGATGTGCCTCTCCTACCCGTCTCAACTGGTCAAACGATCAGGAGAGACAGATCTCTGTGAGGGAATGAGCTGAGACAAGCGCTCTGGATGTCATAAGAGGTCGGCGCGATAGAGACGGACGAACGGAAGTTCACTTTCTCGGGAAGAAGAAGAGCGATAATCGGGCGTACCCGAGTACCAGTTTAGTGCCAACTACCACGAGCTTGATAAGGTTTCCGTTCCTATCAGCGATATCCCTGCATTCAATTCACTTGCTTTGATGTTGATGCAATATAGCAAGGAGCAATATCCATTCTGCGCAGGCTGATTACCAGAAATGTCGGACGGTCAACTTGCCAACTGACGGCCCTTCAAGTGACCGTGATCCCAACAAGTTGGATTCAACGTAACTGGAGCAGTCTCGTGAATGGGAGTGAAAATTGAAGACACCGTAAGACTAGTCGGGTATGTCATACCGACCGGCGATCACCGGTCCTACACTTTGAAAGCAATTCACCAACCAACATCCCATCTTCTCGAATACCCAACCCCAAGCCATCGCAGGCGGCATTCGCAGAGCTGACTGATGGGGTTAATGCCTCGTGCTGGCTGGTAAAACACACTTGAATATCCTCCGCGTCGCCGCGGCGTTCCTTGCTTAACGTCACTATTGTCTACACCGCGTGGTAATGGAGGTTCTTCACCCGGAAGACTAAGTTGTGGCCATGGCAGCACTACAACAACCGTTGTTGATGCTTCTTTTTCGAAACTATAGGATGGGGATTCTATTCATCCATCACTTCAATGCCGAGTGCTATCCATTTTCCCATCGTGGTGTCGGGCAATACATGATATCAAACGTCTTCAGGAGTAGCCTCTCTATTAGGTTCGCAACGGCCCGACGTGGTTCAAATTTTCGGTTGAAGGTAGCATCTGCAGGGCGCTATTGTCCGTGTTACGACCATACAATTCTATTGTAAACCAAGGAGGCTGTTTCGCACGCTAGAAGCCCCCAAGTACTCCCGTGCTGCTATCCCAAGCTTAGCCAAGTCCTTCGCATAGAACGCTCAGCTTGTGGAGCTAGCTTCCGGGTGGTTTGTAAATCGCTGTCGCCGTACTCGTCTCCTAGAAGGCGTATCCACGTCCTAGTAATGTTACAGTTATAGCGAGAATCAAAGTGGACGTATGACGACCCATACAGACTCAGGGATTCCCGCCCCTATCAAATCAGTGTCCCGTCAAATATCATTTTGTCCTCGGGCGTATAGGAGATAGACCAAAGCTATTTGTAGGACACTCGGAAGGTGGTTCCCAAGACCGTCCTTCCAAATCGTCTATCACGGTCGGTGATAGACTTTGGTCGTCCTTAGACCCGTTGGATATCGAAGGGGCAGTCGCAGGACGACTAGATTCGACTCTGGTTCCGACGGTGTAAAGTTTCGCTGGAGGGACGAACAGGAGTAATCGGGGTCGCACGACTAGTAAGAGGAGTACGTTGATTGCACCTGAGAGGTTGAGCATTGAGACACCGAAAAAAGTAGCAGCCGAGGGTACATCAGTGTCTTTGTATAGCGTCCAACGCGCAAGGGAGAGAGTGAGGATGACGAGTGAATATGAAAGTGGGTAACTAAATGACTTTGAGAAGTATGCGCGACATGAAAGGATATAGCTTACAAAAGTAATCGCAGTGCATGTCGCCTCTCCGGGCGTTTAAGACTGTCATCAGACTTCTTGAGGTGGAATTTGTACCATTTCTCCTCATCAACTGACAAACGACCTTGTGCCCAAAAATAGAGTGTGATGTACATCACCACTGATGCAAACAATGCAAACCACATCCAAAAATATTCTCCGGCTAGGCGATCTGCGTTATATTGAGAATTAATCCAGCACCAAAACTGGTCGGCATTGTCAGCAATACGGGGAAGGAGGCGTGAAAGAAGGTGAATGACGAACTGGTGTAGGCGCTTCGTAATCCCTGTGAAGGCCATTACCGAGGCTAACCCAGAGCACAGTGAAAACACAAGTGAAGCCGACAAGGCCGAAAGCAAGCATACATGCTTCCCTCCCTACACCCCACAGAGCTGATATGAAAGTGTGGGTGGCCAATATCTAGAACGTGTGCGTTGGATGCATCAAACTCAAAGATAGTATTGGGGGAGGGGGACATACAAGTGTGATCAGAGTTAGCCCAAGTTCACCAAACTGCATGAGGATGCCCTGGGTTGAGCAGTATGGCCCCAATGTAACTATTCCAACGTGAGCCCATCGGACATCGAGGATGCCGCCGAAGGCGTGGAAGATATCGAATACAAACAGAGAGAGCTTTCAGAGGACTCCAATCAGTTTAGGTGGAGCGCTGTGAAATTGTGGCTATCAAGCAAACCATATATATGTCGGCAGGAAGCTTCAGCAGCTTCCAGTCACCATTGGGGAGCTCTTTCCTATAACGACGTACGTTCCTCTAACATTCTGTTAGACGATGTGAGATACAAAAAAGAGGGTAGAACATACGCCAATTAAAATGAAAGCGACGACTACACTAAACAGACTGATGAAGGATGCCTCGGCAGTTAACTGTACCGTACGCGAGTTGGTTTCACAACACAAGAGAGGCAAGTGGGACGCTCACTGCCAAGCCGATGCATTGGCCACGCGACAAACATGAAACCGAAGGATGGGGATTAGATACAAGTGGAATAGATTGCATGTATTGCTGTGCATTACAGACAGTCCCGTAGACGCCATCGAATGTTGACATTCCTGTAACGACAGACGGGAAAAAGAAAGGAGATGAGCACTTCCAGTGGGCAGGTGAGAGAAATGAATGGCTAACAAGTTGTCACGACAGCGTTTGGGGAAATATAAATATATGAGACTTCATATGAGGTTGTTGAGCTAACCAATGTTCACGAATCGTGGCGGGTCTATTAATAATTATGGTTTACCCCGAGCGGCGTTACGTACCTGGTACTTGACTCTTCTTCGTTTCCACGTCGCATTATCATCTCGTCATGCCTCGTTCTATGCCCTTTGAACAACTCATCTCAACCCTCGCCTCCCATATTGGAAGAGATAATGCACGTCAAGAGTTAAAATGGATGATACAAGCGATTCATTCCGCCAACCGTACAAGGTCAACCCCGTTTCCAGGTCTTTTAGCGATGCTTTCCAGACGTGTCCGCGGCGAACCCATACAATACATTCTCGGTATGGGAATCCGTACGACCTCGTGTCGTGTCTCCAATTAGTGTGCTGATTCACCGCACTGTTCAAAATCGCTATCCAAAGGCACCCAACCTTTCGGTCCCCTCAATATCATCACGCGACCTCCCGTTTTGATACCACGTCCGGAAACCGAATATTGGGCTCTTCGTCTCAGCCATTCTATCGCGCCATCACCGAAAAAACCTATTCACGTGCTAGATCTTTGCACGGGATCTGGCTGTATACCCATCCTCCTGTGCGCTTCCTGGAATCCCGGTTCCGCTTTCGCTCTGGGGATTGACACGTCCAAAGAAGCTCTACAGCTTGCTCGGGATAATGCACTTTCACACGCCTCCGTCGTAACTTTGACTTCTCATCGCAGACACCCTCATGGGCTTACTGGTTCAGCCGCTCCGACATCACGTGCCAATACCACCAAGAATCTCTTCCTTCCCTTGCACGGCGATGTGCGAGACACACCTAAACTCATCGAGTTGCTGTCCCCTTGGCGGCCATTCGACGTCATCACTGCCAACCCACCCTACATACCTCGGGACCAATATGCCCAGCTCGACAGATCTGTCCGACAGTTTGAGGATCCTGGGGCACTTCTGGGCGATCCACCAGGCGCACCGGATACTCATGGCCTCACCTTTTATTGGGATATTGCTCGTCTGGTCTCCCAGGGCCACATTCTCAGTGCAGATGGCTGGCTCGTCCTCGAGGTTGGCGACGGGCAGGCACGTGCTGTGGAGAACATAGTGCGCTCCACTGCTCGGATGGAGAATACAGAAATATGGGTTGATCCGTGGGGTAAGGAGAGAGTAGTTGTAGCACGCTACGACAAATGATTTCATCTCTACGTGATCCAATATCATGCTTTCTCATAATCCCGACTCCTTTAGCTCTCAGTTGGGATCGGGGGGACTCGTCACACGTCATCTTTTGTGTCAAGCTCCCTGACGGGCGACGCTGATTACAAATGAGATGTTATATTTTTGGTCCTCAGCGGCAACATTTCTCTAACATGATCATCGTGAAGCTCTGTTGTAATATCGATTACGACGTCAGGGGGACCGCCGCCGATATCGAAAACGAGCGAGCTGACGCGAGCGACGGGGAAGACGCTCCAAGCGTCTAGAAACACGGTCTGGACGTGTTTCACCCCGATTTTGTTTCTATGCTCTTGTATTGTTTGATTTATCTCATTGTGGCTTTGTTTCTTTAAGTTTTATTTAATTCTCGCAGTCTCGAAGCATCGAGAACGATGCCAAAAGAATAGTCGCGTTTATCGTGATCTATTCGGGTTTCCTTTTTCGAATTGTAGCAAGCGCGACTTCGCGCGATGACCCTCGCGGTCATATGTCTCAGTCTTGTTTTATTTTCGATCGTTTATTCGTTTGCTTACTGTTCCTAAGATTCTAAGATTCTCTTCTTGTTCTCCACTTTTAAATAGTCTTAAAAACAAATTATCAGAATGTATTAAATACGGGCAAAATGCCCCTCAAAATGTAACGAAGTTTGTCCTCCCCGTTCCGTTCCCTCTCGTCCCGCGTCCTCGAAAACCCTTCGATTTGACCCATACCTGTTGTCAGGTTATGGGCCCTGACGCTGCTCATCTCTAAAAACATAAATCATCCACTACTCATCTTATTAAACTGGAGTCAACCATGAGTGAGGAAAACAAACTCACCATCATCAAGTTAATCGAGGACGGGTCGAACTGGGTAACGTATCGCGATCGCATGATATGGGCGGTCGATTCTCGAAGATGGCGAGACCATCTTACTCACGACGCCATGACCACGCCATATATAACGGCAGGCGTTGTCGGTGGTCTCGATCCAATCACGCGTTGGGAGAACGATGAAGCCGGTATCAAACAATTGATCGCTTCATCGGTGCCTGACACTGTATTCAATCACATCAAAGGCCACGTACACGCAAAGGATGTTTGGGACGAGCTGAGAAAATTATTCGAAGCACGTACCAAAGCATTGCTTACGGAGCTAAGCCGAAAGCTTCACAGCGTGCGCTGTGATGAGGATGACGATGTACGTGTGCATTTTAATAAAATGGCTAACTTGCGCCAGCAGCTTGCGTCGATGGGGAAGACGATCACAGACGAAGAATATGCTTCGATCTTGATGGGATCGCTCCCCGATTCGTACGACGGCATCATGGGATCGATATCTGCCGCGTCAGATATTAGCGAAAAAGACGTTTCGGCCGCGACAGTAATTCGGCAAGCCCAAGACGAATACAATAGGCGTATCATCAAGAAGGGGAACATCCCCATGGATGAATCTTTCGCAGTCGCAATCCAGAGGCAAAACCAAAAGCGCAAAAAACGCGACATCGAATGTTTCAATTGCAAAAAACGCGGTCATGTAAAAGCTGACTGCTGGGCTAAAGGTGGCGGCAAAGAAGGCCAAGGACCCAAAAATCGCGAAGCCAAAGTCGGGGCAGCATCAGCAGAGGCCCAGCACGAAGAAATCGAGGCCTGGATGGCCATACAAGAAGTCGAATCGCTCGACGATCTAAGCGATGGAACGGAGGGGGAGTGGACTGTAATTGATGAAGATGAGGACACGGTATCAGCTATGATATCTGATCCACGTACCTCAAGCGAAGTCGAGCTCTACGACTCGGGAGCGTCTCGACATATGTCCCCCCACAGAGACAAGTTCATTTCTTATCGTCCCATCGAACCGCGCGCTATAAAAACAGCTGATAAGCGACTGTGTTATGCCATAGGAGCTGGGGACTTACAAATCGATGTGCCAAACGGAGCAGCGACCTCGAATGTGCTGCTAAAAGACGCCCTCCATGCACCAGACATTGGGGTCACCATAGTGTCTGTTAGCCGAATTGCCCAAGCTGGTAAAACGGTATCATTCACTGGTGATTATTGTGAGATAAAAAATAAGAAAGGAGATGTCATTGGATGCATACCGAAAAACTCCAATGGGCTATACAGAGTGCAACACGACGAGTCGAACGCTGCGGAGGTAGTCGAAAAAGTGAGTCTTCCCACGCTCCATCGACGGCTTGGTCATACTTCAGTCGACGCAATCCGTTCGCTCATCCGTCACCATGCCATCGAGGGCGTGGAATTAATCGAAGACACCTCACCATTTCATTGCGATTCGTGTGAACATGCCAAGAATACTCGCAAACCGATTAAGAGCGAACGGACTGGCGGCCAAACAAGCGCGTTCGGTGAGGAAATTCATTCCGATCTCTGGGGTCCCTCAAGAACTACCACCCTCGGAGGATGCCTATACTATGTAACGTTTACAGACGATTTTACTCGATACACCAAGGTCGAGATACTCAAGAAGAAGAGCGACGTTCTCGCGGCTTACAAGGCGTACGCGGCCTGGGCGCAAACACAACACGGTGCCAAAATCAAGCGATTACGATCCGATCGAGGAGGCGAATACACGGGAAACCAATTTACGAAGTTCCTGCAAGAGCAAGGAACTGAACGAAGGCTTACAACTCATGACACTCCTCAACACAATGGAGTTGCAGAAGCCCTAAATAGGAGACTCATGGAAAGGGTACGTGCTATGCTTCATCAGTCAGGTCTCCCAGAATATCTCTGGGGAGAGACACTGCAACATGCTGTCTGGCTGAAAAACAGAAGCTCAACCCGCGTGCTGGGCGATGTCACCCCATTGGAGCGCCTGACAGGCATTAAACCGAACATATCGGGCGTGCCCGAATGGGGGCAGCCCGTATGGGTCCACATCTTCAAGGGGTCGAAATTGGAAGCACGCGGGGTAAAAGCACGGTGGGTGGGATACGACAAAGAGTCTCCTCACGCACATAGGATTTATTGGCCCGAGAGAAGCAAAACGTCCGTCGAACGCGACGTAAAATTCATTACCCACGCTATCACCGTGTACGCGCCTTCGCAGACCCAGCCTGGACAAGCCGCGGGCGTCGTTCCTCAGCAACAAGCCGTACCAGCAGCACCAGCCCCTCCTCCTCCGGGACCTCCGGGACCTCTGCCAGCTGATCAAATTCCATTGCCGCCATCGCCCAAGACACCTGAAGATCAAGCCGAAGAATCAGGAGACCAACCACCGCCATTTACTCCTCCTTCAGCGTTAACGCCACTTCCATCCGCTGCCTTATCGATGCCATCGATTACGCCTCCAGCCGCGCCTCGAAAAGGCAAGGGGAAGATATCTGCGTTATCGGCACCACCTCAACCCACGCGTAAATCGACACGCGAACCGAAACCCTCAGAATATATCAAGCGGCTAATGGCTGGAGAAGGCACCACTGGGGGCAGCAGTAACATCTCATCTATGATTAAATGGATGCATCCTAACATACAAGAGGCATATGAGAAATATGTCTCATCCCCAGATCAATCTTTCGATGATGACCCCAGTGCTTCTGCCGTCGAGTTCGCATACGGCGCCGAACTCGAATCCGCTGCCGCCGCTGCCGTTTTCGAAACCGAAGGCGACCCTAAGACGCTACGTGAAGCGCAAGCGCGACCCGATTGGCCTCTTTGGAAAGAGGCAATGGATCGCGAAATCGCGACCCTCGAACACGCAGGAACATGGGAAACGGTCCCGCGACCTCAAAATAAGAACATCGTCAGCTCAAAATGGGTCTATCGTATCAAAAAGAAGGCCGATGGTTCTATTGAGAAGTACAAGGCACGCCTCGTCGCGAGGGGATTTACTCAAGTTTATGGTGTCGATTACTACGACACCTACTCCCCCGTCGCGAAACTTGGAAGCATTCGCACGATTTTAGCGTTCGCGGCACGCTATGATTGGGATATCGAGACGTTCGACTTCATCGGAGCTTATTTGAATGGAGAACTGGAAGCCGATGAAGACATTTATATGCAATCGCCGCCTGGTTATGAGGATCAAGCAGGCCAAGTCAAGCATCTCAAGAAATCCCTCTACGGTCTTAAACAGGCCGGACGTCGATGGTATGATACCCTAGCGTCCGCCCTCACTGATATCGGCTTTCGCGTTAGCAAAGCCGATCCCGGCGTATTTTATTTACGCACGCAGTATGATACTCTCATACTTGCTGTGCACGTGGACGACTGTGTGTTGACAGGCAGCTCGTCGAAGCTCATCGCCGATTACAAGATCAAGATTAACGCGCAATATTCGTTAACCGATTTGGGGCCTATTCATTGGCTTCTCGGTATCAAGATCGTTCGGGATCGTTTCGCACACACGATATCGCTTTCTCAGGAGGCATATCTCGACACTATCATCGCGCGATTCAATTTAGGCGATGCGAAAGCACAACGAACGCCGATGATCCCGAACGCGATTTATTCGAAAGAAGATGGCCTCACCGACACGACGGCGATGAGCAACGTGCCCTATCGAGAGGCAATCGGCAGTCTTATGTATGCTGCCGTAGCCACTCGACCTGACATTGCCTTTGCAGTGTCGATACTGTCACAATTTTTGGAACACCCTAGCCAACTTCATTGGCAAGCCGTAAAGCGAATTTTTCGCTATTTGATCGGCTCAAAAAATTCGCAGTTGACTTATGGTAGAGAACTGCAGAATCTAACCGGGTTTACAGACGCAGACGGAGCTACGCAGCCTCATCGACACGCGATTTCGGGCTACGCTTTTCTGATCGATGGCGGCGTCGTTTCCTGGCGATCTCGAAAACAAGAACTGGTCACCTTATCAACTGCCGAGGCCGAATATGTCGCCGCAACGCACGCAGCAAAAGAAGCAATCTGGCTGCGTCGTCTTATCGGTGAACTCATTCCCAGCGCGCTTACACCCACCACTTTGTATTGCGACAATCAAGCTGCGATCAAGCTGATCGTTGACGATAACTACCACGCGCGCACAAAACACATCGACATTCGATACCACTTCATTCGTGAAGTAGTGTCTTTGGGAAGTATTAATGTTATATACTGTCCCACTGAAGATATGACAGCAGATATCTTCACAAAAGCTCTACCTTATTGGAAGGTCAAAAATCACTGCCTCGGACTCGGTCTCCATCGCGCTTCTATCGCGCTTGAGGGGACTGTTGTAATATCGATTACGACGTCAGGGGGACCGCCGCCGATATCGAAAACGAGCGAGCTGACGCGAGCGACGGGGAAGACGCTCCAAGCGTCTAGAAACACGGTCTGGACGTGTTTCACCCCGATTTTGTTTCTATGCTCTTGTATTGTTTGATTTATCTCATTGTGGCTTTGTTTCTTTAAGTTTTATTTAATTCTCGCAGTCTCGAAGCATCGAGAACGATGCCAAAAGAATAGTCGCGTTTATCGTGATCTATTCGGGTTTCCTTTTTCGAATTGTAGCAAGCGCGACTTCGCGCGATGACCCTCGCGGTCATATGTCTCAGTCTTGTTTTATTTTCGATCGTTTATTCGTTTGCTTACTGTTCCTAAGATTCTAAGATTCTCTTCTTGTTCTCCACTTTTAAATAGTCTTAAAAACAAATTATCAGAATGTATTAAATACGGGCAAAATGCCCCTCAAAATGTAACGAAGTTTGTCCTCCCCGTTCCGTTCCCTCTCGTCCCGCGTCCTCGAAAACCCTTCGATTTGACCCATACCTGTTGTCAAGCTCCTGAGTGGCGAAGGCTATCATTTAGGGCAGGCGTAACCCGATTGAGAAGAGAAGAGATAATTGGAACAAATCAGGGCCTGCACGTCTACATGACCGAATGTAAGTTACTTATCGATACTCTCCAGTAGCTTACAGTTCAGATAAAGTGCTTAAACAAAGGAAGATATCTCTCGTCACCATCGGCTTGTGGGGCTGTGTCGTCGCCTAGTATAGTAGCTTGCCGTTGATATCTTGATCAACCCCGTCTCATCAGTGACGGCAGTTTCACTGCAATGCCTGTTGTTATCTGGAGCACTGACAGCGGCCTTCTTAGTTTGTGTTGCTTTGGTTTACGAGAGAGCATGATGATAAGGCTATGGAGGGCGATGCAGAGAAGCGAAGGAATGCCGAAGTCCATTTCATTGATCATCCCACAGCGTATCACCTTGACCAGATCAGGCAAATGTAACATGATCAGGGCGTCTGATAAGAATGCCGGGAATCATTCTATCGCTACCGAATCAACTATTGTCTGGCGTCTTGAGGGGCGCGAGAAGTTTCAGCATTACCATCAGCGCCGCTGAACGTGTGGTCGAAGGCAATCTGATTGATTTTTTTTTTTCAAACATGAGGCTTTGTAAATGTTGCAGACAGTGCCCCCCCTTTTTTTCCGTCTGATGCTAACATCAACTCGTGTACAACTAGCGCATGATCTGTCGGGGGGCGTCTCAAATATACAGGGAAAATGGGCAAGGCGGGCCGCGTAAGTCTCATGAGGTAAATTTCTAAGCATCCTGATGAACGAGGTCACTGTCATCCCAGGCATCTATGGACTGCCGGCATCAAGCATCTCACCTCGTCTGTGAAAAACGGCAAGTAGACGATCGCTGGCTCCTTCTCTCGCTTTCCCCTCCCGAGGGAGGTTAGGACGATCTGATGGGCACTCCTTGACACGCAATTGAAAGATGGGAGAAAACACGAGACAGGTGATGCTTGACCCCGACAGAAGATCCTTCAGCCGCTTCCCCTCATCCAGAGTTGCGTGTCTGTACGTTCCCATGTAGATATGATTGATAGGGTAGAAGACATGAGATAGAAAGTTGCGCGGTGCAAGGACGTAGGCTATCTTTTCTAAACTAGCTCGTGTCCGGCGGGGCCTTCCCTCTCACAGAATTGGATTGAAAGTACGGATGGAAAACGCAACAAGTCATTCTCGGTTCGTTGTGCAACGGATAAGATAATCCCTATAGTGGAAGTTGAGACGAGTGCCAGTGGTGAGCCCGTTCAACAGAGCATTCATTAGCCGATCAAAGAGTTAAGGTTGCTAGAGCCGGAGAGGTGTCCCTCACTGTTGCATGAAGGCGGGATCTGATCATGATTGCCCAAACCAAGGCGGCCGGGATGCAGATCTGCTGTGGTGGCTGGCGCGTCACAGTCCTGTTCGGCCTTCGACAAATAGACCCCAGCGGAGATAGAGAAAAGGTTTCTTAACAGGTCAGATCTTTCTTCCACCGGAAAAAAAAAAGAGATGATCAGCAGAGCAGAGGCAGTGCCCAATCACGGTACAGAGTTCAGAGAGGGCCATGACAGGCTGGAGAATGATCCAAGAGGAACATATTCGTAGCCAATTTTTTTGAGCTACAACCTACTTTATCTACGTAGACTTTGCTGGAGCCCTTCTGCTTGAAGGAGAAACGAAGACGGGCCCAGAAAAACGACGATGACCTGATCAAAGCTAATCTAAGAGGCACCAAACGGGGGCATCCCCGCATTCGGGACAAAGTCAACCTCTGATGCCACGCAGCACTAGAGAGAAAGCTCACGGCCGCGGGAGGAAGCAAAGAACCTCGTCTGGAACCAAAGAAGACGTGGGGAACTTGAGGGGAAGACCCCGGTTCTTGTAGACTAAAATATCATAGATCCTCATCCAAGTCATCACCGGCAGAAGTAGCAAACCTACCCAGTTTTTCCGAGGGGTGGGGCCACCATGATGTATTTAAGACGAACATGAACTAGGCCGACTCGGAAGGAAACCAAGAATAGAGGATACCATTCCGTGACCTGACCACAGACGATTGGGCTGGGTTGGATATCAACATACTCTTGCCCAAGTTGGAAATTTCTGGCGCTCTAGTATATGCACGCATTTATTACCCAAGCTATCACCGTCGAGAATCGAGCAGAAGGGTGACACTGACGCAAAACAGTGAGTTGTTTTTCTGGTCGATTGGATTCTCTAGTGGCTTCTGTGCATTCGAGGGTACAAGAGGGAGAGGGAAAAAGAGGAACAGGGGTGTGGTAGCCTGCTACCATTGACATTGACAACTGCCGGTACACGTTCTTCCGAAATAACACCCAAATTGTGATGATTTGTGACTTTGCTTCTTGAATTTGCAATACGGGCATTTTGGCCGGATTCCTCGTTCGTGGAATTGTATCAATTGGTTGTTTAGCAACAACCGCTGTGGGGCCTAACACGTATCGTCACCATAGCTGCATAGCATGACGAATATACACAAGTTTAGCTTGTAGACGTGTCGACAACAAAGCGCTTGTGTTATTTTCAATAGCGAGAACAGACGCCGCGATTAACAACGATAACCTTGTCACCAAAAAAAAAACCATCTACGTCTTTACACTATCGTAGCAGTTACATAAATAGCAAAAAGCCAGGCCAAGATACGTCTGGCATGACAACCCTTACAACTATGGTATACAGAAATTAACCCCTTCCATATCAGTGTTCCTCTGTCGTCAAGTGTCATCCGATTTTTCCATGTAGCTGATGGGAGGTAATGCTTTGTCGGAGGTTGATTTCCATGACCGTTCTCCCGAATCACCCTTCGCTGTCGATTGCAGACTCACGTTGTATTTAGGTACGCTGGGGGGTATAACCACGGAGCCGGTGCTGCATTGGTGACCAAGTTCTGTTCCTGTCTCAGAGGTCTTTGGAGGCACGAAGAGGAGTAATCGGGGTCGCACGACCAGTAACAGGGTTACGTTGATTGCGCCCGAGAGGTTGAATATTGAGACACTGAAAAAAGTGGCCGCCGAGGATACATGCGCGTGATCGAATAGCGACCAGCGCGCAACGGTCAGAGGAAGGACGACGAGTGAGTACGAAAGAGGGTAACTAAACAACGTTTGAGAAGAATACGCAATGAGAAAGGACAGGGCTTACAAAAGCAATCGCAATGCTTCTCGCCTTTCTGGACGTCCAAGCTTGTCATCAAGATTCCTCAGACGGAGCTTGTACCATTTCTCTTCATCAACCGACAAACGGCCCTTTGCCCAAAAGTAGAGTGGGGTGTACATTAGCAGGGATGCAAATAATGCAACCCACAACCAGACATATTCTCCAGCAAGGCGTTCTCCATCATATTGGGCATTGATCCAGCACCAAAACTAGTCAGCAATTGTCAGCAGTGGGGCGTGAAAAGTTTGTGAATGACGTACGGGTGTAGGCGCCTCATAGTTCTTGTGAAGGCCATTACCGAGACCAACCCAGAGGGAATCAAAAGCCAAAACAAGACAAACAATGCCGAAAGCAACCATACGTGCTTCCCTCCCAACTCCCCATAGAGCTGCTATGAACGTGTGGACGGTCATTATCTGGAAGGTGTGCATTGAATATCTTTTAAATACAAAGGTGGCATGGAGGGTGACATACAAGAGTAATCATCGCGACTCCAAGTTCACCAAACTGTTGAATGATGCCCTGGGCTGAGCAGTACGACCCCGGTGTGACTATTCCGATGTGAGCCCATTTTACATCGAGGGCGCCGCCCAAGGCCTGGAAAAAATCGAATGAAAATAGGGAGAGCTTTCAGAGGAGTCGAATCAATTTGGATGAAAAGCTATACAACAATGATGTCCAAACAGACCATGTATATGTCAGCGGGATAACGCAACAACTTCCAGTCACCGTTTGGAAGAGCCTTCCTATAACGAAGGACATTTCTCTGCCGAGCACATTGTCAGAGTGGATCGAGGCAAGAAAACGGTTCAGACATACGCCAACCAACATATAAAGGATGAGTACACTAAGGATACTGATGAAGGATGCTTCAGCTGCTATCTGAACGCGAGTTAGCAGTGAGTTGAGCGAAAACACGAACAAGTCGGTCACTCACTGCCAAGCCGATAGTTTGACCATGCGTCAAGCATGAAATCGAAGGATTGAGATTAGACAGCGATGGCAGCGACTGCTCATACTGTTGGGCATTGCAGACAGTCCCGTGAACGCCGTCGACAGCTGACATTTCTCGGAAGCCGGGAGGGGGAAAAAGGAATGAAAGATAGGCAGTGAGCCTAGGCAGCGGCCAGGCTGCCAGTGAAATAAGAAGAAGAAAGAGATGAAGATATCGGGTATGGTAGAAGAGAGGCCATGATGGGATATAAGTTGATATGAGAGTCCGTGAAACGCCCAAACAGCGCCGGGTAGGTGAGGAAACGAGTCAAACGAGAGGGACGCGCTTCGAGTCGCCGAATTGAGTTTGGCAACTCGTCTCCCTCAGGTTCTCACACTTCGCTAACCTCGTTCACACGCCCGGCGTTCTCCCGTTCTAATTGAACGAATCTGGCGGCCGTCGAGGATCCTTCTAAACCCCGCATTTTCCTCTTGTGACGAAACGTGATTAATGATGAAAACGATGAAGCCACTCGGCAGTTAACTCATCTTTACGCGGTTGGCTCGTCAAGCCGATCATGATGCTGGTATGGCCTCCCATCGCCAAATCGTGAGAAACCGGAAAGAAGTGGCCATGTCGTACAATAGAGTCATTGTAATTCATGAAAGGACCAGTAAAGCTCTCAATTAGTGCTTTTTTGGTAGATAGGAATATTCCCTACGTTGAAACAAACGGTACCGAGTCGGGCATCCGCCCATACATCAGCACGCACAAGAACATTGCTTTGCAACAGGCGGTGCAGTCATAGCAAAAGGAACGCTACTCGTCGAAGAAGGTTTGCCATCAGAAATGAGGCCCTGTTGTGCGGCGGGCCAGTGTTGTGTGCCTAATAACTAATAACCATTGTCAGGACAGTAAACGACTCGAATACAAAACCAACCAGTCGACGTTCACACTCCCTTTAATATTCCCGATAGGGAGTGATGGAGACTTGTTCCCAACCAGACTCTAAAGCAGGATAAACTCGGACAGCGGTCTATCATAGTGCAGAGAACATGGACATCGCACAGTTCTGAAAGCCCACGCGTTATACTATGGTGGCGAGCGGAGCGCGCATCGCGAGTCTCGCGAGGCGCCACAAGCAAATTAGATTCGCCACTCAGGGTCAATCAACTTGTGATATAGCACATAATACCCGTCCCCTAGACCACCGCAGGTGGCGATCTTCGAGTACGATGGATTCTGAGAAATGGAACGGACCCTCCTTGATACGCTATCATTCTGACACCTCGTTGCTCCCGTCTCCTGGTTTCTACCACTACTACGGGACACAGAAGGGAAATCAGCGTGCATCGTGATCTCCTCCTGGTTAGTGGAACGTCACCTCAGCGTTCCGAGTTCCCCACATCGTGCCGCCGCGGCTTGTTTTTTTTCAAGGAACCCTGTCCCACTTTTCTTATCCCACGTAGATTTCGTGCATCTGCCCACACGTAAAGCGGAGATGATTCAAACAAGATAGGTTAGATAATGCACCGCACCCGAGGGCATTGCGATATCTTTTCTTGGTAGGGCGGGATTCTTGACTTCGGAGCGGAATTCGGAGATTTGGACTTGGACGGTCCCGGGCCCCAATCGGGATTAGGACCACCAACGGCTCCGCCGGTGTCCATGCTCTTCATGCAGTGCTTGAGCCTGTGGCGACATCATTAGCAACCTGAACAAGATCCCGAGAGTTGTTAAAAGGTGGGAGTATGATTCGAGTGATGCGTAATGCGGCTCAAGTGGCCAGCTAGTCTCCGCATTACTCCCACCCATAACAGAACTGCCGCTCGGTGTGCTTCACTCGTCAACGTATCAACACTCGGCTTCCATTTTTTCTTTCATCTGTATCCCATATTGACTTCCGGGGAATGAGAGCCCCGGTGCATGTGGAGAGTATCCTTGACGAAATCACCGGACCGTATACTGATGCGGTAAAATGCGTTCTGGTAAGTGTATGGGAACACACACTCCTTTTACGCTCATGCCTTTTTTAATGAGGTTTGATTTGGAGCGTTTGCCCGTGAGCACTCGCTCGCCGGCATCCTTCGCGGTCACGGTGTTGCTCCGGAGGACTGGTGACGTAGACGATCGCACAGACATCGCGATTGACTCGGAAATGAGAGCAATACAGTTTACGCTGGTCGGAGTTGTCGTTGGGCAGTCGCTGCGGCCAACGCGTCTACAAACCCGACCATACACAAAGAAAAAAGTGTGAGTCATACATACGAATGACGAGTTTCACGCTATTTACACAAACAGAATCAGTCGGAACACTTCATCGCTACTCTATTGTGTGGGTTTGGATAGTCAGCGATTACTGCGTGTCAGTTTCAAGATAGCACTTGTGAGCGGCAGACTCGGACGCACGAATTGAAGAACGGGCAACCGGTCGCTGCGCCGAGGACAACGCCGAGGAGGCCGACGCGCCCCATGGGGTGTCTCGGCGTGACCGGACTGGCCAGCCAGTGTTTACTACTGTATAGCCCTCTGTGCTTCGCGAACTGACCTCCTTTTCTTAATAAGCCTTACTGTACTTAACGCTCGGTGGCGCCTCACTCACTGACCAGGCGCGCGTGCGCGCTTGGCAGCAGCTGCTTCGGGAACGTCTCCTCAACGTCACGTGGTGCGCCGTGCGTCCGCACTCACCTGGTGGCTGGTGCTCCATTGACACGATACCGCTGCACCCCATTTTCATTGCCTTGTGATTTCTCTCATCACTTTCCCTTCGCTACCGCTTTATTACATCGTCTCTGGGCACCACCACGTGCATACGGAAACACTAGCCTGAGGATACTGCCTCGAGGCATCAATTACTGCATCACTTCCTACCTGTCGCGTAATCATTTCTGTCACGCCCGACGTCGTATCATTTCACCGCAAAGACCCTTGATGTGTCCAGGGCTGTAAGGGTCGCATCATGACGTTACTCTCTTCTTCACGAAAAGGTACATCAACCCATATTCTCTGCGTACAGTGACATATATAGATAAGCAAGCAAGCCAAGATGCGTGTTGTGATGACTCATATTCCAGTAATAGTTTCCAGAAAATGTCACCGTTCTAAACCATGGAAAGCGAAAAGCGAGACCGTCTTTGGAGCAAACAATACATTGAACTTGTAAGAAACAATAACCACTAGATACAGGCCGTCAATAAAGCTACAAAGGGAAGATGAACATCTACTGCATTAGACTTTGACTATCGTAACGATCTCATTCTACGTACTACCCAGAAAAAACTTCGAGAAAACAAAACAGAAACGAGGTCAAACGTGTACTCACTGGCAGTGCCAAGGATGACATCGACGAGACCACAGTACGGCTGCGTGGTTTCGGTCCCGCCATGACATACGACTACAGCGGCAGCGGCACGTTGTGTACAACTGTACATTCGACAAGTGTCTTGGAGCTGACGGGAGATGGTAATTCAAGTTCGCTCTTTCTAGAGTCGCCCGAAGTTGATTTCCAAGACCCGTCTTCTAGGTCATCCACACATCTCATCTCCGTCGGTCGTTCAAATTGAGCCAAGCTGGGAGCGCAAGGACGACCAAGTTCCGATTTGCTCTTCTCAGTTGAATTCAATGGAGGGGTGAAGAGGAGTATCCGAGGTCGTACTGTCAGCAACAAGATCACGTTGGCTGCGCCTGAGAGCTGGAAGATTGAAAGGCAAAAGAACGTAGCAGCCGAAGGCACATGATGGTGACTGAATTGCGACCAACGTGCGACGGAGAGAGGGAGGATGAGGAATGAATATGAAAGGGGTAAGCTAAACAAAAAGTAAAAGTTAGACGATATTTGCAACAGGGAAGGACCTGACTTACTAGAGCAATCGTAACGCATCTCGCCTCCGAGCCTCTGAGCAGCCAACTCTACCACTGGCACTGGAGTGCCTCAGGTGGAACTTGTACCATTTCTTCTCATCAACAGACAAGGAACCGTTTGCAAAGAAGTAGAGTGGGATGTAGGTTATTATTGAAGCAAATAGAGCGATCCAGAACCAGAGATACTCTCCAACCATTCGCTCTACGCCATATCGGGGACTTATCCAGCACCAAAACTAGTAACACAGAGTCAATGAGGAAGAACGTGAGAGGCTCGGATTAACGTACAGGTGCAGGCACCTGAAAATTCTTGTCAAGGCCATTACCGAGGCCAACCCAGAGCGCAGAGAAAACCCAAGTGAAGCCCATCAGGCCGAAAGAAAGCCTACGCGCTTTGATCCCTACACCCCACACGGCCGATATAGATGTGTGGACGGCCATTATCTAGGTGGATCATAGGTATTAGACCCAAAGGTAACTCAGTAAGGGAAGGGACACACAAGAATGGTCAATGCGACGCCAAGAGCACCCATCTGGTGGATAATGCCCTGTGCTGAGCAATAGGACCCCGTTGTGACGATACCACTGCTAGCCCATCGGACATCAAATGCGCCACCTAAAGCCATTACCATATCGAATATTAAGAGGGAGAGCTATCAAAAGGTTCAAATAAGCATTGACAGAGGGCTGTGTAATTATCAAACAGACCGTATATATGTCAGCGGGAAGACGCAGCAACCGCCAGTCACCGTTTGGGAGTGCCCTTCTATAACGAAGTACGTTCCTCTTTGGGACATCCTGTCAGGTCAGATGGATGCAAGAGAGAGGATGGGACGTACGACGATTAACACGAAAATGACGATTATGAATGCAACGCTGATGAAGCATGCTTCGGCTGCAAGCTGATCGAGGGTTGAGTTCAGTGACAAGAGGAGTCATTAGGATACTCACTGCCAAGCCGATGGTTTGGCCATGTGTCAAGCATGCTATTGAAGGCTGTGGATTAGATGGAAGCTTCAACGATTGTTGGTACAGTTCAGCATTACAGGCAGTTCCGTGGATGCCATCAAATGCCGACATTTCTGTTACAGTAGTAGATGGGAGCGGAAAATTCGGAACAACGAAGGAACCTCTGGCCCCTGACCAATTTATAATGGGGGAGCGAGGGTGTTATAGTATAGTACATCTGCAACGTTGGCGGGGGCCGTTTGAGGCTACAGATGTAGACGAGGAAACCAACGAATTGGATTGCGACCATTCTGAGAGCACCTTGTCCACTGGCCAGACTGAGATTGTAATACACAATACATTGTACACTGGCGCAAGATCACGATAAGCGAACCTAGATAATGGTTTGGTCTGGATCACCGTAAGATGGCTCGGGGTAAAGGTGTTTCCTACTTGAGTTAGTTAGGTACTTGGGTTTTTATATTTTCAAATCCTGTGCGCCGTGGTACGTACATGGCAAAGGGATAGGTGGCAACGTTTTTGATGTAAGAACGTGAAGTGGCTGTGTAGGACAGGTTGTAGGACCTTGAAGAGTTTTTGGTATGTTTAGGTCCATTTGGGAATGGTCCCAAATGCTAAATAACTCCAGACTGCCAGCTGGAGTTGGCGCAACCACACATGGCCTAAGACACTTACCAGGATCCTCCGGCTCGTCCCACCTATTCTAACAGATGCAGGCCTGCGTTTTTCCGAGCGCCGCGATGCCTGCCCGACTACTGAGCCTGGAATCATGATGGGATTGGCGTAACATAATCACGTGAAAGATTTGGAATGTTATGCGCTAGTTGGAGTCGGCGGTGACAAATGTGAGCTGGGGCTGTGTATTACTGTACTGGCTTGTGATCCAAAGACAGTAAATAGGTGATGTTTGCAAAAAAAACAGAATCTCGGTGCAACTTGAGCGGATTGGAGGCCGCGTCCGAGTTCGAATAATGAAATCGCGTAACCTACAGTATGAAACGCCATGGGGCTAACTTACATGCACTGCATGTGCCTTCAAATTTCAAAGTCCGCGGGGCGTAGTTCGGAAGTTGACGATCATACAGGACCCAAAACCACTGGCAATACCTGGCCTATGGCTCTCAAAAATGACCGATAGGTCAACAATTTACAAAGCTGCACCAGAATGGAACAAAATACGTGTAACCCAGTCCTACTGACACAAACTAGCCCCGATAATTTTATCAAACAGTTAAAATTTATCCAACCTCGAGAAAAGTGACAACTCCGCAGGTTACTCGGCGTATTCACTAGTCTTTTTTAAAAGTCCGGGGAAGTAACGACACCGATGGTAACTGTCTAAGGTCTAAAGACGTCCAAGTCGCGCACTGTTGTAGGCCTTGAAAAGGCGGAGGAGCGCCCGCGCCAGGCGTTTCAGCTATGCTGTCTAAGGTGGGGAAGTTCCTAAATGGGACCAAATACGAGACTTTCCCAATCAGAGAGGGGAGGCAAAAAAAAAGGCACAACCCACCGATTTGTTACAGCACAACGACCTTGTTCCTCTTTCTCTGCGTGCGAACTTTGAGATCCGACAGGTACGGTTCACCTAGATCCGCATTTCTGTAGACGGCGGTTGGTTTTCTTGCTTCTATGGAGAATTCAACGCTGTGGGCGGTTGAGACATTGACCTGGCAATGACAACGAACGGGATCGGTTCAATATCGTTCTATATCATATCCCATTCTGTTTTCCGGGAATGAATTCGCCCTTATGTGGGGTGAGCGCGAATCCCCGAAAGATTAAATCATAGTTCGAATCCCCTTGCCGATGGATGACTCAAACGTTCAAGGTAACCCAAAGCAAACTGATAGGATTAAGCTCGCACTAGTATCAGGTACAGTACTATAAAGACAATGGCGGGACATTGGTTAGGAGTCAACTACAGTTACAGTGCAAGTGAGTGCCTTAACTTATATTACGTGATCTCCGGGATTGGCCAGGTCGAGGAACAGCCAAGTTGAGGAACAAAGGGACGCCCTCTTGGCGTTAGTCCAATAAGTATTTTGTTTACGCGCGATCCGCGTTCAAAGTCCACAGGACCCGTGGGAATGCCTACAGCAGTACAGCAGCTGTCAATTTTGGCGCCAGATAACTGGCCCCCCTGGTTCATACACGCGGGCGCTCTGTGCGTCGCCTGATCGAATACCCTTTGCCCAAGATTTCATCAGGCCGGTATCAATAGCAGCACAGCACGAGCAATTAAAACTTTGTATTAAGGACTGTACTGCACGAATAAGACTGTAATGAGGGTTGTTTCCACTGGCGGGGTATACAAAGTAAATAGAATGACAAAGCCAAGTCAGATGTGCTGTGGTGTGACATTGCCAAAACCACGGTGACAGACCAACCAGCGTCCTCCGTCGTCAAATGATGTCGTCTATGTTGCTAGAATCCCGAGCGCTATTTCTAGAACCGTCGGGGCTCTGGCTCAAAGGCAGGTCTCTCAGCTGGATGCCATTCGCATGGTCCACTGCAGTTGGTTGTGGACCTTGATCCTCTGGTTCAGGGCTTCCAGGTTGCATAACCAGTATCGGCTCGACGGGAGGAGCGAAGAGGAGCAATTCAGATTGTGAAACCAAGAAGAGGAGTACGTTGACGGCGCCTGAGAGGTTGAACATTGCAGCACCGAAAAATTGGGAAGCCGATGACACAGGGTGGTGACTGAATCGCAACCAACGTGCAATTGAGGTGGGCAGGACAACCAAGGCATACGCAACTGGGTAACTAAACGATTTGTTTGTCAGTATGATTCGCAACATAAAATGACATGTAAGGCGTACATGAGCAGTCTCAACGTAGCTCTATTTGGGGTCGCACCATTGGCGAAGCTCAGATGGAAGTACGGCCGCTTCTTGTCGACGAACAGGCGACCCGTTGCCCAGAGGAAGACCGGGATGTTCAATACAATTGAGGCAAATAAAGCAACCCATATCCAGACATACTCTCCAGCCATGCGTTCCTTGTTGTACCGGTCACTGATCCAGCACCAATACTGATTAGACAACGTCAGCATTGACGGAAAGGTGTGAACAGTTTGGAATGACATACAGGAGTAGGCGCTTCATAGTTCTTGTTAAGGCCATCGCCGAGACCAACCCAGAGTCCAATGAAAGCACACATGAAGACAACAAGGCCGAAAGCAACCCCGCGTGCTTCTATCCCCACAGACCACAAGGCTGTTACGAAGGAGTGGGTGGTAAGTAGCTGGATACGAGCGTCATTGGTCCTGAACTCAAAGGTAATAAGGGAAGGACACACGAGAGTGGTCAACGCGACCCCTAGTTCACCAGTTTGCTGTATGATGCCCTGAGCGGCACAATACGACCCCGTTGTGACGATCCCATCGTGAGCCCATCGGACATTCAGGGCACCCCCCAAAGCCTGCAGGATATCGAAAAAAAACAGGGTAATCTGTCACACAGCCCAGATTAGTTTCTGGGAAGGGCTGTGGAACTATGAAGACTAAACCAGGTAGATATCCGCGGGAGTCTGCAACCACCTCCAGCCACCGTCTGGCAGCGCCTTCCTATAACGGAGTATGTTTCTCTGTGCAACATTCTATCAGACCAGGCACACACAGTAAGATGCTCCCACGTACACCATATAAGACAAATATGACCATAACACAAACAATACTGAGGAGCGATGTTTCGGCTACTATCTGTATATGGGGTGAGGCTCTGGCACACGACAGAATAGTACGATGCCAGTGCTCACCGTCAAACCGATGCTTTGCCCATGTGTCAGGCATGTAAGCGAGGGATTTGGACTCGATAAACTTTCCTCGTACTCCTGCGCTGAGCAGACGGTCCCATTAACACCACCCAAACCTGACATCGGTGAATATGAGTGAAGGAAAGGAAGGTTTCTTGAGCCTCTAACTTGTTTGGAAAGGGCGAGAAAGGTCAAGGGGGGGATCAAAGTCGGGGTTAGTCAAGGATGACATGACACGCCCTTTTTTCATATGCTACGAGAGCCCGAGCATCGGAAGCGCTCAAGTCGTACCGGGAAGATGGTCACGAATTGATGGTGTGAAGATTCCCTGAAATCCACACGCAGAAGTACTGATATTGAGCGACAATTATGGTCCGTTTATGGGCGACGGCAATTCAAACTTTGATTTGATTACTAATCGACAGATACAGTATATCGTTTGTCATCATTGTCATTCCGAGTCTGGCCAAATGCTGTGCTTCAGACATACACCGCACTGGCTGTCTCGAAAGGTTCGAATGTTTCCCGAAATCCCGAATTACAGTTAACGATTAAAAGCTGGGTGCCGTCTCTGTCACAATTTGAAAAGCCAGAAAACTGTCACTGGCAGCATGATACTAATACCGTAGCACGTAACTATGACAGCGTACCGTCCAAGGTGTGGGCTGTTGACAGGGCGTTTACAGGTCTCGGAGAGATGGGAATGTGCAGTGTGGGTAAGACAGCTGATGAAGACTGCGTGATGAAAGGACTGGACTCCGGGTCGGGGACTCAGAACTGGGAGAACCGAATATGTGTGCGTTGATTTGCAAGTACAGTAGTCGACGAATTTATAGATATCTGAGTTTGGGAAGAGTATTGGGATGTGTGCGATGTGTTGCTGAGACTTCCTGATTCTCAATGGCCTAAACTCGGGGCGTGTAAGCGAGGACAGAATGGACACCAAACGTCAGGAACAACTTGAAGACCATTGGACCAACTGGAAGCAATTGTCAACACCATGACCACCTTCAGCGAACCTCTCAATGCGCTCCGACATACAAGTCAGTGGATTAAACCAACTATTTTCTAGTACAATGTCCAACTGAAACTCGATTTTGTACGGGAGAATGCTGAGGAGGAACAACCAAGACAAACATCCGGTGAAATTACTATGACTGATATAATATCCTATTGACTATGATCAATCGGGATCCCAACAACTTGTGGAGAAAGCGACCATGGTAACGGAGTACAAACCCGGCTATATCATAGCTTCAATGCCAGTGGACGTCGATGATCGGGTGTTAGCAGCCCCAGCCCCTCCGGAAACGGTGCTCGTAGACTCAGACGAGTCTCCAGACACCACCCATCAGCTCGCGGGTCGCAATTAGAGGGTATAGCCGAGCTACGACTGGGAGTAACTTGAAGTCTCATTTCAGACCCAAAGGTCTCCTTGGGCAGTGCGAAGAGAAGCCGCCCCGCCTAATGATCCAAAACATTGATACGTTGACAACGCCTGAGAGACTGAACGTAGCGAAACCGAAAAAGAGACCGAAGGAAGACACCGGCTTATGAGACCAACGTGCAATAGAGAGTGGGAGGACCATTAAGGAATATGCAAGAGGGTAACTAAACAATTTGTGAGTAGGGTTCACGGTGAGAGGGGCCATCATGATAGCTTACAAAAGGAGTCCCCATGCAGCTCGCCTACTTGCGTTCCCAGCTCTCAAGTTATCATCGGGGCCCCGTCGAAACTTGTACCACTTTTTGTCCTTGTCAACTGAAAACCAGCCCTTTGTCCATAAAAAGACCGAGATGTACATTATCACTGAAGAAAATAATGTGATCCATAGCCAGATATATTCTCCGGCCAAACGTTCCCCCTCAAAGGCCGAGTTGATCCAACACCAAAACTGGTCATAGAGTCAGTTATAGTTGAGGAGTGTGAAATCTTTGACAAACGACATACCGGTGTGGGCTCTTCATAATTCTTGTGAATGCCATTGCCAATGCCGACCCACAGCACAGAAAAAATACAACTGGCGCCAACCAGACTGAAGCTGAACTCACGGGATTTGAGATCGACTGGCCACAGAATCATGACGAACGTGTAGGTGGCAAGAAACTTGTACAGTGTGTGTCAGTGTTTTAACCCAAGGACATTCCCAAGGGACACACAAGAGTGATTAGTGCGGCTGTAACTTCACTACCCTGCAAGATAATGCCCTGTGCTGTGCAGTACGACCCTGCTTTGACAATTCCATTGTGAACCCATCGGATGTTGAGCAAGCCACCCAACGCTTGGAGAAATTCACATATAAAAGAGAGAGCTATGTTATGCAACCGGCATGAGATTGAGTAGGGAGATACATGGCCACCAAACAAACCAGGAAAATGTCAGCGGGTGTGTCCAACAACTTGACCTTTTGGCCATCACCGGCATTTAGAGGCTTCTTCCGTACATTCCACTGCAAAACATCCTGTCAATTGGACGATCGGGTGAAGGAAGGGTCAAGCATACCCCGATTAAAATGAAAATGATGGTGACAAAGATGAGACTAAGGAGGGAGGCTTCGACTGTCACCTGTATGTGAGCTGAATTCAGACCAATAGACAGGCTAGACTGGCGTTACTCACCACCAAGCCGATGGTCTGACCACGTGTCAAGCATGAGATTGTTGGATTTGGATTGGTTGGAGATGTTAGGCTTTGTTGATACTGCTGCTCATTGCAGACGGTCCCATTAACTCCTCCAGACGCCATCGCGTTGCAGCAGGTAACGGTTGAGATATGAAGAGGAATGCGTCGATAGGCGACGACAGCCCTTACCAAGTAAATATCATCCCTGCTATGAGAAAAACGGCGCCTGCTAGTCGGACGAATTCTTGGCAAATCTCACGGGGACTGCAGGCACATCATGATTGGCATAGACATTGACGCTATGTCAGTGAGTGCCTAGTAACGCCATTGTGCGGAACTGTTCCGCTGTCATTGTGTCAGTCAGACCTAGGCCCGTGCCATGATCCCAAGTTTGAAAGCCGGTTACGTCAGGCTTTGACCGTGACAGCTGAAAATGAGACGTGTACACACCAGGCACAATACAGCTATCACGGGAGCAGGAACGGGACAAACCCTGGAGGTCCACTACTGTACAGCATAGATAAGTGAAGGACATGTAAGCCAAGAGGTGCCTCTTCCATAGCAAAGAAATCGTGCTGGCTATATCCTCGTCCAAATGGGCTGATCCCACCATCTGGAAAAGAAAACTCGAATAAAAAGGAGTCCATGCGATGGTGATTCGCACATGGAGCTCCTCAGCCAAGACATTCTTCTCGTTTATATGACAGAAAGCGGATCTCCTCCAATGATCGTACCAAACCCATTGTTGAAGAGGTCGTAAACGGCCAAATGGGCACGCAAGCACCAGATCTAAGACCACTGTAACAGATATCGTTGAATATTAGCCTTAAAGACAAGGCTAGGCCCCCACTTAACGGATGCTGTGGATTACGATACAGTAATTGCCGGGCCCCTGGGAGTATTGGGCGACTGGACAGTTGGACAACGGTGAACTAGGCATTTTCTGCGGAGGGTACGAACAAGCATACTTACATCACGATCACATAAGTTGGGCTCGGGCGCTGGAGATCGAGGGAAGCACTGCAGGAAGTGATATGGCAGTAGTGTAGTAGCCAGCGAGGAGTGGACTCGGAGGACCTTGGAAGAGGGCAGAAAACGTGAGAGTCGTGGTTACTAGTAACTGGGCTGGGTTTCATATCCCTTGTACTCATACTCTTTTTTTAGCAACCAATACCAACATGGCGACTTTACTCGCCACTCAGTAGCTACAGTAGAAATGCGGAACACTGGGGTCATGCCAAGACACAGAGAACGCTCGAGTCCTCGTGACCTGAAACAACTTGAACCCCCCGACACCCCGACCCGCTGAGTTGACTTCAAATACAAAGAGGTCAACGAGGAGAAGGCAGGAATAGCCTGCATGCAGTTTGATGTAGCTACCGCTTTCAATACTCAGGGTGGCTTTAGCCCAGAGTTCATTCAGCTTGCATCTTAGACACATCATGATAGTCCACATGCTCTCCATCAAAACCTCTTCAAGTTCCCCCCCGAGACCTCTTTCAAGGGCGGCGAGAACCTAGTCTTCAGTGATATCGCCGATCATTTCATAACATTGTCTGAGATCGCATCTTCCGAAATCATCACATCGATCACAACCCATAACGATGGCGAGGGAGTTTACTAACCTGCTGAGTAAATGCCATGTAAAAACAACAAACCATTCTAAATTACGTTTCTCCTTTGTGATCGAATATCATACAATCTGTTTACAAGTAATGCCAAGAATACTCACTACATTGAGTTCCGAGAGTGGTCTCCAAAGTCATCCCCAAGCATCCTGCCAGTTGTAATCTGGTTGTGTATTAAGAAGTACGAGGAACATCACGGAGCCGGTACTAGGATGAAGCAATAAGTTCTACATGATCCTCAGGAGGAGTGAACAGAAGCAGTTTTGGCCGGATGATGAAGAAAAGGATGACGTCAACAGTACCTGCGAGGTGATATGTACATGAACCGAATAAAAAAGCGACAGAAGGTATGTCTTTGTCACGGTATTGTGCCCAACGTGCGATGGAGACGGGGAGGATGACAATACTATGCGCAATAGGGTAACTAAATTAAAATTGTGAGCGGGATTTGCAATAACAAATTGTAAATGGCTCACAAAAGCATTCCCAACGCAGCTCTCCTCACTGGGTATTCAACCATATCATCAGAGTACGAGCGGAACTTGTACCACTTTTCCTTGTCAACAGAAAAACGACCCTCCGCCCAGAGATAGAGCGGAATATACATGGTGAAAGAGGCGAATAATGATATCCACAGCCAGACATATTCCCCAGCTAAGCGTTCCCCATCGTACTTTGAACTGATCCAACACCAATACTGGTTCAATAAGTTCAGTGATAGAGGAATAGCGAGAAAATGTTGGAGGAACGTACGGGGGTAGGTGCTTCATAATTCTTATGAATACCATTACCAATGCCAACCCAGAGTGCACCGAAAAGCCACGTGAGGCCAACCAAGCCAAAGGCGGCTCCACGTGTCAGAAATTGTTTATGCCAAAGAGCCGCAATGAATGTGTAAACAGTGAGCATCTAATGAGCCGAGCATCAGTACCTTAAAGTTCAGAAATGGAAAGTACACACGAGAGTGATTAGCGCTGTCCCAAGTGAGCTGGTCTGCTTGATGATGCCCTGTGCTGAACAATACGACCCCGTTTTCACGATGTCATCGTGGACCCATCTGACGTTGAGGATGCCACCAATTGCTTGCAGAAAGTCGAAGGTGAAAAGAGAGAGCTGTCACACAAGTTGTATTAGATTAAGTGAAGGATCACACAACCATCGAGCGGACCATGAAAATGTCAGCAGGCGCCTCTAGCAATTTCCATTTACCATTTGGAAGTTCGCGCCTATAACGTAGCACATTCCTCTGCAAAGCAATCTCCTCAAAGCTAGACAAGCACAGACCGGTGGGCCCGACGTACCGTGATGAGAATAAAAGTGATCATTACACAGAAGAAAGTAAGGAAGGACGCCTCGGCTGCTATCTGCATGTATGCGGCTGAGTGCAGGGTACTAGAATGATAAGATGATCACGCACTACTAAGCCAATGGTCTGGCCACGTGTTAAGTATACGGTTGAGGAATTCATATTAGCTTGAGATGATAGGTTCTGTTGGCACTCTTGCACATTGCAGACAGTGCTGTTAATGTCACCGGTTGTCAACATCTCCGTTCGAGTGGTCGAAAACCACAGTGATGAGACTTTTGGGTCTTAACCTGGTCTGTGACTCGGAAGGCAAGAGAAGTCGGAGGAGTTGGGACAACTCAGATCGATAACAACAGTCGTCCCATCCTTTAAGGTGCCAGTGAGTAAGGGCGTACGCCCTTCCAATGTTGGCTTGACGGACCACTCCTCTCAGGCTGTCACATGTCACAACTGATCCTCGCCCTGTGCAACTGCGTGAGTGAGAGTAGTGGAGTAGTGGAGTAGTATGCTCTGATTTGTGAATAGTCTGTCGCCGTCTGTGAGATAGGCGACGCATGTGTGAGAGCGTTTCTAGTCAGATTTCTGGAATTCCACTGCAGCTGTGAAAAAGGATTCATTGCCAGTGGCACCGGGGGGGGGGGCGCGTTACGTACCTAAATATTAAATGTCAATACAAGTCAGCCAGAAACCTTATGTGGCACTTGCGCCTCCGAGTCTTCAAGGCCCTCTAAATCAGGAACCCCTATCACAACTTGTTCAACTTGAGTCCGGTCTGGGCCCGCTCCTGTGCTGGCCGTGGCCTTGCTTCCAGAACCAATTTACTTCGAGTTGAAAAACAGGATATCAACAAGTTTACAACAGAATGTAGACTTGTTTGCGCCCACACTCAAGGCCGCCCAGGGACAAAAGCAGGAGCAGGGTGAACCAGATCTCACCAAGAGCCCGAGCGATCTACTGTCGTGATGGAACATACGAAGCATGTAGATCGCACGAGACGATTCTGGTTCCTCGGCCTTGAAAGGCCAGTCACAGGTGGTGCGTTTCTTTACTCGACACTGCGAGAACAAACCGTGACGGTGGAAGACAACAAGACAGATGAGATGGATGACTGGGAACTTGGTATGTGTACCATCAACGGCAACTGAATGACACGAATGAATTCAGCTCCGAGTCGGCCTTTTTTGTTCACTCCGCGCCGCGGACTTTGGCTGCAATTTGAGACCTCCATCCCTTGCCGCAACCTGCGTAATCGGTGGTATAGATTCTTGCTGTTATCCAGTACTGTGCCCCTGACTTCGGCTTGTACTCTTTTTTTTTTTTGGAGGTTATTCTCGGAAACCAATTTATTCGCTAACTACCGAGGTAAATGCTACAGTAAGTGTCAGGAGACTTTTCTTTGGAGAGCGCTTTATTTCAGGGAACTAGCTAAGTCGCCAACAACCGAAAAAATAAGTGCTAAATGTCGGGAGTTTATCTTAGCGCGCTGGGGCCGGGCCGGTGGACCGGGGTGAGGGAGAAAATGCATTTACGCACATCCCCGGTGGGGGGATAGTGTAGCCGTCCTGGCTGCAGTCATGAATTCGTGAGGATATTCCTTAGAGCTAGCACCGTGACCGTGGTGCGATTAGGTGTTGGGTGGGTTGTGGGGCATTCATTTGCAATTTATGGGTGCACGGCGGGAGTTGGAACTCAGCTCTTTGTTGTGGGAAGGATCGTGTTCGGTCATTTGCCGATTGGTAGAAGGTTCAGTGGCATTATTGAAAGGGCTCGGGTGGGATGTTAGGTATAGGTACAGTAGCAGATTAGAGATGAAAGCGGTTTTGTCTCGCTGATGGGAGGTATACTGGCTGGGCATTGTTATTGGATCTGGATTTGCGGTGTTTCACACTTATGTATCTCAGGCTGTGTGTAGTAGGCGTGTGTTGAGCTCTCGAGTGTTGTTAGGCTGAGGGGCCGGCATTCCGAGTCGTTTCGTGTGTGGTGGCATAGCCTCTTCACCCGCCTTGCCCCACCTATGAGGGGAGGCACGATTGGTTGGGTTTGAGTTTCGATATCAGTCGGTGGCATTTGGTGAGGGCTCGCTTTCGTCTCGGTGATGTGGGACATTTGGGGTGATGGGGAGGCTTACTGATGTGGAGGTGTTGGTCACAACTCACAACAATCTCACAACTTTATTCAAGGTACGCTTGTTGCGGTAGGTGGTGGCTTTTATTGGTTCACTAGTATGTGTGGCGACGGTAGCATACAGGGTTGTTCAAATGGACATAGTGGGTGTTTCACAGTGTGGGGCTCTCTCAGGAGTGTTATGGTTTTTGGTTTCGGGGGGTGGCGTTTCGTGGGTGGAGGCCGCATTGCCTCTTCGCCCTCCTTGCCCCGGCTTTGCCGTGGGAAAATCGCACCTGGTGGCGGTTGCGGTCAAGGAGCCCCAAGTGTCAGGAGACTCGCCATCAGCTTATCTTAGCGCACTGAAGCCGACCCAGTGGACCGGGATGAGGGAGAATATGCATCTACATCCGGGATAAGTGTGGGACTCAAGACACGTCACCCGGGGCACCTATCGTGGCCTCCTATCCACAAAGACCTCACGATTATAGAGCCAGTCATATGGAGGTATCTTGTGTTAAGGATGTGGTCCCAGGTGGGGGATACCAAGTGGTGAAGCTCCGAGTCTTGCTTCCTTGGTTTTTGTTGCCGTAATTCCGTCAACGGTCCTGTGTTGATCGTGTGATCTCACCTTCGTGAACGGATTCGGATGAGGGTTTGGAGGAGGCGGATGGCACGGGTTCCTATCGTTCTGGTGCATCGTTTCTCCCTGGGCCTGTGCCACTGGGGCGTGCAAGGGGCGCTGTGATGGCTCCACAGCTTAAAATGACGCCCATGTCTACCAAGAGTTGGGCAAGTGGGGCCCGGGCATGTCGTTCGGGCCAGGCACCGGCGGCCCGGGATTCTCGACTTGTACTCTCCGAGTCCTCAGGCCTCAGGCCCTACGAGAAATGTCTTACAGTAAACTAATCGCAATTAATAGAAATTAAATATTGATCTAAGGAAACCGATAACAGTTGATATGGATTACATTGATTGATATCGGCTAATAGAATTTGAATATCATTCAATACTTTTCAACCACCAGTTGAATTCTGTTGAATAAGAATGATTGCATGTCACGAGATTTATTATTCAATCTAAGGCAACTGATTGGAATTGAATAAAACATATCGCGCACTATTGTTCCAGTTTATTGAACGTGCAAAAACCCTGCATCGAGTACTCACTGTGTCCGGTCACAGAGCCGACTTCAGCATAATGACCTATACTACTATTTGTGTTTGTTTGTCGAATCAACTTTGTGTTGCGCTGATTCGAACGCATACATTTCTTCCTTCTTGCTCTCCTTCTCAAAGTGTCCCCCAGTTCTTTCCTCCGCTGCCCGTGAGACTTGTATACTCTCCACAGACCTTCGTGAGTGTCTCTCTTCCTGCTTTCTTCAGACCAGCATCATTTGGGTCTTTTTGGGGGGCTGCATCTTCGATTGAGCTTACGGCCGCGCTTTTCTCCCATTGCCCCCCAACGTGCTTCCTCTCCCTCCTGCTCTGCCAGCGTGCCTCTCCTACTTACCACCACCACCATGACATCACTCACTGCCATCACCGTTGTCGTCTGCCTCCCCTCTGGCCCTCCCGTGCTGTTGCCGTCATGAAGAGATCCTCACGTTGTTGTTGGTTCAGCAATTCACAAATCTTATGTGTCTGCAGACGCGGCATTGATGTACTTTGCCCAGGATGGCTGTTACCCAGGCCCAATTTCGGGGAAAAAGCCCGCTCCTGTCACTTCCCACATCGGCTTCAACGAGAACACGACACTACCGTTCGAACCCGGCAAGACCTATTGACTCTGCATCGTGAACACTGGTGCGTTCGCCGTGTTCTGCTTCTGGATTGATGGCCACGATATGTGTATTATAGAACCCGACGGCGTCCGTATACCCTTGACATCTGCATCGGAGGCTAATCTGACGCCAACGATATATCGTAGACTGACGTTGACGAGCACCACATTGACTTTCTGAGCGTCACTGTTGCTCAGCGTTATTCAGTGTTGGTTACTGCGCGCAATGATGCTGGCTGTAACTGGGCAATTCATGCCAACAGGGACACAGCTATGTTCGACCACATTCCCGATACCCTTCAGCCTAGTGAGTTTGTCGATTGCAGCACTCGATAGTGGATCATAATTTCTGAATTCCAGACGTAACCTCACCAGAGCAACAGACCTCCTCTCGACCTTGGCATCTCCATGCCAACCCCCCTTCCCCTGGCCGCTGCTGCCGTCAGGTTAGTTTTTGTTTTCTATGGCTAACTTTTTTCCCTTCCAGCGTTACCTGTGACCTTGGTGCGTGTGGCGTTATCAAACTCTGCTGGGTGTGGTTAATACCTGGAAGCGAGCTCTTTTCTCACCCCATTCCCTTTTTTTTTGCTGTAGTTTGGGGAAAAGTGGTGGTACTGCTTCATATGAGCAGCAGGTGGGGTCTTCAACATCTTGCTATTGATGGGCGCAAATCTCGTTGGTTTCGTCCTTGGTGTGGACGGTGCGCAGTACTTTGTGCATGAAATGACTGGTTGCTGGGATGGTATGTTTCTCCTAAAGACCTTTCTAACGCTATATTTCGTTGATTGAGGTAATCCTAGGAATTCGATCCGCGCAAACGATGGGGTAGCCAAAATGGGCACCTTGTGGTGGCCTGGGTCACGCTGTCATTGCAAGGTCAGCCCTTCGCTGCAAGGGATCCCATCTTTGACATCTTTCTTACAGTCTTTGTTGGTTCTGCACCAGATGTTGCAGGTGCGTCTCGAGCACCTTGGCACTTTTCCGCATCGTCTGCTTCTCCACCCACTCATTCAGCCACAGCTCGTACTCCTTCAATGTCGTTTCCAGCTCGTCGAGTTCCGTCTTGGTGTATCATCCGGTGGCTGTGCCCGCCTGCTCTTCTGCGGTGAGGTTCGCGCACGCGTTGACGAGGAATAGGCGAATGTGCCAGTTCCTCATCTGACTGGTGTTCAGCGCCTCTGACCTCACCATGACTGCCGCTACCACTGCCATCCTGTGGAGAGTCCCACGATCCGTCCCAAATCCGCCCCCCCCCTCGCACAGCAGCAAATCCAAGCCCATGCCGTTGCAAGCTCCAGGCCGAGGAGCTCCCACGCCCATGCCCAGAGTAGACGATGTGGAGGTGGTACACGGTCAGTGTCAAGGATGACTTAGATTGCTTGATGCGTAGCTGGACAGAGGCAAGGTGATTAGAATCGAGGGTAGAATAAAATTGAATAGAGCTGTAACTGTAAATAGAAAATAAATGGTGATCAATTCAATTCTACCTGATTCAATCACGCAATCAAACGAATTCGAATCCGATCCGATCTAATATTCAATTAAATTCGGAAAACTGAAAATGTTTTCGATTTGTCCATTCAATTAAATCGCAAAAAGACTCATCCGTTAATAAAAATTGAATCAATTCAACTAGTTAAATTTACTTCGAATTACTGTAAGTCATTTCTCGCTGGGCCTCAGGCTCCGGGCCTTCCCTGTATGGGGCTTCAAGCTTCAAGCTTCGTTCTGACAGTACGATGACTGACGTCTCGTTGGACCATCTTTCCTTTCGTTTTGATGGCTGTCAGTCACAACCGACACGTCGGGGTGGTTAGATATGTTCATGACCACTACTACAGTATGGTGTGTCGCCACAACGTCGGAAAGAGGGTGTCCCCACCCTGCCTGAGCTGTCAACTCGGGAACTATCGATAATTGGGTCACGACCAAGACCATTGGCACCATAACTACCTTCAGCACGCATGACATGACTACAATGACAACTAGTACAGTGACTGAGCTCACAACGACCAGATCTGGGGCTCTGTCCACGGCCTCTGTGATGGCACGGTCACCGGCATGTGATGGCGACTATGATGTGAGCACGATGATGACTGCGATTGCCATAACGCGACTACAAGTGGGCCACGATGACGATTGACGACACAACGGTGACTGACTGAAACAAAAAACTCCATTCACTGGCAGTGTATCCTGATGATTACAATTTACTAGGACCAAGCGATAAATGCTACCTAGGTTCAAGTTCAACCTTGTCCTGGGGAGGAGGGAACAAAAGTAGTTGTGGCCGGATGACGAAGAAAAGGAGGACGTCAAAGGTACCTGAGAGATTATATGCAGAGGAACCAAAAAAAAGGGCCACAGAGGGTAAGTCTTTGTCACTGTACTGTGCCCAACGTGCAACGGTGAGAGGGAGGACCGCAAGACTATGCGCAATGGGATAACTAAACAACTTGTGAGGGGATTCGCAACAACACATTGCCATAGCTTACAAGAGCATTCCCAACGCAGCTCGCCTCTCTAGGTATCCAACCATATAATCAGAGCTCAGGTGGAACTTGTACCACTTCTCCTGTCAACAGAAAACGGCCCTCCGCCCAGAGATAAAGCGGAATGTACATAATGACGGAAGCGAATAATGAAGTCCACACCCACACATATTCTCCAGCTAAGCGTTCCCCTTTGTACTTTGAACTGATCCAACACCAATCCTGGTACAATAGCTTAGTGGTAGAGGAAAGGTTGAATCGGAGAACGTACGGGGACAGGCGTTTCATAGTTCTTATGAATGCCATTACCGATCCACCCAGAGTGCGCCGAAAACCCACGTGAGGCCAACCAGGCTGAAGGCAAGACCACGTGACTGTAGTCGTACTCGCCATAGAGCTCCAATGAATGTGTGGGCAGTGAGCATCTGCCAGTGAAAAGAAGTGCATTAGTGGCTTCAAGCTACAAAACAGAAAGGACACACGAGAGCGATTAGTGATCCCAAGGCACTGATCTGCTTGATAATGCCCTGCGCTGAACAGTAGATCCCGTCGTCACGATGCCATCGTGGGCCCATTTGACGCTGAGGATGCCACCCACTGCTTGCAGCAGGTCGAATTGAACAGAGAGAGCTGTCGTGCGAGTTCAAGTTGTATCAGATTACGTGAAGGATCACACGGCCATCGAACAGACCATGAAGATGTCAGCGGGCGTCTCTAGCAACTCCAGTTACCATTGGAAGCTCACGCCTATAGCGTAGTACATTCCTCTGTGACACCTCGTCAAAGTCGGACAGGTACGTGAAGGAGGATCCAAAATACCGTGATTAAATAAAAGTGACGGTAACACAGAAGAGAGTAAGGAAGGAAGCCTCGGCTGTTAGCTGTATGTATGCTGAGTCAGGGTGCTAGAAAGATAATCTGATCACTCACCACCAAGCCAATGGACTGGCCACGTGTCAAACATACGGTTGAGGGTTCAGATTAGTTTGAGATAGAAAGCTTTGTTGACGCTGTTGCACATCGCAGACGGTGCTGTTTACCCCATCGAGTGTCATCACCTCCGAGTCCCTTCAAGCGGGTGGTAATAAAAGGAACAGGGGATAGTGACAAAACCTTGGGTCTCAACCTAGTTTCTGAAGGCGAGAGAAGAGATACGGAGGATCGATAACAGCAATAGCCCCACACTCATGGGATTTTAAGGTGCCAGAAGACGCCCTACCAGTGCTCGCTCGACAGACCGGGGCTTGATGGCCCCATTCACGAATCAGGGGCCAGGACATACATTGAAGGGTGTCACACAGCTTGTGCGCTGAGGACCCAGGTGTAAATAGTACAAGTCGCTGCGCAACGGGCGGTGCATGTGTGAGAGAACTTCCAGTCAAATTAATGAATACCGCTGTGAAGAAAGAGGGCAGTAGGCACCGTTAACGTTGACGCGAGGCTGCGGCGTATGCTTGTTCAGCTTGGCATGTCAAAGTTGAACCTAAATAATTTACTGTAATTTCAACCACAACACAGAAACTTGAATCTACTTATCGACGCTTGCGCCCCTTCAAGACCCTCTAAACGAGAAGTATCCTATCGTTCAACTTGAGTCTTTGTGCCGGCTATTGCCGCGGCATCGCGGGCCGCTTCCCCGAGATGGCCGGTTCAGTACAGTTACTGCCGACCGTGACGTGTAGTTTTCTGCACAGCTTGTAGGGTCTGTATTTCTTTGACATAAGGTTACGTGCTAGTCAGGTCATCAGCACACGCACAGCATCAACCTGACCCTGAGGAGTAATTCACATGTACATAGATACCGTGACATTCTTGGCTGTGCAGTCGGTATCAGGTAGGGTACACTCTGGACGGCACCCATCCCCGACTAGTATACAGAAAAAAGAAATAAGTAATGCAGTGTTAACAGCGCAGCACGTGCGGACCCCACTCACTCCAACCCCTCCTGCACCCCACCATCATGGCCAGAGCCCTGCACCTGAGATGACTGATGTGCATCTCTCCCTCGGTCGAGCCACCGGCGACAGTGAATAGTGTGTGCAGTCATCCCACGGTGGGCTGTCACGACCAACCCATGCCACCAGTATCTCGGCTTAAGGGTGCTCTCAAACGACAAAGATCACAGCACCATGATACACACTCTTGTCGAGTGGGGCACAATGCCTTCCAAGAATCAGCCATGCCAAATGTATTCATGGGCTCCAGTGGATCTATATACTAGTCCATGGCAAGGCACAATGCGATAATCAAATTCCAGTGTATACACAGCTACGTTCTGCTGTGGCTGAAGAGAGCGAGGGAACGGAGAATGACAAAGCCCAACTATATCGGTATTTCGCCGTGGTCAATAGTCGCCGATGCCAGGGTATTGGCGGACCCCTCGTAAATGGTGATCCTGGGCAGCTCTCCAGGCGTTACCCCATGAGGTTGCAGACTTTGGTTGACATTAGCCGATTTAGGGGGAGACACGGGGGTGTGAGTTCCATTTCAGACTTGGAGGTCTCCTCGGGTGGTATGAAGAGAAGCCGCCCTCGCCGAATGATCCAGAACATTGATACGTTGATGACGCCTGAGAGACTGAACGTACAGATACCGAAAAACAGAGCCAGTGAAGGTAACGTGTTACGCGTTCCCAATGACCAGCGTGCTACGGAGAGTGGGAGGACCATAAGGGAATACGCAAGAGGGTAACTAATCGATTTGTGAGTAGGGTCCGAGTCAACAATGGGAGGGGTCAAGGCTTACAAAAGCATTCCCAACGCAGCGCGCCTCTTTGTGTATCCAACTCTATCATCAGGGTTGTTCAGGTGGAACTTGTACCACCTCTGCCTGTCAACAGACAAGCGGCCCTCTGCCCAGAAGTAGAGTGGGATATACATTATCACCGAAGCAAATAATGTGATCCACAGCCAGATATATTCTCCGGCTAAGCGTTCCCCCTCAAAGGCCGAACTAATCCAACACCAAAACTAATTATATAGATTAGTGATGAGCGAAAGGCATGAAAGTTTTGAGTAATAACATACAGGTGTGGGCTCTTCATAATTTCTGTGAATACTGTTACCGACGCCAACCCACAGCGCAGAGAAGACGCAAATGACGCCAACTAGACTGAAACCGAAGCCCCGAGATTGAAGATCTACTGACCACAGAGCCGTGACGAACGTGTGGACAGCAAGCATCTCATACAATGCGTGAGTGGTTGAACGCATGGACAGTCAGAGAAGAGACACACAAGAGTGATTAATGCAGCCGCAAGCTCACTACCCTGTAAGATGGAGCCCTGGGCTGTGCAATAGGACCAGACTTGACAATTCCGTCGTGAACCCATCGGATATTGAGCAAGCCGCCCAACGCCTGAAGAAAATCACAAATAAAAATAGAGAACTGTTGCGCGACTAGCATGAGATTGATTAGAGAGATGCATGAGCACAGAACGGACCAAGAAAATGTCAGCGGGCACCTCCAACAACTTCCAGTCATCTTTTGGAAGGGTCTTCCTATAACGTTGTACGTTCCTCTGCGAAAACATCCTGTCAAACTGGACAATCGGGTGAAGGAGGGTCAAACGTACCCCAATTAAAATGAATATGGTGATTACGAAAATAAGACTAAGGAGAGATGCTTCGACTGTCACCTATGAGAGGGCTGGATTCAGATGACAGTCAGATAAGCTGGTTGCTCACACCAAGCCGATGGTCTGCTCGCGTGTCAAGCATGAGATTGGACTTGGAGATGACAGACTTTGCTGGTATTGCTGTGAGTTGCAGACGGTACCATTAACTCCGGATGTCATAATCTCCGTTGTAGTGGGTAAGAATTGAAATAAAACCTTGAAGGGGTGAATTATAACCCGTAAGTATCAGCCTCGAGAGCTTGAGATCTTGAGAGAGGCCGCCAGTGAGACGTTGAGGGGGTGGATGCCTGTCTATTCATCTCTCATTTATGGAACCAACACTTAGGTTGTCGTCTGATGGACCGCGGTGCTGGCAGGGTTGATATTACCTCTATTGTTATGCCGTATTTGCGCCTGGTAATTAACACCGCTATGAACAACTGCTTACCAGAACAGCCAACCCGATATTCACAGGTTGAAAGCCAACGAGTACCGTTGGCGTAAGTTAGGCGTTAAATTGCCGGTGTTTGGGCGGCCAGGCACAATGCAAAAAAAATATCATGTTGTGATCGCGCGTAATTATGATTGGTCGAATGCTGGTTGAATTGTAGAGTGTGTATGATTGAGACAAATGGGTCTGCTTAAGTTGTACAATACAACGGTGGTGCTTGCAGTAGAGAAGGGGCAACCTCAGGCTTCGCGGCGATGCGGCGTGTACTAAATGCTGTGCATCCGGTGAATGATTGCAATAGACCCAAATGGGTGGTGATAAAGCCAGAAAGGTAAAGAAAGCCGAGAAAATAAAGTTAGGAAAGTCCCTGAATCAAAAAAAGGCGGAAATTTTCATGTACATAACTAAATTTTGCTGATGACTGGGACAAGCTGGTCGGATCAGGTTCGAGGTTCTGATACACGGACGACATACGGACGTGCGAGATGCAGTCATCTTAAATTAGACTCTTCCTCACGCGGGGGTAGCTTTACGTCAGACTTCGTGTTGCCAGTCGGTTAGTTCTCCAACAACGACAAGCTGTATTAATATGAAATATCTAACTATTAATCGACAAAACAGACCTCATGGTTTGCGCTCATGGAATAGTCAACACGGGCAACTCATCTCCACCTCCGCGGCTTTGAGTTGCCGTACACACCGACGCGCCGTTTCAGACTAAATTCCATTTTACAGACTGAAATGCTCACCAAAAGAGAAATTCCACTCTGAATAGCGATACTGCAGGCCGCCCCGAGTAGCGCCAATTGAGAGGAAGTGGGAAAGTTGATTTTTCTGCAGCCTGCATGAAACTATCGTGGCTGAGATGGGGGTAGACGCCAAAGAACGACTCCGGCAGGACGTTCACGTGCTGGTAGTCGACCATCCAGAAGCGCCCAGTCTTCGGTATGCTCCTCGTCTCGCATATCACAGGACACCTCATCCACCTGGCCAGTGGGAGCACATCACACTGAGAATCCAAGTATGTTCCCGCAACTCGTTCTCTCGCCACTCCCTCATCAGTTGTTTCACCAAAGACCTCTGCCAACTAGCATTCTTCTCTTTGCGATTCTCGTCCTTGATGTCAACTCGCTTCAGACTGTCACCAGTTTACGTAGTTCTCAAGAGCTGTGGAGTTGACGGATGTAAGAGATGCCTCTTCCATAGCAAAGAAATCGTGCTGGATATATCAACGGGGCTGATCCTACCATCGAGACACTTTATAAGGAGACCGTAGCTACTATCTTGTCGATGGTGGTGGCGGTTCGATCCGTGGAGCTCGATGTTCTTATCCGTTATTCAGTCCTTGAATGATGGGAAGCGGATCCAGAACTAGACAACTGGGACAGATCTATGATATGTCAATTTCCAGGTTCTTAGGAGCAATGCGCAATGATGGACTGTTCAGTTGGACGAGGGCGAACTATGCAAGTCTGGGGAGAGTGGATACTGTACAAGCATATTCACATCACAGCACATAAGCGGACCGCTAGAGATCGACTCGGAGGCGGACGGGAAGGCATATATTAATGTGATAGTGGCAAGGGATATGTAGTAACTCTGGCCCTGGACTGTATCTCTTTTTTTTTTGAATCTGCATTTAGATGGCGCGATGTGCTGACACGGAACAAAGACGCGCTCGAGTGTGCGGAGTACTGTACATCTGCCTGAGGTGGAGGGTGGTTAAAACGGCGTGTCTGATGTGAGTAGGTGTGTGTCGTATGATGTGATTGTGGGGATGGCCGTGATCCGATCCTTCGGGGTTCCCATGGCCGGACGCAGGATTGCGATTCCTCGATTAACTTAGCGAGGGCTACGCCGCCCGCTTTTGTTCCGACGATGGTGAACGTGCTCGGAGAAAGATTGCGCTCACGAGCAGCCCGATGGCCATGTTTAGTGCGTGCGCTTGACTTGTAACCATGGCGTACTAGGTAAACAAACTCGGATGTCCGGATCCTCTCTTTAATTGTGTTTTTTTGTACCCTCACGCCGCCTTCGCTTGATCACAATGGCAATGGCTGGCCTACTTGGCCTGTTTTGATGATAGGAGACATTGCACAGCCAAGGATGTTTAGTTTTACCAATCCAGGTTAGGTTGTATTCAGTCAAGATAGCCAAAAATGGCCCTTGTCAGAATGTGATAATCATCCTAGACCGCTCTCGGTACCGAGTAAGGAACAATACAAACTCGATCAGAGGCGGATGATCAGTGATCCAATGAAGAGTATAGGACGGATCTATAAGAACACCGTTGATCGCATAGTAGAAGATAAGATGTATATGGGATATATGATACCTGTCTTTAGTAAGTTACCCGTCATGGTGAACGCGACTGGAGAAGGGTGAGGGTGGGAGGCGACATTTGTATCCACGCCATCGGTTGGTGGGAAACGTAATGGTAACTTAATTTCGGTCCAAGCTAGTACTGTAGCCGACTATTCAAGTTCGCCTCGCGCCACCCATCACCCACTTTCCATTGTTTCCATGGCGGTCGACGGTCAGTTGCGAACATATCTCAGGTTGACATCCGGAACCCGCCATCGCTTTCTGACCAGAGCAGCTTTCTGCCACTAGGACCAGTTTAGACATCATTGGCACTGAACCGTGAAAGTTCAGCTTGGCCTAACCGGTTCAGAGGCATCGATGATAGTCGAGACACGAGCAGTCGTGTAATCACCCTGGGGTGGCAGAACAAGGCAAGATTGATGTCGTAACACCGCTGAGACGTCTTTTCTCACCGAACCTTGACTAGCTTGACTCAGGACGCTCACTAATTGTATTGAGAAGTAGGTTTAGTCCGAGGATCCACCGCATTATCCATTTAATAGACCATCTCAGCTATATGACGCCCTGCGATCCTCAACGTTTCATCACCGACTAGTCACTGCAGAAGCTTCTCGTTCCATTGTTTGCGCCGGTCGTAGACTATGGTGTCGTTCAACACACATGAGTTGGGCTTGCTTAACAGGATCATAACGGTGATATGCCAGACGCTCTCCTACGGTCAGCGTCGTCACCTTCGTCATGCAACTGATTCCTGACAATTACCATTGCCTCACAGGGATTTACTTGTGTCTCATTCCCATCTCGACATATGTCATGATGTAAGTATCCGTCGAACTTTCAGCCTGAGTACTTTTCTCAAAAGAACCTGAAATGAAACAGAACGAAGGACTTGAGACCAGATCACGGAAAATCCTTTTCGCCACGATATGGTTCATGTTCATTCTGTCGACTATATATTGGATTTTATCCGTGGCCGCCACCTTTGTACTCATCACAGATTGGTTCAGCTCACTCGATCCCAAAACTATACCCGATCCCGCAAGTTGGTTACCGATGTTTAACGCCATACTCCTTATCAACGTCAGTTATACACTTCTCACCACACCCTGAGCGTTTCTCTCGTTGACCTTGTCCGGATTTCGATCAGTACATCCTCACCGACGGTGTCGTTGCCTGGCGTGCATGGGTTCTCTGCCCCGAGCAGAGCAAGGTGATTCTGATGATCCCAATCGTCACCCTTGTAATCAACTCCTGTGCGTCTTCTTTCATTTCCCACTCGCCATGCTACTCTACTTTCGTCTCATCTCTCTTACGCTCACCCTTCAGTGTTTTACTTTGCGACTGTGGGAGTGAGGATCGCCTTGTATTTGTACCCGAGAGGCCAGGGCCATACCCTTTCTCATATCATCGATGTCACGCAAGTGGGTAACATAGTGTTCTCCTTGCTGACCAACCTCCTGGCGACTTCCATCATCTCCGTCAAGGCTTGGTATGTTTATAGTCATTTGCAAATTTACGCAATGAATTCATTATGACACACCTATTTCCTACTAAAGGAGTCACCGCACGTCGTTGTCCCACGGCTCCGGAAGCATCAACTCTCCGGTAAGCAATATACTGGCCCTCCTAGTTGAGTCTGGTATACTGTACATCGTGATCACCGTAAGTTTGTCCTCGGTTAATACACGAGCGTTGGTCCCTCACTGACTTTCTTTCTTTCTTTTCTCATCAGGTCACAAACGTGGTCTGTCTTGTCGTCCATGTGCCTTTCGGCACGGTGGGCGACGTATTTACGCCCATAGGTGTACAACTCGCGGTGAGCACAGGTTCCACAATCGACCACGACCGGGCACTGATTCTCAGGGTCTGACGCTACTAGGGAATCTATCCCATCATCGTTGTCTTGCTGGTGGACAGGAATCGCTCGCTCAACAATACAACGTTCTACTCGTCCGGCTCCATTGTTATAAATACCAGCAGGGATCAGCATTCCCGCTTGGGGCCCATGGTCTTCTCTTCTGCACCACAACCTCTATCCAGCAGCCAGGGCGCGTCAGAAAAAAGGGGACCACAACTCACCAACCCTCGTCTCACGCTCGGTTCGATAGTGGATACTAGAGGTGTCAGCGAGAGTCTGAACGAGGACGAACGCGAAATAGCGTAGCGGAAATTGTCGTGAATGTATTTTTTTTATAAGTCTCCACGAGGCATATATGGACTCATTTCGAACCCCTCGTGCAAAATGTATAGTCGTTCGGCTGTTTACTTCTTTCAAAACAGTTCCTCATAGTCAGCCCCGACTCCGAGATAAGTACGAATGTCCTGCGGCTCGACGTTATGCTGTCGAGTAAAGTGTGTCATTAGAATCGCATAATTGTCTGCGTTTCCACCCAAGTCAGCTTCCCGTATGACAAACGCCGCGGACTTGACCTGTGTGACGTGCCGCTGCTTCTCGGGCGAGTATCACGGCTCTACGTTTCTCCTCAACCTTGACGGGGTCGCAAGCGCCGTACGCTTCGAGTTCCGCCTGCAGCGTAGCGAGCGTTTTCGTTGCCGTGGCGAGTCGGGCTATCGCCGTCGTACGTTGATCCTACATCCACGAAAAACAGCGCAAAGACGTGAGAAGAAAGCAAAGAACAAAAAAAAAGGATGTGTGGGTAGGTGTATGTTGTTGAGGCATTTGTGGGGGACGGTGGAATGCTAAATTTACACTTTCTGGACGGGCCGCGCGCTCAGCCGCAATGGCCGTTTGCAACTCTGTTAACTGTTTCTCGCTCGCATCTCGCGCCTTTCGCGCGGCATCAAGACGATTTTTCATCTGTTACACATACACATGCATTGGCACAATCGGTAAAAGGCCACGGAAAAGGGTTAGAGCTTGCTGTAGTAAGCCTACATCGGGAAAAACTCACGACCGCGCCTCTCTGAGACGGGAAGCTCCAGAAGACTTGATACAGAATATATGTCAATGTGTGTGCGTTCGTAGAGTGAGCACATATAATCTGAGCAAAGGCAGTAGGGGAGGTGGAGGGCGACGTACAGTTCGATGAACCGATTTTGTCCGACTGGACGAGGTTATCATCAACGAGCGATTGCACGACCTCCTTGACGGATTGTGTGACTATAATTTCCTTCAGCGGAGAGTGAGCATACGGTGAAACCAAAAAAAAAGGATAGATATCCATAGGGTAAATATTCACCAATTCCTTTCAATTTTGGGCCGAGCTTCTCTAGTTCCTTCAGCTGGCAAACGCAATGATCGTCCGGTCATGATAGCCGCGTGAACATCCCAGAGAGCTAAGGCTTACCTGAAAGAAATCTTTCTGCGGCGTGTCAGGCATGGATACGAAGGCGTTATGGAGCTAAACTTACTGTTTCATGAAATATCTCGAGCAGCTTAACTCTCTTCTCTTCCGCTGAAAGGCCGCGAGGCGGCTTTGGAAGGAATGGCGAAGATCATGCTAAATATATGCGCATACAATACAGTACGGGAGCTCACCATGATTGAATTGTTCCTTGTTGACGCTTTACGTGATACCCGTACGCGTCCTAATGAGCACTTAATATCCGGTCACATGACCAGTATATGAAGACACACGCTGGGACATCGGATAGATCATCTCTGCTGATTACGCATTGTCAAGGCATACATATATTTCTGAAGTATGAACAGGGATTGATAAAAAAAAGGGAGCGTGCGTGCATGCGTTGGGTTGGGGTAGTTCAGAGAACAGTGTCCGTGAAGATGTAAGGCAGGTGGCGATGGTGAGAACCAAACAAGCAAAGAAGTGAGACAGCAAGGAGGGGGGGGGAGAAAGGGAAATACAACGAGGTAACAAAGGTAACCGCGCGACGCAGGAAGCCAGTAATAAATGCACGAGGTGGAGTTGGCCAAGCTAGAGCATGGCTCAAATCTTGAAAGTCGTCAACCCTCCTACCGAAGCAGGTGTAGGTTCTGGTCGCCAGACGGATAGCGGTACGCAACAAAATCCGGGCTTTGATCAACGAGCGTTTCAATGTTTTTGCGTGTCGTGAGAGACATCGACATCCGCGGGAATACATGGCCTTGTCCCGCATCTGTATTTGTAAAATTTCCATATTGCATCCCCAACTCCGCTTCATGCCTAGCCTCCGACGCCGACGACCTCCCTAACGGGAACTCGACGGGTTCCGAGTCCGGTACTGGGGTAGAAAACTTCCCAAGCAATGATGCAAAGCCAAACTTGCTCTTGCGTTGTTTTGGAGGTCGATGCATTGGAAGGGATGAAGACACGAGTGCGTTGCGCGAAGCACCAAATTCGCCATATTTTTCCGGGTCGAAACCGGGACGCTGCGCGGGGATTGTCTGCACTACAAGGCTCGAAGGCGGGTTGCTAAGTCCGTTGAAGGATTGCCTCCTCCTGTCTGGACTAGCAAACGGCGCCTGAGGCGCAGTGAGCTGCCCATCATTGATTTCACGCATGTCATAGGAAAATAATGTGCGGGGTCGAACTTCCGTCTGTGCATGGATTGGTAGACGGGGCTGAACATCGCCAGGTATGGTGGGAGCACCTTGTCTCGCCATCCAGTTGACGGTGGAGTCATGGTATGGGATGTTGATGTCGGGACCCGTGGGATTGGAGGTACAGGGCTGTTCGAAACTTGGGATACCCGATGACGCAAATCGGGCTCCGATGTTGTTGGGTACACACCGCGCTGAGGTGTCAGGGCTTGTAAAGGCTCTTCTTGGGGTGGGGAGGGCGGTTGTTCGCCATCGCCATCGACCAGTGTCGCTTTACGACTCTCAGAAAGCTCCGGGGCGACACCAACTGGCCGAGGTGAGGTTGGAGATGGAAGTAGGCTAGAGGGCGCGGTAGGTGGAGACATGCTCGTAGAGGAGAGTGGGAAATTAGGCGGAGAAGAGGTTGATGGAAGCGAAGGTGTAGATACGTGCCGAAGGGCTGCGTTATCGCCAGTGCCACGGCTAACCAGATAGGACAATGGCGGCGGTGGTGTGAGAAGGTCGTCATCATCATGCACGCGATCTCGCCTTTGATATGCGTCAGGAGGGGGCGCAGCGGCATTCTTCGGGGTCCCCGTCACGAGTTGCCATAACTTGGCTAGACCCTTCCTCTTCTTGGGTTTGCCCCCGGGCTTTTGTTCAGCTTCAGGTTGAGAAAGCAGAGCCGAGCTATCTTGCCAAGTGTGATATTTATCGGCCGATTCAACCAGAGAATGTGTCTGACGTTCGCCGCTATGTTGCAAAGCGACGCTAAAAGGGGAAACGAATTAGCGAGAATGAGGCAACAGGGATATAAAGGAACGCACTGCATGTCCACCATACTTCCGCTGAATCCAGAAGGTGCCAAGCTATCCGAGCTCCGGAATCCTGTGGAAAGGTTCCGCATGCCGAAAAAGCGCGTCCGCCGATTCGGGGATGCGGCGCCGGCAGAAACCATGCTGAGGGCTTCAAGAGATGCGTTGGATTGGGTACCTCGGGGGAAAGCCTCCGTTGGGGAAGTCAAGACACTGATAGGACGAGAGGCCGAGGAACGGGAACCGAAAAGAGGAAAACCACCGTCCGTATGCGGAAAGGGGCTCGTTGTCGAATACACCGAAGCAACTTCGATCACCGAACCACGAGATGATTTACGCGCACGTGCACGTTTCTCATCGCGGCGCCGTTGTTGGCGCTCTTCCCGCTCTTCCTTGCGAACATCGACATGTTCTACAATCATCCCATTCTCAAGTACCGTAACTTCACGGTTCTGACCGCTCATTTGATTTGACAGCGGTAGTATTGAAGAGCGATGGGTCTTGATCCGTACACCACGGTCATCCAATGAGGTGGCCACACCAAGCTCGTATGCCGAACGACGCAACTGGGAGTAGGTATCCCGCATCCTATCTTCGAGCTGCCGAGACTCTCGTAACGCGCGTGCATGTGCCAACGCTTCTGCCTCGACCAACGTCTGCTGTGACTTGACATACCTCTCCAATGCCTCCCCCTTGGAGGCAGGTTCTTTGGGATTCTATAGTTGACGAGATCCGATCAGTGTTGCAGCCCCTGGTCATTGTGATGAAAAGAACAAGCGTACCAAGGAAAGCCAAAGCTTGAGGTTTGCTTCTGTCAGCCACCCGCCACGGGCCCTGGGCCGCTGCGGATCCTGAGGAGGTATGCCCATTGATTCCTCGTCGAGCTCGCGTCTAAGCAAGTCCTCAAAATAGACGTCGCTATCCCGTGCCCAAATGCCTGGTGACGCGACATCCACGTCAGCCATATCCTGGTCGCGCATTGCACACTCTACGCAGATCTCCTCGGGGCGAGTAGTGAAGACGGGTTTGATGGGGTTTGGTGCCATTGTAGGGGTAATGTAGGTAGGCTGTTGAGCCTGTACGCGTGGGACAGGAGAAACGGTGACTGGAATAGCCTGGTTGTATTGAGCCATGGTGGATATCCGCATGCCCTGCGACAGAGGACTCCCTGGGAGTGGCATGGCCTGACCTTGACTCGCTGCCACAACCGAACGGGGAGAGGGTGAATACAATTCAGGTGATTGAGAACGTTGGGGAGATGTCCGCCGCTGTGGGACAAGTTGTACAGGACGTGGCGGTCGGGATGAAAGACGGATGTCACCAGTCGGTGAGGGTTTGCCCGTATCACCGCTGGAGGCTTGTGATGTTTGTGATGGGCCGAAAAGCTGCATGTTGATCTCGTCCTGGCTGGGAGGGCTGTTGGACGGTTGTACATGACCGAGAGGATATGAATTTGGAGAATCTGCATCAAGGGGGGTGGATGAACTGTCAGGATGGTGCACAGGTCGGCGTTCATCATGAATTGTGGGAAACTCTGGTTGGGGCGATGGTGACCTAAGGGAGGCTGGGCTCATGTTCATGCTATGGGATGGCAAGTCGGACGAAAGTAGAGGTGGGCCGCGAACAGCTTGGTGCACGGCATTCGGGTAGAAGGAAGTAGATGGTGAAATGATGTTGACCGAAGGAGGAGGAAGTTGCTGAATTGGCTGGGGTACGTGGTGTGATTGGGAAATGAGAGGGAAGCGGTCTTCACGAAGGTCAAGGTCAGAGATGGCGAGAGAGCGAGGAAAATGTCTGTGTGTAGCGGTAGCTGGAGTTACCCTGGACGTGAGAATATCGGTAGCCATGTTTCTGAAACCGTGGTTTTGAGTTGTCTCAGGGAACAGGCACCTCGAAATGTGAAAAGCTGAAAGAGAGGAAAATCCCGGCGTTGGCGTCGAATCGGTTGCGTAGTGAAGACAAAAATAAGAAGAAGGAAAGGGGGGGAGAGTGTGAGTGTGAGAGTGACGGAAAGGGTCAGGGATCACATAAAACAGGTTCCAGGGCGGGATGTATACAGTACGGGCTCGATCTTCCTCTCTCTCCGTAGCAATTAACGTAATCATTGGTCTCATCTCTCTTTCTTTCTTTTCTCCACTCAATAAAAAAAAAAAAAAGAAACTAAATTTCTGTTGTTTGATGAACAAAAGCTAGTGAGGTGGTATCTACATAGGGTATTATTGAAAGAAAAACCCTAGATCTGACCCCTACCCGCTTAAAGTTCATTTTCGGTACCTGGATTTTGCGGCGTATGTAAGGGCGCTCACGCAAATTCCGATCAACGGTAACTCACCATATAACGTTCTTTCTGCTACGTCTCATTTTTCGTTGAAGTTGAAGCATCCCATATAGAAGCGCTTCAGCAGTGGGTGGGCAACCGGGACATATATGTCAACGGGCACAATCCCTATTTGCGCACGTCAGTCACGATCAATCCGCCAAACTTTTTGATCCGCTCACGGTCACAGCCGCGCACGACAGAGTAGGAATAGTGGTAGTAGCCGCCACCATTTGCACAGGATCCCATGGAAATGACCCAACCTATCACATTGGACATCAATCACGTGCATTTGACCAAAGCAATGCTAACGTACGAGGCTCTGGCATCTGGTCATACACCTTCCGAAGTGCAGGTGCCATTTTATTTGTGAGGGTACCGGCAACGATCATGATGTCTGACTGACGGGGGCTTGCTCGGAAAACTACACCAAGGCGGTCCTGGTCATAGCGTGCAGCGGCCATATGCATCATCTCCACAGCACAGCAAGCCAGCCCTATTGCGCAAAGAGAATGAAAACGGTGGTGTAACCGCGAGGAGTTGGCTGCGCACCGAAAGTCATTGGCCACATTGAACCCTGACGAGCCCAATTGACTACCTTGTCTAATGTGGACAGCACATACTCTAGTTGGTTAGGTCAGCAGATGAAAGGTGGCTGATAATTGGGTCGCACCAGCTCTATTACGAGGTTGCTCTAAACTCAACTGGTTCGAGCCTTGCCTTGCAATAGCGGTGATCGGATTAGTGGCAGATGTACTGTATGTTGGAATAGGTTCTGAAGGAGGTGAAGAGAAGGCAGGTATCGATGAGTGCAGAGAGCGGATGGCTATACGAGGTTAGTGACCAGTCGAATTAATAGTTGAGCTGTGTAACACGCACCAGTAGCTGGAAGTGAAGGCAGTACGCTCCGCCGAGTAGTGACATTAACTGTTGGAGAAAAATGAGCGATACATGAAGTAGCACGACCGAGTGAGTCCATACCTGCGAACTTGAAAGTGCTGAGAGACATGAGGGTTAAAGACGGCAGTTGCAAGTGTATGCGGATTGCGGCGCTTATGCAATTGGCTCGGGGCCAACAGGAACGAGGGAATTACCGATTGTGAATTCTCACGGTAGTACTCTATCGGCACAAGGATCGATGACGTCTGGCTGCTTTTAGCCTCAGCCTCTGCCCCCCCAGCCCAACCCCAGCCCTTGCTGCCTTGGGGCTAAGGGTGTACTTTCTATCTCGCGCGAGGGTGGTTGACTCGGAAGCTGTTCGCCACCGCCCCACCCCGCCCCCGCTCCGCCTTTATCACCGGTGACTCACGACAGACTTGGCCGGACGTTATTCGGGGAGAGATCGCTTGACGTAGGGCACGTCTAGAATTGTGCTTGACTTGACTCGGAACCCAGATTTGGAGGGATTTCGCGATCGGAATGAAGATGAGTGGGTGACTGCTAAATCGGGTAGATTGGCAGTAGGTCGTGGAAGAGGCTGCCACCATTGCCACAACTCAATCCGTTGTTTAAATACCAATCCGTTTCGATGGTCACCTTCACCTTGAACGAACACACAAAGGATGTCCACCCCAGTGTTCTTCCCCCCCATCTATCCTACCCCCAACACTCCCCTCTCACCCACTCCCCTACTTTAACCCCAATGGATGCTAGCGATTGTTCCTCAGACGATGGTGACCACCTTCATACCCCCCTTCAAATACCCGATTCTACCACTACCATCGCCTCCCTTTCCCCTTCCTCTTCCAACGAATCCACAGACTTTTTCGACTTTTCTCAATCAAAGTATCTTCATTCATCTCATCTTCCGCGTTCAATCTCTCCTTTTTTCTCCTCTGAACATAATTCCCACTTTCAACTCTCATCCCCCCATACACAGCCAGACCTCTCCCATAATGCTCTTCAATTGGATCCGGTCACAAGCGCCTACCAGTCGGATCTCAGTTCGCAGAACTCTCACTTTTCCCTAGCCTCATCATGTGAATCCACACCTGCTCCCCACGAGGAACTCCCCTCTATCCCCTTCCCGCCAGAGCCTTGCGCTCCCTCACCTTCTCACACCTCCTCTCGTCCACGTAGCTCTCACTCGTCACGTTCAGAGCATCGAGTCACCACGAAAGCTTCTGCATATTCGCGTCGTTTCCCCCGTGGGCATCATCTCAACCCCGAGTTTGTGCGATGGTACAAGCTCGGTGATGAACTCGGCGCCGGCGGTTATGGTTTCGTTATGACAGCTGTGCATCGGCTCGAGCTACGCGAAGTTGCCGTCAAGTTCATCATAAAGGCCAAAGTTCCCGAACACGCGTGGATGACAGACAAGTCTTCACGCCGCGTTCCCACAGAAGCTTTACTCCTCGGCCTCCTCGACCACCCAAACATAGTTAAATGCGTAGATCTCTTCGAGGACGAATTCTACTTTTACCTGGTGAGTAGTCACACAATGACGCCGTGTGCCGGAGACCACACGGCTGAGGTGTGTCATTCTACTCCCAGGTTCAGGAACTTCATGGCACTCCATGGGAATCGCAAACCAAAGATCCGCTGGCACCCGAGCACGTTGCCTCGCCTGGAAAGACGTCGTCCCATCTGTCAACGCCGGCGTTGACTCCCTCGCCCTCGGTCGACTCTGACTTGCATATACCTAATACCCCTCCTGAGTTTTCCACCGGCGCGGCCAATCTCTCACGGGAGCCTGGCGGCGCAATGGAGCGTCTCACGTCACCCAAGGACTCCGTTCTAGGCGCTGCTGCCGGATCATGTCATCATACGTTCGACCATCACAACCTTCCTTACGTCGACCTTCCCATGATCTTTTCGAATGCATCGAACAATCCAAGGACAAACGCCTTTCAGAGAGCCAAGCACGTTTCGTGTTTGCGCAGGTCGTCGAAGCTGTCTATTACCTCAACAGCCAAGGCGTCACGCACTGCGACATCAAGGATGAAAATATCCTTGTGGATAGCTACCTCAATGTACCTTCTTCCGCTCCGCCCCTTGTGTCATCCTGATGTGAATCTTTTGCACAGGTAAAACTCATCGATTTCGGCAGCGCTGTTGTCGTGGACCCCGCCGAGCCACGTCCGTTGTACACCCTTTTCTTCGGCACAACTGCCTATGCCGCGTCTGAAGTTCTGCAAAAGAAACCTTACCGCGCACCTCCGGCAGAAGTGTGGACTCTCGGCGTCTTACTTTCTTATCTCCTCACTGGGACCTCGCCGTTCCCAACAGAACGTGATGCAGTCGCGGGCCGCGTTATGCTCGCCAGCCATGCTGGTGCCTACGTGTCCATGTCTGCGTTACAGCTCATGCTGCGCTGCCTAGACCCGGATCCTGAGCGCCGCGCGGACATTCATGACGTTCGGGCGCACCCATGGCTGAACGGCGCGTTTGACCTGCCTTTGGAGGAACGCATGCTTTAATTGATTTAGAGCGCCTGTAACAAACTTTTTCATTTCACCCGACTGGACACCCACGTTTTCACCTCACTGTACTTGTCCTGAAACGACTGCATCGTGATCACGCATCTTATTTATCAATCTGTATGTCGTTCGCCAGCGAACCTTTTTTTTTTTACTGTAAATCCGCGGATACCCAATACCTTGGCTTTGTACAAAGATGCACCATAAATGCAATTGTTATGATAATGTATCGATAATACATTCCATTCATACGTCTAGATTAAAATCTCGGTGCCCATCACGAGGCGGAAGATTGAATCGAGAAGGTTGATCCCCATCATTCCGTCTGCTTGCCTATGTCTTCGTACCATATCTTCGGAGAATCGTGACACGCCAGGCCTAGATCATGAGTTCAAAACCTAGGGGCTGGTGACGAATGAGCGCACCTCGGGGTGTTCTTTAATGAAATCACTCATCAGGTTTTCACACCGGGCGTCACCGAGCACCACCACCTGGACGCCTCTACTTCGAAGAAGGTCCTCTTCGCCGACGAATGTGGTGTTCTCGCCAATAACCACGCGTGGGATGCCGTAAAGCAAGATGGCGCCGGAACACATGCTATATGGGCTACTTTGCCACGAAGCAGTCAAAAGGTGGATGGATGGAAAACAGGCGGCATGATGACGCACTCGGGCTACTACTCACCTGAGAGTGGTATACTGTGTATACATGTAGGGATCAAAAATACAATAATACGGTGGGTTTACAAAAAAAAAAAACATCGATTTGGGTGGAAAGTGAAAATTGAAATTATTACGAACGAGTGTGCAATCGCGATAGACAGAGGCAGGTTGTCGCCCTGCGTCTTCGAGCGCGGCAATTTCGGCATGCATCGTCGGAGAGCCGCGCTGCGCACGCATGTTGTGGCCCGCGCCTAGTCGCACGCCGGCGCGGGTGAGCAGCGCCGAGCCGATGGGTATGCCACCTTGGGCGCGGCCGATTTGGGCTTCTCCGAGAGCGATTGCGAGGCCGTGCGAGTCCGAATCCGGATTGGCGACGAGGACGGATGGGATAGGAGGACCTTCGTCGGTGACGTCGTTGATGTCGATGAACTTCTGTTTAATGTTTTTGCTACGTCAGAGAAGGCGATCTAATTGAAGATACGGGAAAAAAAGATTTGAAGAGATACAGTCCTCCCCCTCTCCCGATAAAGGAGAAACTGTTGGGCCTTATCGCCTCATATCCTCTTCCTTTTCTTTTTTTACTTTGAGGGACGCATGACGCACCGTTTCCATATACTACCGAATAGATCAGAGAATGATAAGTTGTTCTCTTCGCGTGGATCCTTTCGGCACTTTGGTATGCTGTATGCAGAGGATAGACAGACACGGTAGGTCCCTTGCAGGAGTGCCTGGAAGAGCTGTACCGATTGCAATTGAAACCCTGGCACGGGTTGTGCGCTGCGCCCGCAATGTGAAATAAGGACAGGTAGTTTCCTTTCTGAGCGTTCCACCTATTCCAAAGTCCAAGGTGGGTCTCAATCGGGGCTAACTCTTAATTGTAAGGCTCACGCTTCTTCTTCCTCCAGAATCACACACACCCATCTCAAATTTCGTGTTTACGTGCCTTGGGGTGACGTGTCAGGGTTCAGAAAGCCAATCGCGATAATGTGGGTAATCTCCCGTATGTGGCATTGTGGGGCCCCGACAAGGGACGACTTGCACCCCTCTGCCCCCTCCGAGTTCCTTCCCAATCGTCGTATGACCAGCAATATGTAATTTGTTCGACAACGTTTTTCTCCTCTTTCTGCAAAACCCGCTCTACACGACAACAGGCGATTCTTCAATTTGTAACCAGAATGGCAAGCCCGTCGTCGTGATCATTCGGAGCTTGGTAAGACAGCACTTGATCGCCCGCCGCGGTTATTGTACGTGTTGATGCACGCCAAAGGCATACTGTAGTGATATCAACGCCCATCTTAGGCGTTCTACCCACCGCTTTTGCAAATACGCGAGAAAGACGACAATTTCCAATTTGAAAACTATGAGTTCTTCATGCTCTGTCATTTGCCGGTCTAACCTTGTTCCTATCTGTTCGACCAGGTCTCGAACGTGTGTCATTCGACTGAGGGATTACTGCCTTGCTACGCCAATTCACCAACCACGGAGTACCCATTTCAGCGAGCGGCGTGCCAGCACTACGAGACCCAGGCGCGTTCTGGACCGCCTGTGGTTCTCTGTACGTGGAGTTGCCTTTCAGTGCGGCTTTCCTGCTCATACAAATCTCGTTTTTGGTGCCGATTTCACCCGGTGGTGGTTCCCTTGTTACCAGCGTCCTTATGATTGCTTTGAGAATTGTATCCACCTGAGAAAAGCTTATCGCAACCGCTAGCCTTGGGGCAGGCCCTGGTGAATCGTGCCTCAGTACGCAAGTTTTTCGATTCTTTCTCTCGACATCTAGCATCTTCTACCCCAGTTCCTTACTACAACCGACCTTGCTGTACACTCGCCTTGTCGGGCACATGGTTGACCCACGCCGAAACACCTATCTCTGTCATCTGCCCACGCTCGGGGCGCTGGCGTATCCTCTAAAACACATTGTATCGACCACCAGGAAATTTTGTATTACCGGATACTACTAGGTGAGAGGTCACCCTGAATGGCTGCTTGTTTGCCCTTCTCGGTTCCGTCGAAGATCTGAAACTCGCTGCGACACAACGGCCGAGGCTGACTCATTGGTATGACGCTAGCGTATGCGTTGTAGGACCCCGAATTTCAGCTGTTGCAGGTTTCTAGTGATACCGTGTGAGCTCCGATCGATCAAATGATTCGGATTTCTATATCCTTCAAACAGTATAATAACATAGATCACGTCAAAGTTGGTGGCGTCCAGAAATCAGGTGTACCGAGGTGAGGTGAGAAATGAATGAAAAGGACTCGGCAGTGCATAGCAAGGAGTGTGTAAAAGAACGCTTTGGGAGAGCAATGCAACCTTGGCTCAACATACTGGCCATTTCAACGTCAAGACTCTGTCTTTTCTTCCGCCAACCGCCACATGAAATACACACCTATGATCTTGTCAACGCCTGATTTGACTATCGAAACAAAACAAAACTTTCAGCTTACCGATGCTGCGGTATGGCCTCCACGATTCGGTCAGTGCCTCCATCTCCGTTGGAGTCAGAATGGCACCTCTAAACATATATCGCGAGATCAGTAATGTTCCCGAACGACGGCTACTGGGCGCACTTTATCTTATTCTTTCCATTCAAACGGCTTCTCAGAGAAGCGACGGTCAGACCCGCGGGAAGAGGCGGAGGAGGCGGGGCGTCCGGTGCGCGCGCGAGGACTTGGGTGACCGACGGCGTGAGCGGCAGTGGCACCGATGGGAGACCGAGTGCACCTGGCGTAGGACCATTGGCCTCGCGGCGCTTCCGAGGGGTGCCAAGCACGTCCGATTTGGTCGTAGCGATGGCCGGGAGGACCGACGAGGCATCCGCCGGGGTCGGCAGCGTCGGAGCGCGCTCTAGACGCCCACCAGCACCAGTAGTCACCGAGCTGCCGAGTCCGTTCGAGCCGGATGATGGTAGTTCGTCGCCTTCCGGTTCGGTCTCCTTGTCTGAGTCTATGTCGGCGGAGGTCGTCGTAGCCTGAGAGACGGCGACGACGGCTTTGATTTTTGCTGGGCTTCGGATCTGGAAACTTCTTCGGGGATATTTCAATGCGGAACTCGGGCTGGTGTAGAGATAATATCCAACGAAGTAGACCTCGTTGGACACCGAGGTCACCTGCGACAGTGAGCACGAGGGCTTCAGAGAGCATTCGCTAACAATCATACCAGCGGGAAGTATGTCTGGGCGTCGGAGAGAGAAGATGGCGAACATCTCAACTGTTGTGATGGGTAAGGCCTGCCATCATGTGGTAAAGAAAATACCAGCCTACCAGTCCACTGAGTGTGAAGTCGACCAATGAATGAGCCGGAACCAGGGGAGAAAAGTCGTTCTTACTTTACCAATTCCATACACTGCGGTTAAAAGTTCGAATAATTCTTGGTCGCTTGCATCGAGGAGCTTTTGATTGGTCAGTCGTCCATCCGCAAATCTCGTGGCTAGGTCCCGAACTACGAATTGGTGCCATGAGCAAAACCGTACATGACGTGTTCGACGTGAACAAGCACCGTATTCTGCTTTGCGTCCGCTCAGACCTGCTGTCCTTAACGTGGCAAGGTCGGTGGTCGCAACTTGATATGCAGTAGGAAATACATCCTGGTGTGTTTGGGCCCAGCTATGAAAAGTCACCCAGGTTTCCGTTTATTCACAAAGCCAGAGAGGTGTAGTACTGACTAATCCCCGTCTGGATTTTCTGGGAGCTCAGGAAAGTAAAGCCTCAGGAACTTATGTTGGATCTTGCGAGCGGCCAACCAAGAGATCTGCTGTCCGCTTCGAGAGCGACGTCCAGGATTTCAAAAAAAACAACTAGAGCAATGAATATAATTTTTGGGGCTCACACTATAGAGGTGCATAATGTTCTGAACTCGTCGGTCAATGTCAAGCTGGCCGGCGAGTGTAAGTACTACGGAAAAACTGACCGGAAAGGGTGGATTCCCTCAAGAGTTTCGAACGGTTTGCAGGGAAGGAAGGAAAACACGTCTTTGAATCGGTGATCTGCCTGAATGAGATGATTTTTCGCGTCTTCCAAGGAGAAGGTCAGTTGGGCAGGTAACGGAGCGATCTCTTCATCATCAGAAGGCGGCGGAATGAGAGGACGAGGCACTCGGTCAGTTTCATTTTCAGCATTTTTGGCTTTGGCTTTGGTCGGGGTAGAAACTTTTTTTGTTCGCTTGGTGGCTACTGTGTCCGAGACTGCTTGTCGCTTGGGTGCTTGCTGCTTTGCATTAACAATGGTTGAAGTGATCCTTGCAGCACGAATGCGAGCAGCTGAACGAGTTACTGGCATTGGGAGAACGGGCACACTTGAAGGGGCTGGATACGTTCGAACTGGTTATGAATAAGGCTTACAGGCGGCCGAGCGCTCGTCGCCGTTGTGGTTCAACAACGGTGAACATGACTCACGTCCGACTCGGCAGTCGGCAAACGCGGACCGCCGTACTTCAAGTTAGGCCTTTACTACTGCGGGCGCGCTGCGGCTCGGTGATGTATCGCGATGCGGTTATGTGGCTCATCGGATCATATAAAACCATCATCTCGTCTCGAGCCATCACATTTCAGTCCTCGACTCCCCTCCCACCAGTCACTCAAGTCACCTCATAAATAATCATGTCCGGAAGTGCGTGTCATGGGTAACAGGGCATTCCGTATCAGAAACTTATCTCATTTGTAGAGTATATCGTCGTCTTCAAGAATACTGCTTCTCCAGAAGTGATCGAAAAGCAAGCGAATGAGGTCAACGAAAATGGCGGGGTGGTCACGAACAAATTCAGCTCTAACATAATGAAGGTGCGCTCCGCAAGTCCTTGAGATCGACTGGGATCTTAACCTCGTGCAACCAGGGCTTCACGGCCGAGATCCCAGATACTTATCTTCTTACATTGCAGAGTGGCCTTCAGCAAGGCGACAACGAGATAAGCTACATCGGTGAGATCAATGCCGTTTGGCGGATTGCAGATGGTTAACAGACCCCCGCCTGTTGCAGAACTCGACTCAACGGTCACGATTCAGACGTAATGTGTTTGAGCGAGAAGTTATGCATCAGTGCCAATCGAGTGCAGTAAATAAATATTTGTATGCAAGCATGCGTATCTAGAAGATGTGTTTTTGGTGATTTTATGATGCTATTTGTGCCACACTTCCGAGTCGTATGGCATCATACACATTATTCGCTGGCACAGTTGGTGCCCTGAACATAAGGACCTACAGTAGCACCCAAAAAGTTGTAGTATTGAGCTAGAGCCATTTGGGGTATTGAATCCGTGCCTTGCTGGTACTGTGCTGGCGTGTGAGATACGAGAAGCGCCTCAAAGTTAAGTTTACTTTCTGAGCTTGTCTCGTACCAATTTTTGGCTCACACTAGAGATACAAAATGTTCTGGGCTCGTCGGTCAATATCTGGCTGCACAGCGCAGCTAATCGGAAAAGGATGACTTCCCGCGAGCGTTTCGGAAAGTTTCCACGGAAAGCGGGACAACACGTCTCTGAATTGGTGATCCTCTGGTGGGCGGGATCATTGGACAAGGCACTCCCTCAGTTTCAGTTTCTTTGGCTTTGGTTTTGGCTGAGGCAGAAGCTTTCGTTAGCTTGGTCACTATCGCGTCTGACGCTACTTGTCGCTTTGGATTCTTGCTTTGCGTTCAGTTGGAGTGATCATTAATGATCATTGCACGAGTGCGAGCAGCGGAGCGAGTAAATGGAAAACTGGCACACATGGTTGCCAGTCACTGGATACATTCAAGTTTAAAAGCTCATGCAGGGCTCACGAATAAGGCAATCAGGTGCGCGCATAGCATGGACTTCAGCTCATTGATGCGGATGCACTGTGTCGGCAAACGCTGTCACGGTCCCTATACATGCAATGGCACGCTCATTTACTGTACCGCGGCCGCGATGGGTGATGTGGCTCTCGGACCATATAAACCATTATTTCGTCTCGAGTCGATTCATACTTCCGCCCTCGAGTCCCCTCCGAGTCCCACCAGTCACCCAATCACATAACCACCCTCATAAATAATCATGTCCAAACGTGCGCGTCATGGGTAACAGAGCGATCCGTATCAGAAGCTTATCTCATTTGTAGCGCATATCGTCGTCTTCAAGAATACCGCTTCTCAGGAAGTGATCGACAGCCAAGCGAATGAGGTCACCGCAAATGGCGGGGTGGTCAAGGAAAGATTCAGCCAGGGCTTCTCTGCCGAGATCCCACGTGTCTATCTTGATACATTGTACAGTAGCCTTCAGCAAGACGGCAACGAGATACTCTACATCGGTGAGGCCAATGCCGTTTGGCGAATTGCAGATGGTTAACAGACCCTGCCTGTTGCAGAATCCGACCCAACGGCCACGATTCAGCCATAATGTGTTTGGGCGAGAAGTTATGCATCAGTGCCAATCGAGGGAGTAACTAAATGATTGTACTGCATGCAAGTCCGAAGCATGTGGTTTTTTTTGACGGTGTTTATGAAGTGTGACCATCATATACATTACATGGTAAGGCTGATGTTGTGAGCACCCATGGTAGTGGCCCAGGAAACTCGTAGTATCAGAGTTAGGTCCTTTTGGAGTGTGCCTTGCCAGCGATCCCGGCGCGTGAGGTAAGAGTCTGGGCGAGCGCTTAGCTGTTTTGAGCTTGTCTCGAGCAAAGAAGCGAACACGCGTAAATTTTCGGAAAGAAATGGTTATGTTATACCCTTTTTCGCACAAGCGGGGTCCTTTTTCTTTCTTATTAACTATCACCATCCATTCCCGCTCTCCCCTCTAAATCAACTCATAATTGCATTGTCATGGCTGGCATCGTCTATAAAGACAAACGTATGTCCTCTTTTTATCATGTCCACCACCCACCATCTTCCCCGACTCATCTCATGTAGGTTACACCGTCGTATTCAAGAACAATGTCACTGAGGAAACCGTGATGAAGTACATGGCCGACGTCGTGGAAGCTGGTGGCCGCCTCACTCAAACCTATGACTGGTTTCTGAACGTACGTATCGTTCTTTTGGTCGCCGAGTTTCCTGTTGGCCTGCTCTTACGCGGAACCCATCGCAGGGGTTCTGCGCCGCTATTCCTGAGGACCATCTCCAATATCTGAACAATGATTCCGCCGATGTCGATTATATTGGTGAGCATTTCTGTACTGGTGGTTTTTCGCGGGTGTACCTTACAAGGTGTATCGCAGAAGCGGAAGGTCTTCCCCGCAGGTGCTAAATTGTTGGCTCTGTTGAGATGCTGGCGCGTCTCGAACCTACTCACTCTCGATTTTCCGTCTTTGCATTCGCATTATGGCTTGTCCTAGTTCTCACTGCAGTCGCATATATTCACCCTTTGCATGCATGTAAATCGCAATTGTAAGAGCTGGACACGTTTCTTTTGAAAATTTAAACGGGTATGTAACTTGGTCACATGAGCTTCCGAGAGGCACTTCACTAGTACCTCATCCTGTTCTTCCAAGCCGCGCTCAGTCCATCATGATATAGAACATGTACTATTCCAGACCTGAGGTAAGGATATGAAGTCATGGATTTACATTCATAATGATTATCGAAGAAGCGCTCAAAGGGATTGAATCCAAAACATCATCAAGTATCCGAGTCCGGATGTAAAGCCAGGGTATATGTCCAACGTTACAGGAAGGTGCAGTGAAGTGTGCACATGCGGGCTCGTTAAACGGTACAAGTCAGTCAAGAAAACAGGATAAGAGTGTCGCGAGAAAGAAACAGAGAGGGTAGCTGAGGACAAGGGAAATGACAGCGTTCACGTCTGGCTAGGGACTGCCGTTGACACGGGCCCAGTTGAAGGGGTTTGGGCAGCTTCGGGAGTATGGGGGGGGGTTCTACATGCTCAGGGGGATCAGGAAAGTCCCAGGGCGTGGGATTATAGCAGCGGGCATAATCCTGGACAGCGTGTGTGAGCGACATTTGTCAGGGATGAGATGCGTTGCTCACCAGGTGGCAGCGCATATAACACCCTTGCCATGATTTTGTGCTTTGATCGTGTCGAATTCAAAGTCGATGAACTGCGAAAGATACCGCACAAAGGGGAGAATTTCGCTCGCACCCCCATAAATGACGCTCAAGGCAGTGAGGAAATTCACGACTGTGTTTGAGATGGACTTGGATCGCTGTTTGGGCAAGTCGTCATGACGAGGCATGAAGAAGTCAATGTGGTAACTCACACCCAGATACTCCAAAGTCGGCGGAGGCAGGAGGATTTCCAGACCCCACCAATCTAAAAGCGGACTCGGGTGTCAGGTACCGTTCGCGAAGCAAAGCGAACGAACGGGACGCATACATGTCAAGACGGATATCCTGTCTGTAGGAGGTTTTATGCCTGTATGGTCAGGAACGATGGTTTTTCCAGTCGCATAGCTTAATGTCATGAGTTGGGGAATGGCTCGCGAGATACCGCTGATAATTTCCTCTGCGATGGGGACCGCTTCCGCGAGAAGGCCACTGGTACCTGGATGACCGGAACCAACTTCCGAATTTCCGAATAGATTGACGACATGTAGATTTTTGAACGTCTCCGCCACCGACTCGACCGTCGCACTTGCGACGGATGATATGGATATGGCGTCATGGAGGAGGAGACTAAAATGTTTCTTCTCCACTTCTTCGTCTGTATATGGAAGAGAGACGGCATGGATGGGCGTGCTCGTCTGCAAAGCCGAGCTGGCAAGTGCGGGCAGCGTTTTCAGCTGTCCGATGACCTTGTTCGCGATTTCTGGTTGCAAAAGCTCCGCCTTGATGTTGCTCAGCTGGGAGCGCGGATTGGGCCCTTGCGGCGGTGGGGCGAAACCGCCTCCGTCGGCCTCCTGCCCGACGATGAGGGAGCGAAGGACCAAGGCGGATTGCTTCGCATGGTGATCGGCAGGTGTGAGGTTTTCAGGCTTCACTTGGTCCGTGGCAGCCTCAGAGGCCGCATTTTCTATGATTGTGGGCTCAGGCTTGCGCTTGCCAAGCAGACCAAGTGGGCTACGGATGGACCAACGACGAGAGGGGGTATCGGGGGTAGCATTCGAGGGCGCGGGTGGGCTCTGCTCAGGAGCGGTAGCCGGAGCCGCGTCAGTTGTCGGTTTGTCCGCGGTCGAAGGATCTTCCGAAGCGACGGTTTTGGTAGTCCCCGGATTGCCCGAAGGAGGTGGTTCGGACGTTTCCGTTGTCTTCTTTCCACCAGCTTCAGTCGAAGCAGACTTGCCACGAGTACTCAAAAAACCTGGTAAAATGCCCATGTTTAAAGCCGGTGGGGCGAAGGTTGGGGATCAAGGAGCTGCGAATTTGAATTTACTTACCTCTCGCTAGGATACGAGGTTTGATGGACTGAGGCCCGTGAGAAGCACATGCCTAGTAAAGAATCGCGGATCCGCTCCTATTCCGAGAGAGTATTGCGATAATTATACATGTTCCGACCATCCCTCGTTACTGTTCGTTGTTTACATCCTGAACGAAGACGAGTCATTCTATCAACGCTGGTCATGCTGGGCTTTTCTATTCGGATCTATTGACATCACCGGTTACAAATACTGTAAGTGCCGAATTCCGAATTACTAGGCATATATAAGTTTTGCCAAACTCCGAGCTCTCTCGCAAAACTTAAACTTTCAGCCGTTTCACCCCGCCTCTTCACATGTCTACTAAGAAAGGCATAGCGGACAGTATCCGGTGCGTAACTCAATACTGTCCTACCACGCTACCAGGTTCGTCTGACCAAGTATAGTCACTTCACTCCAGCATGGTTTGCGGTGAATATGGGTATGTCTGCTTTGTTGATTAGCTATATATCTCTAACAATTTTACATGCGTTCAACAGGAACCGGCGCTGTTTCGATTCTCTTTTCAGTATTCCCATATGGTGATCAAAATGACACCTGCCGGACTCTGAGCACCGTTTTCTTTGCCTTGAACCTCCTGCTATTCGTACTCTTCTTTGCTGCCACTATCACGCGTTACACGCGTTTTCCTACCACATGGAGTGTCATGATTCGCCATCCCAAGGAAAGCCTATCTTTAGGCACGTTCCCTATGGGTGCTGCCACACTGATAGGTGTTGGGACTACCCTGTTGCATGGCAAGTATGGTTTTGGAGGACGAGCATTCGTTTACACGCTTTGGGGGCTGTGGTGGATTGACGTAGCATTATCTATTCTATGTTGCTGGGGTGTGATTTATGCCATGTGAGGACCTTTTCCCCCTTGATATCAGATTTCACCTTACCAATTCGTGTAGGATTACAAAGCAATCCCATTCTCTCCAAGAGATGACGACTGTCTGGTTGCTACCCATTGTCACTCTCATCGTCGCATCGTCGTTGGCGGGGAACTTGCCCAGGCGCTTCACCCCTATTCGGCTGCCAGTGCCCTGACCACGCTTGCTTTTACGATCTCTTCAGTCTCAATCGGCCTTACACTTTCATTTATGATTCTCACCATCTACCTCCATCGCCTCATTGTGTATGACTTTCCACCGGGCTTGAGCATAGTTTCTTCCTTCATTCCTTTAGGACCTATGGGGCAGGCAGGGTTTTCTGTGCTGGTCATTGGGCAGGCCATTAGGGATTTCCTGCCTACCCCGGGAAATACGTCCCCATTCCTTGGCAATGCGCAAACAGGCGAGATTATTTTCGTCTTGTGCGTCTGCATAGGATTTGTCCTATGGGCTCTCGCGACGATGTGGCTTGGTTATGCGTTGTTGGGGATCCAGAATGTCGTACGCAGAACGCAAGTTCCATTCAAATTAGCTTTCTGGGGCATGGTTTTCCCCAATGTGAGCCTTCTCTTCCTCAAGCTAGTATATGTGATGTAACGTTATACAGGGCGTTTACGCAAACTTGACTGTCGCTTTATATCAAGTACTTGACGTACAATTTTTCCGCGTCTGGGGCGCAATCTATTCGGTCTTCACCGTGCTTATATGGATTGTAATGTTCTATCGGACGCAGCGTTGGTTCCTCATGGGAGGATTTTCGAGGCGCCGTGTTTGAGGGACATAGAGGAGGATACGTCACCGTGCCAGACGTGGAGAAGGAATACGGAAAGAATGAGCGAGTAGCTTGACTACTGTATTGAATCTCTGGAGGGATCTACATTTATAATAAATGAATGAAGTAATCGGATTGCCCAAAAAGGGTATCACCGTAACCCACTTTGCAACCGCCGCGAGCAAGCAGGCCAAGCGGTCCACTCCTGACACACATGCCGGATCGTTCAGACTATCAACCTTTACCACAGACTGCTGATGACGAGCCCGACGATGGTCTTCCTTCCCCTGTCACAAGCTCAAATAGCCATCACCCACCAGACATTCGGCGCATGAATGCTCCAGGAGCTATTGATTTGCGTAAACTAGATGCGGCTTTCAAGCGGTACGTCCTTCTTTATCTCCCTCTGATACATGTCTGAACAACCTCAAGATGGACAGAATCCATTGCACAAAAGATAAAGCGCAAGAAAAAAGTTGAGGCTATACATGTGAAAAGGGAGATAATACGAAGCGCCTTCGACCCACCATTTGTCTCAGTACCTGCAACTGGGGGTGTTGTAAGTCTGACCTGATGTTCAACACGTCCAGCGCTCAGCGAGTCTCGATAGGTCAAGACACTGGACCACAAGTCACCTATGACTCAAGAAGAATACGATGCGTAAGGCATCTTTTTCAACAATGAGTGTTACATATGTTGACACGATGACTAGTCTCGTCCAATCTGTCAAGCGTGCAATTTCAGAGGGCATACATCCAAAAATGATCGTAAAGGGTTCGTCCGGCTCTTATTTTGCCCGAGCCAAGGCAGACGGGAGAGTTCAGACCGTTGCGTGAGCTCTGTACCTTCTACAAAGGACTAGCTTGCTGACATCTACGTAGGGTTTTCAAGCCGAAGGATGAGGAACCGTATGGTCGTCTGAATCCAAAAGTGAGTAGTAAACGGTTCTTGAAAGCATCTTCCTTATTCTTTCATACAGACGACGAAGTGGCTGCATCGACAATTCCGATGGATCATCCGTTCGGTCGGGCCTGTCTTATTCCCAACCTTAGGTACGATGGTTCAGCGACGCAGGCATGTTACAGGTTACTGATGACTCTTAGCTACATTTCAGAGGCCGCAGCATCACTTCTTGATACACGGTAAATCTTAATATCGTACCGAAGACGCAACTGGTGTCGCTCTCTAGCCCGGTTGGTTTCCTGAGTTTCCACTATTGTTGTCAATATAAATGTGTCGCAGGCGTTCTTCTATGACTGGATAGACAGAACGGCATCTAAGAAGGGAAAACCCCTTCCAGAGAAGATAGGAAGCATGCAGTGCTTCATGCATGGGTTTCAAGGTCAGCACCTACTGTATGAGGAAATTTTGTATACTGAAAGACAACTGAAATTACAGATGCATCCGATTTTCTTCGAAATCACCCTTGGCCAGGACGCTCAATTGCGGATACGTTCGACGACTCGACACATCGTGCAAGTAATCTTACGAAACGCTTCCTAGGAGCAATTAAAGTTATATGTGGTCGCACCGGCGCTGAGAGCTACGACGATGAAGCTGAAATAGACTATGAACGGGTCCTGTATGATGCATCCGAGAGAGATTTCAATAGGCCTTTCTATTGGTCTGCAGCCTTGCAGCAAAGCTTCCGAGAGGAGCTGGAAAAGTATGGCTTCATCTTACTCTACGCGGGACACGACGCTGACAAGTCCGCAGGCTAGTCATCCTAGGTGAGTTCCTACATGATACGCATCAATGTATAACGAGCCAGGAGAGTCAGACTACCTCATGCTTAACACCGACCGGGGTGCTGACAACTACATGATCAAGTATTGTGAAGCAGAACACGACAAACCTTTGATAGACATTGCCCCAACACGCTCTGCTCAGCTGGAAGTTCCAGGGATGAGCGAGCTTCGGCGCAATGAATCTCCTTCTAATTCCACCCAAACCAGCGTAACTTTTGCTGCTCCTCCCCGTATCGCTCGCGCATCCTCCAATCCACAGGCTTCGTATACTCAGCGCCCACATATCCATATTGCTGCCATCGACAACTCGCTCTCTTTTCCACATGAACACCCGCGTGGGTGGCGCTCCTACACATACGGTTGGTTGTATCTTCCAGTCAGCCTCATTGGGAAACCCTTTAGCGAACGTACACGGCAACATTTTTTGCCCTTACTGACGTCCAAGACTTGGTGGGAAGAAACCACATTTCAGCTGAGAAAACTTTTTGCCATTGACGCGGGGTTCCACCCAAAGATGTTTGACGTAAGTCTGTCACGGCTAATACAGGCAACAATCCTCACGACTGAGCCTAGAGGCAACTTGCGGTGATCAAGGGTCAGGCATGGAACATTGTCCAGTCATTGAAGCACGATGTAAGTGCCATTGTCACCCTTAAAAATGAAACAAACTCATGGTTTATTACGACAGGATGAAGGTGAACCCATTTGTCCTGATTTCACCCGGTTCCTAAGTTGATGTCTGGCCAGGCCCTCTCGAGTTGACTCGTCGGACGAGGGCACTCGTTTGGGATGATGAGTTGGAGCTCGACGAAGATTCTATTTCTCAAATTCTGCACGATTCACACAGTGTTTCTCCACAATCTATTAACACACTTCCGCTACCTGGGAAAACCTTGCCACACCGGCGCTCACGTAGCCAGAGTGGCAGCAGCGATTTCCCACCGCCAAGCCGACGCGTTCCCTTGGATCATGCAGGATCAATACGACCCGTACCATTTTCTGCCAAGTTTCAGAAGGTGCACCCTGGTACAACAGGTGTCACGGTGTTGGAACACTTGGAACGGCTCGACGCTGTGGAAGCGAGCCTCGAAAGGCTTACGATCGATGATATAGTAGAGGAAATCGAGGAAGACGTTGGCGAGTCCTCGACAGCGCCGCGTCCGATCGCCGCAGCGAGACCTATAACGCTGCCTGACAGCACACCACATGCAAGTGGGTCCGCGCCATCACGATCGGGGGCCCCCGAGCTGGCTCCTGTTCCTGAAGCCGACTCGCCGACTCCCTCAACGTTGATCGAGGAGCATGAGGAAGACGTTGTGGCAATGTCTAAGTCATTGTCACATCTTGACACCGGCCCGTTGTCGGCTGGCGTGCATCATGGGCGTGGGACGAGCAGCCACTCTGTGCAGGCTGCACACCGAACGCTCGATTGGATGCAAGACGAGCCCGCGAAGAAGAGGACAGTAATTTCGGAGGTGCGAATGATGAATCGCACTGGTTTATTATCATCAATTAATGATCTCACGCATGCACAGCGACTCGAGGTGGTCACAACGAGGGCACTGTTTCGGTGTTGTTGATGAGAGCGGTGAGGCGTAGCATATAGTTACTGATAGGTCTCTGTAATGTTGTCGTGTGCACGAGTACATTTGTTCGGACTGGCAGTGCTTTTGGTTTCATCGGGTAGCGGTGCACGAGGACAAGCTGTCTCCACCCAATTATCAGACTATCATCACATCAGGCCCTACCCTTAACCCGAGGCTTATCTAGGATTTAGGATCAGACGTGCATTCGTGGAACGATGAAACCCTTATAACGTGCCGGTGCCAAGGTCGCAGATGGGTCGATCACTGGCGCAAAGCGTGCTTTGAGGAGTGATATTGGTCGCTCGGGCACATCAGCCACGGTAATTAATGTACGACGGCGCGGAGGGTACGTGTGTCAGGTCCACCCAAACGCGATCGCACACCCAACGTGGGTTTCGAAAACGAAAACCCTTGTCAAGGGATGTGGATCTGCATCTCAGAAGCTGCAGGGTTCGTTTATGGCACCTTTTGGTGCCATAATATAGGAAACGCGTGATATGGACCATACATCCGGCACCGATGATCAGAAGAACGTTGCACTGGCAATGAATAATAATAATAACTCAGCCACTAGCAGACCGGTTAGCTCGGAGGGCGTCAAGTAATATTTGCAGAGCTGGGCTAGTAGTGGTTCCGATCTCGTGCCTTGCTTGCAGCCTGAGCTTTCTGGAAGGAGAAACGAGTATCGTGGGGGTGCCGGTTTTGGTTCGATTCAGGAGGCGCCGCGCGCGCTGTGAACACTGACGGGTTCTGACGGCTTTTTGAAAAATTTGGGGCCCCCGACTTGTTCGGCCAAGCTACTACCGCATGTCCTTTGACGTGAACCCACTTCGCGAAAGATAGGGGTAACCCTGGATTGTAGGCGGGCGGTAGACAGAAACGGGGGTACGCCCTACAGGTAGGGCTAGGGGTAACTTGACTGCTGGCTGCAATGATCGCGCGCCCAGCCAGAAAAAGGACGGCAATGCGCTTCCCCGCAAAAGTGACATGACTCATTTACAGCGCATTACAGACAGACGGAGAGACAGCCCTAGAGGATTGGGCATCCTTGTCGAGTGAAACGCCACCAAGCAATTTCATGTCGTTCGAACGTACAGGACGCACACCACATACAGGCGAGTATCACAGGGTAACGTTTCTGAACTAAACAGAAGATGGAAAAAGAAAAAGGAATGGATGGATTGTGCTCCATTGTCGGGTCACATTGGAAAAAATAGGGCTAGGACGTAAGTAAGTTACATTACTCAAGAAAGATCAAACACGTGGAGGTGAGATGCAAGCGCCACTGATACTGATACCCATAAAGCGAGAAAAGCTGAAGCATAGATGGACCAGGGAAATGACTCACACGAAATTATCCAGGAAAAGTATGGACATTTGGGCACGCCAATCAGTCGCCTTCCGTGAGTAGCCACTGCGCGAAGGCGTCCAGTCGCCGCTTTTCGCCTTCTTCCCCCCCAGCTTCTTCAACGTCCTCCGCCATACCATTGCGCTTAAAATGCTGCTTGCCAACCCATAAAGATGCTTCAATCTTGCGTCCAGAAAAGAAGCGACCTTGCATTTTCTGTATTTTGTAAACGTCATCACGAGCAGCACAATATAGCATGAGAAAGACGTGCTATGATGCATGCTTGTGCACTGACAGGGTCTCTGAACTTCACCGTCATCACACCATCTGCCTCTTTCTGTAATAAAAAAAAAGATTGGTGAGAGGAGAGTGAGATGGAAGGGAATTGTTTTACATCATACAGCACGACATTGGTAACCTCTCCCAATGTCTCGCATTCTTCTCGAACGTCCTCCTTCAGATCTAAGAGTAATGAAGGGTCTTCCTCGAGTTCCTTCAGTGTGAACATATGCTTGAGCACTACCACCCGGCTGTTCTGATTCACGGAAATATGTCTGTCCTCCTCCGTGATGGCAGGGCCAAAGTTGTCTTCATCCACCCATTCTTCCAACTTCCTAAGACAACATTAAGATTTGTCATAACAGATAGGCAGAGGGCGTACCGTTGCATTTTTCCTATTCGCTTTGTGGCTTTGTTCCTGCTCACAACTCTCCTCGGTTTTGCTTCCCCGCTTGCGTTATCATGTTTGTGTCCAAATTCGGCGCGTTGTACACTCATCCGGGAGGAGGCATCGCCAAACCTAAGTTCCGCATCGTCCAGAATGTTGATGGCGAGAGTGACGGAATCCTCCTTAAAATATACGACTAGGGCCTCGCCACTAAATGCACCGTCCTCGCGCGCATACAACTTGACCTTGGGTTCACCCTCGTCATCTTCTTCGATAACCCCGCATTTGCTGAATCGTTCGACCACCTCGTCAAACGTGGCGTCAAAAGGAAGTCGCACGAACACAGCCGTGTTCTTGGATTTACGCTCCGGAGGAGGCGCAGCACCATTGTTCGCAGCCTTTGCGCCTTTACCACGCTTTGTTGATGGGCCCGGCTGTCCGATCGTACTGGAAGTATAATCCTCAGGATCCTTGCGTTTCTTGTTAGTGCGGGCAAGTACGGGCGCAGCGGGCGTCTGTCAGGTATCGCGTAAGTGAAGGGCTGCATCACCGCAGGCACAGACCTGCGCACCTCTTCATCAACACCGTCCACAGAATACGCGGCCTGCTGTTTTCGAATCAGGTCCTCGTCGACCTATAGCAGCGTGCACACGTCCATCTCAATTTTTGCGGGGCTGGGAGGGGCAGACTGACCACGGGGATCCACACCGCCTTGAGGGGGTCATACTCGAACTCGGAATCGCCGTCCTCGAGGCGCCATTGACCGCTGAGCTTGTCAAGGTGTACGCGTGGATCATCCTCAAATGCAGCTGCTTGTTCTTCAGCAGGAGCCCCAGGTGTCGCCTTGGGGAACACAACAGGTACAATAGCCGACATTAACATTCAAACGGTGGGTCAGTTGAAAGGGGGAGCATGTTTGGCACCGCTTGGTCCCACTTAATTACTTGTATTACCAAATCAATTTAATCACTACTTGTACTACCGTGCTATACTACTTCCTCGCTGCACCGCAGCTTGTAGATCTTGGGGCAGTGTCGTTGCTATTGTCTGTGCAAGTACCGGTGCCAGTGCCAGTGCCAGTGCCAAGAAAACTATCAAATGATAGCATCTGTGACGTGAGCACCCAACACACGCGGAAGGGGCGTGATCAGAACGTTTTCATGATGGGCCCCTTCCGAGCTGCAGCTCAGCCCTGGTTCGTGTCCTTACCAGTCTACCTCCTTTTCTCTACCGGGGAATGGTCTTGCCGACTCAAATTCTACTGAGTGACAAAGCTGCGGTGACTTCGTCGACTCGAGGCCGAACGGACTGAGCACTCTTTGTTCTGGCTGAGTCGCAAAAGCAAATAGGTGTAGCCCCTTTGCATGCTTGTCCGCCGCCTACTATGATCGTGCCGGAACTTAGCCCAATCGCTCAAGCGACGGCCCGGCTGCCAAGTCGTCATTAAGCTGTGTCCCCCACCTGCCTCGTGTTGAGCGCAGTTCGCTAGCTCTGATGCCTCGAGGTTGTCATAGCTTACATTTCTCATAAAAGCCCCACAACCCCGCTCTTTTCCTCCTCAGCTCTCTCTCCACCTATCCTTATTGATTATTATCTATTCGTATGCAACTTTCTGCGACTCCGGAGTGCTGCAGATTTTATAATAATGGTATGTCCTGCAGAATCACATCACATCCTTGTTTCACATCCTTACTCTATGCATAGTCTCCTCCATCCCTTCCCGCACGATCACGCTCGCCAGCTCCGCGCGCAGGCGCGCGTCAACCCTGGCACACCACCCCACAACTGTACGTATTCTCAAATGGAGTCTATGGGCAAAGCGCGGCTCACAGCAATGTATATAGCCATTCATCATCATCTCAATTGCATTCACGCTCTTCTTCACCTTCCGCAACCGCTCGGAAGCCACAAGCAACACAGAAATCCGTACGACGCTATTCGTCCTGGTGCACCTCTCATTCTTGTTCGGCTTGCTTAGCGCTTTAAGCGCTGCATTCCCATCCGTCCCCGTCGTTGAGACTCCGCAGCAGCGCGATCAGCCTGCTTTCATCGAGGAGTCCGAAACGCCCTCCACACATTGTCTGTTCCTGTTCCGCCGCAGTGTTTGTGGGTATTTTCCAGAGTCGATATGTATCTTTATAGGCCTGTCGTGCTTCGTAGCACTGGTCTGGCTGTTCCTCAAGGATGTTCATGTTATCAGTGACATTGCTGCGGCCGCGGCTAGCACTGCGGCATTACGACGCCTGCGGACTACCTCTCGTTCCGTACCATGAACCAGGCTAGCCTTCTTCATATTTATTTATCCAGAGGACAACACAGTCTTCTGACCTAATTATTATTATTTGGGCCTGGCTCCCTACCACGTATCCATTCTCCGGTCTTGTCAAGGAGCTAGCTCCGGTTTTTATGTACCATGTTAACGCACACTTGCATCGTCCATGTTTATGATCCATGTTCTACTGTAACTATACCCATGTCCAATTGTATCATATATGCACCGCGCGAAAACCCAGCGCTTTCCCTATATTGTGACCCAATTAGTAGAAAACCTCCGTGCCTTGCACTCGCCGTCACGATTGACGAACATCAATACGACACCTGCCGCGGACCTCGCGCATCTGTCCAACCCACACGTGGTATTTTTTTTTTATAAAAAACTTCGTCTTTGCTACTCATGCATGATGCGTGACATGCGCATTCCGCAAGTTCTAATAACACTAGAGTAAAAGGCACGCAATAACGTCATGTCCCTGTAATCACTACTTCCCCTTCCATGGCCTCATGTTTTCATCACTTGACCAAACCATGGGGAAGTATGAATTCGGGTCGTGAGGCGCGTCAGGGGCACGCTCGGGAACCCAGCGCTTGAACGGCGTCGGTGGCGTCGGCGGAAGTGCCGACGTGGTATATTCCTTGCGAGCGGCGTTGATGGCACTTATCGCTTCGGATAATCCGGGTTGTGGAACGCGGGTGGTAGCGGGTACGGATGTGGACTCGGAACCTAATGGTGCGGCAAGCGATCTGCGGGACCACGATTTGGACGAGGCAGAATGAAAATATATATATAAGAAAAGTGAGAGCAGGTTGTTTATACAGGGATACTGACTCTGGGGCGTCGGAAGAAGAGTGTTGAATCAAGAGAGTGGAAAGCTCAGACTGGGTGACCACGGAGAGTTGGGGGTAAGCGCGGCGGACGTCTCGTTTCCAGTACGGGTTCTGCGCCGGGTCGGATGCTGGTGGGTTGTCAACCAAAAAAGCCGTACACAGAAGAGTGAATTTTCAAAAACCTTTGCTAGCTGGGGTAGAGTACTTCTCTGGTCGGGAACCGGGGGGTGGCTGCCGGTTCATGGTGGGCAGAGGAAGGCCACTGGATATCGCTGGATCAACAGCGACAGCATTACCTATTCTTGAAGGTTGGCAACAATTTCAGCACAACATCATAATATGAGAAAACTCACGGAATTTATTCCAGAAGCCCTTTGGACTGAGATGATAGAGAGTATGGTCAGCGACCTTCCTAGTAGCCATCGTTGCCTCCAAGTTGTTGGCGTTACACACGAACTGCTGGATTGCTGACTAATCAAAAAACGGAACGGAACTGACACGTGGCCCGCATCCATCACAATATTCAAGTTGTACATGAGGCATCCGATGTATATCTATTCCACAAAACACCCAATTCCTTAGCGCTTCAGTCACTTGGTCCCGGCTATGCTGTGAGGCGTAGCTAGGACCTCCAACTCCACATTTCGTATGATCGATATGATCGCGCATCCCCACACACGCCTCGTGTCCGCCGAATACCTCGCGATGGCCGTGCACTCTCTAGCATCAATCTCATGAGCACCAACGGGCACGACTGCCCCGTTGCTTAGGGTCAACCACAGGGGCGTCGGCGTGAGCATTTTTTCATAGTTCCAGTCCTGCCAAGTGAGTTTGGTGGGGCAATGGACAGCCACTAGGGCACTCTTCTGGTGTACATTGACTCATACGCATTACCCCAGCTGTGCGGTCTGATGGGAAAATGTGCCTTCATGTAGGCGGGGTTTCAGTTATAATAGAGTTATATGTGAGCCTGACACGAGCTGAAACGCCTGGCAGTGATGTGGGCGAACACGATATGGTACAAGGAATGGTGATGATGCATGGCATACTTGGGTGTACAGTACTAGTAGATTCAAGGACGGTGCAGTTAAACGATAATCGACGGAAGGTGAGGAAACGTATCTCGTAGTTGACAGTACACAGCTCAGGATTCACACTCCTCAAGGTGGAGCCCAATCTGCAAAGACGTTTCGTTGTTCGGTGGATGACAATAGAATATGCAATGTGATGTTCCCGAGTAACGTCTCTGGCCGAACGTGATACTACCGCGGATCACGGAAGAAGGTTAAATAGACAAATCTGGGGGGTTGCCTGTCCTGAGAACAGTCTCGTCTCTTTTCGTTCGTACGATAGGTTCTTATCGAGGCTACGGTAGCCAGCAATGATGATCATGATAAAGGGAAAAAATATCGGATAAACTAGCGAGTACAGTATAAAGATGGTGAGGATCACTCAAAGCCTCGGCCTCCACAGAGCCGCGTCCAGAGACACTTGCGTCTAAGGACGGCACCACGACCAATGGTCTATTTGGTCGGAATTGATACACAGTTGGACCGCATGTCACGGTCGTCGTATTTCGTCGTAAATGGAGGGTAGGAAAATGTGAGGAAGTTAATGACTACATGACGAGACTGTGCCATGTTTGCCTGTGGAAATCGAGCCACAAATTATATACCTTCCACGATAGGAAAGCGGAAGCGGAGACAAATCGAGCGTTGCGAACGAGCCAGGGGGACAGGAGAGTAAAAAGAGGTAATATGGAATAATTGAAGACACCCGCTGCTAACACGTGGCGGGCCGCGGACAGTCTGTCTACACGTACTCCGTCACTAGCTGACGCGCATGTTCAAAGTTGTATCACTGGTCTGCTCGCCTTCTCTATACCTGCGTAAGGAAGTTGTACTTAGGTCTGCTTAAGGTTTTTGCCTTCAGACCCCCTGCTTTGCTGCTTTGCGTTGCGGTAGTCATTTCGAAGATCAATCACGCCATCATTGCTATGCTAGTGGATCGCCGTTTTGACGCAATTTTGCACAACCGACCGCAAATTGCTCGCACCCTGCTGACGCCATGGCTGATATGAAATTTTGACCGTCTTCGAAGTCTGACTACCTTGTTGACGTGGTCTCGCCAGCTACAAATACCTGGACATAGAGTATGCGGTCATTTGCCTCACTTGCAGTAGACCACCCCATGGAGACCCCAAACAACACCTACCCCGCCCTTGACTTTGACGAGTCCTCCTCGTCTGACGCCTCCCCTCTGTCTAGTGCCGTACCTTCTCCGTCGCTGAGCTTAGTATCCACACCAATCACAAGCGTCTCTGATCTTCCAAGGGAAATTAAGCGCGACCCTCATAATCCTCCTGTCTTTGACAAGCAGCCCACCGAACCTATATTCTACCTGCCTCCTCTCCTCTCCTCCCTGCCACACACGTATTCTCCCCAAACACCAACCGTTACAAAGGGTCGTGTTCCGAGGGCGTCCATAAACCGATTGCCCGATATCGACCCTCCATCCCTCTCACTCCATAAAGCACTACACAATTTCACCCCCGTCACTGAGGATTACGCTATTACACCTTATGTGGATGCATTCAACTGGGACGAAATTGAATTGCCCGAAGAGGACGAGCGAGAATGGTACAGCATAACGTTTAGAAGCATTCGTAGGCAGGGCAGTGACAGCGGTCGTCAGTCGATGATACTCCTGCTTCGCGATTGATGCTGACGAATCTTCTCTAGCACTTGACGCAGCCGACTTGCTCGCACAAGAGGAGGCTGTCCAGGGAGGCGGGGTATGTTTTTACTGGCTTGGCTCCATGGCATGCAAGCTGATGTTGCCCGTGCCCATCTTCCCTAGCTTATCTTGTATTGGTGTGGAACTCCCCACCCAGAAACACGTCGCAACCTAGCTACCTGCATATGGGAATCCCGTGCCCTTGCACTCGCCGCCATCGCGCGTCCACGACATATACAAGCTATGCGCCTTGCTGCAGAATCGTACGAATCATACGAAATTGATCGCTGGACACTACGCAAGACAGCGGGGTCAACGCGTCTCGAGATCCTACCGTATAATTGCTGTTCCCGGGGTTCTGAATGAGTGGCAGTCAGGAATCACCGACATTTCTTATTGTGTACCTTTTGGAAATACCTCGATTGTTGTAACGCTTATCCTACTTGCTTTCTACAACTGCTGCCTACCTATAGATGTGTTCATTGTCCTTTCATATCACAGTCAATACTCAGTGCTCATTTAACTTATCTGCTAAAGTAAAGAACGCTATTTGTCTCGTTTTTCGACGCCCAATTCTCGTGTTGGGGCGGGCGTTTCCCAAATGGATAATCGGGAAAATAATTGTCCAAACGTTGCTCAAAGTTGAGGAGACAATAAGCAGTTGTTCGTTTGGCTTTGGGTCTCTGAGATAAACACATATTTATATCAAAGCGCCTAGTACGGCATTGTGCCCACCATGCTTCCCCCATTACGTGAGTTTATGGTTCCATGACTGAGACAGCATGCAAGCCTTAGGTCGTGCTGCAAAAACCTTGATAAGCGTTTTCTCACGATACTATTGTCCGTATCCGAGACAATCCGATCAGACTCTAGCAATCTTCGGCGCTACCCATGACTAGACTAGTCATGAATGACACGTGGTTAGTAAACGATCAAGGTCATCATGGCTGTCTCATTACTATAATCGGTTCTTCTCCCCAGGTTCTGACAAAGTCACCGGAAGTGGTAACAATCCTGCTCACAACCCACTCTCATTCTCACCAGGCCATTCCAGCGATCAAGCACACACCTCACTCGGGTGGCATCGTTCCTGGGGCTTGACGCGTACTTGTACCATGAAATTCTCCGAGTCCCTTGCTTCTTGGCCCGGGATACGTCATCCAACGGCTGGCCTGCCTACTCACACAGAGAAACGTGCTTTCACCACCGAATCTTGGCGTTCCAGAAGACGTCTCTGGAGAATAAACCTCGTTCTGTTCATTCTCATACTCACGGTCGCATCTGGAGGAATACGGCAATTCATCGTCCGTATAGTTTAACAGGTGCAAAGAGAGGGAACTCTGTTGATAAGAACCCAGCTTACCTTATCAGAGCGAACATGGGGCTGTGGCGAGTGAGAACGAGCTGTGTTCGAGGATTGGCGTAGATGTTTTGAAAGATGGCGGAAACGCTATAGACTCCGCCGTGGCCACTGCCTTCTGCATCGGCGTCGTGAACATGTTTTCGTGAGCATTCGAGACAGTTTGGCGTTCCAACCATGTACTCATCTGTCTATTCTCCAGGTCTGGAATCGGAGGCGGAGGCTTCATGGTTGTTCGCGTACCACCATCCGCTCCAGATGAGGAGTCCGAGGTCTGGACTGTTGACTTTCGGGAAACGGCGCCAGCTCTCTCAAATGCAACCATGTATGCGGATGACCCAGTTAAATCCAAGTTTGGTGGGCTCGCTATCGCTGTGCCCGGCGAAGTACGTGGCCTTGCGGAGGCTCACAGGCGGTGGGGAAAGCTACCGTGGAAGAGGCTGGTCCAGCCAAGCGCCGATCTTGCCCAAGGTTGGACAGTGGGTAGGGAGCTCGGCCAAAGGCTATATGTGGGTGTATGCCACCAACGCAATTGCTTGTTTAACCTCGTTTGTTTCATCGCAGTGGCCAATTTTTGATTGCTTGTTTTTGCGAAACCCTGACTGGGCTCGTATATTCGCGCCAAACGGTGTCCTTCTCAAGGAAGGCGACGTGATTCAAAATGTCAATCTTTCTCGAACTCTCGGACGTATCGCCGATCGAGGCCCCGATGCTTTTTACCAGGGCGAAATTGCCGATGCTATCATCGCCAAGATTCGTGCCGAAGGTGGCATTATGACGCATGAAGATTTGACCAACTATGGGGTTAAGGTCTATAGAGCCCTCGAGGGTTCTTACCGAGGTCGAAAGGTCTATACCCCCCACGCGCCAACTTCAGGGCCTGTTCTTCTTCACATGCTCAACTTGATGGAGAAGTACGACCTACCTGTCGAAGGACAAACGGGTGTTAATGTTCATCGCCTCGTTGAAGCCATGAAATGTGAGTCAAGTCCTTTTTTGCAGAGTTTAAAAAAAACGGCCCGTAATCTTTCTACCGGTAGTTGGCTTTGCTGCCAGGTTCGTCGGTATCTCATCAGCCCGAGGTTCCCTTTCTGACGAGCCTTTCTAGGACGCGAATTTGTGACCCCGCCTTTAATGATGAACCGCAGAGAATCAACGAAATACCACTCAAGTCGTTTAGCACATTGATATCCAAGAATTTGACCGACGTACGTGAACACAGTTCATTTTATCAACTATCCCTGATCTTAAGACCAGGATTATACCCATCCTCCATCATATTACCAACCTATTTTTGACGTCCCTGAGGACCATGGCACAGTTCGTGGACCCAAAGTCTCTCTCTGTGTTATACTAAAGTATGGGTGCAGAGCCATACATCAGTTGTCGATGTGAATGGAATGGCTGTGGTGGTCAGTTCCACGGTGAATCTTGTTTTTGGCTCACAAGTTCTGGATCCTGTCACTGGCATTCTATTCAATAATGAGGTTCGTGAAATCAACCATCACTTCAAGAACTCTGAAAACGATATTTGTCCTAGATGGATGACTTTTCCACACCAGGAGTCCCGAATGCCTTCGGCCTCTGGCCTTCACCGTGTTTGTTGTGATTTGTTATACTCGCTTGGACCAGACATTCATCGTAGAGTAGATAATTATCCAGAGGCTCACAAACGACCTCTTTCATCAACTGCGCCAACAATCATCGAAAATCCCGATGGATCCTTCTACCTTGCTCTCGGCGCATCGGGTGGCTCAAAGATTTTCCCGGCCGTATTTCAAGTCATTCTAAATCTTGACTGGGGACTCGATATCAGCTCTGCCATCGAATATCCACGTTTACACCATCAGCTATACCCTGAGTTTGTCAAAGCAGACGACTCTTATCGCCGTGAACTCCTGGCTGAGCTCGAGAGAAGAGGACATTCGATTTTCAGTGCGTGATACATGAGTGGAATGCAACGAGCTGACTTTGCCTTTTTCAAGTCGACGATGGCACTGATTTTGGGGCAGCTATTGGAGCTGTGGTGAATGCTGTGTTGAAAGGGATGGTGTGGTATATGGTACGCCCGTGATAACCTTCCAATTATTTCCACTCTGTTTTAACTCACAACTAGCGGCAAGTGATTCGAGGAAGAACGGCATAGCTGCTGGATATTAGCATGTCAAGTAGATCAGAGGTTTTGAAACCCTCCGCTCGTTTAGATCTTTGAAATAGAGGCAGAAGATCTTACAGGTGAAATGCGCTGCGCAGTTCTTTGCCAGATCACCAGCACCCAGAGCTGGAAATGAGCAAGCTTGCTGTGCTGAGGACGGGGCGCCGCCTCGATCAGCTACTAGCCTGAGCATGATCTCATATGTTTTACGGAGGACATGTAGTCCCAAACTTGCAAAGTGGCAATTATTGACTTGTATCATTACTGGTGCGAAACAGCTCACAACAACAGGCACCGAAACGTTCTCCAAGGGTTGAAACTGTTCGGGGTCGCCATAGAAGGGGAAATTGTCCTAGGTGGGCTCACATGACACTCATCCACAGAGTTTGTTTCCTTTATAGCCATCGCATGAAATGGACATTGTGAGTGTGTCGAGCCCGAACAAATTTTCCAAGCGTGCATACACTAACAGCGTTGGAGGTGATGCACGGCTTGATGTTCGATGTGAACCCGACCTACCTGGTGGGTGCTCTGACCTCGCGCGCCTTATCACCTTTGGATGAAGTCTCGCGATGTAATGGCCTTCGATACGGCGTAACCAAGAGCCAGGAATAAGTGTTCCCGAGTTCTCGATTCCATCAAGTTGATAATCCCTTACGTCCCGAGTCTCGTCCGCCCCAACCATCCTCCCCCATGCGTGAGCTCTAATTCTGGCAATCGATTGATATGGATCCAACCATTCTCTGTTGCGCGATGTTATCCCAACTGCCGATACCTTGAACGAACTTGCACCAACGGGGTCGCTCACCCCTCCTATATACGCGCTGATAGTGAACGAATCGTCGTCAACCATCTCTCGTTTACCGTCAACGGACTGAGCGCACGCAGAGGATAAACCTCGCTCTTATGGTATACTTTCGCGCGCTCTGTCTTGACTTCCCCCTTTGTCCTCGGTCCTCCAGGTGAACTGTTTTCGTATGGTTATGAGATTCATGGCCGTAGAGACTGTGTGTGTGTTGTGCAATTGTTTATAATATCTAGACTCCACAGCAATTCAATCATACAAATCACATTTTCTGTCATATAATTCAACAGAAAATCTACCGAAGTTTGTCCTGTGGGAAAGTCTACTAAACACCTGTTAGCCTAGAGATGTCCGGGCCACTTGGATTGGCGTTCGAGTTCTTCGACAGGCTGAGGAGGGCTACGCTATATCCATTAGATGGTGTGCCATGTCCAGACCTCCTACGTTTGACACCACACTGCAGGCTGTGATTCTACCCTACACGACAGCGAGTCCACAAGTCAACTGAATTCATCAGCACTTTCATCAGATCCATTTCGGAGATGTCACAGTATTGTCTGCTCCACAGACTGCATGCAGCACAGTATATTGCGAATTTGTTGGGGGATACGCTAGGTTAGTTCCCCCTTGGAAGGGTAGGTAACTTAGACCTGCAGTGGCATTTTGGAACGTGTGTCTCGACGCATGTTGAACCAATTGATCTCTGATTGATTACCATCGACGACGGGGGGACGTTCTGTTCAGAAAACAGCGGGTCTCGGGTCTCGGTCGCACCCCCATCTGTTGGGGTCTAGAGCGGCATTTGTTCTGGATACCGATAGATTTTACAAAAATAGAGGATCCGTGCGCGTTTTTGGTTTGGTTGTTCGGTTCCGAGTCTGCGGGTTGGCCTAAACCCGACTTGTGTGCGAGTTCCGGACAAGTGCGGCTCGATCGAGGAAATACTTACAATGAGGCCACCCTTGCCTTGCATCAAGATAGTTGATCAATAACCTTGTCTCTCAGATTTTGGTCGGTCAACTTGAAGTTAGACCTCCAAGCTTCGCCTCGTGCAGTTCAAGGTGGTTGTCGCTCTGGTGCTCATTGTATTGTACTGTATGAAGGGGGTGTCTTCGGGCTTCGGACTAAGCCCCTTTAGGTTGGCTGAGCATTGTTGTGTGAATTTCCAGCCAACGTAGACGCTCACGATAGTCGTGCTTTCAGCGCTTTGGCTAGATACCCACACCCAAGGTTTAACGTTCACTGAAAACCCCCCTAACCTATACCCACCCCCCACTGTGAAATCGACTCGACCGCACATTTGAAATGTCGAACGGATTGAACGTCGATCTGTTGTCCGCATATGTTGGAATTATCACTACTGCTACCATTTCAATCTATTTTGGGTCCTTCGGGAGTCTTTCGGTCCGTCCTTCTTCTGCGACGGTTTTGTTGTTCAATTGGTCGAGCGTGCTTGGTACGATGATGCACAGAAGTCAAAAGACCCTTCAGATAACGATGAAGAGGATTCCATGCCTCGGCTGACCTCTGAAGAAGCCTGGTTATTCCCAGTGGTTGGTTCCTTCGTTTTTTTTGCTCTCTGTGGTTTGGACTAAAAAGCGCCCTTGGTGCACGATAGATTGGTTCAGTTCTTCTCGGTGGCTTGTTCCTGGTCATCAAATACTTTGGAAAGGAATGGATCAACTGGCTACTGTCCCTTTACTTCATTCTCGCTGGCTTTTACAGCGTCCCACATGTAAATCTCTCTTGCTTTTGCAAGCCTTACGCCGTTCCTGATCTTCCCTTCGCAGTCTCTCATCCGTCTGGCGAAGATTATGTACGGCACTCAGCGCTGGAACGAATTCGACAGACATCGAGTAAGGTTTGAAAAGGCAACCAACAGTGAGTGGGATTGAGTCGCCGTTTCCTTTCGCACAAACTCAATAGACTAGATGTTGCGTCCTTCTCGGTCAGAACACCTTCGCTCTTTCTCACACCTATTGGTGTCATCCCATCCCTATTATATGCCTTTGGTAATGGGCCGAGTAAATCTATACTCCTTACAAACATTCTTGCCTTGTCACTTGCATGTGAGGCGATGTCGATGCTCAAGATAGACTCCTTCAGGACAGGAAGTATCCTCCTCTCCGGCCTATTCGTTTACGATGTCTGGTGGGTGTTTGGGACCAAAGTGGTGTGTGATGTTCTTCGTTTCGTTGCCAACTTCGTAGGGTTGATAGACGACGGAAACTATAGATGGTCAGCGTCGCGACCAGCCTCGACCTCCCAATGAAAATCCTTTGGCCAAAGTCAATCACATTCTCTGCGGAGAATGGGAACATGATGCTCGGCCTGGGTGACATCGTTGTTCCTGGGTTGTTCATCTCCTTAGCCTTGCGCTACGACCATTTCCGGCACACAAGGACCCGAGCAGCAGCAGCGGGGCCTTTTTCGAAGCCCTATTTCATTGCTTCGCTCGCTGCGTACATAGCGGGGCTTGCCACCACAATGGTAGTCATGCACATATTCCGCGCTGCGCAGCCCGCGCTATTATACCTCAGGTAAAGCTCCGAGCTTCCTTCAATTCTCTCGGCTAAAACGAGAAATAGTCCTGCTTGTATTCTCTCCTTTGTCCTCACCGCCTGGCGCCGCGGGGAGCTCATCGAAAGTTGGAAGTGGAATGACGGCGACGGAGACGTTGCGGCTCCGTCCAAAGATGGGAGTACAGTGGACAAAATGGGTAGTGATGCTGGTGGTGCCGCGGCCGGAGTATCCTCTGAACTCGGGAGGCCCTTGACCCCTCCCGAAGCGGATTATTGGTGACTCTGTGCTTCTGAGTCACTCCAGCCTTCTTCATTCCTTCAATTACGCATTCTAGGTACCTCAGCTCCATTTTCAATCTCTCCGTCAGTTAATTTAGGTCCTACTATATTGTACCGGGTCATCGTTACTACCAGAAAACCATCATTGTCACACACTGTCACATGTGGGCCGAACACTTATCAAAATAATTCGAAGTCCGCTTCCTAAGCGAGCTTTTACGTGATGACGGGACGGTCTTTTAGTCGCATTTTCATTCGCTTGCTCAGAATCTTTACTTTGGGTAGCAATGACATTAGATAATCAAGTGACCTTCCATATACTGCAGTGTTTATTCAGCTTGATATATATGATAGTGTAAAAAATAAATGCAGGCTGAATAGCTCAGCGGTTAAAGTGCCGATTTTTGCCTCCGGCCCGATTTAAGGAGTCCTGGGTTCAAATCCTGACTTTGTCATTTTTTAAAAACTAACAGTGGAGGATTTTTTTGTATAGAACTTGGACAATTGGCAGTGCTTATTTTATTTTCACATTTCGGAGAAACAATTGTGACCAGGCAACCACAGGAAGGGACAACACAGGTCATAGTTGTTACCATCTCTGTGTGTCCATTTACGGCCTTGCTTTCTAAACTCCGACATGTTGCTCAACCGGCAGGCAGATGTGACACCCACCATGAAATCTAACACTAGTTTTTGGCCACTTTGCTGAATAAAAACTTATGGGATGTATAATGGTTACTGTCTAGAATACACAGTTAAAATTTGGTAGAGGCTGAATGAGTAGTTGTTGAGTTATTTGAAGGTGATGGTTTTGTGGTAGTGACGATGACCCAGTACAGTATGGTAATACCTATTCAGATCAGTTACGCTTTGTGCAGTTCGAGGTCACCCGATCGTTTAAACGCCCGCTATGAAAGACTCACAATACCCCTAACCCATACCCCTGTAAAAGCTACCGCATCGACTGAAATGTTTGACGGATTTAATGTCGATTTGCAGTCCGCATGTATTGGAATTGTCGCCACTGCCATAATTTCAGTCTATGCTGGATCCTTCGGGAGTCTTTCGGTCAGTCCTTCCTCGGCGACGGTTTTGTTGTTCACTTCGTCGAGCGTTCTCGGGACGATGATGCACAGGAGTCAAAAGACCCTACAAAGACGTCCGATGACGACCAAGATTTTTTCGCGCCAGCTCCTCCCATGGACGCTCAGGACGTATGGGTATTCTCAGTGGTCGGTTCACTCGTTTTTGCTCTCCGTACTTGTATCAACGGGTCCGTGATTGTGTGATAGTTAGCTTCAATTATGCTCGTTAGCCTTTTCTACATCATCAAATACGTTGGAATGGAACGGATCAACTGGTATTTGACCTTACACGCCGCCGCCATTGGCCTTTACACCGTACCTCGTGTAAGTATCCCTCCTCTTGCTTTTGCGGACCTTTGGCCGTTCCTCATCTTCCCTTTGCAGTCTCTTATTCGTTTGACGAGATTTGCGTACGGTCTTCAGCGCTGGAATGAATTCGAAAGGTATCGAATAAGGTTTGAAAAAGCATCCAAGGGTGAGTGGGATTGAATCACCATTTCCCACGCAACGAACTCAATAGAACTAGGTGTTCCGTCATTCTCATTCAGAACACCTTCACTCTTTCTCGTACCATTGGGGTTCATCCCGTCCCTTTTGTACCTATATTGTGATAGACCGAAACCCATACTCCTTACAAATATCCTTGCCTTGTCATGGGTGTCTCATTCGATCTCGGTGTTCAAGATAGACTCCTTCAGGACAGGATGCCTCTTCCTTTCTCTCCTATTCCTTTATGATGTCTGGTGGGTGTTTGGGACCAATGTGGTGTGTAATGTTTCTTGTTTCTTTGCTAGCCACGTGGGTTCAGATGTCGGAAACTGTATAGATGGTCACTGTCGCGGCCAACCTCGACGACTTGCCGATGACAATCATTTGGCCAAATCCAGATCCAACCTCAAGCTCTACAACGAATGGGAGTATGATGCTCGGCCTGGGTGACATCTTCGTTCCCGGGTTGTTCATCTCTTTAGCCTTGCGCTACGACCGTTTTCGACACAAAAAGACCCAAGCAGTGGCAGGGCCTTTTCCGACCCCGTATTTCACTGCTTCGCTCGTCGCGTACGTAGCAGGGCTTGTTTGTGCAATCGCAGTTGCGCACGTATCCTGCGCAGCGCAACCCGCGCTATTATACCTCAGGTAGGGTCTGCAGGGGCTTCCTTCTCCTGTCACATTCGGCTAAACCGAGAAATAGCCCTGCTTGTATTCTCTCCTTTGTTCTCACCGCCTGGCGCCGCGGGGAGCTCATCGAAAGTTGGAAATGGAATGATGACGGCGGCACCAGGACCCCTGAAAGCATATTGGACCAGCTGATCCGAGATTTGGATAAAAAATCTAAGTGATTTTTTTGAAATATTTGAGGTCTATGCGGATAAATAGTACTGTTTTGGCCAAAATCTGCCCAAATGCGTGGTCTGAAAATTGCGGTATATAAAAGTTAGGTCCGGTGACACCGACGGCGTCCCTCAATCGCAGCTTGCTCATGGACTATCGAGAACGATTGTTGGAAGCACTTGGCGAGCTCGACGCAGATCTTGTCGATCCAAGCTCTGGCGCGGATTCAGCGGGGGCATTCACGTTGCTACTAGGTTCTGGCGTGGAGCACGAGCACTGCACTGATGATCTCGGCCGTGGCTTGCGCATTGCTGACGACTCGGAGTGTGTGAACCCCATCTCGTGAGGCTGCTGAAGCTATCGCATCTTCCCGTCGTGCTAGTAGAGCTGTAGATCCGTGCAGTTGAAGAGGTCCACGCGATCTTGCCCAATTATGCACCAGTTGTATGTCGAGGCGTTTCTTCATCGCATTGAATATGCAATTGTCGAGCGCATCAGCGAAGCGCTGCTCGAGGGGACGGCACTGTCACCAGAAGCGATCCAATAGCGGATTGTGTCGAAACCTCAGACGCCCCAACCGCGGGAGGATGATGGTCATTTCTAAGTTTAGAATGAGGCAAAAGAGGTATGATGTGTGTACCTGTATTCAACAAGTGGAAGGGCTCTTCTACAGCCCAAGCAGGACCAGCAGCCAACGGTGACTCAGAGGAAGAGGATGGGGATATGTAGTTAATTGGGTTGTACTACATCAACTCATCATTTTTGTCCCAAAAAAAACTAATTTTTTTTTTAATGCCTCATCCCTGTGATGCAGATTTAAAAAAAAAATGGTGTTCTAGCCTGGATTAAATTTGCCCAAATTCATACGGATAAAAATCACAAAAAATGGGTCACTTTCAGGGGTCTACGGCATCGTTGCTGCTCGCTCCAAAGATGGGGAGTTATAGCGGACAAACTGGGTTTGGTAGAGGAATACAGGTGTTGTTGCCGCGGCCGGAGAGTCCTCCGAACCCTCGGATGCGTCCATCGGTTTCTCGCCAAGTTGGAATTACGGGATACATCGACTCATCGATGAGACCTTTCACCTTTCCGTTCAGTGACGGGGCCGCGATCTCCATGCAACAGTCCGATTATTATTATTATGAAACTGGACCACAACACACAACACTTGTCGCTTGTTCAAAGCCTACGGTACAGATCACGTTTTGGTCTCTACCCGTCAGTTAATTCAGGTCCTGTCTCCAAACCGGAAGATTCAAAGGTTGCATTAGTGGGCCATATACAGTAGTAACACCCGTGTACAGTATTTTTTTTCTGTCGACGTCGGACGATCGGACGAGCCGTCGCTAAGCTGTTGATTACCGAAGACGATATATATAGTAAAGCTTGTGGCAACTGAGATATTGTACCTTGACGAAAATTTGTGTGTCCAGTCCTATTAAGTTCCCTATTCATGACACATTCTGCTGCCACGGACATTGGAATCCGGAATAGCTCGCCATGGTGACTGACGTTTCTTACAACGCGCGCTGGTCCCGTGATGGTATACTCATTTCCTACGTAAGTTACAAAAAGTGTTGTACTATCGATCACGTTGATGCACCGTAATGCGTCTCAAAAAAAAAAAAGTGGCACCTTTTGGCCCAATAATTTGTGGCGCCGCAGCCAAGCACGAAAGCCTCTCTGTGCGACATTCGCGGAAAGGTTACAATTGTTGATTGATGTCTGGATGAGCGGTTTATGAGAACTTTGGGCGTCAATTCTGAGTAGTAAAGCCGGGCCGAAGTGGACGCCGCCATTCAGTTGACCCGGCAAGTTGCCCAGGCCAGGAACGGAGGATGTCTGGAGAGGTGCTTCGCGAAGGAAACAAGGAGAGCACGGGGTCAGGTGGTAGCGACCCAGGGCCGTTCGTGTGGAACGAGGAGGCCAAAAGGAGCAAGCTTGTAAGGAATTTCCATTCGGTGCAGTTTGATATTTCCCTTCAATAGCCGTGGTACAACGTGACAGGCCACGCGCGCAGACCAAAAAGGGTGGCATCGACCCACACGTGTGTTTCATTCACACCAAGTAGAGAGACAGCTCGTATCCGGTAGCAGTCGGGACGAAATGGCTTCCGTAACGATGGAGGCAGGGCAACTTGGTGTGCCAAGTCATGTGTACACTTGCCGTCGGCAACCATCGGGTCACCCGACCGTCAGACGCTGGACATTCATTCTTTCCACTGGGTGAGTGGTGCCTTGCCGAGTTGGCCGGGTTTATAGTGATCGCAAGGAGTAGGAAGGGGCTGTGGATTGGGTGACTAAAGGGCGACCGTGAAGTTGGGTTCAAAATAGACAATGTCGAAGACAGGTACATTCATAGAAAGTCAGATCAGATGCAAGTTTACTGTGTGGGAGGTGGATACCGCCACCACCAAACTACGTTCAATTCATATTAACCGCAAAAGGAGGCAAAAGGATTTGTGCCCTGTCAGCGCTTACGCTACACATATTGAACAAGACAGGTACGGAGGGGCGCTGGGGGTAGTAGGAACGTCTTGAGAAATGTATTGAATGCTAAGTGAGCAAAAAATATGGACAAATGTTTCCATGGAAAGGGGGGGACTGGCTAATAGACAAGAGGGGGGAGGATCGATGGTGGAGCCCGGGAGATTCCTGAGCAGAAGAAATAGCTCGATCTGGCTAGAATAGCGCAACCACACGGCGTTAGGTGATGGTGGCGGGACCGGAAAAGGAGACTCTGTGTGGTGAGACATTTGCCAAGGGGGAAGTCCGTGGAAAAAAAAAAAAAAAGAGGTAAGACCAACAGTCTGGCTACCGGAAGACGTTTGGGGCGGGGAATGTCCGTAAAACTTGGGCAGAAAGGAGTCATCGAAGCAGATCCCATTTTTGGGGGCACCTCGCTGAAAATAGGGAACATTAGTTTCCTTGGTAAGCATCCTCGAGAGAGAGTACAGGGGATATTATAACCAAGGTTTGGAAGTAATTGGAGTTGAAAGTGAAAGGAAAAGGAGTAATTGATGATCCACAACCCGAGGGAACGGAGTTTGGAAAAAGATCTTAAAGTATAGATCTAAGGAACACGGGCGGTGTGAGAGAGATCGAACCCAGTTGCACATGTGAATAAATTATCGTTATAATACCTCGAGGTCCGCTTTTTTGTTTTCGGTTCTCTCTTCCTGTGAGTAGTGTGTGTTCATGTTGCAACATATATTAATATGTAGTAATTGAGGTTAAGGTCCAAAATTGAGCAGAGCAAAGCAGAACAGAAGAGAACAGAAGATTGACTTTGCAAAGTCGAGAATCGGCCCGCCTGATATTGGTCAACGCCATTCGCTACGCCCTCGCCCTTGCTCCTCATCCGCGTCGCCCCTTTCCCATCCCTCAACTTCCACCTTGTCGTCCTTATTCAAAACTTCTTTTTCTCCAGCGGAGAGTATTCCACTTGTTTAATCGTCCATCGTGTCATCCACTCACTCATCTACTCACCCGCTTCCACTTGAGTCCTCCTTTTCCGTCCCCCTTGCTCGTAAAGCAATACTTGATCCGTCAATATACTACTACACCCGTCCTATGGAGCTTGCTCCTGCTCAGACGAGTGCCGCTACGGATGACCTTCCAAGGCCTTCTTGGTCCTCCACCCCTCGCCCAACTGTCATCACTTCACTCTCTACTCATGTACCCCCAAGCACGACAGACCATGGCTCCTTCCCTTCTTCCTCGTTATCGCCTCAATCCTACTCCTCGCCATGGTTGCAATCACCCGATTTGACCTACTCGGACCTCGTAGCCCCACATCAGGTACGTATCCGAACCGACCGGTCCTTTCGACCGCTCATTCCGCTTGCCGTTCTCTGTAGTCCACTCTATCGTCTTTACCTCATGGTCACAATTGGGCGGACGTACCCTTAAACCCGGAATTATTTGCCCATTTCACCGCTGCAGGCGTTCTCGGAGACATCGCGGGAGCCTTGAACGGCTTACCACCAGGTTTCACATTACCTCCGCGCATGCAACCGCCCCCATTCCATCCGGTTGACGCTCATGATTCTCGGCAAGGCAACTCAAGCAATGCACCCTTCGCATCATCGTCCCACCTATACCAGAAGCCAGATTTTCAATCCCACCCAAGTTTGGCATCTTCACCATACCACCACAGGCCAAACTTGCGTCGCCCCGATCCGCTAGATATCTCACCCCCGGCACCTCCACTGACCGATGCGATACACCAGGGCCTTTCCAACGGAAAGAGTGTCATGCGTGGTGGGGATGTTGGAACTCATTCGAGACAAGGCTCTGCAGGTCTGTCGTCTTGACATCTCCCCTTCTTCTAGTTATCACTAAAACATTTGAACAGGTTCTGCCGTGTCATCAACGTACTTGCCCCCTTCCTACAACACCTCGTCTGGCTATGAATACATCCCCGATATCGCGGCTGGCCGATCAAATGCTGGCCTCCATCCGACGTTGTGGATGTCCCCGACTTCGACGTCGCCCTCGACGCCTAGTATCGAATCGTATACATCATTCCATCCTGTGACGATGACACGAGACGCAAGGACCCCATCCTCATCCGAGCTCCACAGAACATCGGCTAATAAGCGCTTTGATGATTCACCCGAGTCTCCTGGAGCCACCGTCCGTCAAGAATCCTCTTCCATGTTCAGTGATATTCTGTCAGATAGTCTCTTCGGTTCTCGACATGGAACGGACGGCGCCAGTACCTTCCCCTCTCCCGTGCTCTCGGGCTCACCTGACCTGCATTCAACGGCACTATCGCCGACAGATGCTGGCCAGTGCGACCCTGAACAACTAGCCAAGGAAGATCCACTTGCGGCACAAGTGTGGAGGATGTACACCCGAACCAAAGCAAACTTGCCACATGCTCATCGTATGGAGAATCTGACATGGCGGATGATGGCTCTGGCCCTGAGGAAGAAGAAAGATGAGGAGACCAAGCAGAACGAACCGGTGGGTGAGCTGGAACGAGCGGGGGTGCAAGTTAAGAAGGAACCAGGGGAAGATCTTCCCTCTCCGACCACTGGAGATAATAAAGAGGTTGAAGAACGTGGTCGTCGCATAGATAAAGGAAAGGCCCGGGTAAGCGTAGTCGGATTTGATGGGGCGAACCAGGATTGCACGGAAGACGATGAGTGAGTGGCGTCATCTCGCTCAACTATTGTTCTTTTCTCGCGTTAATTCCTCGTCGTAGTGAGATTGTTCCAATGGACTGGAGGGCCATGAGTCGATCTCGATCTCGCGTTCCCATGGACTGGAGACCAAGTAGCCGCTCAAGGTCCCGTCCGCCGCCAACAACGGGTATACAGTTCGATACTGTCTTATCGCACCCCGAGCGCTTCGCATTTCCGTCTCTCGAACACCCATCTGACTCCAAGTCTTCGGATATGCATGGCCTCCTCAGACCCTCCGTCGGTGACAAGCTGGATCTCAAACCCCCAGGATCCGACCCGTCAACTTCATCCAACGTCCCAATCGGCCCTGGTCGACACAGTCCCACCGCTTCGACTGCCCAGAACCCGTGGCCCCTTCCCACTCTTCACGAACACGTCAGCCATACTCCCCCAGGAATCTTCCCCACCGGTCCCCACGGGACGCGATACTCTTATCCTACTCCCCCCAATCATCAGTCCGAACCGCAATCGTATGGAGGTCACCCCTCGTCTCTACCGTCCATCGGAATACACGGTCCATCGCGAACGGCTACCTCTAACGCCGCACCACTGGCGCAGCGCTCATTCCCCAGGCACGTGCGCAAGACGAGTTTCGATCACACGGTCTCAAAGGACGGTATTTTGGCTGGCATATCAGGGAGGCATCAGGTAGATGGTCGACCGCGGTTGACTCTTATAGGGACTAAACGCAGAGCTGATGCTCCCCACGTTGAGAGTATGCTCCGTGCCGATCCTCCCAGTGTTCATACCTCACCTTTGGTGGAATCGCCGGACGTGGTTCAACAACACTTCTCCTCTCTCTCTCACCATCAACTGCCACCGACTTCCCATCATGTTCCAGCTACCTCGTTCCCCTCTGCGCCGTTTGACTTTACGGTCCCCGGATACGATGCCTTGTTCGAATTGCACGCCACCCAATCGCTCCCTCACGATTATTCCTCCATCCTGGCTTCTGTTGACGGTTCCCGGCACACTCCATCATATCACGAACATTCGCATCCCACCCTATCCACGACTTCGTACTCACCGCACACGAGCCCCCCTCTGGCACCCAATGAGGGTTTGTCCGCAGCAGCAGCAGCAGCATCCGCGGTAGCAGAAAGTTACGTCCGCTTGAATGGAGCTAATTTAGCCGTGGATGATCCGGGTATGGAGTACACGAATTTAATTGGCGTAATGTATGCCAATGGCGTTGATACCGCAAACCTGTCGCATCAACCCTTCACACACGTGGATCCTACTCAAATCTTACCGGTGGAACCCGGGGAGAACGGGTTTTCGAGCTTACACACTAGCCCTTCAAGTGATGGGTGGGGCAACGGGTTCATCTCCAGCGCGGCTGCATCTCCCGAACCCCGCGACGTGTCAAACGCATCTAGTCCGCCCTCTGCCGAGGGTTCATCCACTGCTCCCCGCCAAGTCGTCCGGAAGATCTCGTCAACGAAGCGGATTCAGGATGCCGTTGCGCGCTCTGCCATCGCGCGGAAGAAATCGACAGCCGGCGTCGACCCACCGACCACGCACCTGCGCTCGTCGACGAGCACTCCCGACCTTACCTCTGGAGTCACCAACGGTAACTCCAAGGGTGAGGATGGGGAAACGGCGCCAACAGTTTGCACGAATTGCCAGACGACGAATACACCGTTATGGCGGAGGGATCCAGAGGGGCAGCCTCTGTGTAAGTGGATCCGTAGAGAGTAATCCGCAGGTGCAGCGCTGATCGCACGTTTATCTCTAGGCAACGCTTGCGGACTGTTTTATGTAGGGGATTCCTTATCTACAGACGCCGAATTCAGCTAACTCGTGTCCCCCGCCGATTTACAGAAATTGCACGGGGTTGTCAGGCCTCAATCTCTCAAGACTGACGTGATCAAGAAGCGGTCAGCCATTATCTCTCTTTTTGATCCCGTTAAAACTATTGTTGCTGATTATGGGTCCTCCACTTATCTCTTCAGGAACCGGGCCTCAGGCGCGCCAAACTCGGGTGCCCGCAAGAACAACTCGGTACTGCCGAAGATTGCCTCGTCCTCCACACGGCCGCGCTCGTCGACGACGAGTAACACGCCGGTCGCTCTTCCGGGCTCCCGTTTGTCACCCGGAAGCCGGGTGGGCCCAAGTGCGACCATGGCGGGATCATCCTTGGCCCTGAAGCGGCAAAGACGGACCTCCACAGGCGGGCCTGGAGGCGTGATACGCAAACTCATGGAAGGTGCGGGCACATGAGCCAATATTTACGTCATGTGGCAGGACTTTGTCTAGTCTACACCAGCCGTTTTTTCCCTTCTTATCTACCCCATGTTTTTGCTCCCACCCCTGTTGTAATCTTTTTCGCTCTTGCCTTTACTTACTAGAGGGTCGCGGGTTTCGGGCCCTGTACTCATGTCACTCATTCTGCCAGAGTTCGAGGAGATGATGTACGAGAGACGTCACTAGCTAATTGGATATTCTAGAATCGCTCAACTATTATGCTATATCTTGGGCGCCCTTTCCCTGTTGTCTCGCGTTGTATGTTCCCTCCTTCAAACCTCCTTTTCTCCCTATCATGACGTTCACGATGAATAAATGGGTATCACGAATATACATATATATATATACGTGTGTATCATCAGCAAGTGGTATATAAATTCATCAGCCAATAACCCATAAACCGGCGAGAAGTAGCATAAAATAGTCAAGACAAGCCCCATCATGATAACGCACTGTAGGGGGGGGGGTTGGTCAAGGGAGGAGACCTAGGCATCACTCTCGTCGTTGGCATCCGCCTGCGCCAGCTCCCGGCGATGGCTCCCAAATGAAACTGCAGGCGAATCGACGGTGACGGGCGAGCTTTCCTCGCGCCCAGTGATGGTCCTTGAATGCGAGCGTCCCTTGCGTTTGCCCTTGGAGGATCCGTGTGCAAGGTCGGTGCGCAGCGCACGTTCCAGGGCTTTCTCGCCGCGCTTCTTGAACCGTAGCGCCATGGCCGCCTGCAGCGAGTCGATATAAGACTCGTACTTGACGTGCTCGGCGAGCAAGTAGTGCGATTTTTTCTCCCAATTGCTGAGCGCCTTCGCTGCGCTCTGAGAACGCGAAGGATACTGAAGGTGGGGGGGGGGGGGCGGAGGAGAAAATGAGAGAACTGCATCAGGAAAGAGGGATAAAAGTACGTACCAGTGTCATCATCGGTCCTCGGAGTTCGTTGTGTTCTTGCAGCTCTTGCGTGAGAGCCTCGACGTGCTTTTTGAGCGCGTCTAACTGCGTCTCCTCGTCGTGGGTGCTTGATACTGAAGGCGCGAGAGGGGGCTTCCATTCGCTGATATTCGTGCGGTCCAACCATGACGCGCCGCCGGTGCGCACCGTCGACGTACCGTCCTTGCGGCTGAACAGACTGTGATTGCTGCGTCCGCTACGGACACTAGCGTTGTCCGTAAAGTCACGGATGCGGATCGACTCGTCGTCTGACTGCGATCGCCCGTGCTGTATCACATCGCTGACCCGATTCCAACCGTATTCCATGTTGGAGACGCCACCGGCTAGCGGTTCCTTGCTTTGCCGTGCCGCCCAATAGTTGCATGTCTGCACCCACTCGTTCACGAGTTCTTCTGTTCCCGCCTGGAAGAAATAGACAGCGCCACTGGCCAACGTGAGTACCATACAATGTGGGCGTGCCGATTATAGCCTGGTGGGGGTAGAGCGTGTGCCAAAGAATGGGCGAGCTGCAGCGTGCCAACGTGGTTGGCATTTTCCTACGAACGTTCGTTAGCACGCCCCATCCTCATGCCGTTAAAATTAATAACACACCAGCCAATTCCCACCTCCAACTACACGCTGTCCGGCACTACCGTGCTCGCCGAATGTAAACATATTGAGCTGTCCCTTTTGTATGACAACAAACACGTCCAACCAGGCTTTGCTTTTTGCACGCTTTCCCACAGATTCGTTATACTGCTTACGGCACAGTTTTCCTTCCTTTGCCCAAGGGGGGCCGAGTAGCGCAAGCTCTGCGTCCGAAATGCTGATCGTCGTATCTAGCGAATCCTCGCTACCCTCGCTTCGATCGTCGTCCTCTTGCGTCTCGCGGATAATCGTATGTGAGAGGTTGGAGGCAAAACCGAGGGCAGGTGTTAAAAACGACATCATAGAGCCGATAATATTCTGCCCTCGCATTATTCAGTTATTCAGGGACGGTAAAATCGATATAGACGCACCTCATGAGCGGATGTTGCAAAGCTGGGAGCGGGGCTCGTACGTCCGTCGATGCTGCTGTTACTGCTGTACGGACTTATCCCATTGGGCGCGCCAAGGATGGATTGGATACCGCGAATACTTCCGCGCTTAAAGGTTGTCAGACGGTCTTGCGGAGCGCGTAGACTACGATTGCGCGTCAACCCAGTAGGGTTTGAGGACGAGGTTGACGTTCGCGAATTGAGAGGCTGTAGAACCTGCTGACTCTTGATCGCATTGTACATGTCCTGCACAGAATTTGAGCAACGACGATTCCCTATCAGAATAGACCGTACCTTGAGCAAACTCTCCAAGTCACTCTCCCAGTTACGGTCGTAGACGACAGATGACACAAGTGTACTTGGAGTCTTTGCCTCTGCAGCGCTGGTCGTTGATGCTGGCACAGACGCTGTACTGTCATTCGGCAGGGAGGCGGCATTCATCACACTTGGCGATGCAACGAACAGATTGGCTAGAGCAGCATCACGACTGATGCTATTCCAGCTTGTGATGCTATCACTGCGCTTGGCCTGCGAGCGCGCCATGCTCGCACCGATGTCACTTCCTTCAGATCCGGGTCCACGCAAGCTGTCCACATCCACGACATCCCGTTCACCTTGCACAAGATCTGAGGAGGAGCCTTGCACAGAACGATTGGGCTGGAGCTGCATTTGAATCGTAAAAAGAGTGTTGCGGACAAACTGAGCACGTGACATGCGAGTAGTCAATTCTGCGACATGCAAGTCGGTGTTCAGAAGAAGCAGTGAATAAGCCACGGCATGGACGACGCCTAACAAGAATAAAAATTGTGAGCGTGAATAAATGCAACCATATGCGGGGAATGCCTACTAGGGTTACCGAAGAGACTGCCCGGGTTGCAATCCCAGTAGCGTCTAGAAAACTCTTCCAGTATGCGGTCCACTTGCTGGGTCTCCGCCTTGAGAAACAGTTTGGCGCACAAACGCCTACAACGAATTTGTTAACATTAATTCAATCCCAGGCGTGGAGGTCGCACCTGAAGGCTAAGTCAAGTCGTAATCCGGCGAAATCGAAATTGTCCATGTAGTGCCGCAGAGCGGCCTTGTTCACGCGCCCACTATACAAAGAGATCGGGTCACGATGAGATATTAATCACCCCAGACAAATGAACAAGAACATACATTCCGCCGAGCCACTCAGCGATCTTCTCCTTTGCCAAGAAGCTCTCGTCTTCATCCCAAGCACGTTTTGCAGATTCCTTGCCACGGACCTCGACTTCTTCTGGGTCTGTAGGCCCCAAGCTATCAGACGGTAACCGGCGAATTTGCTGGCTCGGGCCTGCAGTGAGGTCTTGTTGCGATAGCGCAGATCGGGCGGAGAGACGATGGTGGTACTAACGACGGTTCCGAGTTGGATGCCGTGGAGCGATTATTCACCATCAGGCGATCACGGGGTTCTAACGGGGTGGATACGTTGCGTGGGCCCAGAGGGCGAATACCCCCGCTGGGGAATGGCCGTTGTGATGGGGAGGTACGTGAGGCACCTCCAGTTAATAACGTAGGTGAGCGACGAGACACGGTCGCGTCTGGTGGTTCCATGCTGATTCTCATCCCATCCGAGTCTGGCGCATGAGCAATGATGGTTGGGTTTGGCTTCGAAAGTAGTCGAGGCGATGATGCCGCCCGTCCAGTGTCGGGTTGCGGCGATGTGGAGGTAGTTGGTTCGGCACTCTGCATGCGTAGCCGTTGAGATGGTGTAGACGTAGACGGCACTTGAAGGTCCAGCGTGCTCGGCGTGACCGAATCTTGATCAAGCTGTGACAGTTCTCCATTAAAGTTGGAGAGAATGCCACGTATAGTAGAGTCCCAGCCCATCGAATCTTCACTACGCTTCCCGAGTGCATTGGCGGGTGGTGGTACAACTGCCAAAGTGGGGTTCGTGGGCTTCTTATTGAAGTCTGCCTCACCCACTGACATACTTCGACGTTTGCCGTGACCCATTACCCTGAGCGGCTGCACCATGGCATCACGGGGGCGTAATGTCATCTCAGCAGTAGGCGACTGGGGCGACGACTCTGCGAGTTCGACGATAAGTGATGGGTTGTTGATCGAAACGCCGCCATCATCATTGTTGTTAACTTCAGTTTGAAGTGGAGGTAGGGGCTTTGATATACCCGATGTGGCTCGAATGGTGTTTGGTAGGGAAGAAGTCATGGGAGAGTCTGATGCGAGAGGTGCAACGGGAGAAGCGCGGTCTCCCGGTAAGGGAGGTACTGGCGGAGGTGATTGAACCATTCGCCGTGATGCGTCAGTTTTCTGTAGGAAGATGCGTCAAATCGGAGGCTACGGGGCTGAAAAGGACAACGAACTGAGCGTTCGCGCGTTGTGTTCTGACCCAGGAACCTGCCCCAAAATGTACTCGTCTTTTGCCGAACGGAAGATTTCGAATTCTGTGTGGTCTTCAGTATCCCTCGCGGGGCAGGATACGACTGGACACTTGCCTTGGCGGTCCCGTCGTCGCGTGCTGGGCTCGTCAGCACCCAATCAGCGCCACCGCCGGATGGAGCAGAAGATTGCATGGACTTAGGGACCTTGGCTTTTGACATAGCCGTCGAAGCGGGGCCGGAATAACCAGAGGATGAAGTAGAGGATCTTTGTCGGGTTCGCGGAGCAGGGTCAGGAGGTGCATGTAAGCTTGTAGGTAATGGCGGTGCAGATTCCTGGCGCTTATCCTTGGTGACGAGTTGCGATGGTAGTACAGTTCCTCTCTGTTTGGCCTTGCGGACGAGAGTAGCGAGGTCTGGACTACTCGCGGTTCCCTGGGATCTATACATAGAGCGACGGCGTGTTTGATACTCCGGGTCTTCAGCGTCATAAAAGAGATCATTAGAAGAAGAAGAAGCTGATGTTGATACGGAAGCGGGAGGTCGGCAAGATGAGGAAGGAAGTGAACCTTTGAGTTGTGTGGAGGCCGAGGATGACATGGCAGGATTGACCGCGGGTTGAATCACACTTTGGGGTCGGGAAGAAGTCGGTGGAGAGAGTGTGGAGGAAGATGAAGTGGAAGATGAAGAGCAAGTCTGTAATTTGACAGTGACTGGCGAGTCTTCCAGTTCGCCTAATGAATCGACATCAATACCCTCTTTGATTACCATCGTTCCACCCGCTTTCAATGCTTGTTCAAAATTCATGTCAACGCGAGGCCCGCGTCGAGTATTGCTTTCTACACGGGTCCGGTTGCGATCACCAGGATGTGCTCCTTTCGGATCAAGTCCCGTTGGGAAAGAGGATGGCGGAACAGGCGGACGTGGTGCGGTTGATAGACTACGAAGCATCTCCGCACACACACCTCCGACGATGATGACGGCAAAAAATTTCAAGGGAAAAAAAAAAGCGGCGGAGGGAAAGTGGCCACCAGGGTCTGCCACGTCGGTTCTACTAGTATCGATCCCTTTCATCCCTGAACAGGCACTTGCCGTTTTTTTTGATTGGATTTGATTTAACTGAACTAGTCTAGTCTAGTGTAGGAACTAACAACTGTAGCCTAGTAAACTGCACAGCGTAACTCAAGTTTTTTGTTATGGCTTATTGGGTTTCCAACTCTCGGCGCAAAGTCTGATCATCATCATGATCATCATCGGCCACTGCTTTCCGCCCCGCATCGTCGTCAGGTCCGATTACATCACTCTCCCCTTGCACCTCTGACGGGGATATGTCGCCTTTCTTTTTATGCGTGTGTCCATTCGTAATATCCTCGGGAGCTCCAGATGCGAACGACTCGCTCAGCGAGCTCACCGTGGTCACTGCCATGTCAAGGACCGCTTCGACACGTCTCCGTAGCAACTCACTATTGCTGTCAACCGTCTGTGCATGCTGTCAACGACAGGAAATCCAGGCCATGCGGGAATAAAGGGACATACCATAGAAAGCAGCTTAATTCGAGCCTCGGCATCATCTAATTGGATTAGAAACGACGGCTCGCCGTCAGGTGTCGCCCCTTCTTGATCTGTCTCCATTTCTTCATCCGGCATGTGGTATTCGACCTCGCCAAAATGGGCTTCCAGGAACATGCCCAGCCGCTGAATGCGTAACATTGGGTTATGCTTGTAATCGTGATCCGAATGCGGGTGATGCTCGTGTTGATGCCGTTGCGTTCCAGACGTCACTGGGTATCAAAAGTTAGTTTGCGAGTTGCATATCTACAGGTGGCATCGCAAGTGACCATACTCTTTACCGACGCAGGACTCTTGTCAATTTCCGTGATGACTGCGAGTGTTGAATCAGCAATCATATCGTTTGCAGCGCTCGAGTCCCACTCCAGCGTGAGCTCATGCTCAGAGGTCTGCTTTATGTCTACCGCACCCATTACCTGGCGCGACCTTCATCAGTCTAATTCCGTCTTGGTGGGAATAACGCCAAGAAAACATTACCCGCATTGTGGGAATCCCGTCTTTATCCAGCCCCTCTTCAATGCGGCCATACATACCCTCCAAATGCCATCTTACGAGTTCCCATCCTACACCGAGGGCTATTTTCTGGCGTTGCGTGACAACACAGGTTGAAAGCCCCGCAAAGTCACGTAAATCGCGAGGGTCCAATAGTGTATACGAGTAGTCTTTCGACACGAGCAAACCAGACAGGACGTCGTTTGTCTTGAGTGGCTTTGCGGCCAGGTCGCCGATTACCTTGGCTACTCGCTCAGGGCGAAAAGTGAGATCCAATGTCTCAAGGTTGCGAGGTGAGTAAATCTTGATATCCTCATCCCGGTTCTTATATTTGGATTGTAGCGCAGCCCTGAGGCGACCCATGGCCGTTTGTTCGCCATGTACAAGGACCTACGATACTCGTCCAGCGATGAGCTGTGGAATCATTTAGGAGGACGTACTATGTGAGGGGCCTTGATCAAGTCGATAAATTCTGAGTTTTGTGAATAGTCGACATGTGCGCTAAAGGAAATGTAGTCCACAGAGAGTTTGCGCGGGATAGGGTTGCCCTTCATTCCAATTATTTCTTCCGGTTCATTCATGATTTCCTATTCATAGAATTCATTAGCGAAGTTCTCGAACTGTAACTTTCGTGATGTAGAAGCCTTAGGTGTTCACACATGATGGGAGAATGATGTCCATTGCTTCGTATATACACACGCGAAAAAATACCACTGTTTCCTAGACCCCAAAATAAGAAGAGACTCACCCGCGCAGGTGTACCCTCAACGGAATAACCAGTGACAACGAGGCCGTTTCGAGAGTCGGGAGCCCAGAGTTCGAGGAGTTCTCTACTTGTGCCAGATTGTAACATTCCGGGGCTAGCAAGGACGACACAGGGAGGCCCCTCGGCAATTTTGCGCTCCCAGCCACGGGCTTGGGGTACGTTTGATATGTGCCTAGGCAGGTATCGAAAACAAGCTATTTTTAGGAGACGAGAAACGTACTTGAAGACAAATGGATTATCCCTCCTCGCAAATCTTGATCGGATATTGGAATTCATGGTATGGATGTACGTTTGATACACAGCCATACACTTTCGCGCCAGGCTTGACGCGTAATAAATGGGAACATTGTGCAAGTCAGGGTGTTTCTTCCAGTACTCATCAAGGATAAGCAATAGCTCCTGCGCACGGCCCAAGGCAAATGTTGGCAGTAAAACGTGCCCTCCGCGGCGAATAATGGAGTGTACTAGGTTCGTGAAGCGCAGTTCCTTTTCTTCACGTCCCTCGAGACTTTGGACGCCGTAGGTACTCTCGACGATGAGAACATCCGGACGTACGGGAGGTATCTCGGCCTTGACGAGATGGCGATCCTCTTCGCGAGAATAATCACCTGTGTAAGGATTTTGAGGCCGGCTATGTCGATCAGGTACATGCACGCGCCAAGAACGTGCCCCGCATGGTATGGCGTAAACGTCACACCAGGGCAAGGCATGATCAGCTGGTGAACAGAAACAGGGATGATGGACGAGATAGACATTGATAGATCAAGAGGTGAAATTAGTGCATCAGTCGATGAGTTGCTAAAGAGACGTGAGTGATGGTGGATAAGGGTAACGCCTATCCTGCGTCGCACCTCATCCGAACAAAGTCCTGCATCATAAACTTGTGAAGAGCCTTCGTGGGATGAGTCATGTAAACTTTTCCTTTCCCTTCTTTGAAATTGGTCTATTTGGGCTGAGGAGTTGAATAAATGCGATCGAGTACGCCCTACGCACTTTTTCGGTAATGTATGTCAAGGCCGCTGCATGATCCAGATGGAAACTGAAAACGCTTTATAGGTATCGATCTGAGGTTCTGTACAGAAAGAGGAACGCACTGGGTAATGAGTATAGCATCTACTGTGCTCCAGTCTAGCTCATCAATGAATGGCAATGATGCCATGCCGGTATGGGCGGGGTGAACACCAGCATCCAAGACAAGGGTAATATTTCGGTATTGAAGCACGCAGCACGACCTTCCAACCTCCTGGCCTGCACCCAGGAGCGTAATACTTAACGTCGGTACATCCGCCATTTTGGTTTTGGTACAACAACAACAGAGTCACTCAGTCACTCATTTCTCAGTTTGGAAAGGATTTGTCAGCGACTACACCGACGCTACTACGGAAAGGATGTACTTGGTAGTGTTAGTATGGCATCAGTGGTGTAGCGGTAACATTGGGTCTTCCCACTCCAAGTGACTGGCCTAGCTCCGGGTTCGACTCCCGGCTGATGCATTTTTTATAAGCCCAGTAGTACCAAGTTATCTTCAAAGCAATTGAATGAGGTGTATGCCATGTTTCATCACGTCTTTGCTCGACATTATACATGAGTTTGAAGCAGCCATTAATACACCATGCGCCAGCCAAAACAAAATTTGGTTGCCCATCTCAAACTTTCGTAATAGAATAGGAGGGAGGGGCTCTGAAATTACATTTCTGGGAGAAAAAAGACAAACGGAATATGTGTGACCAGTAAATGGGCCCGCTAAGACCTGTCCTGTTGTCGGCATCCCAGACAGGAATCATGGAGATTGTATGGTGACAATTTCCACCACACATTCATATGTTCAACTTTGTGCGTCTCCAGTGACGGCGCTTGGCATTGTACTGCAGTGCAAGCAAGTAAATGTCACTTTCGAAGAATACACCACACGGACGAGATAACACGAGATAACGCACTTGGATCTTGGTGCCAGTTCTTAACCGGAACCATTGAGGAATGGACCTGCATTCCAAGATGAGCACGAAACGACCGCAGGAGCAAAATAAAGGAAAGCTTACCGGTTCTGGCGCTGCTTTTTCGCAAGGATGCGCTTTGTACGAAATGATTTTTGAGATGGCTAGTGGAAAGAAACCGATAAACAAACGGGCAGTCAGAATCCTACGTTGATAAGTGTGCGCACCATTCTATGGATTTTGTTCAGCAGACGAGTCCGGGCAGGGGATGGTGAAGATCTGAAACTAGGTTAGGCGATACGTAAGAACTGTACAGTTGTAAAGCTGACAAAGCTTTCTCCCGAAAGTAAGTGAGCCCCCAATCGGGACGAGCAGGTGCAACAACGTCCCAAAATGAAGCTCTTGCACTGCTTATCTCTTCTTGCTTTCGGGATATTAGTGTCGGCTCAACAACAACCAACAGTGCTGGACATAAGGACGACGCATGAGCCCACGGACTGCCAGGTCAAATCTCAAAAGGGTGACGCGATCAAGGTCCACTACGTACGTCGATTGTCTCCACGTCTGACCCGCGTGACTCAACCCTTTTTTCCTCCTACAGACTGGAAAGCTGTTCTCCAACGGCAATAAATTTGACTCGAGGTACGTTGTTTTGTTCTATCATCGCTCGCTTTACGGTCTATGTTGACAAACGACATAGCCTCGATCGTGGACAACCTCTACCTGTGACACGTGCGGCTATCCCTCTCGATATTTTCTTACATTTCTGATCCATCTGACCCTTCTAGTTGGCGCTGGACAAGTCATCAAAGGTTGGGATGAGGGACTCGTAGGGATGTGTGTTGGCGAAAAGCGCACGCTTACCATCCCTTCCCACATGGCCTACGGTTTGTCACCTGTATTGCACATGTTCACCGTTGACGTCCTGTTCAGGAGATCGAGGATTTGGTTCTATTATTCCGGCCAATTCGGCCTTAGTCTTTGACGTTGAGCTTGTCGGATTGACTAGCAAAGGTGGTCATCAAGAACTTTGAGGACTTAGTCTTACCCACCCGTCCATGTTCTCGTGTGTAGAATTTATTTCTTAATCTACCAGCCAGTGTCCCCATACACCAGTCACTTGCACTCTATGCCAAGGTGCTGTAAGAGCCATTGAATTCGCAACAAAGAAACACATTAGGGCATGGCAACTGCAATACAGATATGTAGAAATAGATGGAAAGTACAAAGATATCTATGAGGCTTTGGTGCCTTCTGCTCCTTTGAGCCTGTCTGTTAAGAGTTCCTGGAACTCCTCCCTCAAAATAGCCTCACGTCTCTGTTTCTCCTCCTGTTGCAATTTCAAGATTCCACGTTTTTCCTCGGCGCTGATAACCTGGTTCTCCTTGCGCATGCGGACCGCGTTCATACGACGATGCCGGGAACCGCTCATCACATATCCCACTGACTCGAACTTGTCAATTTCGTTAGAGGTAAGACCAATTTCTCCACGCCGTGGGATGCGACATCCGTCCCTTCCTGTAAGAACGCTGCCATGGCGCTGCCTTCTCCGCGCAGGAGGGCCCCACCGTAAGCACGCTCGTCAAGTTTCTTGGTAGTCGCCGGTGCTGCTGGCTGTGGACCGACTTCTTCATCAGATGTGTCACCATCAACGGCTTGCTTCTGGGCCGCCCGAGAGGCAGACGGTGAAGGAATGTGCGGGAGAGCAACAGTGGTCGGGACAGCGGGAACAAATGAACCGGACGGTGCAGGTTTCTCTACCCATGCGTCTTCCTCACTTGACTGTTCACGACGTGGGCTTCGCGTCCGAGACCGAGTTTTGTGAGGCTCGAGGCTTGTTGACCGGCTATTTTTACTCTTTCTACGATGTCGCTCACGGGCTTCATCATCTGAACGAGTTGGTGATCGCCGTTGACGCCTCTCCCGGTTCTCCTTTTCTTTCCGCGCTCGTTTACGTTCTCTTCTTTCACGACGCTTCCGGTCCTCTTCGCCATCTGTTGATGAAACCGAGGTGGAAGGAGAATGATGTCGTTTATGCTTCTTGTGCGAGTCCAAGTCTCGTTCGAGTGACCTATGATGATTTAATAAGCAATGAAAAACTCGAGGAGCAGTGGAAAATGATACAATTCCCGAGCGCGAGCACGAGGGGATGGCGGCCAGATACTGAAAGTACTCTTGGCACGCTGTTGCCGTCGACTGGAAAACACTGTGAACGTTTGGGAAAACCAATCCACAATGAGACATACCGTTCGAAATAGTCTCCTCCTCCATCAAATCGACCATCCCTCCTATACATATTCTCTTGCTGGCGCCAAGGATGACTATTTTCGGGAGCTTCTGGCAACGTGGATCTGTTGTCATGTGGTAATGGCGATGAAGAAGGCCGGGGCCCCGAGACACCATGGTTGGAGTCGCGAGGTGGGGTGGAATTTTGGCGGGAGCGAGAGTAGTCATCATACCTAGGACTTGCGCGGCCATTGGCAGACCTAGACGCAGGACCAGGAGAACGCGCAGTAGAATGACCATCTCGCTGGGATCGCGTTCCTCTTGGTCCGCTGTCCCCAGCATTCCTCTCTCTATGGTCATCGAAACTGTCGAGATTGCCACGTTCGCGGCTTCGACGACGATCCCGCTCATGGTCCGAGTCTCGTTCACTGCTAACACCCCGCCCCTGTCGTCGCCCATCATCATCTCGATCCAGGTACCGTCTTCCATAGTCACGACTACGACCACTACGGTCCTCTCGACCACGGTCATTATTACGTTCATCGTCCCTACTCCACCCTTGGTTAGTACCGGAGAGTTTTGATGGAAGTGTGGAAGAGCGAATGGCGCCTGGCTCTCTGGGCACGAATGCCATACGTGAAGGATGAACGAAAGCCATGAAAGAGTAGGTCGACTTGCAAGTCACGGGTGATTCACCACACCGACAAGGCGGTTTACAACTCCCGCCCGGGGTTTGCCGGTGCGCTGATAAATCATAAATTCAGAGTACACAAGGTATCTAGTTAGCTACATTGTCAACGGGAATTCCAATCCCCTGGGTATAACCTAGATAGATGCACTATATTGAAAAGATGTCAGTTGGTATGTTAACTATCGAATCATCATCTCGACATACCGTCACCGTTAGTCAAGCGTTTGCTATATCGACCATGTCTTCTCGTAATAGTCTTCTTCGCTCGTCCCATCTCCTTAAATATTGGGTTATCCTTCCCCTGAACAATATACAGCCGGTTAAAAGGTCTCCAGGATAAAGGTCTTTCCTCTGGTCCCAGGGTTTCACATCAACCAGATACCCCCGCTCCAAGCACACCAAAACCATTCCGAAACTGTACGCGTCCGCAAGCCGGGCATCATGGCATTCTCCTCGAAGAATCTCTGGAGCCGAGAAGGGACGCGTACCCGGATATATTTGTTCCATCCGTGACCCAGGTCTGTCTGTATTGAGGTGTTCCCAAGGGTCAACTGGATTGCCGTCTGGTGGCACGACCACCGAGTTGGCTCCCACAGACCGACCAAAGTCGAGCAACTTCAAGGTGAGCTCCCCACACCTCTCGATCACTTGGATGTTGAGTAAGGATATGTCGCCATGTGACAACCCGTACGCGTGCATATGCGTGAGGGCGTCGAGCAGCTGATTATGAAAATCACATAAGCGAGGTGTGGCAGTGGCGCATACTGCTTGAGGTGATCGTAAAGTGTCGCTCCCTCCAGGAACTCAAGAACCATGCCAATACCATCGAGACACCCGAGAAAGACGGGAATGTTTCGATGAGGAGCTACATGGGTGTAAACACGCAGCTCGGCGAGAAACTGAGTAGTGACATCCAGGGCATTGCTTTGCATTTCGCCATTGATCTCTAGCTGCACCACTTCGGGTTTCTTCACTATGCACTTGAAAAGCTCAGACGCGGAGCCCTGGGCGAAGGGCGTCAATACTGCGGTTGGATTGGGTGGCGCTGAGTAGATGGCTGGGGTGGGAAAGGAGAAGATGGCGGCCGGATTTCTTGGCGCATTGTAGAGTGGGGAGGTAGGAACGTTCGGTGGAGGTGGTGGTAGTTTGGGAATAAAGTCGCTGAGAGTGGGCTCAGTAGACGTTGGGAAGGGCTGGGATACATCCAACTTGTTCTCGTCCTCTTCGAGCTCCACTGGCAACAACGATTAGTCCAACGTTGATTCTGTTTCCACAGTGCACGCGCACCCATCCACCAGTTCTTCTTGGATGTCAGAGTGACGCGCTTGACCGCGACCGATCCGGATGGAACAGACCTCATGGGGTTCATTGAAACAGATAAGTTGGGTACGGACCCCGTAGGCAACTTGTTCAGTGAAGGACGGGGTTGCCTGTGATCTGTATGGAGCATTTGGTTTTTGGTCGATGGCTCGGGCTCACAGCCAGGCTTTGTAGGACCCGGACCGAGGCACAGGGTAAATTAAACCTTATAATAGGGTTAGGGTCACACGCACCCATTCTCCCAAATTTGAACGCGTTCACCGATCTCACCCATGTCCTCATCATCACCATATTTGTCCTTGTATTCATCACCGAGCTAATCTCATGGATTGGCAAGTCAGTCCTTATGCAATTTGTACGTTCATTTCTTGTCTAACGATTACTCGACTCTCATTCGTTCTCTGTTTCTCAGGCATGGTTAGCATATCAAGGTCTCCTCAACAAGAATGCCGAGAAACGTCAGCAGGAGCTCAAGGCTGAGCTCCTGTCGAAAAAGGCGGAGCTTTTAAAGACCAGTGCTCAGGACCAATTTGCGAAATGGGCCAAACTCCGTCGGAGCGTGGATAAAGGCCTAGCAGATCTTGAAAAACTCAGTTGCGTATATGCTAACCTGCGTCTTCCCCCTAATCAACGCTTTAATACCAACTGTTCCTGACTCACATGTAGATTCTGAGTCCAGTGCTTCAAAGTCATCCTTCTCACTCAAGTTCAAAATCACCCTGTGGATAATGACTACCGGCCTCCAACTTGTGATAGGTTGGTGGTACAGCCGATCCGGTGTCTTCTACCTCCCAGTGGCCTGGTTTGGGCCATTGACGTGGTGGCTATCATTCCCATTTGCGCCTGCAGGTAAGAGCGTGTTCGACCTCTGACGTTGTAGCTTTTATAAGAGGCTCGGTATGTTAGGCTCCGTCAGCTGTTTTATTTGGCAGATGGCTTGTAGACGCGTAATCAAAGTCGGCGAGCGTGTGGTGAAGGAATTCATGAGTGAGTCAGCTTCTTTGTGATCTTACACGCGCAATCCTTTGACTCGACTACTTTCAAGATTCCCCGGATTCAGAGCAAGTCGCCAGCGGTAAAACCAGCCCACCTCCTTCACACAATGACACAAAGTCGCCAAACTCATAGGAGGGCGCATTTACCACTTCCCGCGCTTCTACGCATCCATTGCAGGGCACGTGGAATGCCATTGTGTCGTCGTATGCTTGCTCAATCGTAGCTCCTGGTGTGTATGAGGTAGCTCACCCTTTTAACCGCTATCTATGTGCTTTTGTCGGGCCGTTCGGCTCTCGGCAATCGTTCATCGTTGTTCGTAGATTGAATTACACCACGTTACAGCTGCGGCGCGTCTGGCAGACTTCAAATTTCCGTCTTTCGGGTTTGATGTCCCAGTGGTCACGAGTCGACACCGATAATAAAATGCTGTTTGGTGGATGATAATCGTGCTTTCATTGATTTACACTCGCGTCTGAGACAGATCACAAATAGAAAGTTTTAAATGAGCAATTTATGACTACAGACGAGAAAGAACTTGAAGTGGAAGAATGTCACAGAAAGGGATGCTGTCTACCACTATTACTAGAAGGTTGCTCACCATAGCGGGCTTCGCTGGGTATCTGCTCCAGCTGTCCGTACAGTAGAGGGAGAGGAGATGACGCAAGACACTTAGACAATTAAATATTAGTTTCAAGTTGGGCATTCACTCCACCTTTTACTTACTGTGTAATAAGTAACAGATGCCAGCGTTCCGAGTCAGGATCTGAGTGTTTAGTATGGTCTTGAAGAAGGGTTTATCGGGATCTACATTGAATCGGCACGTCGGGCACGTTGTTTTCTTTGGCCGCGCCCACGAGAACAAAGCACAAGGAAGACATGAGAGCATGGTGGTACAATGGTCTTGGGAAGGGATCCTTCAGGCTCTGCGGGATCAGTGGCACCGGATTCAGGGTCGGTTTCTTGTCCACGATCGGAAATAGCATAGCTGAAGGTCACTGCACTTGATAATTGGTGTGCCATCGTGATGCCGCTTGAAATGACAGGTCCTAGCGAGCTCAAGCGTTCAAGTTGTACCAGCTGACTTTGGAACCCAGACGAGAACCAGATACGGAGTGCCTGCAAGACCCGGAAAAGCTAGAACTGTATCACATGCAAGGCATGAAACGGAACGCCGTACGGCTGCCAGCTTTGAATGGATGGACTAGTATCTACGCGTTCTGGTTCGCGAGATGAATCAACCTTGGTCTTATCCCGATGCGAAAATACATTCTATAACCACTGCTAGGATCCTCGCTGTCGAAAAAAAAAGCCATTCGTTCTGAACAATGAGAGTCACGTAGTATGCGTGGGCATGTGATAAATGACGTCGCGGGTACGAATTTAACGGAGAGCCGCCGCGCGTATAAATGTCACCTGTACGGTCTCCTATTTCTCACCCTTACCCCAGCTATGGTCCCCGGGATAGAAATTCACACTCGAGTCGCCCAGAAAGCGCAGGCGGCGATCTTGACCGAGGGTGCTCTTCAGTTTCTGGTTGCTCTCCATCGAACGTTCGATGGGACTCGTCAGACTCTTCTCGCCGCTCGTGAGGCACCCAAGCGCGTTTTGATGCCGGTGCACCTTTCGACTTCCCCCCAGAGACGGCTCACATTCGCGCTGAACCTTCGTGGCATTGTGTCCCTCCTGGTCCTGGCTTGGAGGACAGACGTGTTGAAATCACCGGTCCAACGGACAGGAAGATGGTCACCAATGCCCTGAATAGTGGTGCCAAGACATTTATGGCGGACTTCGAGGGTATGCACGTTGCTGGCTCTTCCCATCTCATACATCTGATCACACTCACGACAGACGCGACTTCGCCGACCTTCAGTGCTATGATTGAAGGTCAGGTCAACCTTCGAGATGCGATTCGCAGACAGATTGACTTTGAAGCAAATGGAAAACGATACCAGCTCTCGCCGAATCCCGCCGTTCTCATTGTGCGGCCCCGTGGTTGGCACCTGGAGAGCCACGCATCACTGTTGACAAGACCCCTATTTCGGGTTCCTTGTTCGACTTTGGTCTCTTTTCTATCATAACGCAGATGAGCTCGTACAGCGAGGCGTCGGTCCCTATTTCTACCTTCCGAAGATGGAGCACTATCTGGAAGCCCGCTGTGGAACGACGTTTTCCTTTTCGCTCAGTCTTACATTGGCATGCCTCACAACACGATCAGAGCAACAGTTTTGATCGAAACCCTTCCTGCTGCTTTCCACATGGAAGATATCCTTTTTGAATTGAGGAATCACTCTTCGGGCTAAACTGCGGCGGTAAGTCCCCTTACTGACCACGCTCCACCCTTCGTTGGAAGCTTACTATAGAATATAGATGGGACTACATCTTTAGCTTCATCAAGAAACGCCGGGCCGACAGGAATGCTATTCTTCCTGACCGTAAAGATGTTACGATGGAAGTCGGCTTTATGGATGCCTATGTCCGGCTTCTGATTCAAACGTGTCACAAGTAAGCGTTACAGTTTAGAGATATAGTAATCGCTTACGAGAGGTCAAAGGCGTAAGGTCGCTGCCATCGGTGGCATGTCCGCTCAAATTCCCGTTAAGGGTGATGAAAAGGCAAACGAAACAGCGATGAACAAGGTCCGCGCTGACAAACTTAGAGAAGTCACCAATGGCCATGATGGTACTTGGATTGCTCATCCACTCATAAATAAAATCGCCCGCGAGATCTTTGATCGACACATGATGGGCCCCAATCAGGTCCGTACTCGTCTACTTCTCTGTTCTATTCACTGAGTACCACTGTGCAGTATCACGTACGACGTGAGGATGTTCGTGTTGCCGCCGCCGACTTGCTCAACACAAAGGTACCTGGAAGGGTCACTGCTGGGGGTGTCCGTTCGAATATCTCCACTGTGCTTGCGTATGCAAGTGCATGGCTCGGTGGCAATGGCTGCATCCCGTTGAATCATCTTATGGAGGACGCTGCGACTGCTGAGATTACGCGCATTCACTCTGGCAGTGGGTTCACTACGGCGTGCGTGACGACACCGGTGAGACGATCACCGCAGAGTATGTTGGTAAGCTCTTCGACGCTGTTGTTCCTGAAGTCCGGAAGGCCGTGCCGGGGCTCAAAGACGAGCATCTGCGCATCGTCGCCAAGTACCTCAAGGATCAGATCAGTCGACAATGGCCTAGCGAATTTCTCACTAGTGACTTGATGCCATATCTAGCGGCCGCAGATGGTGTTCCGGCGAGCTGGCAACGCAGCGTTTGTAGTTGTCGCATTCTCGGGCTGTACTTGTACGTATTACACGTCCGTAAATTCCAATGAATCTTTTGGATGAGCGCAGACGTGATTGAGTGGAGTGATTGGCTGATTCCAAGATGACTGTCTCGTAGTGCTTCTTCTATCAAGAAGTTCATACTCTGATACAATACACCGGGTTCTGGCCTTGACCTGATACATTTCTATTCAGGCTTTTTGAACGTCGACCACTATCCCTTCGCGCAAAGCGCGGCTATACGGACACATCTATACAACCGAGTTCCATCAGTCCTCCTTACTGATTTAGATGATTTCTCGACCAACCTCGTGCGCGGCATCTATGATCGCCTGGTCCTCGACGCCTTCAACACGCAACGCGACTTTCAGACCATACCCAGCATGGCCCGTGGGTAGCCCAAGAGCGACATCGGCATGTACCACAGCCTGCGCTACACCTTCCTTCTTGCCTTGTTTCGCCGCCGCGGCTTGGATGGCGCCGAGGAAACATGCTACACTTTTTTTTATAGTTTTGCGGTCGAACAGGGACGATTCAATTCGACATACCAGAGTAACCCGCGGCGAAGAGCTGTTCGGGATTGTGTCCCACATCACCGCGCCCGCCGATTGCTTTGGGACCGTCAGTTTAAGATCGAGAGGAGCTGTAGCGTCAGTGGGCGTAGAGGATATGGTGCCGTCGCGACCGCCGCCTGTCGAAGTCGCGGTGACCTCGTACTACATTGAAAATGTGGTTTAGGGAGACATGAGAGGTTCGTAAGACTGGGGTTCCTTACGAGAGTTTGCTTTAAAGTGATGAGCGTGCGGATTGTGGAGCTACGAGAGGGTAGCGAGGAAGTCGTTGAACGTAGAGTTGGTCGCAAAAGTGTTCTGGTGACGAGAGAAGACATCGTGGTGTGGAAGAACGTAGACTTTCGGATGCGTTCATGTTTCCTAAGCCAACCAATCGGAACGCACTAACCCAGTCGGGACGCTTACTGGCCCTGCAAAGGGAATACTGTACTGTATCTCATGTATGACTTAAGCCGTGTAAGCAATATACAATGTTACAAGGGGAGAGAAGATACGAAATGCTTGTGCCGTGTCGAGACACCTCTATACGTCTACAGTATGTACTGTACGGATGTCACCGCGGTTCACTGTAGCTATGGCAGTTTTCGGGGTCTTGTCACTTGTTCAGTACTTCCGGGGGCCGTTGCGCCAGGCTTGCAACGAACTCCCGCGCAATAAATGTCTGCTCTCCGTCTGGTCTCCTCTGTTGTCCGACGTGCCCCGCGTTCTTCTGTCTTTGGCCGTCGCGGGTATGCTGCCGAAGCCTCTGACAAAATTAAACTTTCTCTCGTTCTCCCGTACGAGGTGCGTATATATGCGCTCATCCTATCCGCTTGCTGAGCTGTCCATAACTCCCGACATTACAGGCAATATTCACCTCCACAGACGTCGTGCAGGTCAACCTCTCGGCAGCCACCGGTGACATGGGTATCCTCGCAAATCATGTACCATCTATCGAACCGCTACGCCCCGGCCTCGTAGAGGTAATTGAGAGCGCTGGCTCGTCCAAGAAATGGTTTGGTGAGGTCCAGTCATCCTTGATATCCACTCCCTCTTCTCATATCGACATGATCCGCTAGTATCCGGAGGCTTTGCGACCGTGCATCCCAATAACATGTTAACCATTAATGCGATCGAGGCGGCTCCGCTCGAGAAGTTCTCATCTGAAGTATGTACACCGTACGTTATGCGTCAAGCGAATTCGAGGTGACAATTTTATTTTCAGGCCGTACGTGCGAACCTACAAGAGGCCCAGAAGGTGCTGAGCGGCAACGGCTCGGAAGAGGACAAGGCAGAAGCGCGCATCGAAGCGGATGTATATGAAGCTTTGCAGCATGCATTGAGTACAAAATAATACTTCAACGAACCCCTAGCTGTGTTCACATAGAATTAAAAGTAGCCGTGTTAACTTGGTGTGGGGAGTTGAAAAACGTTGTGGAATTGTGGTTGTGGCGGCGGCGTGAGTACTATGACGGCTGGAGGTTCCGTCATGTCGTCATGTCATGATGGCACGTCGTGTTTGTGGCCCCGTGTCAAGGGACATACGGAAACGTGAATACGGCGACCAGTGTTCCCATCGAGTGTCCTCACTCCCAAGCTACGACAATTGTCGTCGCCGCCAGCGGTTTCCTCTGAATCCCTTATCGCCCAACCTATACAGTAGCTCGTACTACCAGCTTCAGGATGGGGTCGATATCGGCACCTGCGCCACTACCGCGGTCCTACGACGACCGCGCAGTCTTGCAGCTCAATCCTCTGTGTGATGCATTCTTCGCGCGAAAGCTAGAGCAACGGAGACTTGACAAGGTACAAGAACGCACATGGATCGCAAGCATCGCCCGTGATGTCCAGAGCAATGAGCATTCCGTACGTTCCTGCCGCGCGTCCTTTCCTCCTTTCTGCTCAACTTGGGGACCATTCCGTTCCGAAGGCTGGTGTCGCCAAACGCTGGCTCCAGGCTATCTCCGCATCCGGAAAACAAAATTGTCGGAATTTTGCTTTGCCGCTGAACGTCGACACGGCCCAGCTCTTTGTTCACTTTTTCTGGCTCATTTATACGGAAGATCGTTCCAGAGCGAAAAATTTGCTTGCCATTTCGCGTCGGGATTGGGGGCTGGAAGGATATTTGTACGAATTTACCGTTAGCAAGTATTTGGAATCTGCGGATGGTCCCATGCTTTCACCTACTGGTGTGCCCAACTGGGTTCCTAATGTGAGTACGAGTTCGATCCTTAGGATGATGGCAAACAAGGAATATCAATTGACCTTTCTTTCTAAGGCAATACCATACAACACCTGCAGAAGCGCAGCACGCAAGCGCAGCATGCTAGGATCTACCTCGTCCGCAACCACTGGTCGGCTCATAGAAGTGCAACCGAGCTTCAAGAAGAAACGCTTGCTGAGAAAAAAGACAAGACTGACTATTAGGATAAAGAATCCTGCGTTCAATCGGGGAGAGGGTGTCAAATCAGACATGAGTGAGTGGACTCGGTGTATGCGAGGAGACACCCTCATGTTCGTCGCCCCAATCTTATGTTGAATAGACGTCGAGAGTCCGAAGGAGGCCGCTTCAGACCGGAGAGGGATAACCCGGGGTAACAAGAGAAAGGTGAGCGTTTCACCTTTTCGCCACCTTTCTTTCGTGTCATCATTCGATCAAGCTCGGACACGATGATTCCAGGCCTCCCAGAGAACGTGCCGCTGTGCTCGCGCCTCGGCGAAGGAGTGGGAGGCGACTCACTGTGAAAATGAGCCCTCAACTTTTTGAAACACCACAGCTGGTATCTGAACCGCCTGTCGAGTGTGGCGGTTCCCTCGATCACCCCAAATGCCATCGACCTTTCAACGAAAAGCCGAACGAGCACGATCGTGTACCGAGGGACACCCTTCTAAAGTTGCCTGGACGCAAACGTAGACGAAAGCAAATGCCCACTCCTCTTACTGGGCTGGAGTTGAGTGTCTCACCGCCGAATGTAACGGACTCTGCTCCGGCATCGACACCTGAGACCCGACAGGCTGTCGCGGTTCCATATGGTCCGGAACCCGACAAGTTATCGAATTCAAGTCGGATTCCTGATTCAGCGACAACATGGCCTCAATTGAATCTTGTCCTGCAGGTGCTAACAAGCGAACGTCGAAAAAGTGTGTGACGACCCCGCGCTCTCGAAAACGGCAGTCCCTTCCATCGTGCCTAGTCGCCAAGACACCACCTCCTGCGGAAATAACCGGTGGTGGAACTATCGCGGAGCTGGATCGTGACATGACTCACATTGGAGCCAAGGCGTGCGAATACCATGTTGGTAGCAGCACCCCTGCATTTTATACTTTTGATAGAGTCACAAGAGAATATCCCGAAGATGAGAACGATCTTCACGATTGTACACCAACCGAGTGTCGTAATATTTCGCCTATTGTGTTGGAGAAGGTGCCAGCGGTCCAGTTACCACCTAAGCCGCGGCTCCCAGTTAGACCTCCCATTTGGGCCCAGGTAAGGCGACTTGATTACAGGAAAACTGTCGGTTATATGGTCTCCAGTCTCGACAGGAAGTATGCGAGTCCCTTGACGCGTTCAGAAGCTTTCAAGGTGGCGTCTATCATGCCAACGACGTCGTTAAAGGGTATCTTCTCGGGGCCCATTCCTCTAGGTCATTTCACCTGCTACCTCATGCCTTCTTTCACCTGACGAGTTGTTAGCCGCGATATATTCCACCACGATGGGAGACTCATTATCTCGCACGGGTAAGAGGATACACCCTCTAAAACATTGGTGGGTGTTGAGGTAATGAATTCTCAGTGGCGGAAAAGCAGAAGCTGTGCGTTCGAAGCATGGTCGCTTGGAGATTCAAGGGCCAGAAGACCAGTTGGAGGACGACCGATCCGTTCGTGCTCTACTCAACAACTACAGAACCGGAAGGCCACTTGTTATATTAGCTGACGACCATTATGTGCTATTCCCTTTTGATCTCGCCGGCGGCGGATATACGTATGTTGTGCTTGGGCTATATTGGATCGCACATGCTTGGGGTCAGTGATACGTCCCGGTTTCGTGATAGGGCTGACTCTCTTTCCTCAGCGGAGCTCCAGCAGGTCGATGAGAACCATAGCGTTGTTCGGTATAAGTTTGCGTTCCAGTGGTGCGACGGACAAGGTGATCCCTGGTGGGCACAGGGCACAGAACCAACTCCAACCGTCACACAGGCTAGAAGCTTTCTACCTCGCGATTCCCAGCCGGGTATCACCGTCCCGAGGAGCAAGGGAACTTGACACCAGGCAGGTGTCTATAATTATTGTCACCTTGAGCTATGACACTAAATGTCACACAAGATCGCCAAGATGGATCCGCTTACTGTTGCCCATGTTGTCGGTCGAGTTCACCATTGGTTTACCAGGACGTTCCTATGTGCCTTAAGCCACGTTGCCTAGCATTCTGGAGAGTTGGTGGTGAAGACCAGGTAGTGGACGACACAGCAAATACTGCGCCAAGCCAGCACATCTTGTCGTACAGTACGGCGCTGCTACGCCTTCGACCTCCAACTCATATACCAATCTCTGCGGAGTCTCTTTGTCCTCCGTTACCTGACGCCAGAAGCGCGACGCCGCGTCCCTTTGCTAAAGGAATACATTGCCGGGACTGCGGCCGACTCTCCACGAGGTAAGCACCACCCGAAACCTTCTTCTCCAACTCAGCCAGCCTCTAGATTTAAGTGGGAGGACTTAGAGTGTAGTCACTGTCATGTAGGTTTGCGAACACATTTGATCGTGCAGTTCATAATGTTATCGATAGCGTATATATAGGGCGCCCCCAATTTCTTTCAGTCACAAGGACTTCTGGCTTCAAGAACAAGCTTTGAAATTCTACCAGCACCGTATAGCAGGGGACTCTGGTCAGGCAAATATCCATTTGAGCCTCGTGCAGGAAGACTGAAGGAGCGTCGACAGGGATTGTGATCAATGGAATGGAGTTCCGATCGCGAAGGAGTGGCTCTGCACTCCCCTACGTTCAAACATTTGACCTGCCTTATAACAGGTATGTACTGAGGTCATCAGTGTCCAGTCGCCGACGCCAGACTAACTTGGTTTCAGAGGACGCATACATCTAATCCCTGGCCACCCTAGTATCAATGGACGTGCCAATGACTTGTTTCGCGAATATCAGAATCAAGCTGCCACGGGCGAAATCCAATTTCGTCGGTGGCCACTCCGAGCGGTCAGTTTTGTCCCTTTGATCGTCACCACACCCGCATCCTGATTGTTTGCAGCACAAATGTATGGGTTTTTGCCGTTTCATGTAACTCACCTTTTCAATGACCCCTATCAGGCAGAGGACAACTGTTATCGAATTACTTTCACAAAATAGTATGGATTGGCATATGCAGTTGACGCTCTGAGATTGCTGATTCTAAACTTGTGAATCTCCACAGCCGGCGCTCCTTACCAGGTGTGATGCATGTCCTGCGTCGTATAGGCGAAGAGATTGACCTCGAGGCAGTATATCGGAGGGGCAGAACGAACGACCCCTCTGAAGGATGGTGCCGGAGCGGTGCTCGGCGCTCTGGATCTGATCAGACATCGCATCGCGACGGCCATGGAAAGAGACATAAATTTCAATGAAGTCCTCAGCGCTGCCTATATGGAGAAGCAGAAAATGGCTGTGAGTAGTTTCTATCACTTTCACTTACGACAATCGACGACCTCGACGGACATGATAGTTCCACAGCGACAGTGAACGTGGTCTAGGCCCCGTTGTCGCCTCGCTTTCTCTGGGTTCCGTCGCAGAGATGCATTTCCGTCTTCACGCAAAGTATGCCGATACAGAAGGTCACAGAAGGGTTGCAATGAGCCTTGTCCTGAGACATGTTGGTGACATGAATATCCACTTTGAGCCGTATTTCACTCGTGATTTTCTCAGGGCGATGTCCTGGTTATGGAAGGTGCTGGCGTGCAAGAATACTATGAGTAAGTCCTAATCTCTTCTGCTCTACTTTGTTTAACACCTATCTAGACATGCAGTGATTCCTAAAAATTTCCGTATAGTAGCTACAGCTCGCCTCATTTCACCAGAGAATTACGAGACCTGAAGGATGAACTTTTAATACTTTCTACAATCGTGAAACGTTTATTAACTAATTCGCGTATGGTATCTTAGCTAAGAGTTCCATGCGTACGCTATACCCTAGAATTTAGAGATAGTTACGATCTTTGTTATCTTTGTTTTTGGCCAGGGGGAGGATACGGCAGGGCTTTACCGCGTGTACTAGGTGTACGATTCTGCTCCTGTCCTTGTCCGGGATTGAGCGGTTGAAGCGGTTGGGTGTCCCCCTTTGAAGATCAGAGAATTGACATTTGCCCGCGGCCAGAACTATGTGTTCACTCACAGACACGCTTTGTTTTTGCTTGGAATAAAACGCAAACAGATCGGCAATTTGTTGCTCTAATAATTGTCGCTCCCGCTGAAGACGACTGACTTCCTGAGTGGAGATCAAGACTTCTCGCGTAAGTTCTTTCTTGAACTCTTCAACATGGACTGGATATTGAGCATTACTTGATGGTTCGTGACGAGGTAATGGTGAAGCTTACTCTGGACGTTGATCGCAGTGGCTTCTTTCATGGCTTCAACGAATCTGAGTCGCTCGCCACGAATATCATCTGAGAGCTCTAAATAGTATGAGCAATTTATCATGACGCAAAGAACTAGGGATGCCTTGCCATTTGCAAGGGTGCGCAACATCCTCTCCTGATCTTGTCGCTGACGTTCGATGACTCCTAATACCGACTCTGTAGCTGAGGGTACCTTTGGTCAGATTCCAAGCCCGAAAACTGACGTTTATAGGTATACTTACTATATGCGCTTCGCATCTCGGCATTCTTCCGCATATCCTCGTTGAGTGCAGCAACCAGACCGTTCATCGTGCTGAGTAGGTGTGCAGAGTCATGCTTCCGCCGCTGGCTGTCTGCGGTCAGCATTCGCATGTTTTGTAGCAACGTTGATGTCGCTGTTTGGCCAGCAGCACTTGCGTCCCCTTCTGTGTCACCAGGAAGCTCGTCAATATCGCCCAGCGCTTTGCGCAGCCTTTGTACGTCATCTGCGATAGCTGCTATCTGTGCTGTCCCGCCGTTTACGAATGTTTCGAGCCACTTGATCGCTCGGTGAGTCCGAAAAGTCGCATCTAGGCAAGACTCCGCGCTACGCACCGTGTTGAGCTCGTTCAGATAACGCACGCTTTCCGCTTGCTGCTCCATAAGTTGCATGCATCTTTCCTCGTCATTAGGCAGAACCTCCATGAAATTTTGTGTCTGGCTATCGCGCACGCTGGCCTTGGTGTTGTGCAGTGTCGACTCGTGAGGCTGGTCAGATGTTGGTTTAGCAACCTGTCCTCCTGATCCAAGGTGTTCCGGCGGAATTGAATCCTGCATGGTCGTTAAGTATTCCGCTAACTGAAACGTCACAATGGACCGTACCTGTGAACTCCCAAACTGTGGGCCCGTCGGGAGTGGCGCAGCATTCGACCCCTGGGTAGATAACTCTAATAATAATTCAAGTTGGTGACGAATATCCGATAAGTCCGCATGTTCTGCTTCAGTGTCGTGACTGGTTCGCAGAAATCCAGATGGTTGTCCCCCAATCACGGTGTTCGAGTTGTTGCTGTTCCTCAGGATTTCCTGGATCTCTTCCAGCGCCTGAAAGATCTGAGTTTGGTTACTTCGAAGTCCCTCGTCAATGGAGGCTGCCACAGTAATGTTATCGCGCTGTTTCGCGTCCAAGTTTGCCAGTGTGTTCCGTACATCGCCTACCACGGTGTGTATTTCTGCTAGCTGTTGAAAATCTCGCTCACGTCCAGCAACGACAACGCGCACGTTGGCTGCGGCGTCTCGCACGTCGTTCTGAACAGCTTCCAGCTGGCTGTTTAGCTCTGCCGTCTTGATAAGCTGTCTCTCCGCGTGTACGTCGATGACATCGAGCAGTGCATCAATCGTCCCATCCGCTTGGGAATCGATGAGTGTTGCAGCTGCGGATGAAGAAACAGATCTTTGGGATGCGCCATGGCGGACGACTTCCGAGTCGCGTGCGCGCATCTCGTCGCGGAGACGGAAAGCGGACTTTGGCCTGAGCGGCAGTGTCGAAGGGTCTGGGGCGACCGAAACCGGTGAGTCAAGGCGAAAATCCGAGCTACCCAGAGAAGAGGCCACTTCAGACGACCCAGGGCTCATTGATTGCTCGGTAGTAGGAGATAGTCCGACAGAGTTGATGTGGCTGCCAGCATCGGCCAACCCCGAATCTACCTTCACGCTGTTGCTTGTTGGTTCGTGTGGTAGAAGTGTCGTGACAGTAGGGGATGCAAGTTGGTCGGAATTACGTGAAGAGGAGTTACTCATAGTCGGATGACGCTGTATCTCTGCGAGACGTTTGCGTACGACAGAACGGCGACTAAGATTGGCGATAGAAGGGCTATGCGACTGAATATGCAAGGATTGTGGGGAGGCAGGCAAGGGCTTATCCTTTGTCAAGGGGGAAACGTCTGGATCCTTTCTCGATGCATCAATGGGACCTCTCTGAATAGATGTGGTTTCGCCAGGGGACTGTGGCTCACGTAGCGATTCGTTCCTTGCGTGTAACGAAGGTGCTACTGGGCTGGTTGTGTCCGAGAATAAGGCGTCCTCGGACAGCAGGAGAAGTTCGCGGGTCCGAGATTCTCGTGAGTCGGTGAAGGGAGTTCCTTGTACTGAGACCTGCCGAGTCACAAGATCGGGTACGGGAGAGCTACTGATAGGAAGAGCCGGTTGGGGAGAGTCGATTCCAGTATCAACCGAGATGGAGCCCTTGATCTCCGTTTTCGTTCGTTCTAGCAATTGCTTGTCTTTGTTCCGCAAGATCGCGTCCCTTAATCCAGAGTATGAGTTTCTCGTCGAGGATGGCCACAGAATCTTACCAAATAGCGCTAACCCATGCCGCCCTGTCTTTCACAGTTGGGGCGCAAAGCGGCGGTTTTCCTTCCCATCAAAAACTAGTTCGAAACCTTGGGATCCGTAGAGTTTTCCATGGCGGGTAGAAGGGCCCTTTGTTCTGCACCGATTTCTCCGGGTGCCAGCGACTTAACGTCCATGCACGCGCGCAGCGAGACAACAGCTGTGCTTTGAATCCCCTGCGTGGTAGTTGTTGTAAGGAGTACATGCGACCCGTGGAGCACTGCGTCGCAGGCTATCCACACAGGTAAAATCGATAACGACGAGGATGCTGGTATACTGAGGTGGAGGAGTGGACCCATATGTAGGGAATGCGTCGGTGAAGTGCAGATCCTAGATCCCAAACCGCCGCTGTCGACTGTGAACGGATCTGGCTCACGCTCCTCTTCGCTGGGATTTGACGGCATGTGTTTATGGAGAGAAGATGGCTCTGCGATTGGAACGATGTATGACTCCGGTTTCTCCTTTCCGAACCGTCTTCCTTTCTTGAATACGGACAATAAGTTCCGGAACGACTGGCGTAGAGGAGAGGTCTTCTTCTCAGCTCTGGCCGGAGGTGTGGATAGGTCAGTGCCTTCCAGACGGGGGCGGACAGGTGTGTTTCGGGTCCCATGCGCTGACCGGGTCCTTGGGGAATTATCAGCGTTCATAGACTCGAACCGCTTTATGAGCTCCTTGGTGGAACGTCGCCGTCGTACATCGTTTGGACCTGAATTGTCCTTCAATAGCGGGATAGAGAAGTATTCCTCATATGGCTCGGGACCACTGTTCTGTGGCGAACGGAACTCTGGGGGCTTTGGAAATGCACCAAGAATGACCCCTTCGTGACGAGAATTGTGTGAAGATGGAGAATGTGCCCGGACAAAGGACCTATTATTGTCGGGCATAGACCTCGGGCCCAAGATGGCAGGTTTGCTATTTTCCTGGGACGTTGGGCCTTCTAAAGGAGTAGGAAGGTACACTGAGCCAGTAGTACTGGTGCCACGCGTCATGGGGCGAGAATAAAGCGAGTAGATCTCAGAAACGTTATCCATTGCGATACAATGCGGGCGTTTGTGTGATACCGTTGTGTCGAAGGCCACATTATATGTACGCAGGCCCACGATCTTGCCTGAGAGCCCAGCCTGGACGCGCCTGAATTGCAATTGCAAAAAGCCGTTGGCGGCACTGGACACGGTGTCTAGCACTTTCGAAAGAAAAGTTTCCCGCCATCCTGTGCTTGAACGAAAATTTTAATTGAGAGATAACGAGAGCCTGAATGGGACGACAGAAGAAGGGCTTTTGACAATTGAGAACAGGCCCGAGGCCGCTTTTGGGAATCGTGGGAACGTGGACGCCTAGAAATTGAACATGTGCGCACCCCAGGCTTACATCGTCGGGAATCTATGGACTTCATCAGAAACAATATGGTGAATCATCTGACGATACATTTTTTCTGGTTGCTGATTTGCATACCACTGGCAGCCCGACTTCAGCCCGTATGCAACTGCCCTGATTTCCCAAGTAGTCGAAGTAACAACTCGGCATACGAAGACCTTGTGCCAGTCTGTATACAGAACGTACGGCTCATTTCATGTACAAGCTATGTATTGAAATATCCCTAATGCTCGGAAGATGTACCATGGAGTATACGGAACTCGACGCGCTCTCTAATCTTAACTCTCTTTCATTGCTTTCTATGCGGGGCTGGCTCTACGTGTGTCCAATAATCCTGCCTTTACTCAACGGATGCGAACACTTTACTACTATGCCGCGTGAGTCTATACACCGTCAAACTCAGGCGAATGTACTGAAATTCTCCTCAACTGCCGTCCCGGATTCTTCAATGCCAGCCCGGTTGCAGAGTGGGGGCCTTCCACCTTCAACGGCCGTTGGACGGCTTCCTGCTTTAGGGTGAGCTCATGACTGTTCATGTCACCTTCCCTTCATCAACCCCATCACCTTAGTTGGAACACTTGGAATGCGCATCGTTGTGGTAGCAATTTTTTTTGTCCTTTTCCCTGCGTATAGCTGAGGGCTACTTGCAGCTATTTCTGAAGACAGGGTTCTTGGTGCCGCTCAGGCATTTGTCGGCCTAGGGTTGCGGGAAGCTGGCTATGAGTACGTTAATATTGATGTATATGTTTCTTCCTGTAATTTGTCACCGTATCCTGACCACATTGCAGGACTGCTGGGCTCTGTTGGATCGTGATCCCATTACGAATGAGCAGGTGCCTGACCCATTAAGATTCCCTAATGGAATCAAAGCTCTGGCCGATCGGATCCATTCCATGGGTCTGAAAATAGGCATCTACAGGCAAATGTTGCTTACCGTTTAGGTTCTCTAATATCCTGACCGCGAAATAGTGACGCTGGCAGCAAGACTTGCGAAGGATATCCCGGTTCTTTGGGTTACGAAGATGTTGATGCTGCTACTTGGGAGTCTTGGGGTATTGACTGTGAGCTCACGACATCTAACATGTGTTCTCATCTGACACCCCCCACGTAGATTTGAAATACGGTAAGTTAGGCACGCGACTGGTAATTTAGTATATGAAGACAATCTTTCCTCAGACAACTGCAACGTCCCTGAAAACTGGACTGATACTAGCGTAAGCTCTTCGTCATTTTCTTCAGTGCTACTAGGAAACCGGTAACATAACTACTTCTTCATACGTAGGTCCCTCAAGGAGATTGGTAGTGAGTCCTATTTATAATGCGCTCTCAGCGGAAGCTCAGAGGCTTCCATAGCAACTCTAACTCGTCCATCCGATTCCGCGCTATGGGGTGAGCTCTCTACTTCACCGTCTCACTAGCCGCCTTCTCCGCCAACATGAGTGGCGAATGTCAGGACCGCGATCGCTAAGAATGACCCGCCAATGCAATTTAGCCTCTGCATCTGGGGCGAGGCACATGTGTGGACTTGGGGAGCTCGCGTTGTATGTTTTTCAAGGCCGTATTTTGCTTTTTGTTCAATCCAGGTCTAGGGTCACTCCTGGCGCATGTCAGGAGATTCAAGGTACGCAGCCAATGTTTTTTCTAAACCTTGGTCCGGCATACGATGACCGCACACCGATACTAGCCCAACCTGGAAGTACATCAAATCGATCATGAGCATAAATGTTGAACACCTCTCCTCGGTTGACTTTTTTGCGCATAATGATATGGATATGATGGAAATTGGAAATGGTAACTTGACGACCCAAGAGCAGCGTACCCACTTTGCCGTGTGGGCGTTCATGAAAAGCCCCATTTTGCTCGGCACTGACGTATGTCATTTTTCTTGCCATCCATGGTCTAACCTCGCTCAGTGCCATCATCGGACTCATGTGTAGCTCGCGGCCCTCAGTTTCGAGCAAGTCAAGATAATCACGAATGCGGAACTCCTCGCATTTCACCAGGACCATACCGTGGGCAAACCCGCCTTGCCCTTTGGATCACCCACAATTGCCACTGTGAACCCACCGCAATTCTACTCGGGCAGGTCTGTCAAGGGTATTCACGTATTTATTGTGAACACCAATGACAACTCCACGACGTTCAAAATCGACTTCGCCGATGTCCCGGGGCTGAAGTCAACCACAGTTTTTTTGCACGATATGTGGACATCGAAAGATCTGGGGACCTTTTCAGGCAGCCACAACATCACACTGACAGCTCACGATACCGCAGCATTTCTCGTTACATCCATCTGAGGACCGACATAGTCCCGAGCCGCCGAGCGTCGAAGTTGGATTATTGACGGACAGATACAGTACTACTGATACATATGAGGTTTGTTGTTCAACTACACAGAATGACCTATACGTAACGAAACGGTTTGTGGCCTACGCATAATGATACGACGAAATTTTTCCAGTGCTTGTTTTGAACTTAGCCCCTAACTGAGTCGATCTGGAGAGAAACATCAATAAACAAACGAAATTGCAACATGTGTCGTTGCAAACTGCTAACCTCTTCTTTTGTAATCGTTCGCAGTTCACCCGGGATAGCAACTTTCCCCGTTTCGCTTGCGTGGTCTCTTGGATGACACGAGAAAATGCGCCGCTCGTAGCAAGCCAGTAGCGGACCTCGCTAGGGACAACTTCGATTATGACTACACGAGGATCATTTTCGTCGCCTTTATGAACGTCATCGCCTAGATCACCATAATAGGCTCCAATACTATACAAAGATATCGCGTCAACAGTGTCAAGGTCGGTTCCGAGGGGCGTACGGATCACTCCAATGCTGTTTGATGATGGATCTATCCTCGATTACCTTGGCAATCCGGAATAACTTGCCCAGTGCGTCGCCGCCGTATCAAGGAAGCAAACATTGACATGACTATCATTCTCGAGTTCCTGGAATTTAGGGGAGGCGTTGTTCGCGAAAAAAAGGAGGTTGAGTTGGCTATCTGAGCCCGCTGTATATTGGTGGTCATGAGACGGTATATAAAGATGCACGTTGAAACTCACGACTGATTGGTGTCATAGCTCTCGAATGGAGATATCCATTTGAGGCGCGTGTTGTGAGCATACCCGTCTGGGCATCTCGAATAATCTTGTGGAGATCTGCCGGGTAATGCGTCTTGGTGCAAACATCACCCAAAAGAGGCACCTACCTTTAATCTTTTGTGTCAGGGTCACATCGTCATTCTGCGCGTTTGCGGTGTAAGGGTCAAGCTGAGCACTAGTAGACATGATAGTTTTGGTGATTAGCGAAAGACCATCTCATGGACTCTTTATAATGTCCACACTCCTATGATGCAAAACATGACGTCACAACAAGGTCACATGATAATTTAAAAAGGGATGTCACGTGTGTGTAACCGCACGGCATCCGCCGAATGTTAGCTCGGTGACTTGGCGCAGAATCGACAACGACATCTGGCAGATGACAGTGACAGCGACAGCTCCTTGTTTGTTGACCGACCACAGATAAGACTTGCGGTCGGATTGACTTGTATAACACCTACCGCCCTTCTTTTTTATTTTATTTTGGTGTTATGGTGATTACCGGGGTCATCGCGTCAATCGGTCTAGGAGGGCAAACGACGGTGCCGAGGACCTGAGTTGAAAGAACCGCCATGGAGTAATCGCGGAAGTTTATGCCCGTTTATGGTAATTTTTTCGAGTACTTGAGCTTATCAGGTGATCGTGGTCCGATCTGTGCTGCCGTCGACGCGATCGTGGTCAATAAATCTAGGGGCACCTTGGTTACCAAAGTTACGTTTCTCGAGACGTTCCTCTGTTATTTTTTTTTTTTTGAAACATTTGTTCAATGAAAGTAGATGAATTCAGAGGTCGACTGAAATGGTATAGTGAGGGGGGACTAGATTTTGCCGCGGAATAAAGACCAAATGTGCCAACTGCCAACCGAATTTTCGGTTGTCAATTCCGAGGACGGGGCGAGATGTCGGACATATCAATACACTATCTATCTTTGACTGCTTCTACGCGTTCCTCATCTTCCCCTCTTCCCTCTTCACCATGCGCTGGTTTTTCCACTCGTGCATTCGGGCCATTTCGCGTCGTGACGCTGTCCTCATCCTCATCGGCGCTGCTACAATACATGTATTATACACCCTATTGCCCCCTATCCACGAGTCCTCTTCTATCATTTTTCAAACCCGTCTCTCCTCTCATGACTCTATACCCTTCGTCCCACCATCTCGGAACCGTGGCGTACCATTGCCCCACCCGTTGAACCGTCGCTATCGCCGATACCTGACACCGACGATGAGATTCCCGAAACCGAACTCGTCAGTCAGCCGCTGGCTGGACAATTTTTCGCAACCTGTACATGGCTGAAGGCACTTTGTTCATCGTCACCACAAATCCAGACAAATTTCCAGACATCAAGTTCATGACCTCGACCGGTCTCTTTGCATGGAACACTCCAGAGAGCATCGCTGAACGAATGCCCACTTCTCGTGACATGTCTATCATCTTTCCCGAAGAGGCACGCTGGCGCTGGAAGGGAGATGATGAACCCGCCCGGATTTTTCCTATTCTGGGCTCCACCGTACGTCCGCTCACAACTGCATCAGGATTGTCGCTCATCAATCACTCTCATCAGTTTCTTTTGAATGATCCTGGTCAATGTGAGTTTTGACATGTTCTTTATCTCACTTCTGCGCTCAAACTTAATCAAGTCTTAAATCATTACTACCACTTTTGCGCCGAGCTCCTTTTCGGGGCTTGGGCGTTCTGGTATGGTACCTTCCATGACCGTCCTCCGCGTCCTCCGTCCCACCCCACCCGTGTCATCTTTCCCCACGCGAATCCCGACGAATGGCGCGATGGGCCTGGCATGAATTTCTTTTTTCTGCGATCTGCATGGCCATCCCTCACCGTCGAGACGCGAGCCGATTGGGATGACCGCGTGTCCTCGACCACACTCCATTCAGGCGAACGTAACGGCCGCGCGTGGAGGTTCGACACGGTCCTTCTCTCAGATCGTAGCGCAGCATTCCGTGCGCCAGAGTGTGGTGAACGCACACAGCGTACCGCCGCCTCGGCGATGAAAGGTGTCGTCGAGCGTGCCGGCCTCACGGAATTCCTCGAACGTGGATGGTGGGAGCCGGTGCGACGCAACGTGCTTCGCTTCGCCGGAGTCCCTCAACGCATGCTGGATATCGGCAACCGTGCATTCACGCGGACCGAAGGCGGGGAGTCGCTACCAGATGGCGGCGTTTCAGAAGTAGTAGTCACATACATTTCGCGTCAGCACGTGAAGAGACATCTGATAGCCGAGGATCACGAGGGCCTTGTGCTTGCGCTCACGGAGATGTGTGATAGGCGAGGTTGGGAACTTAACGTCGCATCTATGGAGCGTCTTTCGAAGGAAGAGCAATTAGCACTTGCGGCACGGACAACGGTAAGTGTTCCATGGAACCTCATCACCCTTCACTTTTTCTTTCTTTCTCATGGACCGCTTCCTTACGGCTAGTTTCTCGTCGGTGTCCATGGAAATGGTCTCACGCATCTGATCATGATGCCCATATCCCCAATTTCGACGGTCTTTGAACTTTTCTATCCCGAGGCTACGCGCACGATTACGAATGGACGACGCGAGCTCTGGGTATGAGACATTTTGCCGTATGGAATGACACGTACGTTTCGTTTGCATGTGACAAAGGATGATTGGTTGGAGAATTGACCACTTCCATGTAGCTCCACGACTCACCCCGAATGGACGTGGCCTAATTATCCCGAGGGATTCCAGGGCGAACAGATTAGTACATGGGCCTTATGTTGCTCAGCTCATCGAGAACCGGGCGGACGGTAATCTACCCTAAAAATCCTCGAAGTTGTGTGTGCGCACTTGCAGGACTTGAACTATTTTTGGACTGATACATATTGCTTCATTATGTCTTTTTGTCATTCGCTGCTCTGACCGCCTTGCAACCTATCATTAAACATAACATTTTGGGTCTACGTTAGTCAACCACTTGGGCTGGCTTGTGGTAAATAATTATTGCTACGATAGGGGTGATACGATGATCAAGTGGCGTGTTTATATTGCTTTGCCCGATCGCGCCCATCGCTGATCATAGCCGCCCTGTTGGCGCCGTCGCCACGTCACAAGTGAGACACCTTTTTGGGACTACCCCGATTGAGATTTTTATTTGTTGTGCTGTCTACACCATCATTGCCACAAACATCCGAAATCATACAACAGCACGAGTAAACATGTTTCCATTCAGTTGAGGCACAACACTTCGTACTCCTACGTTCCCAATGTCAGAACCGGACCGCAACTCAGAGTAAGATGTGATACGCACAGTGATGCGAACCTCCTCACCGCCAAATGCAAGGTGCGCAGCCGGAAGATGCTCCCCAATTTTTGCAACATGCGTACCATTGTGGTAGCTAACTCGGGCGATGTAAAGTGGGGCCCCGTTCGCCTCTCTCCCACCCTCTACGGGGCGCGCACCGAGTCGCTGGACATTCAGCTGATCCCGGAAAGGGAGCCACCGTATCGCTCGGGTATCGCCGAGGAGTACTTCGAATTTGTTGAACTGAATTCACCAGCTGCTGTTGAGTTTTTTTTTTTCCGGGGTATGTGATGAGAACGTCGTACCTCAACTACTCTGCCCCCATACCCGATAACCGCGCCTTCTTTGAATATGGGAGATGCTTTTCCAATCGCTATACATGTACGGAAAATGCGTCAAGAGGTGAGGCGAAAGCCATGACAGGACGTACGGAGGCCGTCTTCGAAATACGCGCGAGCTATGTAAATCGGGTTGTTATCTTTGTCTCTTCCGGCCTCTATAGCCCCGCGAGGAATGGACTCGCGTCCCTCGACGAGCACCCAAGTCGTGGGAGCGCGAGGGCCGTGCTTGCGGAATTCTTCGGTGCGTGCTTGAGACTCACGCAGCCATCCTTGCAGACCCCAGACGAGGGCTTGTTGCTTTGAGAGGGGCGAGTAAGACAAAAAGTCCCAGAAAGGTAGGCAGTCCAGCTCACCTCCTCCTTGGGCTTTTCCTTGTTCTCGTGCGCGTGCCAAGCGGCGTAGCCCGCGCCAAGGACGGCGACGCCTGCCAAAAGACCACCTCCAATCTGGAAAAGCGATAGGAGATATGGCAGGAAATCGGGATGGGGAAAGTCCCGCACCTCGAGCTGTTTCTTGCGATCGTCGTCAAGGTCCCACCATTTCTTCTTTTGCTCCTGCTGGGGGACATTTTCTTGCTGGTCTGGGTGCTGGTCATAATTGGTTGGTTGAGGTACGTCTTGGCCGTGGTAGTCGCCTTTGAAAGGCTATAAGGACCGTTTCCGAATATGAGAGAATAGATACTTTACCCTTATCATGTGGAGGGTTGTACGGCTCGTGATCTTGCCAGTCGCAGTCGGGGATACGACCCCATAGGGCAGGGACACGGGAGGGGCCCAGTCTGTCTAAATGGCACAATGAAAAATATATATATCAAGAGAATAGTGATCGATGTTGCTCACCTGTGAGGTATGCGGCTGAATTATTTTGTATCTAGCAGCTACGACAGGAGGTGAGGGTTGAATTCATGTTAGGACGATCAAGACTTGCCTTCGAATTCGACGATGTCGCCATAACAGTATGCAGTTCCGGGTTGCCAGGCAGAGACCGTCATTATGAGAGAGCTGATGGGGGCTCACAGGAGATAAATTGGTGCACTTTTATATAAGACATCCCTATCGACATCGATTGTGATAGTAGTGGAGTGGGAGTGGGGTTTACCATGACTGGTGCGGTAATTACATAATCTCAAAATATTCACGACACGAGGCCAAGGACGCGAGGCAAGGTTTAGTGGAGCCCTGCTGCAGCAAGGGCAGTGCGGCGCATGCTGGGCGTGTAGCTTCATCTTTTGGCTTCTTTCATATCGGCTTATGGACTCATCTCTATCGGTTCCTCGTTTGCGGGTCACCCGTCATTCGCACCATTCTCCTCTCGATGACCATCTCTCTCGCACTCCTACCGCTGGTCCCTCGCGTCTTCACGCGCAAAACGATGACAGTGAGGATACAGAGGCTACCCACGCGTTCCGGTTATCTCTACTCTCCCATCTACGTTTGCTGTGACGGAAAACACGCCTGCTGCCCGACTGCGCGCGCTCATTGCCCAGGTGCCAAACACGACATCCGTCTCACGCACGCAGCCCCTCCACGAGCCTCCTTCTTCACTCCCGTCCGATCGAGAATCAGACTTTGACCCTCCCCCGCGATGGGCTAACGCCTCCACAAACTCGGCCCGCGATAGTCTCAGGAGCCTGTTCGTTCATGCACTCCGCGACCCTGGGGATACCCCGCGGAAGAGTGCTCGAAGAAATAGCATCGACTCGAGCGAGGTGGAGGATAGCCCAAGAATAGATCGGGTCATGCAGGAAAGGTCGAGGAATAAGGGCAAAAGGATGAGCTTAAGTGATGAGGAGTCATCGAGTTGGTTTGCTATTCGTTCCCAAACTCATCTTGATAACCAACTTCCGTCTTCAGAAAGGAGCAACACGCCCGTTCCAACGTCGCCTACCGCTAATATGGAAGCTCTCAGAAATCGCATCCTGACCTCTCATGCATCCAAGCTCCCTGGTCAGCTTTTTACCCGAACCACCCACTTCTCTTATTCATAAATCATAAATCGGCAGAATCGATATCAGGTGCTTCTGATTACAGTGTCGACAATGTGAGCGAGATGCATGCTCCAGGGCATGGAATGCCAAGCACATCTATTCAAACGGTGCAGCTTTCTGCTCACCTCCACAGCCAGTCAAGTACGGCTCCCACCTTAATCTTCCCTTCAGTCTCTTATATCCCTCCTTCTAGACCTCCTCGACCAAGACTCGGAGATGCAGCGGGCTATGGGTGCTGCCGAGAGTTTTGATGGCGCTTCGACCAACCAAGAGCCGCCCCGTGCGTTTCCTATGTTCTCCATAGATAACATCTGTTCAATGGTCGTCACAGCCCCTGTCCCTCCGGCTTCCCAGATGGCCTTGTCCTCTCTGGCCGCTCGGCCGCGTTCCTCTCTCGCGCGCGCCGGATCTTTGACCGAGACAAAACTGACCGCAAATGCATCGCGTCGCTTGCAGAGGCCTCCGACCAGGCAAGAGAGTTACGATTCGAGTGAGTATTCATCCGAGCTCGAAAAGAGAATAGTTGACCGACCTGCGACAGCTTCAAGTGTAGGTGTAGCCGCGGAAAATGGTGCGATCCATCCTGACGCCATTGTTTACCTCCTGATCACCTTTAACTACCAGTGTCAAGTACTCCTAGCACTCCACCTAGGGAGCGTCGAGATAGCTATCATCACCACCGTGCCTCACACTCGCTAACCGGATCTCCATTACCGCAAGAATTTCCACGCCAGAGACACGACTCGATCCAAAGCGGGGGAAGCAGGTCGTCCTCGAGGGCGGAATCAAGTTCATCGGCTGCTGATTGTGAGTAGTGTCGCACCGACAGGAACTCGATCTGACTGTTTGTGGAGTCCGAGATCGCATGAAAGATACTGAGAAGGAACGTCAACGTGACCGCGAGCGAGCATGGAACAGGCCGGTCTCTCGAAGCATGTCACACACCAGCTTTGCCGGCCAGTCGACCAGTCCTGGTCCTGGTCACCCCAGGTTATCGTCAGACAGGTCACCTCACTCACGAGGGCATTCACGAACAGCATCACCAAGCGAATCGATCCGTAGCCAAGCTACAGAGGAGGGAGAAGAGAAGCATGAGCGCGAGCGCGAGCGTAATTGGGGATCCCCTCACCCAACACGGCATCACCATCCGGCGTCACCCATTCCCGGACCGTCTTCTTCGCGCTCGCGGACCCAAAGCACACAAATGAATGGCTCAGAATCTCATACCTACACCCAAGCTCAGAATCGTCATATCTGGCGCAGCCCTAGCCAATCCTCGCTGCATTCTGAGGGCTCATCTCGCGCATCGTCACCCGCTGATCCAGCTCACATACACCAGACCGCGCGCAAAGACGAGGCGGAAGCTCATCACGAGCGCGAGCGTAACTGGGGTTCGCGGCAACAAACATGGAACCACGCGCGTGTTCACAAACGAGCTGCGTCTCCGAACCCTGCCTTGTCCCACTCTCGCATCCGGACACAGAGCCTCGAGTCTGACTCTGTTCTTGCTACGTCAAACCTGACGCGGTTTCCAAACGGATCTTTAAAGAAACCTAACGGACCATCTTCGTCCGCGCTAGCAGAACACGCGTTCCCGCGCCATGCCGTGCTACCCTCCGAGGCAGACCAACCTCTCGAACCCAACGGAACATCGAGCTATCCAATCTCGACGTCTCCGCGCCCCAAACTTACGAACGGTCACGGGCACGATAGACCGGTTCGCGCACCTTCGCGTCTGCCCCGACCAGACTCTCCCTTGGCCCTAAGCAATGTCAATGGGGGGTCGAAGGAAACGGTGTCCCGCCAGAGTCAGCGCATGTTCTCCACCCTGGCTGGCAGTTCCCTCGTAATCGTCCGCGGCTTCCTGACTTCGAACCTGATACGACTTCGTCTGAGCGTTCTCCTTCTCCTGTACATCGGCCGACGAGTCGTATCGTTGGCTCTGCAAAGCCGAGCCACATCCCCGTGCGGCCACTAGGTCAGGTGCCGAAGGTCAAGTGGGATGATGATACCAAGGCGTTCACGAGAGGCCACAAACGCGCAACGACTGAGTTCACGGAAGCCAACGGCGCAATACCACCAAATGTACAATTCCAGCCTGAACCAGAACCGGAGCCAGAGCCCCAAGACGAATTGCTACGAGGTTTGTGGCGAGATCCCCTAATTTGACACGCGAAACTGTCTTCTTATGCCGCCTATTTTTTTTAGAGAGCGACGAAAGCATGCAAGACGCGCCAACGCCTGTAGTGCGCCCAATCGAGATTCCGCCAGTTGAGGTGCTGCACTCGACTTCTCCAGCCGAGAACCCGTCTGCGTACCCTGAACACGTCTCCGCAGGTGACGATGCCGGAACCTCCGCACCTTCGGTCGCGCCACCCCTCGACACGACACCCTCCTTCGAGCTCTCCACACCTCCCCGTCGCTCATCTTTTAACACTTCCAAAATTGAGTTGCAAACGCCCTCTCCACCAAAGGGCCTCCTTGAACTCCCTGGTCCACCTTCGTCTTCCGAAGATGACACAGGAGACATCAATATCTGTCTAAGAATGGTGGGCCGCTCAATCTCACCATCACGAAGACACCTCGGCCCCCCGGTGCGTGGGCTGCAACACCTGCACCTGCGCGTTCGCAGACCCCCCAGCCCACTTCATCTTCGTTTACATCAACCAAGCATTCGCGCGCCAGATCAAACTCGCTTCCCCAGTCTTCCGTTACAGACATTCGGGGATCTACTATCACGCCCTCCTCTGCGCTCCCTCTTGCAGGCACGCTCCCTGTACGAACTCCTGCACTGCCTGGGGGCTGGTTTTCGACACCTGGTTCACTTCGTCGGAAGGGCCTAATGAAAGTACGATTTGAAACCGGGACGTCAGACAGTGCCATTTCAGACGCAGACTCGGCTGCGAAGAAGGACGGGGTTGATTTACCGGTTGCCGACTGGGACGCGACTTCGCTCCCGAGACCAAGTCTGAATACCTCGGAGTCCATGTCTGAGCCCTCCTTCAACGACGTCAAGTCGTCTTCCCCTGCGCCCGGGTTTCTCATGTCAGCGAATGGTGGTAGCCAAGAAGAGGGCCACTCAACTTCGAATATTGCTCCAGACACTACTGGTGATTCATCCAGCGGATCGCCACCGCGCCGCAAGTCACGACGATCCCCTAGCGTGCGGCTGGTGGATGAATACGGGCGCGCCAAGGAGGACCCATTAATCACGCCCTCGCGAAAAGACGTGAGGGAACAGTCAGCATCCATGCGTATGCCCGGTGGTGGCCCACTCAAAACGCCTCGCAACGCCAGCGTGAGAATGCTTGACGCGATGGGACACGAAGTAGATGAGCCGTCGGAGCAGAACGACAGCGAAGACACGGTGACAGAAGTCCGTTACTCGCGCCAAGAGGCACTCCAGCGAATGAAGAGAGCCGTTGCGGAACTTCAGGAAGGCCTCAGCAGCGTGGACGGGTGAGTGGTTGTAGTTCCCCCTTGGGGTAAAGTTTGACGGCGGTTGATGTTCCCCACAGCTTAAGTAATGCGAGGGTGGACGACCCGCGATTGAGCGAACTCTACGATTTGTCAAAAACTGCACGCGACATGCGGAATCAGCTCACTTCGTCGCTGCAGCAGGCACAGTCTGCGCAGATCAGGCACAAGTATGGGTCCTTGAAAGAAAGCATGCGGAGGAGTCGGTTTTTGGTAAGCTCCCATGCTTACTTTTCAACAACATCACATCTTATCAACGCATGGTTCGTGTAGCCCAATTTCTTGCCAGAGCAAAGAGCGGACCCTGGAACATTGGTTATTCTGGATCTTTTTTGCTTCATTCAGTTCTTCCTCTTCTTGATTATGTATCGGTGTGTAAATTCCTGTCATATTTTTATTATTATCTGACTTTGAGCCAGCATGTCGAGGACTCACGCAAGACACCAGTTCCTCACCACATACTTCGACCCATTCTACGCTGACCTCCACCTTCACCTCAACAAACCGGATTACAATTACGACACTAACTTGTTTTCGTTCTTTCGTCGGTCTTCGTTGGAGCCCTCTTACCCCGAACTTCTGGGTATCGAAGGCCCGATAGAATACGTCAAGCGCAACATCGCCGATGTCGTTGCACGAATGCAACGCTCCATGTGGGAATCGTGGGGCACCAGTGGCGACGTTCGGGCGAAGGCTTGGCCACCTACATGAGACCATGTTTCCGTCCTCTTGCGATACCCTCCACCACCACGCACCTTTTAATCCTCGTATATACGCACAGTTTTGCTTAGCATTTGTTTTTTTGGCACTTTCCTGTTGTAATCGTCTATATTATCATTGATTAGCTTGGGCACGCGGGCACATGTGCGGGCACCGCCGGGCCGGATGGAGAGAACATTTGTTCCAAACCGGCGTTGTTCGTGAATCACAACCTCACATTAACCATGGCCACCAATGGCTCCTCTGCGAATTCGGCAAATATCATTACCGCCCTTGGAAATGCCTTCAAGGACCCATCTGGCGCGACTATGAGCAATGACCGCCTGGCTGCTGTACTCCTCCAGAACATGAGCCAACTAACGGACCTGGCAAAGCAGGGAAGCTCAACCACCAGCAGATCATGCAGGTGCGCCAAATAACAGCGTTCATGAAATGAGCTCACGATAACCCCATGAATGCGATCTTTTTCTCATGACAGCTCCGGGACTATGCAGACAAACACAAGCCCGCCACAACGAAGCAGGTATGTCTTTCTGTGTGTTTGTGCTTCGCGGCACATTCTTCATCATTCCTTCCTCCACATATAATAAATGGCTATCAAAAACCACCTCTACCGTCTTTTTTGCCTCTAGACTACGCCTAGCCCTCTGCCCCAGCCTGGCTTATCGGCACTCAAGACAACCGCGGGTGGGAGTTCGACATCATCATCATCGGCACCCATGCTGGCCGAAAACGCCATGTCAAGGACACGTACCCGATCAGCGCGACGTTGAACCCTACCAATCCTGGACCCGTCGCCTGGCCGACAGCAGCTGCGGGAAGACCGTCGCTCACGGGTGGCTTAACGGCAGGTCGCATAGCGGGTCCGTTTCTTTTTTCTCGCGCCTGTTTTCAGAACCTTTTTTTTGAAACGAGTTTTTTTTTGGGGGGGGCGCTGATTGTTTGTTGTGTGGTTTGGATGTAAAAAGGTACACCGTCGGCGTTGAAGAACGCGAGTGATGATACTTGGCTCACGGAAGAGGGTGGGTCCTCGCGACGCAAGTCGACTCCGGGCGATGCCAGCATGCGGCGGTCGATTCAGGACTTGGTCCTTAGCATCGATCCGAATGTCAAGATGAGCCTGAGGTCGAAGATGTACGTTCGCTTTATCGCCCCTTTTTTTTTTTTTTTTGGTGGCCACCAACGCTCGACACACTTCCGTTTCATGCCTTTTCGCGCTCATCTGCGGTCCCTCTTTTTTTTTGTGTAGCTTCTCTTGGATATTGCCGACGAGTTCATAGACTCGGTGACCAATTTCGGGTGTAGACTCGCAAAGCACCGTAATGGCGACACGCTAGAAGTTAGGGATTTGCAGCTCCATCTCGGTGCGTTGCTCCCATTCTCTTCGCCATTCTCTCTCCCCCCCCCCCCCCCCCTCCTGTCACCCCGTAGAGAGAGGGGAGGAGACTGTTGCCTCATCTACTGGTTTATGGCGGTATATGCTCACGATCACTGATAGAACGCAACCACAACATTCGTATTCCTGGGTTCGCATCGGACATGCCACCTATCGCACTTTCGCAGGCAGGCGTGACACCCACCTCCCAGACCGCACAAAGTGCCAAAAAGGGCGCGCAAGGCGCGCAAAACACACTCCGTGCGCACCGGTTGGCACAAGTGGCACAGGCCAAGCGGGAGGCGAAGCTCATGTAGAAACCTATCTTCTTCATTGTCCCATTGCTCTCGGAGTATTTTACGTGTATTAGAATATGTATGATTATGGACCTTGGTTTTATCAACACACCAAAGTCGAATATGATGAGATCTACATAACCGTAAAAGGTCCAAAGCAGAGACCTGCACCCTGAAGAAAGAAAGAAGTTCTCTAAAAAAAGAAAGCAAGCACAATAAACACATGAATATAGTACCTTGATGACTACGCCGCGGGCACAGGACAGACGCCAGAAACGGCAGAAACAGCACCCGAGACCCCGTACTTTAGCGCAGGGAGAGCATTGCGGTGAAGGGATATCGCCCATACAACAAATAAGTGCCACACTGCGTGGGACCCACCGCCCAGCCAGGCGAGGCGGGGTGTATTCGTAGGAAGCATGCATTCCGGGAAGCGAGTACCATAAAAGATTATGCCAACGAGGTAAGACACGATGGATGGGATTACAGGTCCTGCATCAACCAAAAAGTCAGCTATGGTCGAATAACACGGGGAAAAAGATAGACGCACGAATGAAAGCGAAGGTTTCACGAAGGGAATAGACTAAGACAAGTTGCGCAAGAGGAGCAAACGACATTAACACGGACATAGAGACGAAGAAAACAATGCGCCATTTCTGTAAACATGTATCGTCAACCCATACTGTCGAAAGAAAAATGTAACCATAAAGACCTTGTTCTCGCTCTGGTCAAACCAGTCCAAGAAAGCAATCATAGTACCTCCAAGCGCATTTATTAAACACATGGTAAGATGTACCGTGCGCGCGACGGTATTGCATTGAAATCCATAGTGGACGACAGTGCCAATACTTCCACTGATTAGCCTATGGTGAAAACGTGTGAGAACACAGGTTTACTGGAAACAGAGGAAATTTACGTACCAACCGATTGCTGCGTAGTCGAATTTGGCACAGATCATCATACCTTTATGGTGCGCACAACCGGTCATGGTGTGCCATACGACGCTAGCGAACAGTGTGAGGAGGGAAAGGAGGGTGAAGGTAAGGGTGGGTGTGTCTACAATGCTTGCCGATGCGGAGGGTATAGAAGAGCCGAAGAATGTAAATATCGTGTTGCCGGTCCACAATAAAAAGGGAACAAAGTGCGTGTGGATATTAACTTGTGAGCGGTCCGCGAGTCGTCAGCTACGATAGAGCGTACTACAAGCAAGGTAGCACGTACGGGTTTCATTATGCAATGCAAAAATAGACGCGATGATAAGGGGCCATTTACGAAGGGGAATGAATCTGAGTAAAGACCAACCGGATGAGAAATACAATGAACACACACGCTAGCGCTGAAGAGTACAAACCGGTATCCATAGGTCACAAGGTGGTTATTCCGCCACTGCATGGGGAGGTCACCGTATGTGATGAGCTTGGCACCGTGTACAGAACGCTCAATTGCACGTGCGATGTCCGACGCTGCCTTTCCCAACACGTCCTCCGTCCGGCTTATAGGGGCACGCAAGACTGCGGAGAGACGATCGGAGGACATCATCGTGTCGATGAGTTCGGAAAGCCTGGTGGTCGAGGGTAAAGACGAGAATCCCATGTGATAAGGTGTGGAGGAGGACAGGTGGTGATGAAGGGATTTTAGACGAGTTGATAAGATATCTACATAGTGTTCGGGCCGATGAAGATGGGGAACTGGCAATTCATGGAGACGTGATGTTACTCGCTTGAGGTTTGAGGCATCCGACAAGTCGTGAAGTCGGGCAGAAACATAAGTCTCGACGGATGTCGAGTCGAGATTGAATTCCGGTAAATGGGAACGAAGCTCTGCCTTGGTCTGTTTTAGGATTTCAAGACCATCTCTGGCCCATGCTCGAACTTCCTCAACCTTGAGTTCACCCCTGGTGATAGCTTGGCCAAAGTCGAAATCTGGAAGCGGTGATTCTAGTTGTGAAAGAAAAGTTTCTATATCTGTGAGGCAGGAGAGGACGCTCAAGTGAAGAGATGCGAATGCAGCAGCCGGGGAAGCAGACGACATATCAATAGAATCGAGGGAATGGTGTGTGGGCTGACATGATATATGGGGACCCATGGTCAGGACTGAATGGATAAAGGATGGACGCCTATTTGTGCAAGCAACTGGGGACCGTTTTGTTGCTGTCGTCTCGGCCAGCGCCAAGGCTGTGACCCGGACAGCGCGGTGGTCCGGCAATAGGGGAGTACACAGTAGACGAAATTGACCGTAATTGAGACCGTAATTGAGACCGTAATCCAAACCAGAATTTGCTTTTTTTTGAGCTCCGATTGATTTGTAATGAGACCAAATTCCGGAATTCAGCTTTGATCGCAAGCAGGATTCCATGTCAATTGTGTTAGGCGGAGTTTGAACTCAAGCGTGCAGGTGTCGTTTCACTTGTTTGTACATTAGGGTAGTTCAAAGCTGGACACATACACATACACAGCTAGTTACATAACATAAAATTAAGAGTTTGCTTGTCACACAGGTCAGAACGACAAAAAACTCAGCCCTGGCAACAAGGAAACCCCAACCCTAGTGATTGAAATCTAGTATTTATGCGCACATCCATATATGGCAGGTTCCGGTTTCATGTTGGTCATCAGAGCGGGGTTTCAAAGCCCACTTCTTCTGGCAGCACTAAAACATGTAGATTTATAAAAACGATATTGCGCCCAATATCGGGCCGGATGGATCAGCGGTTAGATTGTCCGACCTGCATTTTTCCGTCTTGGGAGTGGCCTGGGTTCGAATCTGTGCATGTCAGATTTATTAAATAACATGTAGCTTGTTTTATTGTACATAAAACAGTTACTTGACATTTGTTTTGGAGAATTGATGGTGTATATACACCATAAAGGGAATTCAGAGAGCACATTGCCCTTTTTTTTGATTTGATTGAGGGTTGTTATCACAATCACCAGAACCAGATCTAGTGATGTCGTGATGATTACATACGTAGGCTCCGGCAATAACAAAGCGGAGCCTACCTTATATGGACTCATTTCAATTTTATGACTGTGGTTAAGGTTCCCATACTAGTTGAAACTCAGCTGCGGCAACACCCTCAGACTTTCGTCTTTTCGTCATTCTGGCCTGTTTGGCAAGCAGACTCTTAATTTTATGTTATGTAACTAGCTGTGTATGTGTATGTGTCCAGCTTTGAACTACCCTAATGTACAAATAAGTGAAACAACACCTGCATGCTTGAGTTCAAACTCCGCCTAACACAATTGACATGGAATCCTGCTTGCGATCAAAGCTGAATTCCGGAATTTGGTCTCATTACAAATCAATCGGAGCTCAAAAAAAAGCAAATTCTGGTTTGGATTACGGTCTCAATTACGGTCTCAATTACGGTCAATTTCGTCTACTGTGTACTCCCCTAATCAATTCATCCCGACTGATAAATATTAATTGATGGACACCTCAGACAAGCGAGAATGAAACCTGGTTGACCGTCCTTGATGCTTCTGTAGCTCTAACGGTGACGTTATCCGTCGGCCATTTTGCTATCAACTATCACAACGAAGTGAACGCTCTGGGAATTGACCTTGATGAATTATACGCTGCGCAAATTGCAGACGCAGAAGTGAACACACCAGAGTAGAACATCCAGGGAAATTTTTAACTGCCTTCTCTTGGCTCGCTGACCGTCATCTGTGCTCTGGTAGTCGCTACGGTTACCTACCACACGGTGCGCTCGACACATCCAACACCGGACGGACAACACGCGAAGGCAGCAGAACCCGGTAAAACCCATTCATTCTATCTATGCCCATTTCTCTTTCCAGCTGAGTATCTTTCCATAAGTACGCTTTTGGAGACTTCGTCATCCGCGGCCAAGTTTGCGCTGTTATTGAACAAGACGGCGGACGCAGAAAAGTATACAAACCACTCTCTGGTCAGTTGCCTCTCTGGGATCCCGACGTGACGAGCGATGGCTTTCACGGACGGTGAATTTTATCCTCCTTTTCAAGACCTTTTTCGTCGAGAGAGCGCGGGCACCCCTTTCTCACACCGGATCATGACCTAAGGCAGGTTTTATGCAGAAACGCTTTTCCGAATGGCACTTTAGCAGTCTTGGATCCCGTAGCCTGTTCTCCAGAGGATCCCAAGCCAACGCACGAGTGTTCGCTGCGGAGCGGTAATACCGTCGGCTTTTATGAATCGTCGTCCTGGGAGCACAAGTGGTAAATGGTATAAAGACGGGACGGTCCATCTAGGACGCGAGAATGCTATACTACCTAAGTACTAAATAGTCCGAGTCAGATGTGGTAATTATATCGCGATTGTCGTCCCCTCGCGAAGAAAGAAGTTCTCAAAAACAGAGCGACCACTATGAACACGTAAATATAGCGGCTTTATGCATGTTGATGACTACGCTGCGGGCACGGGACAGACGCCAGAAACAGCACCCGAGACCCCGTACTTTAGCGCAGGGAGGGCATTGCGGTGCAGGGATATCGCCCATACAATAAACAAGTGCCACAATGCGTGCGACCCACCACCAAGCCAGGCGAGGCGGGGTGTATTCGTAGGAAGTATGCATTCCGGGAAGCGAGTAGCATAAAAGATTAGGCCAACGATGTACGACATAAGGGATGGGATTATAGGTCCTACATCAGTCAAAAAGTCAGCTATGGTCGAATAACACGGGGGAAAATATAGAGACGCACGAATGAAAGCGAAGGTTTCACGAAAGGAATAGAGTAAGGCAAGATGCGCAAGCGGAGAAAACAACATCAACACGGACGTAGAGAGGAAGAAAGCGACGCGCCATTTCTGCAAGCATATATCGTCAACCCGTATTGCCGAAAGAAAAATGGAACGATAAAGACCTTGTTCTCTCTCCGACCAAACCAGTCCAAGAAAGCAACCAAAGTGCCTCCAAGCGCATTTATTAAACACGCGGTAAGGTATACAGTGCGCGCGACGGTATTGCATTGAAATCCATAGTGGACAATAGTGCCAATACTTCCACTGATTAGCCTATGGTGAAAAAATGTGAGAACACAGGTTGCTGGAAACAGAGGAAATTTGGCCCAGACGTACCAACCGATTCCTACGTAGTCTATTTTGCAGCATATCGTCTTACCTTTAAGGTTCGCACAACCGGTCATGGTGTGACATAGGACGCTAGCAAACAATGTGAAGAGGGAAAGGAGGGTGAAGGTGAAGGTGGGTGTGTCTACAATGCTTGCCGATGCGGAGGGTATAGAAGAGCCGAAGAATGTAAATATCGTGTTACAGGTCCACAATAAAAAGGGAACAAAGTGCGTGTGGATATTAACTTGTGAGCGGTCCGCGAGTCGTCAGTCACGATAGAGCGTACTAAAAGCAAGGTAGCACGTACGGGTTTCATTATGCAATGCAAAAATAGACGCGATGATAAGAGGCCATTTACGAAGGGGAATGAATCTGAGTAAAGACAACTGGATGATAAATACGTGAACACACACGCTAGCGCCGAAAAGCACAAACCGGTATCCATATGTGACAAAGTGGTTATTCCGCCACTGCATGGGGAGGTCACCGTATGTGATGAGCTTGGCACCGTGTACAGAACGCTCAATTGCACGTGCGATGTCTGAGGCTGCCTTTCCCGACGCATCCTCCGTCCGGCTTATAGAAGGCGCCCGCAAGACTGCAGAGACACGATCGGAGGACATCATCGTGTCGATGAGTTCGGAAAGCCTGGTGGTCGAGGGTGAAGACAAGAGTCCCATGTGATAAGGTGTGGAGGAAGAGAGGTGATGATGAAGGAATTTTAGACGAGTTGATACATAGTGTTCGGGTCGATGAAGATCATGATGGGGAACTGGCAATTCATGGAGATGTGATGTTACTCGCTTGAGGTTTGAGGCATCCGACAAGTCGTGAAGTCGGGCAGAAACATAAATCTCGATGGATATCGAGTCGAGATTGTATTCTGGTAGATGAGAACGAAGCTCTGCCTTGGTCTGTTTGAGGATTTCAAGGCCATTTCTGGCCCATGCTCGAACTTCCTCAACCTTGAGTTCACCCCTGGTGATAGCTTGGCCAAAGTCGAAATCTGGAAGTGGTGATTCTAATTGTGAAAGAAAAGTTTCTATATCTGTGAGGCAGGAGAGGACGCTCAAGTGAAGAGATGCGAACGCAGCAGCCGGGGAAGCAGACGACATATCAATAGCGTCGAGGGAATGGGCAAGAGCTGACATGGACCTAGATGAAGGACGGAGGCCCTATTTGTGCATACAACTGGGGGCCGGTTTGTTGTTGTCGTCTCGGCTATCGCGGCGGTGGTGACCATCATTATGCTGTGTCACGCACAGCGATCCGACAATAAAAATGAATTGTTCCCAGTGAGAAATCGCTTACAGTTAACTAGTGTTGACCCGGGCTCCTCACGGGATCGACGTGTTCACGTTCCACGCATCAGGTTGCAAGATTGTTACGTTGTTACCTTGCTTGCAAGTCATCAGCAAGATAGGAAGTTGCTAGGGTAACAGGCGCTAGCCCTAGAAAACTTACCATGCTCTACATGGCAAACTAGACCTAGTGGTTGCCAGTTTTGCACCTAGAGCTAGTTTCACAACTTGAGTCTGGACCAGTTCTTCACACCTAGTTCCAGTTCATATAAAATAGCTCTATTCATGAAGCTACAGATAATACATTATACATAACAGTCACCTTTAAGCCCTCGCAGACTTCCATTGAAAAGCTCTGGACCACTCAACATCGGGTTCATCGCATAGCCACATCGAGATTGTCGTTATGATCATGTTAGAGTCTTGCAGGGGCCGCAGGGGCGTTGGGATGCCTGATGAAGGGGTGCTTCCCTGTCGGTACGCTGCCAGTGCCTTTTGACTGTCCGGGGGCCGGGCCTGGCCGCGTCATTAACAGTCCCGTGTTCCATAACAAAATTGCTGAACTTTTCATGATTGATACGACCCCCATCTGACGCCCAACTCCCATGAGATCAGCCAGGTGTGTTGGCACCACCCGAACGATGCAGCTGAGGATCCGATCCCATCTAATGCCGAACTTGCCATGACGCACCAGTCTGCATGCATCTCTTGATTCTTTACCTGCCTTCCAGGCATACCCCAAAAGATGAAATTGTCGCACTTAATGCAGCAGAACTGCGTGCACGACAAGTTCAAGGTATGTTTTTTCCACAGCGTTCCCCTTTATGGGGTCACGCCAGGCCTGTTGGCAGCGTGTTGACGTTCTGGAGGGCTCCAGACGTCTTTCACTAGAAATAATGTGAATGTCTTCTTCCTGCTGGGGGCGAAACCGAACGCAGCAGAACCCTATCTACCTCAGACAAGCGAGAATGAAGCTCGGTTGATCATTCTTGAGAACCGCAGGGCATTCCTACTCAGCGCTCAGCTCGGTCACTCCGTGATGTTTCTGTAGCTATAGAAGAAGTGACATTATCGTGGTCATTTTTCTATCAACGTCACAACGAAGCGAACGCTCTGGGAATCAACCCTAAAGAATTACACGCTCCAGAGTGGAACATCCATGGCCGGCAAATTAATATTTACAACTGAGATTTTAATTGCATTTTCTTTCGACCCGTGGCTCGCTGGAACGTCATCTGTGCTCTGGTAGTCGCTACGGTTACGTACCAGCCTTGAATGACGGGGGGGAGGTTAAGGCGAAACTGAGGCGTCTGTGGAGGGAGGGGAGGTTGTCAGAGGTTTGTTTAAAGGAGAGAGAGAAAGGTTGGCCGGGTGAGGTCCTGGCTTGAGGATTGCATTTAACGCTGAAGCGTTTGTGGACAGGACGAGGACGTGGGTTGCGGTGGAGTACGATAGGATAGTTTGGGCAAGGGAGATGCCCATGTCGAGAGCGGCTAGGTTGACGTCGAAAAGGGAGACAGTTTTGCCCAGGGTCGCTCGGTGTGACGGGCTTCTTTACCCAACCACCGCTGCGGCGATGCCGATCGGCGCGTCATCGGTTTTGAGGGCGGCCGCGTAGGTTTTGCGTTCGTCCCCATGTCTGACCCTGGCGTCGAGGGTGAGTCTCTCACCCCAGCTACTGAAGTTCCAGGGGGGACAGCGTGGGTTCGTAGGCGAGGGCCATGGCTGTGAGGCAGGAGTGTATAGGGCCATTCTACGGGGGCAGGCATGGGAAGGGAAGGACTTGTTGTCGACGGGATGACCAGTTTTCACCCAGACACTTCAGGAGCTGGCCCTCGAGGGAGCCTGTAGAGTCTAAGGGCAGAGTTATCAATCAGCTGTTTAATGCATAAATCGACAGGAAGAATGGCCATCAGTTGATGAAGAGGCTCCCCGGAGGGGGGGGGGTCCTGAAGGCGCCAACACAACGCAGAGACAGAACAGGTCCGATCGAAGAAAGGCCCAATAGTTGCGCTGGTTCCCACACTTTCACCCATACTGTACCCGGGAGTTTCTGCTAGGCCAACGAACAACTCCGACGTTCAGAATTCAATTAACGAGTGAATGTAATTCCATAGGGTATCAAAAGAGTGTCAGAAAAATGAGTGTGTGAACGCAGCTACAGGCGTGCCAGTGTAAACGAAAGGAGTGTAGTAATGTCCTAGTAAAGGTGCAAATTCAGTATCAAGGTAAGGATAAGAACACATCGCGCAAGGCTTCCATGTTTGGTGTGCCAACCCCTGTGGGGTAGACGTCAGATAGTGTCGCATACCATATATGTACAGGACTAGAGACTTACCTGTCACCGGGTCCCATCCTTTGGTGCTAGATTTCCGACAGAATCAATATACTTTACTCACACGAGGGCACAAGGGTAGATCAAACGTGTACTCACGCATTAAAACCAATAGTGTCTGCATGTTACAGTGTGGTGAGCCGAAGAAATTAGCAGAGGGGAATGGCAAACAGACTCACCACAGCCTGGGTTACTTCCACTCGTAATGTCGTGGAGCGCCGAGGTGTGATTATAGATCTGCGGAGAAATGTCACAGTACAATCTACCGAGTCCAAGGCATACGCACTACAGGGTTGATGAACCCTGGGGACGTGGTGATAAGTGTACTGACACCTCATAAATATCATACGGTCACGACTTACCAATTGGCCCCTTGCCCTTATTAAGTCGCGCGTCGTTGATCAACGTCATGATAGATCCAACAACGGGCGCCGATGCGGAAGTTCCATAGAGAAGTATGTGCTGCCCATTGATCGCAGTGACATAATTGGCACTACATCCGAGTCAGTGAATCAATCACATAGCAAGATTGTGAAAAGCTTACCCATTTGCAGAAATGTCAGGGAATGCGCGAACCTAGTAACTATCAGGGCTCAACACCTATTCACAATGAAGCCACGTCATTACCTTTCCCGAATTGTTGTATTGTTCTGCGGTGTAAGGGGGTGGATAGTTCTTGAGGTACCCGTGGACCGCCGCTTCTTGGTACTTCGGCATAGTGAATATATTGCTAAAGCCACCGCCACTGTAGATGACCTGTTCGCATGCGCTCTCATCCTCAAACACAAACGAGCCAGGGTTGATCTGCGTCGCTCCAACAGCGGTAACAAAGGGGCATGATGCGGGGAACTCGGGATTAAACTTGACGCCAGGTTTACCGTTACCATCTAGACATTGACCGCCGAGTCCAGCCACGCCATTATCGCCAGAGCTATACAATACTGTCGTGCCCATCATGCCAAGCTTGCCGTATTCATTGCACTGGCGTTGAGCATACGCCTCTGTGATGCCAGACTCATCCGCACCATACGAAATAGAAACAACGTAAGGGGGCTTGATGATACCGCATGATCCGGGCTCTATATCACGATGAGTATCAAAGTTGTAGCATCTTGGCTTGGACGTACGATTATAACCCCCAGGGAGAGGGTCAGGGTAAATGACATCCTACAAGAGCAAAGTGAGGAATAAAATAAATAAGTGAAATAGGCTTTTCTACTTACATAGGCAGGGTCATCACCTCCTTCAAACGTGCAAAATGACCCGTCAACAGCATCCAACCAGTTGTTAAAAAAAGCTCCTACCAGTCCAACAATATCAGTCAAAGCCTCCACTGCAATTCTCAAAAAACAGACCTTTAACCATATCCCCAGTTTGAAGTAAAGTGATGGGTGTGGGATCAGTTAACACCATCGCGTATTCTAAGTCGAGATCGCTCTCCGCATTGTACTCCACTGACTGGTTCTGCGTCTGGGGAGTACCTGCATTCGAAGATTGACCTGGTGTAAAATTTCAAGACATTCTGGACCACCTACCTCCGTCAATCGAAACAAGGGTGGGTCGTTGCCCCACTTGTGAAGGGGAGAAGTTGCTAGGTGGGAAATCAGGGCGGGACCGGAGAGAATTGGATGAATGGTGCCGACCGGAAGAACATGTCCAAGTCACTCGGAAGATACGCCTGTGGAGTAAACTCGACTGGATTATATCAAAATAGGCCGAAAAGGACGTAGACGCGGAGAACACACCAATGCCGAAAGAATTCGAATCCGCCCTCTGTGGTTCGCAGTCCATCTGGTACAGAGCACGCAGACACTCCGGGGTGGTGAACCGATCACAAGATGCCAGATCTAAGATGTCGGACGCGGTCACTATGACGTCTTTCGTCTTGGGTCCGTTCTTGGAAGTTGGCAGGCCCAGGTTGCTGCGCTTGCGGAGCAGAGCTGGGTCGTCAGGGATGCGGTGAACAAAATGAACCGTTGGTTTAATCAGCTCTACGTGCTCGTGGACATGGTCAGGCACTGAGTAGGACTCGCAACCTATCATGGATATGAGTAAGACATGAGATATCTGGGCAGCATAAATCGTAAAACGGACTGATCTGTTCGTGACCCGACGGATGGGTGTACACGTGATATTCGGCGTCCAGGAGGTCTTCAACCTCAGCAACAGTCGCGTTGACCTCAATCCAACTGTTACTGAGCGAGATGCGAATACGGTCGGGGTGTAATCCTGAATCACTTAACCACGTCTTGACAGTGGATATAGAAGCATTGCTGGGAGCGAAGTAATTGGCGACTCGCTCCGGGGACCAGTGTTGACCATACGTTGGGGAGTCAGGATGGGCAATGGACATGAGTAACTCCTCAATTTGGTGTGCATTTTGCTGTGTCAGGCCAATGCGAAGGGGCAGAACTTTGTGGGGCTCCAACCGACGTGTCTGGGCCCATGTGACAGGGTGGCTAGCGCGCCTCTCATGAAGGACAAAGTTGTGGCGGCGTGAAGAGCTCGGTGCAGCAGCCACGAGGGCACAAATGGCCAAGACCTGGAGGAGAAGGAAAAAGTGCATGGGGGACAGCAGGCTACAGAAATGCTAGCCGGCATGTTTTATATTGTGACGGGCGGATTGAAAAAGCGCATGACAGAAACACTAGCGGGATATTGTGATGGGCGGATGTCGATTCCCCCCCCATGTGAACGGCGGGTACCAATGGGTGGGCCAGAGCCGCAGAGCCTGAGGCCATGGGCACTTATTGGACTGACAAGTTAAATGGAATTACTGGTGTAATACAGTAAGTTTGATCCGTCACGATGATCTACGCATCGGACCCGACGCTTGTTCGACGTCTGACAAGTGCTTTGACGTGAGAATGCGACTAGAGAAGAACTAACCGTTAAGCGTTAAACACAGCACACCCGCCGGCCCGAGCGAGTGATCCAATCCACAAGTCAAATTTGTGGCTGTCTCCTCGCTTTGTCGTCTATTGCTTTGTCCACAATGCCACAAACTGGCCATGCTCTCCCCTTTAAATGTCTCGCAAGACACATTATTTCTCGTTCCAAACTCACATCCCACCTAATTTTTGTCTCCCTCAATGTCTCAACCCCACTTGGATGCCCTCAGCGACGTTGTGGCTGAAATGGTGTCTCACCTTCTGCAGGAGCAACTCGCTCCCATTCTCAGCACTTTGAAAGAGCACGCCAGACTTCTAGATTGTCACACTGCCCTACTCAACCACAGCACGGTCATGAATCGGTACAACATCGGCAAGCTCGACGACTTGCGGGAACTTCAAAACAACGAAAAGTTGGTCGCACCCGTTTTTCTTTTTCTCGCCACAACACACATCTCACCTTTGATAATGCAGCTTCATGTTACAGTTTTGTGTCCGCCCAGAGCGACGAAGTCACCCCACCTATCACAACCCGCCACCTGCACCACGCCTCCGACGGACTAACACCGTCGTAGACGTCGCATCGTCACTCCTTGGGCCTTGCCCCAACCGCGCATCTGGCCCGTTGAACGAACCGTCATCGTCAGACTCGGCAGAGTCAACTGACCCCTCCCCTGCGACGAGCACACCCGATGGGCCAGCTCGGTCCCCCTCGCCTACACCGACTGAACCTGCGAGCCCCCCGCCCACTTCTCCGCGAGCCCCCGCCGGCCACCGGCGACTGCGACGGGAGCGTGCTTTCGGTGACGTGTCTGACCCCATGTGGACCACGTCCCGCGAGCTCGACCTCGACATTGTGCTCCCTCCGCCTCCTCCGCCACCTCCCTACGTCATGCCACCAGCCTACACTGAAGAAAACCCGACGGCGCAGAATGCCGCCACAACAATGGGCGCACGTCGCGGGCCGTCCGATCTGCCCCTGCGGCGCACCGCAAGTAGCCACCCCACCCCCCTCCCAGTCCGACATCGTGGCCTCAGGTCCGCGTCGCTCTACACCCTCGGCACCTGCCGTAGCAACGGCAGTAACAGCACCAAGGACTGGCAACCCTGAACCTGTTTCTGAGGCTGGTCCATCACGGTTGAGCGAGAGGGCCGCGGGAAGAAACGCCGCCGCGATGATGATGATGGATGAAGGCGACAATGCGGAAGCTTTGCGGACCATCGGGGTCCGGTACTGGTTCCGACTCGAGAAACGACGAACGCGAACGCAAACGTCTAAGAGCGGATACGACCATCTCCCTTGAACGCTTGCCGCTCAGCGAAGAACTCTTGGAGCGCGCGCGCAGCTGCTCGTATCCCGAGCTGACACCTAAAGAGCGTCGGTACCAGTATGAAAAGTTGAGATCCTTGAAGAAGTTATTCCGTCCTGGTAGCACTGGCAAATAGTTTCGGTCCAACCTCAGACATCCCTTGTTCCAATTCTTTTTCCCCTCGCTTCTGTCTCTGTTTCAGTTTTTTTTTTTTCTTGTTGTTGGCTGCCTTCGCATGGACCTTTGTTTTCTTTGTTCAGTTCCTATGTTCTGTATTCCTAGCCAGCTCACTCTAGCGGACTGTACTGTATCTCTGCATCCTGCATCTGTTGTTCCTAGTACGTAACAGTATAATCATACCATAATAATCAGGTGCAGTCGAAATGCTCAATTCCTGTCTTGGAGGATGCATCCCTGTTCCACCCCCCTCTGGTGGCTTGGTGACTTGTGATTTAAAAGGTCCCCCAGGTTCAAGAGCGGGGAAACTCAAAGTATGGGTGTTCTTGATGTACTTGTTTGGACTGGGGCCTTGTACACACTAGAAATTTCTCTGTAGGACTGTGTAGAGGTACATTTTTGTCGAGGTTTGTACTGAGTTACTCTAAAGATACCCAAGGAAAGGACAAGGACCCAAGGGCATTTCGCTGACTAGTAATTTGGAAGCCACAAAGCGCGTGCACAATAAGTTGATGGTAGCCGTCAGGGAACATTGTTCCGTCGGCTACTTATAAGAGTAAATTGTTGTGCGCGAACGATAGAGTGGAGAGGTTTATTGTATTATGGTTGTGCTGTGCGGTGATAAAGCGTAGACATGCATATATTTATTTATAGATTCTAAGTTACTTTTTCGGGGGCGGTCACCTCCACACTCTCGGAGGGCTTCGCTTTTTACAAGCCGACAGGCGCGCTTACCGCTTCAGCGATCCCAGCACTCAAGGCGAGCGCTGTATCCTGGTACAGATCACGAACTTGCACCGACACTGGGTCCACAACGGTCCGCAGGGCAGCGAGCACAGCGCTAGCAGTCATCTGCAAACTCCATAGGCTGACCGTCTTGACGCGGTGATTGAAGTTAGCCTGGGTAACGTGATACGCGAAAGCGTCGTAAACTTTGAGGGCGATATCATCCATAAGGCCGGCTACGGCGATGCATCACGTAAGAAACAGCCCAAGCCCCGGTTAAAGCTACTCACTTTCCCACATCTAGAACTTCATCGTAAGAGGCGGTAGAAGCTGTAATGATTGGAACGTACCGTCCAAGAACCATCAAAGTGCTCCACGCCCTTAACAACACGACAATGAACAGGGATCAACGTGCGATTAGCACTGTTGGAAAAGGTTTCAGCATTCGTACAGTCACTTCACAATATCAGCGAATCACTTCATGAACGCTACGATCGGCCGAATGAGGGCGTTTGAACTATAACTGAGCTCATTGGTCCATATCGGCACTGCAGCTTTCAGGTCTCGGAATCGTAAATCGATATCGATCACAACTTTGTCCGATTCTTGTCCGTCACCTTCACCGTGCCTTTGAGGCACGGATAGGGGCGGCTTGGCAAGTTCTCGTTGTCCTGGGATGCGTTCTGTGACTACTGCGACAGCCGTGGTAGCAAGTGCGTCTATGAACACGTTAAGCGCATCGGCGCTGGGGTCTCGTGGGAACTTGATGTCCAGTACCGCATCCAATTTACCAGAAGTAATCCAGGAGATAGGGCCTTCTTCAGTGGTCATCGCCTGCAGATGGTCGATGTTGACACCATCAATCCGGAATCGTGACTAAAAATTGTTGAAGTTATCGAGAAAGCTGATAAAACCATCCTCACCATTGTGGACCATCCACCATCTTTGGCATCTTGTTCATTCGTTCTTCCGATACTCTGCGGGCGGTGCAAACTGAACAAACAGTTGTCGAACTGTCCTACGACACCTTCTGACTTCAAAAAGTCATAGAACAGCCACTGCTTGCGTAATATACCAACATCTGCACGGAAAATCGAGAAGGTATAGGGACGGAAACCACCAGGCTGGTATACGTTGATAAGAACATCCTCCAATGTAAGTGATTCGAGCTCAAAGTCGCCTTGCTGGGCCTTATGGCGGAAGAATGCTGGGTCAAGGTCAAGAGACCACTGCACTGAGCGTCGATCTGAGAGATGAAGTTGGTAAGAAGGTACGAAAGGATAACGAGCAATGCCCACCAAGGACGCCACGGACACCTTTGACAACGGCATCCTTAACGAGGCCTTTGCCATCGAGCCAACGCCAGAGACTAAGCGTAACATCAATGCTATCAACGTTCAAGTCAAACGTGGACCAGGTGATGTCTTCGGCTGAATGCTGGTGCTTATGCTTATCGCTACCGTCCTCTTCATCATCTATCCTATGGTTGGCGGGATGGTTGCTAATATCGTAACCCAACGCGGCGGCATGAACGGCCCTGCCACTTTCGTGTCGCTCAATGGTATCGGCCTTGGGTCGCATGGTGATATACACATTCTTGAACGATATACGGGAGTTTTTCCACTTTGGCACTATAGCAGACTCAAAGATGATAGTGACGCCTGTTTCAGAGGTGAGATAATCGCTAATCGCACGAGCGACGGAAGCTACAATAATTTGCTCTCAGTGCTGCACTTCCATGCGACGGTGAGATGCAAATACCTTGCAAGCGAAGACTGTTCGCTACTGCAAAAACGACAGAAAAGAAAGTCGTCCTGATGAGAATCGAATAAGTACTATGAAGGAAACAGTGCTGACACCACTAACGTTCCAATTAAAATCCAGAGTCCCTGACCAACTAAGAACCAGGTAACGAAGGCGGAGATGTCGTCTGCATTGAATTTGCGGAAATTACGAATGAAAAACCAACGAACACGGACGCGCATGCGCTGAACAAATCCATTTGCGACGTGAAGAAAGTCGTCGCGGGAGGGTCGAGAAACATGTGGAAGTGACTTTGCAAGTCGACGAAAAAAGGCCGGATAGTTGTTGTCAATAGATGTACTATTGAGATGTAAATTGTGATGATCAATGGGAGTAGATTGTCGTAAAGGTCCTTGTGGTTCTGGGTTTGGGATTCGAGGCGCGGTATGGGGGGGAGAACGGTTGTCACGTACACGACATGAAGAGTGGAATTTGAGACGAAGGGAAGGAGAAAACAGGGAGGAGTCGGTGGGTCGTGTGACCTGGGCTGGAGAGAGTGGGCGAGTGAAAAATTTGTGGATAAGAGAATAGCGGTCAAAACGTGCAATATTGGCTGCGCGACTAGAGTGTTTAATAATCAAAGTACTGCGAGACATCAAGCCAGCATCGAGGGAACCACCACTTTCTCTGAGAGAGTCCCACAATTGGAATACTCACCCGTGGGTACGATTACATAAACCATATGTGACCCCTTACGGCTGACTCACAGCCATTCTCTCCTCATCCTACAGCCGTCACTATGAGCCAGCTTCCAATCCCACCCCCTTCCTACGGTTCAACTACTCCTTCTCCTAGATCTCCAAATGCCCCATTGTATTCTGGCATAAGGTATCACGATGAGCCAGGTTCAAGTACCGGTATATACAACCAACCTGCACCGGACGATCTCCCTGACGATTTCAAGGTCTGTCTCCTTTGAGCCACCTCATCCCATCCCATCTTGACTCTTTTTACACAGTATGGTGTATCTGTTACCGAAAGTTCCCCGGAAATCCGAAATGCTTTCGTCCGAAAGGTCTATACCATCCTTTGTGCGTCGTCAAGCCTACCTCTTCCCGTCTCCATATAACTGATGCTCGCCTTCACTCTAGTTGCTCAGATCGTAAGCATTATGTGCCTTTGCTTTCACACTTGATTTACGTCTCTGGATCAGCTCGCTACCACTATTGTTAGTGGTCTGTTGTCTCAATCCAGTTCTACCGTGTTTTGGGTTCAGAACCAGTCAGTGTTCTTCTCTTTTCTTTCTACCTACATTCACCGACAACACTACAGCCTCTGGGCCTTCTATGTACCCCTCTTTGGGACCCTCGTCGTCTTGGGACTCCTGTACTGGAAGCGCCACAGCCACCCCCTCAACATTGCTCTCCTTGCAATCTTTACCCTCATGGAGGCCTTCACCCTCGGCGTGGTCACCGCTTTTTATGACAATGTTATCGTCCTTCAGGCGTTGCTCATCACGACCGGTGTATTCCTTGGCCTGACACTCTTCACGTTACAGAGCAAGGTAATTGAATAGTTCCGTGTATTCCGGCACCTGTACAATGACCCGCTTTTAGTATGACTTCTCGGGCATGGGGCCATGGCTATTCGGCGGCCTTCTTGCTATGGGTATGTTTGATCCTATGCTACCCGAACGCTCGATCTCATTATGTGGCAGTGATGACAGGCCTCGTTGGCGTGTTCATACCCTTTAGCTCGACCCTCAATCTTATATTCGCCATTGGAGGCACTCTGCTCTTCAGTGGTTATGTCGTCTACGACACATACCTCATCAATAACCGACTCTCTCCCGATGAGTACATCATGGGGTCAATCAGCCTTTACCTCGATTTCATCAACCTCTTCCTCAATATCCTCCGTCTCCTGAACAACATACAGGATCGTTAAGCAAAAGTTTGTCAGGCCCAAGTTGGTTTTTATTGTTCCTTTTATATGCTTTTCCTGATCGTAGCGAATAACTTTGTAATGTAGTGAATTGTATGCCCTTTGGAACATTTAACATCCTGTGCAGTTCGCACGTCTGATGGCAATATCACAAACCGAGCGTGTGAGGGGTGGTTAATTTTGAGAGCGATTGATTGACACGTGTATTGTTCAAAAAAGTACAACAATGACTTTCTGTTCATTGAAATAGCCTGCAATATGATCCCTTACTACGCATAACTCTTCCTTTTGATCTCCTAGCACCTCTCTTGTTCGCTTTGGCGAACCGTAGCTGGTGACCACGGCGCGTCTTGTGCTCGACCATACGACCCTACCCCCTTGAGTGCTAGATCCCTTCATGGTAGATATATGCGTTAGTGCCGATGCTGAGCGCTGAGCAGTCGGGCGGTGACACGCAGACATGCGACGACGACGATAAAAGCGGAGACCTGTTTTGCGGTTTAGCGGGTTTGCCCGGGTTGCAATGTTTGTACCGTATCGACATATACTGTCGTTCTCACAAAATAAAAATTCTTTGCTGGTGGTGGTGGTGGCTGCGAGGGAAGGGAAGAGATTGAAAAGGCCGAACACAACGGACGAGCACAATAGTTGGAACCATATTGCCGCGGTTATTTTGCAAATGGGGGGCACTCGGCGATCTATTGTCTTGGAAGCGCTGGTAATTGGCGCTGTGCTATCTGAAGCGCGTCAATTCTACTGCCTGCCTGTCGCCTCGAGTCCGTAGTCATCCGACTGTCGATCATGGGTGGTCGGAGGGCATGCTTCACGATGGATAGATGCTGCAACATTGGGATTGATATGAGTGGGTTAAGAAGTAAAAGGGTGTGATAGATGACGACACACGCTCGAGCTTCGGCAAGGCGGCGGGCGGCGTGTGCGCGCTGTTAGGAAACTGGAAGTTTCGGCCACGGCGCGAAACCTGGATCCGGCATGAAAGCGAGGTGAGCTCCACAACGCTGAGGACATCATCGAAGGCTATCATTCTGGACGGCTTGGTATTCGCCATGTGATCAGTTGCGGGCGGTCCCTCTCATCGTCTGACGCACGGACTCGGAGTAGCTTGCTGGCTTGCGAAGTAGTGTTGGACATTTCTCGACCACATCACAGTTGAAACGCATCACGTGCCCCTTACGAATCCCATGATGGCTTCTTTACGTCGTCGACTGAGGTAAGCTGTTGACACTGCTGGCTGGGCACTCATCGACTAATTGGTTTACGTGCAATAAGCCACCTGTCACCTGTGAGGGTCATGAGATAGGCCAACTCTCTTTATGGAGTTCACACAATTGGAGATTACGAAACACATATGAAACACATATATCTCATGACAGGTCGTCATACTGGATACAGGATAGGAAGGATACAAAATACGGCGCACGTCGTTTCATAGACAAATCAGGATACACCAGGCCAATGGAGCAGAGATACAGGGCAACTCTAATACGACCATCAAGTAGGCGTCAGCCCAGCTATTCGGCGAGATCGTCAAGTAGAAGTGTTGGGTGAGTAGAAGTGTTGGGTGGATACTGCTTTCGTTTGTGTGGCGATTTATTGAATGGGTGAGAGCCAGAGCCAGCGTAATCAGCCTCCTTAATGAAACGTCTCGAGAAGGGTGATTTGGCGGCGGGATAGAGATTAGCAGGCATGACAGGGCCTGGGTGATACGGCTGAACATAGGGAGTCGGGTGGGTGGTTGGTGGTGGGGGAGGGAGACGACGTGGTGCATAATAGATGGGAGAAGGGCGAGTATGATAAGCCTTGATTAAGGGAGAGCTCAAAAGAATGAAGAGAGAAAGAGCGACAAGAGGTAACATGCCGATTAGGGTGTGGTTGACAATAACAAAAGAGTGGTGTTCCTGAAAAAGGGGTTATTCGCCTTATTTATACTAGGTGAGGCTTGACATTTCCTTTTGGGGGCGAATGCTTGTCTTTGAAGCCACTCCTTGTCCACAGTGACAGTGTGTTAGGGTTCCCCGTATAACACACCCCCTCCCCTTCCACTCCACTCTTTAACCTTTTTCAAGTCTTGATCTTTACTTCCACTTCATGACTCGGCTCATGTCGGATATTTGCCATTTTGGCCTTCAAGATTGCTTGCAAGATCCGTCCACGTTGGACGTTCTCATTTCAAAGTCTATTTCCACTCCCTCGATCATATCACCCAGTCCTGGCACCGGTTTGACGTCGCTTCCGGATGATGTCTTACTCCTTGTGATTAGTCTCATCGGTGTCGAAGATATCCTCGCACTCAGAATGGTATGAATACCCACGACTCTGACTCGGTCTTGATCGGTCCCACCAGATCTCTGATTCCCTCCTTTCACAGACATCCAAACGCTTCTCATCCGTCACCAGGCAACGCTGGGTATGGTCAGATGTGCTCAAGCATCATGTCATCGACAGAAGATTACCTGTACCGGCCTTCATCGCTGATCTCAAATCTCTCTCCGCTAAAGAACTCGAAGTCCGTGCAATACATGCCTCCCGCTTCCACAGAAACTGGTCCTCATCTCACCCCCGCTCGATGCGAAATGTAGAGTTTTTCGCTAGGGAACTGACCGCCGAGGAGGCTTCCTCACTCGAACTTTCCACCGTCCACCCCCACCCCATCTCCCATGTCTTTTTCCCCCCAGGTCATCACGGCGAGCTCCTTATTACGGTTGAACGTGACCGTGTGGCATGCTGGGAGGTCCCTTTTGAAGGCTCAGAGGTTTTCCTTATCGCAGAACGCCACCTCCCCAGCTGTGTCATCGATGGGCTTGTCGTCAATGAAGATCCTGACAATGAAGCCGTGCTCTTTGTCATGTTCTCCCGACTTACTGGGTCGGTGTACGATATCACGGCTGAAGTCTGGTCCTTGGACAAGTTCCATGGTTCCTTTGTAACACTTGGATCTGAGTGTTTGGCGCGAAATGTACCGCGCCGCCTTCCTCCCATAACACGTTTGTATGGTGACTTGGCCCTCCTCGGGGACCCAGTCATACTGTGGAACTGGAAACAGAAAGGTCACTTTTTCTCGATGAACTCTGGAAATATTCACCCCTCTCCCACGGTCAGCCCTCCCCTTTTACCGTGTTTAGACCTATTTCTGAACTCATTGAAATGACTTCAGCCCGACCGCGTTCTGACGGTGCAACTGGTCCGGAACCATTTGCTTGTCGTCCGCCAATCGCACATACAGCTGCTACCAACCCCAGGGTTTGACGAAACTGGACGTGCGGTGCAAGGTCTGAGTACCTTCGGAGCTTTTCTGCATGTTCAGGACCCTGCGGTGGAAGCTGTTGTCATCGTTCACGAGATGACAGACGAAGAACGGGAAGCTTGGCAATTTAATCCAGTCACTATTCTCATGCGAGTCACAACCGACGACGGCCACACGATCCGGAAATATGACCTCCTTCCCCGTCCAGTCGCCTCGCCCGAGGAAGCGGCCGAAAATGAAATTCATGATGAGCCGGAAACAGCCCGACGTCCTAGGCCAACAGATAGCCCATGTACTCTCCCTGTGCGACCTTCTCAGATGATAGAGGTGTCGCCGTCGTGCGGTAATCTCGTAGTTGGACAGAATGGAAAAGGATTCTGGATGGAGACGCAGAACTTGACGCGTGGCCACAGCACGTTCCCGGCCCGATGTTTCGTAGGTTTCGATGTGACGAGTCATCTCATTCCGGCTCGGGAATCGCAGCCATCACGTTGGGAGAATGTATTGGAGATCCGGAAGAATGGATTGTATAAATCTCGGGTTGGGCCAGGGGAGATTCATGAGCGGAAATATCGGATACTAACTTCATCGCTTGAAGATACCGTTGGGCGGATTGCGATTGGTAGACGTGATGGCAAAGTTGAGATACTGGATTTTGCTTAGTACACAAGTTGCTGTTTTTAGTAAACCAATTCAATGGTTTGTTTTTATTTGTACATACCCTTGCCCTTGCCCCCGTGTGCCATGCCAGTGACCGAATATATGCGCGTTTAATTGCGATGTTTTCCCTCTTTCCGATGGACAGTATATTCGCAATCAGTCTTGGCTTCGCTCTTCGTCTCGTTGTAGATGCCGCCGCCCATCGCAGTTTTAGAATCGGGGCTTCCCTCATCGGCCTTTGGGAGGGTGCAGTCCTCTATCATTTCCTCGAAAAATGGCCCAGATCCGTCGATCCCTATGTCGGCTTAGCCTTCCGTCTTTTCGTCGACTTTCTCTTCACAGAGAGCGTTCATCGCCTCACCATCGTCCTCCTTTGGACCGGCCTCGGCTTCGTCATCTCCGACGTCTCCCCCGCTTTTTGGTATGACAAGAGTCTCCGCACGTTTTACCGTCGCACCCGTCGCTTCATACGCCATTTTGACTGGAATTCGCTCAAATTCCCACTCTCCTCTGCCACCATTTCCCGCGTACGCTTCAACGAAACTTCTCCCGCCAACCCTCCCGGATCCACACCATTACCCTCTCGCAGGCACAGTGTGCCAGGCAACTTGCCCGGCTATTCCTCCCCATCCATCTCTACCGACACCACCGCTCCACCCATATCTGCCCCTCGTCGACCAGTTCCTGCAACTTCCCTTCCACCCAGCGCGCTCCGTGCGGCGGGCCGCCCCCCAAAGCCATCTCAAATTCCTCCGTCAGCTTCGAGGTCATCCCGCCTGCCTCCGAGAAAACTCCGATCGACGATGACAATGACGATGATTTCTACGAAGATCAACCACCCCAACCCCGCGGTGGGGAATATGCACCCATGTCCCGGACGCCGCCACCGCCCATCATCGCTGTGCCTGTGCCGGAACAGGGTGGCATGGCCAGCAGCGGCGAACCGCCTTCGTCCACTTTACCCGTCTCTACGAACATTGACTCGCTCCTACCAGCGTCAGACGTCAGCAAGACAGCCATAGACGAACCGGCCTCGTCCACACTTGACGCCACAGCCAACATTGCCAATCTCCCCTTGTGCCGGACCTCCGCAAGACGGCCAGCGGCACTACGCTCCCCCCGCCAATATCGACACGCTCCCAGAAATTGTCGAACCTGAACCTGAACTGAACTGCCCGACCACGGAGACGACCATCTCGAAGTGGATTCGGACCCACCACCGCCCTTCGAGCAAGCTGCGCCCGCACCTACTGCGCAGCCGAGACCGTGGGGTAGGGAGAAACTCGTGGTGCGTAACCCTGAGCAGTGGGACGGAGACAGCGCCAGGACGAGCATTATCTCGGGGGGCAATCGCAATTCGATCATCGTAAGGGCCAACTTGCTCAGGGAGCAGGCAAAGGAAGAGGAAAAAGAGCGGGACCGCTTGCATGCGGAGCAGAAGAAAGCGTACAGCGAAAAACGGTATGGAGATGCTATCGTGTACAGAGTGGAGCAAGAGGAAGCCAACGAACGCGCGATGAATCTTCATCGACGAGCCTCGGATCGATTTTACAAGGGTATGTCTGCGTCGTTTGTGTTTTCCCAGGATGTGTTCTCATGTGCATGTGTGCCTTTTTGGTGGATGGCAGCGCATAATACCCAGCAAGAGGAACGTACGATTGACGTGCATCGCCTCAAGACGAGAGAAGCTATTCGAAGAACGGAGATTGCGATTCGCGACGGACTGGTTTCTGGCGACACACACCTCCGCGTTATTTGTGGTCGTGGGAAACATACAGAGAGGGGGATTCCCGTGTTGAAACTGGCGCTTATCAACGCAATGGAACAGTGCGTCCTCTTCCTTTACCCGCTTCCATCAAGCTAACCAATTTTTTATGGTCGTAAAAAAGACATAGGATAGAGACGGAGGTGGATCAAGTGAACGAAGGGGTTCTCATTATCAAGTTGCCCGTCTCATGATACCACCTATACCTTGTTCGTTTGGTATGCTTATAGAGGCCCATGCTCGAATTCGATTTTATTGTTTTCGGTGCGTCACCCTCGTATTTATCTCGCACGGATGACTTGTCGTGACGACCTTCTGAATGTATTACTACGAGTTGTTGTTCTCGAACTTTTCGACAGCGAAGCATGATTACGATCGTGTTGTGTTTTTAACTTCATGTCACATACATACAATGCAGCAGGGTGTAACAAGGGTACCCACTTTTTATCTTGTCATCGCAAAGCCACCAGTCGAGAGCGACTATGGAACCGACGCGGAACATATCGTAAAAATCAAAGTGGCAGCGCCACACCTGCGTGACGTTGTTGACCTGCACGCTCTGCACGCCGCCGTGCCTCGCGCGACCGTCCCGTTCACAAAGTGTGCGTCGAAACCGGCCACGGTGACCGTCGTGCTCGTGTTCAAAGACCGATTGTGCGCTGTATATTTAGGCACCATGGGTGAGAGCACCAGGAGCTCGCTCGTTCCAGGCACTGTGACAACCAATCAACGGGTTTTTTAAAAAGGAAAGGAAATGCGACGTACCGCGGTAGAGACCGAGGAGGTGCCATACATCAGATCGTTGGGGAGGGATCGATCTATCTCACAGGCGGCATAACCCGTCATGTCGGTGGTGAACTTTACCTTTATTCATATTTTCCTGGATCAGGTGGTACGCTCAATTCACGCAAAGATGGAGACTGAGGCCCACGATGCCAAACGGGACAGATGCTCCTGGGCTGTCTGGGACGAGCCTTGTGCAAGAATATTAAAGATCAGGCACCAGTCCTAATGAAGGGATTAACAAAGGCGGTATAATCGATGACCGATGCGCTAGAAGGAGCTTCGATAGCTGCTGAGACACCTACGCTGGACCTCGGGGGAAGGCTGAGCACGCACACAGGTGCTACAAACCGCGACAAAAACGGCGAGAACGCTGACGAGAGAAGAAAGGGCCATTATTACTCGTTGTAGAAAACAGTTCTAAAGCAATACAGAATATTTATGCCATCTAAATTCGCGAAACATTGTTCTGTGAACATGTCGCAGTCGTGATTAGGCGAGGTAAAACGTATTCAGAGTAGAGATTGGTGATAGGAAGCAATTCGAGCGCCACACGGGAAATTACTATTACTCGCATAGTAAATGGCACTTCTATGTAGTAAGTTACCCCAATAGAAATGGTCCTCACTACTTGGTCCGTGGATGGTAACCCAAGAATCAAGATTTTGTCCACGAGGGAAGGCGAAGCATGGACTGCGTTTACGAGGCTTGGTCAATCTTGAGAGCTATTCTCTGAACGTGCTCCCAAAGCAGATCGAGGCCCGGGCCGTCCGAGGTCCAAAATTGGCGATCAAAGTTGGGGAGTCTGTCAAGGACATAATCCGCGACTTCAGACTCAGGTCTCCCAATGCCCAAGCGGAGACGGTGAAAGCCTTTACTTCCGATGGCCGAGATGAGACTACGGATGCCATTATGGCCGTTGGCGGAGCCTCCGAATTTTGGAGAAAGAACAGTCGGTTTGTGTTCCAAAGAGTCATGAATGACAATAAGAGAGGACGGCCGCACACGAGCAGTGTTCCGGAGAATCTTAGCGACAGGAGGTCCCGAAATGTTCATGGCAGCGTCTTGGTTGGGACGACCCGCGGAAGTAAGAAAGATAAATGGGCAACAGGGGTCGATGTACGTACTTGTCTTGTAAAGTCCGATGATAAATGGGCTTCCCTGAATATCGACATGGGTTTCTGCATAGTAGCCACCTCTTAAAGGAGAAAGATGCATCCCGAGCCGTGTAGAGAGAGAATCCAAGGCAAGCTGGCCATACTGGGGTGAGGGTGAGCAGACATGAGAACCGGAAAGAAAAGAAATGCCTATGACGAGTGAACGGATGGGTAATGTTCCCAAGACCAACGACGAGGAATCTTCTACTACTCGTTGCAGTGGCCATGGTTGACTAATACAGCAACAGCTCGCCTCGAAACTGCAACGACCTCGATTATAAGAGTCGTCACAGGTAGTTCGTTTGGGAATTGTCGAGCCTGAGTACTTTCCCAAATATGGTCTGTTTGGCGAGAAGGCGGCAAGTACAGCCACCGTCAATCATCATCCTGCCATCCTGACGATCAGAACCAAGCGCAATGGCGCCTAGAAGGGACATTGTTGAATACAATGCGAGGCCTACATATCCTTTACTATACAATTTATTTAGTCCGAGTCTGCTCAACACTGTCATGTTCTAGTTGCATATTCACCAAAAACCTGCCAATATCTAATCTACTCATTGTAGACCTACATGAAGTAGATATATGAGACTAGCTCCCTTCTCTCCTCTCGATTGATGGCAAAAAATGCGCGCCCCTTTAACTGCTGACAAATAATTGACAGGACCAACGCATTTTTTCTGCGGTTCAAAGCTTGCTTGAACATGCTCACTACCACCCCGACGGCCGAGACGCGTCCATCCTTCATCCACTCAGTCCTCGGTCCTCATATATCATGTCAGCCCCCACCACATTCCCTCGATTCTATTGATATGTCGTCTGCTTCCCCGGCTGCTGCATTCGCCCCTCTTCACTTGAGCGTCCTCTCCTGCCTCGCAGATATAGAAACTTTTCTTTCACAATTAGAATCACCACTTCTAGATTTCGACCTTGGTCAAGCTGTCACCAGGGGTGAACTCAAGGTGAGGAAGTCCGAGCATGGGCCAGAGATGGCCTTGAAATCCTCAAACAGACCAAAGCAGAGCTTCGTTCTCATCTACCAGAATTCAATATCGACTCGACATCCATCGAGACTTATGTTTCTGCCCGACTTCACGACTTTTCGGATGCCTCAAACCTGAAGCGAGTAACCTCACGTCTCCATGAATTGCCAGTTCCCCATCTTCATCGACCCGAACACTATGTAGAATCTTATCAACTCATCTAAAATCACTTCATCATCACCTCACCTCCTCCGAACCTTATCACATGGGATTCTCGTCTTTACCCTCGACCGCCAGGCTTTCCGAACTCATCGACACGATGATGTCCTCCGATCGTCTCTCTGCTGTTTTGTGTGCGCCTGCTATAAGCCGGACGGAGGATGCGTTCGGAAAGGTAGCCACGGACATCGCAAGTGCAATTGAGCGTTCTGTACACGGTGCCAAGCTCATCACATACGGTGACCTTCCCATGCCGTGGCGGAATAATCACTTTGTAATCTATGGATACCGGTTTGTACCCTTCGACGCTAGCATGTGTGTTCATTGTGTTTCTCATCCGGTTGGTCTTTACTCAGATTCATTCCCCTGCGTAAATGGCCTCTTCTCATCGCGTCTATTTTCGCATTGCATAATGAAACCCGTACGTGGTACCTTACCTCTAGTACGCTCTATCGTGGCTGACGACTCGCGGACCGCTCACAAGTTAATATCCACACGCACTTTGTTCCCTTTCTATTGTGGACCGGTAACACGATGCTTACATTCTTCGGCTCTTCTATACCCTCCGCATCGGCAACCGATGTAGACACACCCATCCTTACCTTCACCCTCCTTTCCCTCTTCACACTGTTCGCTAGTGTCTTATGGCACACCATGACCGGTTGTGCGCACCATAAAGGTAGGGAGATATGTTCCAAAATAGACTACGTCGGAATCGGTTGGTACGTCTGGGCCAAATTTACTGTTTCCAGTACCTGCGTTCTCACATTTTTTCACCATAGGCTAATCAGTGGAAGTATTGGCACTGTCGTCCACTATGGATTTCAATGCAATACCTCGCGCGCACTGTACATCTTACTATGTGTCTAACAAATGCGCTTGGAGGCACTATGGTTGCTTTCTTGGACTGGTTTGGCCGGAGAGAGAACAAGGTCTTTATCGTTACATTTTTCTTTCGGCAGTACGGGTTGACGATATATGCTTGCAGAAATGGCGCATCGTTTTCTTCGTCTCTACGACCGTGTTGATGTCGTTTTCTCCGCTTGCGCATCTTGCCTTACTCTATTCCCCTCGTGAAACCTTCGCCTTCATGCGTGCGTCTATATTTTGCCCCATGTTATTCGACCACAGCTAACTTTTTGGCTGATGCAGGACCTGTAATCCCATCCATCGTGTCGTACATCGTTGGCCTAATCTTTTATGCTACTCGCTTCCCGGAACGCATGCTTCCTACGAATACACCCCGCCTCACCTGGCTTGGCGGTGGGTCGCACGCATTGTGGCACTTGTTTATTGTATGGGCGATATCCCTGCACCGCAATGCTCTCCCTGCGCTAAAGTACGGGGTCTCGGGTGCTGTTTCTGCCATTTCTGGCGTCTGCCCTGTGCCCGCGGCGTAGTCATCAACGTGCATAAAGCTACTACACTACGTGTTCATAGTGCCCGCTTTTTTGAGAACTTCTTTCTTCTACAGGGTGCAGGACTGCGTATTTGCATGTAGATCTCATCGTGTTCGACTTTGGTGTGTCGATAAAACCAAGGTCCATGACATTCTGATACACGTAAAATACCCCGAGAGCAATAGGAAGATAGGTTTCTACATGAGCTTGGCCTCCCGCTTGGCCTGTGCCACTTGTGCCGAGCGGTGCGTACTCCCAGGACGACGATTCATAAAGGTCGAAGGTATTGCCGCTCTGCAGCGAACACTGTCGCGTATTGACTTGTGGAACCTCTGGAGAACAGGCTACGGGATCCAAGACTGCAAAAGTGCTGTTCGGAAACCGTTTCTGCATAAAACTTGCCTCAGCGGTTCTGAGACAGGGGTGCCCGCGCGCTCTCTCGACGAAAAGGCCCAGGATATAAATCATCCTCCGCGAGAGCCAACGCTCGTCACGTCGGGATCCCAGACATTCCCGGTAGTTCTGATTACGAAGCTTCAGGGTAGTGAAAGAAGGAAATGGAGAGGCAACCAGGGAACGGTTGGCATACTTTTCTGTGTCCGCCGTCTTGTTCAATAGCAGCGCAAACTTGGCCGCGGATCAGTCTCTAAAAGCGTACTTGTGGAAGAGATAGAATGGGCGCTGTTTTACCTCGAAGGTTCTGCTCCCATCGCGTGTTGTCCGTCCGGTGTTGGACGTGTCGAGCGTTTCAGAACTCAGTCACAGATGACGGTCAGCGAGCCACGGGCCGAAAGAGAAGGCAATTAAAAATCTCCCTTGAATGTTCCACTCTGGTAGGTTGACTTCTGCGCCTGCAATTGCGTAGCGTGTAACTCTTCAAGGTCTATTCCCAGAGCATTCACTTCTTCGTTGTGATAATTGAGAGCAAAATGTCCACGATAATGCCACCTCTAGAACTACAGAAGCATCATGGAGTGACTGAGCAGAGCGCTGAGTAGGAATGCCCTGCGGTTCTCAAGGATGATCAACCGGGCTTCATTCTCGCTTGTCTGAGGCGGATAGTGAGTGCCAGGGTTCTGCTGCCTTCGGTTACGCCCCCGGCAGGAAGAAGACATTCAGATTATTTTTAATGAAACATGCTGCCAACAGGCCTGGCTGGCGTGACCCTATTGGGTCACACAAAGGGGAACGCTGTGGGAAAAACATACCTTGAACTTGTCGTGCACGCAGTACCATGAAGTGCAACATTGTTATGCTTTGGGCTATGCGTAGAAATGAAGTAAACAGTTGTGAGACGCGAAGGGGGGACGTTGTGGAGAAAATTTTCAATGAACTAGTCACCCACGCAGCTTCTGCTGCATCAGGTGCGACAATTTCATGTTTTGGGGTATGCCTGGAAGGCAGATAAAGAGTCAAGAGATACATGCAGACTGGTGCGCCATGGCAAGTTCGGCATCAGATGGGGTTGGATCCTCAGTTGCATCGTTCGGGTGTTGCCAACACACCTGGCTGATCTCACGGGAGTTGGGCGTTAGATGGGAGTCGTATCGATCACGAAAAGTTCAGCAATTTTGTTATGGAACACGGCGGGCAGTTCGTGACGCGGCCAGGCCTGGCCCAGCACCCGGACAGTCAAGCTAGTCAAGAACCAGCGTACCGATAGGGAAGCACCCTTCATAAGGCATCCCAACGCCCCTGCCTTGTCCCCTGCAGCACCTGTAAGGCTCTAACATGATCGTAACGAAAATGACGCGTATCCGTATGTGCCTAGTAGGGTACAGAAGCCTGTCAGAAGGTCGTGGGATTTCGTGGCATGCATCGTTATTAATAAAACGAGCCCTGACGCTAATTGAACAGCTTCCTAACTTACAGCGATCTCAGTTTCGTCATCAGAAGGACAGTGGAACTCCACGTCACGGTCAGGGCCGACTCGGATGTCCACTGGATGGAAATGCCGCGTTAGGACACAGTGCACACGCGATACAGTACCGATGGACCTCCGTTATTTTCACATGGTTCCTGTTATGCATGATGAGGTAGTCTTGTCTCCCAGAGGCTCCAAGAAAGCGACAATTGTACTGGAGATACAACATAGCCGTTGCCTTCTAAAGCCTGCTAGCTGATTTCTAGTTCAAGAGAAGGGTTTGACCCCTCTCTCTTTCTAAATGCTTCCACGAAGCTCAATTATGATGCACGTGTAGTGTGTAGTGGAGCCGCGGCTGTCGCGCGACTTTGTTGGAAGTCCATGTGCATGCGGAAATTTTATTTACTCCCTCGCTTTCATATCTCGGGGGGGTAACTTACCAGTAATTAACAGGTAAATTACTGGTGAGTTTTTCCCGCAACACTAACGAACGTGTCACACCACCCGCGGCCTCAGGCTCTGCAGATCTGGCCCGCCCGTTGGTACCCTGTTCACCTACTTCCTGCGGGAGCTGGCATCCACCCGTCACAATATAAAACATGCCGGCTAGCATTTCTGTAGCCTGCTGTCCCCCATGCACATTTTCCTTCTCTTCCAAGTCTTGGCTATTTGTGCCTTCGTGGCTGCTGCTCCGAGCTCTTCACGCCGCCACAACTTTGTCCTTCATGAGAGGCGCGCTAGCCACCCTGTCACATGGGCCCAGACACGTCGGTTGGAGCCCCACAAAGTTCTGCCCCTTCGCATTGGCCTGACACAGCAAAATGCACACCAAATTGAGGAGTTACTCATGTCCATTGCTCATCCTGACTCCCCAACGTATGGTCAACACTGGTCCCCGGAGCGAGTCGCCAATTACTTCGCTCCCAGCAAGGCTTCTATATCCACTGTAAAGACGTGGCTAAGTGACTCAGGATTACACCCTGACCGTATTCGCATCTCGCTCAGTAACAGTTGGATTGAGGTCAACGCGACTGTTGCTGAGGTTGAAGACCTCCTGGATGCCGAATATTACGTGTACACCCATCTGTCGGGTCACGAACAGATCAGTCCGTTTTACGATTTATGCTGCCCAGATATCTCATGTCTTACTCATATCCATGATAGGTTGCGAGTCCTACTCAGTGCCTGACCATGTTCACGAGCACGTAGAGCTGATTAAACCGACGGTTCATTTTGTTCACCGCATCCCTGACGATCCAGCTCTGCTCCGCAAGCGCAGCGACTCGGGCCTGCCACTTTCCATCGGGCCCAAGACGAAAGGCGTCATAGTGACAGGGTCCGACGTCTTAGACCTGGCATCTTGTGATCAGTTCACCACACCGGAGTGTCTGCGTGTCTGTACCAGATGGACTGCGAACCACAGAGGGCGGATTTGAATTCTTTCGGCATTGGTGTGTTCTCCGCGTCTATGTGGTTTTCGGCCTATTTTGATATAATCCAGTCGAGTTTACTCCACGGGCGTATCTTGCCAGTGACTTGGACATGTTCTTCCAGTCGGCACCATTCATCCAATTCTCTCCGGTCCCGCCCTGATTTCCCACCTAGCAAATACTCCCCTTCACAAGTGGGGCAACGACCCACCCTTGTTTCGATTGACGGAGGTAGGTGGTCCAAAATGTCTTGAATTTTTACACCAGGTCAACCTTTCAAATGCAGGTACTCCCCAGACGAAGAACCAGTCAGTGGCGTACAATGCGGAGAGCGATCTCGACTTAGAATACGCGATGGTGTTAACTGATTCCACACCCATCACTTTACTTCAAACTGGGGATATGGTTGAAGGTCTGTATATTGAGAATTGCAGTGGAGGCTTTGACTGATATTTGGACTGGTAGGAGCTTTTTTTAACAACTGGTTGGATGCTGTTGACGGGTCATTTTGCACGTTTGAAGGAGGTGATGACCTGCCTATGTAAGTAGAAAAGCCTATTTCACTTCTTTATTTTATTCCTCACTTTGCTCTTGTAGGATGGCATTTACCCCGACCCTCGATCTGGGGGTTATAATCGTACGTCCACACCAAGATGCTACAACTCTGATACTCATCGTGATATAGAGCCGGATCATGCGGTATCATCAAGCCCCCTTACGTTGTTTCTATTTCGTATGGTGCGGATGAGTCTGACATCACAGAGGCGTATGCTCAACGCCAGTGCAATGAATACGGCAAGCTTGGCATGATGGGCACGACAGTATTGTATAGCTCTGGCGATAATGGCGTGGCTGGACTCGGCGGTAAATGTCTAGATGGTAACGGTAAATCTGGCGTCAAGTTTAATCCCGTTTTCCCCGCATCATGCCCCTTTGTTACCGCTGTTGGAGCGACGCAGATCAACCCTGGCTCGACTGTGTTCGAGCCTGAGAGCGCATGCGAACAGGTCATTCTCAGTGGAGGCGGCTTTAGCAATATATTCACTATGCCGAAGTACCAAGAAGCGGCGGTCCACGGGTACCTCAAGAACTATCCTCCTCCTTACACCGCAGAACAATACAACAATTCGGGAAAGGTCATTAATGACGTGGCTTCATTGTGAATAGGCGTTGAGCCCTGATACGGTTCCTAGGTTTGCGCATTCCCTGACATTTCTGCAAATGGGTAAGCTTTCACAATCTTGCTATGCGATTGATTCACCGATGTAGTGCCAATTATGTCACTGCGATCGATGGGCAGTCCATGCTTTCCTATGGATCTTCGGCGTCGGCGCCCGTTGTTGGATCTATCATGACGTTGATCAACGACGCACGACTTACTCTGGGCAAGGGGCCAATTGGTAAGTCGTGACCGTATGATATTTATGAGGTGTCAGTGCACTTATCACCACGTCTCCAGGGTTCATCAACCCTGTAGTGCGTATGCCTAGACTTGGTAGATTGTACTGTGACATTTCTCCGCAGATCTATAATCACCCCTGGGCGCTCCACGACATTACGAGTGGAAGTAACCCAGGCTGTGGTGAGTCTGTTTGCCATCCCCTCTGCTAATTTCTTATACTCACCACACTATAACATGCAGGCACTGTTGGTTTTAATGCGTGAGTACACGTTTGATCTGCCCTTGTGTCTTCGTGTGAGTAAAGTATATTGATTCTGTCGGAAATCTAGTACCATAGGATAGGACCCGGTGACAGGTAAGTCTCTAGTCCTATATATATATGGTATGCGACACTATATCTGACGTCTACCCGCAGGGGTTGGCACACCAAACATGGAGGCCTTGCGTGATGTGTTCCTATCCTTACCTTGATACTGAATTTGCACATCTACTAGGACATTACAACATTCCTTTCGTTTACTTGGCACGCCTGTAGCTGCGTTCACACATTCATTTTTCTGACACTCTTTTGATACCTTATGGAATTCTATTCACTCCTTGACTGGATTCTGAACGTCCGTCTAATTGTTCGTTGGCCTAGCAGAAACTCCCCAGGTACAGTACGGGTGAAAGTGGGAACCGTTGGGCCTTTCCTTGATCGGGTCGGTTCTGTCTTGGTTCTGTGTGTGTACGAAGCGCATTGAGCGGTTCTGCATTGTGTTATTTCAATGGTCGATTCTCAACTCCACGAGTACAGGGCCGTCAGGGAGGTGTCGCCTACTGGATGCAGAACGTAAGCTTGGTGAATTTGGACCAACTTACCATAAAAAACTCCTTTTTTCGTTCTGGGATGAACAGCGGCACCATTCACTATTCACTACTTTTAGATCGTGTTTCGATCGACAACGGAACCTGGAAATTTCATCGACGATGACTGCGGCCTGCTCTGGCACCCGGCTACTAGAGGCGTTAAAGGCTTGATTCAAACCGCTCGCACCCAGGCCCGATCAGTTTGTTGTGCAAAATCTCGTTCAGTAGCTTCCTTCATTCCATCCCTTCGCTGTGCAAGTGTTGGCTTGCGTGAATTGGTGCAAGTTTGAACCTCTAGTACTGATCGTATGCGGAGGATGTGCAAGTAACAATGCCTTTGGACACGAACATTTCTTGCAGTTGCCTTCCCCGGGCCCCCTCCGCCGCTGCCGGTCCACCTGCCCTTTGCTCAAGCTTCAACGAAGCTCAATCATAAATCGCCTTGGCTTGATCATTACCTTCTGCAGCCACGGTGTCCTCCGCTTTCACCTCGCCATCTCTGCACCACGTACATGCATCCTCGCTGCCACCACCACAGCGCTCCCAATGCCTGTATCCCTTTATGTGCGCCCCCCCCCTTCAAACATATACACAGTTGTCGGCGCTTCAGTGTTTTCTGTGGCATTCTTTGTCAGATGGGCACTTCATCATATCGGCCTCGGGCAATGATACGACCCGCGTGTGGACGCGTTTATCGCTCAACACAACCCATATTGTCTCGTCGAGACATTGGACCACCTACATGGAGAACGTCAAGGAGATCATGAATCTGGCGATGGCTGATTTTCGTGACAACCCTCTACCAACAGCATCGTGAATGAAAAGGACTCGGAGGTACATATTCGGCCTTGCAATGTTTGGTGCGTTTGTCTGAAATTTGTGTGTAAAAAAATAAATTACTTCTCACAAACAGCCAAATGACTTTTCATGAGGCCTGACTGCTGGGAGCCAAGGCCCGTAACCATCACACCAGCCACCCATGCTCTTCTTCCTCTGGCCAACTCGAGTTCAGGTTTCATGGTCATTTTCATGCCAGACCTTAACTGGATCTGTGACGCGTACTCGCCGCAATTTGTATTGTGACATTTCTCTGCAAGACTATAATATCTGGAATTCCATGATATTACGAATGCAGTGGAAGCAATCTAGGCCTGGTAAGTCGTGTTTATGATATCGGAAATTTAGCACCATTGGGTTGGGACCCAGTGACAAGTGAGTCTCTGGTCTACTGTATTTAACGTCTAACTCTGCAAGGGCAAGCTTGGCACGCCAAACGTGGAAGCCTTGCTTGATGTATTTCCTTGAAACGGAATTTGCACGTCGACTTTCCTTTTCGTTCACACCGTGAAATTGATATGCCTTAGTCGCATTGGCCTGGTAGACGCTTGTAAAATTCTCGGTGAATCGGCTAGGATATAAGACAGTGCGAACCAAAATAAAAGTGTTATTGGTGTTGGCACGTAGACCCAACTCTCGAGTTGTGTGAGTGCTTGATTGACGTGTATCCGTGTGTGCCTGGTAGGGTACAGAAGCCTGCTTCGTTTACATTGAAACGAGCGCCGGACACTAATCGAACAGCTCCCAACTTACAGCAGTCTCATCCTCGTCACCAGAGGGACAGTAGAACCCTACGTCAGGGACCGACTCGGATGTCCATTGGATGGAAATGTCACGTTAGGAGACAGTGCCACGCATACACACACGCGATACAGTAAACCTCCGTTATTTTTTCACATGGTTCCTGTTCCTGTTATGCTTGATGAGGTAGTCTTCTCTCCCAGAGGCTCCAGGAAAGCAACAATTGTACTCTGTTGCCCTCTAAAGCCTGCTATCTGATTTCTGGTTCAAGAGAAGGGTTTTGACACCCCCCCCTCTCTTTCTAAATACATCCATATCGACTTCTCACACGCTCAACAATTCCCACGAAGTTCCAATTATATGATGCACGTGTAGCGTAGTGGAATCGCGCGACTTTTTGTTGTGAGTACATGTGCGTGGCGGAGAATCTATTTACTCACTCGCTGGGGCAATATAGCCAAGTTGGGTTAGACATTGCTCCCAACTGGCATTGGCAAATCTTTTTGGTGCCAAGTAAGGGCCACAATTGAGCGGCCGCCGGCGCCCTGCGCGCGAATTATCTAATTACGTATTTTGGCCCTGTGGAATTTCCTCACAAGGTACGCGCCTGTCTAACAAGGTTGTTCGCTCGGTTCGCTCACTTCACTTCAACAAGTCAGCCACACGTGGGCCAACGAGCGTCAGTAAAGGTCAACTGATATGCTTCGTCCTACGATTACTACATTGTACTTGTAACTAACACAAATCTCTGTCCCATGTTTTTACCTATGCCTACGACACTCTCCACTGTCCAGGTGTAAAATACTGTTACATCCTAAAAAGGAAAAATTGCATGGTCCATCGTGAGTCGGCGTGTGTTGCTTGCGTGTTGGAGAGGTAGCTATATGATGATTGAATTGATTGATAGAGAAAGGGGGGGAAGGAGAGGGGGGCGGAGAGGGGGATTTAGAAGTAGGCGTAAGGTCCGTTGAGAAAGCGGCCCATCGACTCTTCTGTTCTCTGTAGCCCACGACACAAGCTCTCATACGGCGACAACTCTCCTTCAACCTCGCTATCCCTCGAGCAAGTGCTCTCCATCGACGATAGCGACGAGAGAGTGGACAACGAGGAGCAAGAGGCGGACGATGGTCGTTGGTGCGATCGATGTTGTCGCAGTCGGCGCTGTTCTCGTTTCTCCTGCATGTACCGCCGATGGTCTTGTATGTATGCAAGGTGTGCCTCCGAGACCAGCTCATGGCGGCTTTTGCGCGATGGCGAGGCGAGGAGGAAAGGACGGCGGAATATGCGAGTGACGGATGAGAACATAGTCCGCATGTTTATGGTAGAGGGTGAACAATGGATGATGATGATGATGATTCGAGTTGAACAGTTGGTTGTTGGGTGGCGGTTGGCAAAAATTCGTCTGTAAAATATAATAACAAGAAAAAATTTTCTGAAGTACCGGCAGAAAAGTGGGGGGTGAGTAAAGAGAGGAGCGGGTGAAGAACTAAAGCGCTTTTGTACTAATTGGTGGTGCGCAGCGGGATACAGTACAAGGGCGAGACACTTGTGGCCCTAATCGGGTAACACGTGCCAATTGAAGCCCCTCCGACGCCACTTGGGGTCCCACTGTGGTGGGGCTGTCAAACATCGCTTTCTTTAAGGGACACAGTCACAGGTGGTTGTTGTTGGAGTATTGTAAATATGCTTTATCATGGTATCTGTACAGCGTGCCTCATGCCGTGAGGTCCATGTTGGGCGCCACAGCTGAATACGCCTGTCTAATCCCTTCCAGCTCTCTCGTCCACGCCGCATACCGATCCGCCAAGTCTTGCAAGCCCTCCTCATCCATCATCTCAACCTCTGCATCCCCGTGGGCAGCGCCAGCAGCGCTGCTGCCCCCCTCGCCCCCAATATCGTCGAGCGCGTCTTGAATGTTTGCGCGCTCGTCCAACAGCTGATGGTACAGCGCGATGTAATTCCGGTAGCCTTTGCGGTATCGCGCCTGCAGCGCCTCGCGATCTTTCGGGTACGGAGCGGCAGGTGGCAGCGGGTGTGTCGACGTGCGTACGGCGATGGCGTCGCGCGACGAAGAGCTGCTCGTGACCGACGAAGGTGCGTTGCGACGCACGGGCGCGCTTGGATGTTCCTCCTCTGACGACGTGTATATTGGGCTACGCCGTCGCCGTGTCGTCGTCGTCGACGCCTCGTTGACAGATGACTCGCGATCTCGGTCGCGGTCGCGGTCGCGGGCACGAGGTTGTGAACGAGGAGGAGGAGGAGGAGGAGGAGGCGAAGCAGCGGCGGCCGCGCGCTTAGACGGTCGAGGCGGAAGAGCGTGGGCATCGCGTCTGGGATGTTCGCGGGGTCGATGAGGAAGAGGCGAGGCATCTCGTTTAACCGAATCCCGTGATGGTGACCCTCCGCGCTTGATCCCCGTCGTTACGCGAGGTAGCGGTGATTGTTCGCGTTTGTGTGAGAGGAGGGGAGGTGCCGGCGAAGGCTCGTGTTTGATACGTCTCGGTGGGGATAAGCTCCGATCTGATTCGCGTGCGCGCCGGCGGGTGTCACGCTCCCGAACGGTGGATTTTCTGGGCGGAAGTGAAGGTTCAGGACTAGCCCGATCACTTTCACGCTTCCGCTTGAGCGTCGGAAGAGGATCGCGATCTTTGGTCTTGTCGTGCCCACGATCCGATTCCCTGTCTCGATCACGTTCACGAGCCTTGGAAGTACCGCTACCACTGCCGCCGCCAGGTTTATATGGCGCGTCGTCGTCGGTCATCTTTCGTCGCTTGACGGGATTCCCGGTGCCATTCACCCTGTCCTTATCGCCATAGTCCTCCCGAGCTTTCTTCTTTTTCGAGTTTACCCTGCCGGTGGTGTCGGTAGCATCCCACTCTGAGTCACTCGCGTTATCCTTTCGTTTTTTTGGTCTGGGCGCAGGGATCGGTTTCCCTTTCTCGCGATCCAAGTCGCTCTCATCTTCCCTCTGTCTTTTCGTGACATGTGAAAGTTTCTCCCCTCTTTCCGGATCTCGCGAGCGAGAAGCCGACGGTTGGATAGACGTGGGGACGCCAGGACGACCGTTCGTCTTGGGAGACTCTCCACGCTTCGCACGTGTGTCTGTCAGACCAACGTTCTTCGATGGACCTTGTGCCTGTGATCTGGACGGTGCTCCTTCCCGCGCCGCATTTCGACTGGTCGCAGCGGGAGGGCGGCGTGTGGCAGACGCCACATCCTCCTCCTCACGCTTTGGGGTCACTTTGGTAGATTGTGGGGTTGGCACCGCCTCTTCACGTGCTCTAGCTCCCTGGGATGATGGTCGAATCCCCTCATCCTTCGCCTCCACAAGGGCCTTGCTGGCAGCGGTCTTTTTTCGCTCTGCACCGACAGTTCCGGCGGCACGTTTAAGCCCTGCCCCGGCCTTCGAAGTTGGTGTGATAGCCGAACCAGGCCGCGTGCGAACGTAATCCCAGGCGGGGTCGCTTTCAGGGATACCAAGGGAATGCAAGGCTCGTCGTGCATCAAGCCACATCATGCGGCGCTCCTCGTCGGTGAGGCCAGCAAATTCGTATGGACGCACTTCTTTCCAGGACGCGGGAATGAGGGTGTACAAGGGAGGTTGGCCGGGAACTGTCGTCTTGGAGTTTTGTCGTTCCCTCTCGGCAATCTAAGATTGTCACCAAGTCAAGGGGAAATATGGTGAATAGCTAGAAAGTGTACTCACTGTTACGAGGAGCTCGTTCAGTTGGACACGCAACGACTCGGAGGCGTCAGGGCCTCCTACTTGGGTTAATACATCCTCTTTAGTACGAGAGCCTTTGGCGAGGAGGTGAATCATGTGAGCACGCATCACGGGTGAGACGGTGCTAGTAGACTGGGATGTGGGGAGTGCAGGTGGGGGAGATTGCCCGCGTGCTGCGGACGAGCCTTCATTCTTGACACGGACTGGTACACGTTTGACGGTGGCAGCTATCGGGGCAGATACCGTAGTTTTGCGCTTCTTGGGAGGAGCAGAAGATTTTGTTTTGATAGAAGATTTGAGAGTTGGAGGAGCTTCAAGAAGACGGATGCGACCGCCAGACTTGGACTTTTGGGCGTCGGCGGTCGATTGGTGAACCTTTGATTCGGCCTTTCCGTTGAGTTCACGGTCGACAGTGAACTTGCCGGCAATATCGGCATAAAGTTTAAGTGGGGCATTAATCTTGGACGCGAGAGCAGAACGAAGGTAAAGTTCGTGCTGAGTGGATTCTGGGACACCTCGCATAGGGAAGAAAGTAGAGCCAATGTGGATACCCTGAGAGAGAGGGTGATGAGTACAAATGCAGGAAGAGGGAAAGAAAGTGGTCGCGCACAGGAGCATCACCGAATTCGAATTGGAGGGGGGGCTGAACGGGATAGGCAGCGAGGGCATCGAGGGTTTCTTCGGACATACGAATGATCATCGCGCGCTTTGTCAACGGCTGGGGAGTTTGGAGAGAGATTGAGCCATTGATAGCGACGGGGAGAGGCATTAGGATAAGGTCGTGAGAGAAGAGAGAAGTGAGTACAATCAGTTCACTGGCTTGCTTGACCCGGCGGAAAGCGGGCGGGCGGACGGCGGACGGACACGGCTCGTTGTTGTCGTTTCAGCATTCTGTGGCACAGTGTGGCACTGCTCCAGGCGCTTACAATTATTAAGTTGAGTACAAGTACAACATTCTCCCTTCATCCCTTTAAATTCTCCGAAAGGTAATCCCCAAATTTATTCGCTACACTCTCTTCACTCCAATCAACCTTCCCCTTCTCCACCGTTCCTAGAGTGATCGCTTTCTTCTGTACAGTCACAAATTGTCGCTTCATTCGTTGCAGCTCCGACAGTGTTAAACTCCGCGCTGGTAGCGTCACTCCCGGCTTAAGCGTCTCTGACAGGCTAAGCGTAATACGCCCACCAGAAGCACCAGATAACCCTTGTTCAGCCATAATCGCACTAACCACTAAAGTTGAAACGTGTTCCAGTGTGTGAAGAGCATCAGACGGTGCTTTTGGCACCTACATCAAGTCAGTAAATTCCAAATGTAATCATACACTGGGACCCACAGCTTGGGTGCCGACATTGGGGGGCTTTACGTTATCCTCTGTGACGGCTTTCCATATCGAATCGATGGGAACGTCGGATTCAGACCAGGGTATGGTAAATAGTGGCGAGTCCCAGCGAACCATGGATGATGGCTCCTCGTAACGTGCAATCAAATTATCGAGCCTATGAGGGTAGTATGCTCAACCGAGCAAAAACTTTTGCGCATTAAAAAAATCACCTACGTCTCCGCATTATATCCGCGGCCATCCGGCCTTTCGCTATTCCATCGTCTGCATAGTTCTGCCGTAGCGACAACGTAAACCTACTTCTGCAGTGTAAGCCATTCGAATAACATCTGAGAGTGAACAAGGCCACCCACAGTGCAGACCCGAAGCTTGAACTCACGAGCAGCGCAGTAGAGTTGGTAACGGAACCCTTTTATGTAGTTTGGTGCATCGACGATGAGGATCGTGTCTCGACCCATTTGCCGCTGCATCGCGGCAAAGAGTGAGGCACGCGCGGATTTTTCTGAGCGACTATCTAGGACATTGTCAAGGACTGCTATATGTAAAAGAGAGGTACGGTACCATCGTAAGAGGAACGGTCGATGTTGAGCGAGTCGTCCGATAGAATCACGACCTTGAGTTCCTGACTGTTGTAGGAGAGACGACGTTCCAAGTGTTCCTTAAGTTGGATGGCCCTATGTGTCTTTCCTGAGGAGGGATAGCCGGAAAATGTAACTAGTGCCATGTTCTAGATTTTATGATGGGGGTGTTCCGCGGTCCAAGTGAACGCCGCAAGTGTATATATAGGGACATAAAACGGAACAAGAGTACGTATTCGTTGGCCCGAGCCCGAGGCTATCAATTCATTCGACACGAGCGACGACGAGGTACGAACGCCCCTTGTCACGGGCGCGATTTCGCCTCCCTCTCACTAGATCTGAACGGTAAGGTCAGTCGTCAACACACACGGTAACAGTTTCCCTCCTTTTGATCACCCTTCATCACTACAGCATTCTAATTCTACATTCCGACCGATACTCTCGGACTTAAGTGCACGGCCATCATCTCCCTTCGCAGCGTTGCTACCCGCGTCAACTCCAGATGCTAGCCACCATTCCTCCTCCATCTCACAACATTTCCCAGTCAATGTCTTACTCTCACTCACCCAACCCGACTTCCACTCTGATTGATCCCGTCACTCCTGTGGAGAATAAGACCTGTCCCGGATGTCACTTGACTGTCATGGATGAGAATGGTGGTGTCGTGATTGCATTTGGGTCAGCTTCTCTTCTTATCCTCACTCGGACTCTTTCTCATCTCTCACCTCAAATCCAGACAATCTTTCTTTCACATAGACTGCTTCAAGTGTGCCAAATGCCGCGATAGGGTCACCGCCGACACCAACCTTCTTCTCCTGTCCGACGGCCAGCCAGTCTGCTCAAACTGTTCATACAGTTGCAGCCTCTGTCAGCAGCCCATTCTAGACGAAGCCATCATGACTGGCGACGACTCTTACCACGCTCATTGCTTCAAATGCCGTTCTTGTCACAACCGTATCGACGAGCTTATGTTCGCCAAGACAAGTCATGGTATCTACTGTATGAAGTGTCACCACCACCGCGTCGCTCGCAGCAGACGGCACGCACAGAAACAGAAAGATCGCGAACGTTCCGGGTCCGCGACCACCCCTTCCAGCGCACAAGCTCGTCCTCAGCCAGGGTCATCTAGGGTATGTTGCTTCATTGACCTCACCCTGTCCCCGCCAACCGCCAACCTCTATCTTTCAGATCGCGTCTACACCTCCCTTTTCTCCCGATTCTGTCCCTAGCTCTGCACAATCCTCAGTGCCATTATTCGCCAGCTCGCCAGCTTCGTCGGCTCGCCCCATGCCTACACCACCTTCCGAAAACAGGGATGTCCATAAATCACAGGTCCGGACCTCGCAAGGTGGGCGCCCATCAGCGCAGCTCGAACGTGACGACCAACGAAGCGCACCGCATACACCCACTGCCTCTGCACCGTCTTCTCATCGGACCTCTCGGAACACCTTACCTTCACCGACGTCACCGTCTGTTTCTCCCCAAGCTGATTCCAGTGATCTCCCAAGGTACTCTCTCGGACAACGTCCGCCATCCCCTGCTATCATTTTACCTTCAGACGCGCCCGAGGCTGGTCCTCAGGGCGCTTTGTCGCTTGAGATATTGGATGAGGGTAGAGCCACAACATCTTTTTTATCACCCGACACCCGGACGTCTTTAGAACGGGGTGATGGTGCCAGTCTGCTCAATACTCTGTCGAAGAATGATGCCCCTCCATTCGGTCCGGGCAGATCGTCGGACCGTGCTGGCAACCGCAGCTCGATAAACCCCGCCATAACCTTCAACTATGAGGGCTTGGCAGCCAACAAATCACCTTCCGTACCGCAATCACCTTTATCTTTTGTGCGACCAGTAGCCGACACGAATCGGGCCCCAAGTCCTATAGACATCCGGCCACTATCTTTGACAGAGCAGCCTCCGGAGCAGCTCTCGCGGCGGCCTTCCCGAAGAGTGCATGCGGAACCGCCTCTGTCTGCCTCTGCTGTGCCGAGTGCCACGCTCGGTCGTTCGCGTAGCCAGAAGGAATCCTCGCACAAGTCTGCTGTCGGTATCGACCCCATCCGCCAGCCTGTTCACCTAAACATGGTCCTCGAACGTCTTCCACCTCGCACGCACAGCTTGAACGCACCCAGTCAAGAATCCGAACAATTGACGCCCAGCACCACCGGACGAAAGTCATCCGAGGAGAAAGACGGGCCAAAGCCGGGGTCCTCGCTCAGCATCGATGTTGAGAAATCGCGCACGGGAAACGGCGTAGGCAAGAGGCCAATGTCACCCGCGTACAAAGCAGCTTCACCTGCACACAAGGTAGATGTCCCACACAGTATCGAGAGTGGCACGGATACGTCAGACGGAGAGCGCGAGACCAGCACGAATGAGCGGAACCGACCTTCATCGCTGATGTCAAAGGAGGAACCAATTTCACACCGGCGGCCGCTGCAGCTCGATCTTGATTCAAAGAGATCGACTTTGCAGGAGCCAGGGGAAGCGTCTGCGATCAATAGCACAGCAGACTCAGATGACGACGATTCACCTGTTGAACGCGTCTCGCGGTCAACCTTTATAGCGCCTGCCCACCCACCTATCCGTGTTTCAATAAGCGGGAATGGGTTTCAAGAACTGCTGTCGCTAGTCGATCCGCGTAAACGCTCGTCGTTGCAGGGTATCGAAGAACTTTTAAAGTTGAATCAGGACGCAGCATCTCGCCTGGGTGCCACGCAGAATACAACTTCATCAAACCCACCAGAGAGCCAGCAGCCGCAGGGTGAAGCGAGGCGCTCATCTACTCCGGCGAGCAACATCACGCCCACGACGACCTTCGGCTATTCATCGCCCGCGGACAACTCTTCAGTGACGACCATCTCGGCCCCCAGCAGTCAGGGGCATGACGACAGTTTCATTATGCTGGACTCTCCCAAGAGTACTCCCTCGGACCTCTTACGCCAACGAAGCCTACGCAACGTCACCCCGGCCATGAGTTGCCGCTCTTCATCGGAGCTCTCTCACGGGCCTCCGGCCAGCAATGAACGACGTGGGCGTCTCGACTCGAGTGCCTCTTCCCACCCGATCGATCCAAGTTCAACGGATTCCGGCGCACATGTCACGTTCGCCACCCCAGACAACCCTGCCTCGCGCTCGTCGAAGCTCGACCCCTCGTATGCGGTCGTCAAGAGGCTGCAAGACGCCCTTCAAGAGGCAGCAAAACGTGGGACAACCCAGATAACTCTGGATCAGGAATTTGTACAGGTAATCGTCATGACAGTCGAGCAGAGGAGGGATGAGAATGTACAGATGAAAGGAAAGCTCGACCATATCAAGGTGCGCGGGTCCCATGTCTTTCCCACCTTCCCCCGTCTTGTCGAGCTTGAATTGATGGTTGACGACGCTTTGGTAGAGAGCAAGCCGACAGGCCATGGATGGACTGACCGTAGCGCAGAGCGAGTATGAGGTAGAGCTGAAATCTCGCCGGGATGCCGAGGCCGAAGTCACACGATTGCGCGTTCTGCTGTCTGGACAGGCGGCGAGAATCACGGCATTATCGGGCCAAGGTCGCAAAGATGAACTACATAGACAGTTGACGCGCGAGCTGAGCAATAATCTCAACGTCCTCGAACACAACGTGTCGAAACTCAAGGCCGAGCGTGACGTGGCACTCGTCGAGATGGAAGAGATTACTGCCTCCAGAAGGTGCTTATGTGTGCTCTACTTTTACAGGATTACCTGTCGCTGAAACGGTATTTTATCCCAAAGCTCGGAGGCCCTACCTGACAGAGCAGTGGCCACCCTCAGCCGGTCATTGTCGACCCGTCTAGACGGCCTCAAGGCTGAGTACAAAAGCGAACTGGTGTCTCTCGCCGACGAACGCGAGACGCTGCAACGCGAAATTGCCGAGCTCCAGTCCGCACGAGACGTCTTTTTAGAGGAGACGACGATGCTCAATGCGCGCAATGAGGAACTTGCCCAGCTCAACGCTCATTATATGCGGCGCATTGAGGCGGCCTCGTCCGAGCCTCGCGAGAAACACCCGTTGGACCAGCGTTTGCACTCTGCGAACGGCTCATCATTGGGGGCCTCTCCTGCGGATGACGGCGTCGACTCGACCAGATACGCCAAGGCTCAAAAGCAGGGCCCTTCTTCGGGCGACGCGACGTTGCGCGTGTTCAAGTGGCGCGGGCACAATCACAAGGATGTGTCTCCTGCATCACCGGCGCCGGAAGGTGCCAACGAAAAGAGCCTGTCTAAACACACTTTCCAACAGGTCAGCGTGCTACGGTTCACAAAGTGCGACCACTGCGCAGAAAAGCTATGGGGCTTTCAGGCTCGTTGCCAAAGTACGAACGCGATCATCCCTTTTCGTCTGTATCTCATACTAAGAACTCCCCCCCCCTCCCATGGTCTAGTTTGCCATATTTCTGTACACCCACGCTGCCAACAACACGTGCTGGTCACTTGCTCACCACAGAGCTCTCGTCGGGACGACGGGTCTGCGATGAATTCTTTGCGTGCGTCTATTTTCTTCCAAAAGTCCGAGCGGTGAACGTCTTGATCTAAATGCGCTTATTTCTTTCCAGAACCGTCTGTGTTCGGCCGTGAACTCACGGAACAAGTGCGCGCGGATGCCAGGTCAACGGACAGGATGGTGCCGCTCATCGTCGAGACGTGCATCGCTGCCGTGGAAGCCACTGGTGAGCTTCTGTGCCAGGATGGTCGACATCTATCGCGTCTAACTAAAAGTCGATGCCGTAGCTTTGGACTATGAGGGTATTTATCGCAAACTGGAGGATCTGGACAGTCAAAGTTGATCACGCAACTCTTCGAACGGGGCGACTATGCGGCGTTTGACCTCCTCGACAGTGAACGGTTCAACGATATCTGCAGCGTGACTTCGGTTCTCAAAACATATTTTCGCTCGCTCCCTAACCCTCTACTGACTTATGTCCTTCACGACGAGTTCGTCTTGGCATCCTCCATCTCCGACCCGGTCCAGAAGTCCAACAAGTACGCGGACTTGGTCAAACAGCTTCCAACGGAACACTATTATACCCTTCGCGTGCTTATGCACCACCTCCACCGGTTCGTCTGCCCATGTAATTTATTTTTCGCATGCTCACCAATATTCGTGATCTTCACCCCGTAGAGTCCGAGAATGCCATGCTCAGAACCTGATGACTTCACGTAATCTAGGCGTTGTCTTTGGACGTACGTGTCAAAATTTCTTTGCAGTCATTTTTCGAGTATCGCTTACCCGTCGACCAACGCAGCCACGTTGATGCGCTCCCGCAACCCTGGAGCAGAGTTTAGTGACATGGCCGGCAAGGCGCTGACCATCGAATGGCTCGTCGAAAATGCGCACACAATTTTCCCCCCAATTTCGACATCGTTGCACTGATTGTTTCTCTCCGTCCAAACTTTTTTTTTTCTTGAACTATTTTTTTTACACGCCCGTCTCCGTGTTGTCATAACCCGCCTTGGCCCACCCACAATGTGTTTCCATTGTTGCGCAAACATCTTTCCTTTAACGCATATATACCAACCCTTCCGAGTTCCTCCATTCCCTCTCTTGGTTTTTTCATGAAGACTTAAGTGTTAATTATCCGATGCCTCTACGTGGATATACCCCCCGAGGACAGGCCGCCGCATCTATGTGCGAATGGGGGCTGCCCTCCACTCATGCGTTTCCCTCCCTTCTGCTTCCCATCTCTCCGACGACGATCTAGTCGTGTATCTGTTGGTTAGCTTGGATTTTGTATATTGTTAAATCCTCAGGATGCATACGTACTCTAGAGTATTAAACCATTTTTATTTTAGACATTGCGAAACAGTTACAACTGATCATGTATCGCAACCTCAAGTATCGAAATATGGTGCCCTACTTTGATCTGCAAATCGCCTACCGCCACTACGAGCTGCTGTGGCGATTGGACGGGTCCTGTTGTGGGCGAAGAGAGTCAGGGATGGATATTGATGGATGGCTGTACACCCGTCATGGCTTTGATGATACGAATCCCCCCCCCGTGGCTAAGGTGTATAAACTACTTCACAAATAGTGTACCAGCGGGGTCCCGTGGATCGAATCCATTCACACTTTATCGAGGCCTACTAGTACTGATGGTGACATTTCTCATAGAAGCTAAAAGAGGTGAGTGACACCTGTCGAGTTGAAGCATCCGAGTCGCTAGCATGTGAAGTTCAAGGACGACACGACAGTGACCTGAGTAAGGCAACGCGTTATCCTGGCAGTTCTCACTGGGGCCGTCCGGGGTCCGTCCAAGGTGCGAAAGAGGCGTCCGTCAGATCGATGCCAAACTGCTAAACTGTTACCATCATCAGACGCGAGAAAGTCTACCCATCGCATATCATAACGAACAGCCAGCCACAGGTGGAGAAACAACTGAATTGAATAGGAGCGATAGGAAGCCGTCATTGTTCACGATGTGTCGCGCATGGAAGTATACTTTATATCACAAAAGCTGGATTGTCCGACGGCCAAGCCAACGGTGAGATTTTTGAATCGTGAAGACGAGAGTGATAGTGCGGATGTACTAGTGGATATTGTGTCCGTATCCGCAGTTCATAACGCAAGAACTCCAGCCTAGTTGACGTGGACTGAGCGTACCGTATCTTACTATTAGACCTACTAGTACGGGTATCCGTTCCAAGCCTAATGCATAATGGTATGCTCGGTTTGGTGTCGCACCTCTTTCCCCCTGCGTTCCAGAGGCATATTTATACTGACTACTCAGTCACCTCAATCGCCCTTAACCTCCAATAACAAACATGAACCATCAAAGTGTGAGAGCTATCCTGACCCGGTAAGAAAAATGGATTTCGGGTGTTACTTTTGACCTAATCTGTTCTCGTAGTCTCTTCTCGTCGACGGGTTCTCTCCCGCAGTTTCACGAGTAAATCGGCTGAGTTTATATGGCCATCTACTCAAGACCAGGCCATCCCAACTCCTACCCTCTTATCGCTTCCTGGGAGGGAAAGCAGTTCTTTGTTGCCCAGCACGTCCCTGATATCTCCCACCACCGTTTCCCGACCAGCCAGGCTGGGTCCTCGACCGCACCTTCGTGATCAGGGAGCTATGTACCTCAGACGTTGTGGTTGCCGCAAACTGTTCCGGATAGAAGACAGTACGTCGAATTGGCGGAGTTACAACTGCCCATATTCTTCGAGTCTTTCAACGGAAGACTTGGTTATTCACTTGACGATGCTGCATGTGGCCGGTTCGGTGATCTTCGCAACGGTCAGAACTTTGCGCCACTCAGGCGACGACACACATTTACATCGGAGTGAGTGACATTCTCGCTGCGCTTGTACCGATCTTCCAGCCACTGACTTTATTTACACATTAGTGGCTCGGTTACGAGGGTTCAGACGCCAAGTGCAAACTCGCGAAACGAGCACACCAATCCCATTACCATTGCTAAGTTTGCACAACACTTGCACGATCTGTGGATGCCTTTCTTCGGGTAAGCGTCCCGAGGCACTACGAGAGTCGCAGTACTGAATCATCTTATGCCAGATTGCCAACCAGCCCTCACCATCCGCAGTACCCCCAATGGCACATCGGTCCAGGGTTTATTGACCGCAATAGCATCATCATCATTGGCGCGGTCCACGTGTCTGCAGGAAGCTGGATGCCTATCATCCAGCTTAACCGTTACATCCTTAGTCCAGAAAATAACTCCACGTTATCCAAGGCCAGGGATTCCTTTGGTTCATGACATGCCCCACCCATTCATTTAATTGAAATGGCAGCATGATCCTAGCTGACACACGAGAGGCAGGAGAAAACATAACCATCCTCATCAGGAAATTGTACAAATACTTAGATTTGCAAGCTGTCCCAAGTAGAAAAGCTGAAAGTGGCAAAGTCAGGTTTTGTTGTGCTATGTAAAATGACCACAACTATTTAAAAGGTATAAAGGTGAACAAGTTGAAGCATTGTAAATCTAGTTCGTCAGCAATTGGCCCTAAACAAAAACCAAAACATGAATGATTTTATCCAAAAAGATAGGCAAATTTTAATATCGGAGACCTCGCCTCCATCCCAAAATCAGGTATTGGTATTTGTCACTTTCCCAACAGAGCGACGACGGAGTCGACGAGGCATTTTCCGAGTCGAAGTCGATCAGAGAAGAAGTGATTTACAAACATCCCATGTCGAGCACACCCGTCGAGCATGAGCGTGCCCCACAGGAGTGTCCACAGCATGGTCCATGACCAACCAAGAAGACCTCGCACGCGCAACCCGGTCGTTTTCTTAAATACCTCTCCATGACGACGCCGAGACCCATGAAAAGGAAGAACCCTCCGAGGGTGCTGAATTCCATACCGCTCCCGAGCCCCCACAGCCCGACATGATGAAGCACGGCGGACACACCGAATGCACCCATTATCGCACCGGGCAGTCCCAGGAGTGCGCCACCTGGACGGGCCCCCAAGACGGTGAAGAGGTGTCGGAGGGCCTGGTGCCAACGGTAGCTCCAGAACTCTCGGATCGAAGTGGACATCCACGGTCGGCGCAAGAAGGGTGGCCAATGCGAGGCTGGCTGGCGAAAGATAATTCGTCCATCAAGGTAGCGACGTGATACGGCGCATCGAGGGTCGCGCACACGAATAGGCCGCCCCAGATGGCGGCAAATGCTGCCAAGGCAGTGCTACGAATGGGGCCAAGATTCGGGTCGAAGAGACTGCCACCTCCGGGGTTGTTGACAGAGGGACAGACAATATGGATGATATGTTGCGAGGCGTCGATCAAGGTGCACTTTAAGAGCAGTTTGACCAAAATCGAGGTGATAGAGGGCGACAGGGTGCCCTGGCGGGGGAATGGTGTATGTGACCAAGACCATCCGATACCGCGTGCATTGCAAATGAGATCGAAGGCGTCGATGAGAACATTTGAGAAGGACAACGGACGCTCAATAGGAAGACCGTTCAGTAATTCGTATCTCCTTAATGGTTTCCTGGTGAATGTCCGTTCAATTGATATCAGCGCCACGGTGAACATTGCGACTACATCACCAGTTTCAGAAAAGGATATGTTAGACATGGAACATGGATAGAAAACGTACGACATGCAGTAGATTCCAGAAAGCGAGCCCATCAGCGCTCTGAAACAGGGCAGTTGCGCCAACGACGCTGAGATATCCAATCTACGGCACACTTCCAAGCCTGCCATATGATGAAGGGCAAGAGCAAAAGTTTAAGAAGGAACGTGTTGGGAAGGATAGCGAGTACTGCAAGCAGATAGAAGCTCGAGAATAGGGGAAGGCCCGCGGTAGCGGTTGACGGTTGACGAAGAGCGGGATCTGGTGGATGAATGAACACCATGAAGGTTGGTAAAGAGAACTTGAACGTGCATCGCTTACGCTTCAATGACTTCTTGGTCGTTTCTCTTCTCTTCCCTTGCCCATTTGCTCCGAGCATGTACAAACAAAATAGTGCCAAATACGGTGAATTGCTCGAAGGTCAAGTCTATTGCATTCAATTCAGCGTTTTCACCATCCATATTATTTATTATATGCAACCTCACACCTGTCTTCCTTTCGCTGAAAATGTAGCATCACAAACCTCCCGCCTCGACCTTCGCTCGATCTATGCAGGCAGTCTCTACAAACCGCAGAGCGAAGCCATCACTCAATTACCGAACCCAGCTCATATTTTGTCACGACAGGCCTTCTCAGCATCACGCAGTGCGTCATACGCAGCGTGATCATCCCACCTTTCTACGTCAGATCGTCATTCCTCTCAAAGTCGAAGTTACAGGTGGTGAATAACAACAATAAGATAACAGTGATTTCAACTACTGTAGTACGCTGTCCTGAGATTCAAGTTTATCTGACGGCTGCCGCACGCGCTCGGCCGAGCGCCATCCCCGTGCCTGCTGCGTGCAGCGGGTGCAATGATGACTGACCACCAGCCAAAGGTGTCCAGTACAATCATGTGCCAGGTGCAGTCCCATCAAATCAAACCATATCTGTTGGGCCCCGAGTACGGTACCAAATATAACCATTGGAAATGGAGCCTCTGGTTCCAATGACGCTGCACCTGCGCCATCAAAGCTACGACTCCATGCTTCATATGACTTCACAGGTACCAGGGGAGTTGACGGATATAATTAGGGGAATTCAAAGTTTTTAACAGAACAATCATCTCGGTCAAATTCCGTAGTTTCTTCAAGCGATGTTTTCGGCGCCGCATCCGTGCCGCACATTTGGCACAAAGCTTTCCCGGTCTCTCGAATTCATATTTGCCCTATCTATCTCTATCTATGACACCTATCCATCATTTACAAGTCCCTTGAACCAGCTATTTCCGTGTCTGTCTGTCAGGGGCGTGCTGCTGCTAGTATGGAAGCAGGTACTACTGTACCTGCTTTCCATGCTAGCAGCACGCCAGTGTTGTTCCCAGATTGAGTGGGGCAGCAGCCCTGGCAATAATCATAAGCTCCAACTCGGCTGCAACCGCTCGCTACGATTTCTCCGCAAAAAACGTGACAAGATTAACTCCACCCATCAGTGCATCAGCGCCCCATGTGCGCCGCCACCGCCCTTGGACAGCCCCATTTCGGCCCCCTCTAGTGGTCGACACAAGACCTTGCTTTAAGACAAAGAAGGTATGATATCGAGTGAGAGACAAATTCTTCCTTATTCGATTCCGCACGTATATAAGGCGCAAAGTCGATATTCAGTTACTTTATATATCTCACTCTTCACCCCCTCACCTACTTTCCCTTTTCCCCAACCCCCATCCCGACATCTCCCAGCCAGGGAAAACGATAACCTGCTCAACTTCTTAATCCACTGCAAGAAAAACATAAAAAAGCTATCGAAATACAGGTGCTCACTTCTTTCTAACAACAATGATGACGATGGTCAAATGATGGTGAATGATGTGTATGAGTGAGTACGGCGCCGTTCTTATTTGTCTGCTTCCATCATGTCCCCGTCGTTTCCATCCTCGGCCCACGGGCTAAACTTGATTTTACGCGGGCGCGGCATTGATCCGCCCAACTCGCGCAGCCAGCCGTGTCCCGCCGCGTCGATGGTGTGACCTCCCACATGAAGCCAAGGCAAGCCTGCGGGAGGGGGAGGAGGCGGGTTGCTCGGCGCCGTGGTGGTAGCGGCACCAGGAAGAGTCGGCGCATGGGGTGGTGTGAGCACGGGGGAGGTCGGCACCTCGCTCAAGCTCGGCAGTCGCTCTAGACTGGTGTTGGTCGACCCGCCAAGGGCACGTTGCAGCGCCTCGCGTTCCGCTGGCGACGGAGCAAACGCACGCATCGTTGCAAGGCCCGAGAGGAAGCCAGGCCTACTGCCATTACAATTGCTGGCCGCCGTTGTGCTGCCGTTGGCGCTATCGCTACTGCTGCTGTTGCCGCTACAGTAGCCGTTACCGCTGCTACCACATCCGCCGCCCGATATCGGAAAGGTGGTGGACGTCGAGGCGTTCAAGCCGTCGGGCCCACGGAACAATGGCCTCCCTGAAAAGTTGAAGACCTTGGCATCAGGGTTGAGACCCCTGCGTGGCTCACTGCCGTCAATAGTCGAGCGTCTTTCCTTGTCCGCATTCTGCCACCATCTGAGTCGTGCTTCATGTGAAGGTGCAGTCGTGATTGGCGAAGCAACTGCTTCCGAGTTGCCACGCGACGGCCACACACGTTGACCGTCCATCGGGTCGGAGGTGATTCGATGGCGAGGCGGCGGGCGTATCTCGAACGGCTCAAATGCGTCTGTGGCGTCATTATCGGCGCCGGGGAAAACATGACATTGCATGTTGGAGCCTACAACGGGAACAGACTCAGGGACTGCAGGATGACGGGGCCAATCGCGACCGAGAAAGGTGTTGTTGTCGGATTGGAAGTTTTTGGACAGCATATCCTCTGGCGTTCCGATGACGTCTCCGACAGTAGCGACTGCAGACATGCCATTATCAAGAGACCGAACGGGACTGATTGGAATGAACGGAAACGTACGCCTTACGTTTGCGACATCAGAGGAGTCGCCGAACGGCAGAAACTTGGAATGGTAGTGACTGGGATTGGACAGCGACGCTAGATCTTCATCAAAAATGGAATATCCCTTCGCAAGGCGGGCGACCGATTCGGGAGCTCCAATGGGCTCTAACTGTACCTGTGAAGGTGCGTGATATCCGATACCGGGGGGAGGTTGGGCGTTTGGAGCACAGAGATGCGGCGAGCTGCGGGTGGGCACGGCCGTTCTGGAACTACGCTCGCGCTCACGATCCGAATCCTTTTCCAGTGGAGTTGGGAACGGATCCATTCTAGATTCTAACGCAAGGCTCGGTTGCTTGGTATCGGCGAGAGGGATTGGCTCCCAGGGGTCCTGCGACTTCTTGAGGATGAAGTCATACTTGGGATTTTGTTGCTCGCGCCGCAACTCTTCGGCTTTCTCTCGGGCGGCCACCAATGCTGTGCGCTCCCGTTCGATGGACTCCTCGAGCTCATGTACACGGATATTGAGCGCCGTCACGACCTCTTCTGCAACCCGAACCTCTCGCCTGCGGTGCTTGACTCGAGAGCGGATGTCCAGCTCCTCTTGTACCGCTGCCTCACCGGCGGCAAGGACCGCCGTTTCATCCTGTTGCACTTGCGCCTCAAGAGCACGGATCTCCACGCCGAGTCTCTCGATTCGGGTGCCGGCTTCTTCTTTGGCTTTCTGGACAGCACGAAGGCGACGTTCGGCATCACGTTTGCCGGCCTCAGCCACTCGTCTGCTCTCCTCTAGGGTTTTTGTGCGCACTTTGAGCTCGCTGCGGGCCGCGTCATCGGTACGCTTCGCTTCACGGACGGTGTTCAACTCGGCACTAAGAGCGGCATCTGCTGCGGTGGCTACGCTAGTATGGTCAGACAACTGGTTGTGCAGTTCGCGGTTGAGGGCAAGGGTTTGATTTATTTGGCAGTCGAGCTCCGTCACGGCAGGGACAGATTCGAAATCTGGAGTTCCCTTGGAAGTCGCAGGTGGCAGCGAAGAAGGATAATGAGGTGGGGAAGATGGAGGACGATCAGGAGGGGGAGGTTGAGGAGTGGGTAAGGACTGGCTATGGTTGGGAGTATGGAGAGGCAAAACAGCAGATTTTGGAAGCGGTGGTGGTGTGGAACTGCGTCGCGACGTTGATTGATCGCGAGAGCGCAACTTTGGAGGTGCCGAACGTTGCAGCGTGCGAGTCGTGGAAGGGAATGGAAGGCCTGGACAGAGACGGAGGGGTAGCAAAAAAAAAAAGTGAGTAAAGAATCTTATCGCAATCATCATTAAGCTTTACCGTTGTAATCCTCAAGTCTGTCAAGGGTCTTAATGTTTAATATACCAGAGCTCCAGCCTTCTTCATCGCACTTGGCATGAAGACCGGGACGAGGTGACCAAGCGGGATCGACGATGCCGCCTCGCCACCACCTACCGAATGCACCAACGAACCATGTCTCTTGAAAAGAAGAAAGATCGGGATCGGCAGTGCTTGTGTTGTCACTCGGCGCTGAGAGGACGGCATCATGAGACAACGGATGTGACTTGTGATTAGGGATGACGGCGGCGATAGTGAAAAGACCAAAGCTATGAAAAGCATGCCGGTGGGTGCGAAGAGCAACAGCAGCACGATTAGAAAAATGAAAAGCGGAGGATCCTGATTCGAGTGAACGACAGGTTGAGGATGATTGAGTTGAAGATGAGCGGTAGTTCGTGATCGAGCGCTCCGAGTCTGCGGGATCAGAATCTGCGGGATCATCGAGGCGGGAGAGGTGATGACGGAAGGACTGCTCGGTAAGATAAGAGCGAAAGGAAGTTTCGGATGGGTTTGAGAGGTAAGCTAGAAAGAGGTGAAGACGGTGAGTGAGAACGTAGAGGGCCGACATGAAAGAAAACAAGGGAAGGGTGAATGGGATCACATCGTGCTACGCCCACGGGGGGGACGGAAAAGGAAAGGGAAAAGAAAAGAATAAAGATGGTAAAGGGGGATACTGACCGAGAAACAGGAAGAGAAAAAGAAAAAGAGTAGCAATGAACATGGACCTGAACTCTATGCGGGTGTTGAGGAGAGTGAAGGACCATCGAGGGGTGGTGATGGTGGAGGTTGCTAGCATGAGACCTAAAATACCGAAAGCGAAGGAAAGAAACAAGTTGAGCGAAGGGTAAATTGATTCGCGGTCGCAGACCCAAGTAGGATTGTGATCGTCGAGATCAATAGACGTCGCCGTCGTAGAACGGGACGGGTCGTCCCTGGCTATTAACTTTGACTCGAACCCTCAGCTCAGCCAGTCAATTCGACATCCCTAGCCCAATTCTTTTTATTTATTATTTTTATATTATCGCAATTTAACACCACGTATACCCCCGATATTTATCCCTGCCACATTAATATATTGAATGAATGGTGATTGGTTGAGATTCTATATGACACCCTTCAACTCGTACCCGCAGTCGGCTCTGACGTTGGAGGTGGTGGTTCCTCAGCTGAAATATTCATTTCAGCCTCTATCCGTTCACGCGCCCGTACCACCTTTGACTGCACGTAATGTGAATGCCGAGGCCCTGGCTGGCCCCGCGCACCCGGTGCTGGCATTGGTGGTGGTATCTCTGGCGGCGCGTTCGCCTTGAATAGGTGCTCATAGTTCTGATCGGAAACAAGAAGAACCGGAGTGCCACCCGTCAACAAAAAGATCGGTGAACAAACAAAACGGACACACGCACCTGTAGGATCCGCTCCATACCATCCTCCCGTTTCGTGTTTAGAATGAGATGCGCTTCGTCCAGTGTCATCCGATGCTCCCGCGTTAGCTTGTCTGTCACAGAACCCGTCGTGGCATTTCCGACCCCCGCGACATCCGAGCCAATCACGCCTTGCGGTCGGTGTTTTGCATCTGCGTGAAAGAGGAAGAAAAAAAAAGTCGCCAAGTTGCCTCAAACTGAGAAATCACAGGGTCACAGTCGGACGCACTTTTCGCCGCCTGACGAGCGGCCTCCAGTAGAGCCTTGCCAAATATTTGTGTCCCCGTGATGAGGATTTGAATGATGATTTTTGGAGCCGACTGGGTGGGGAAGAAAATTTGTTGGGTGCCATTTCATCTATCTCATAACGATCAAAACCGTGGCACATACCATACTATTGCACGTCGGACGGGTCGGGGTTGGGAGTTGATACGTTGATGGACGGGCGGAGAACGGAGCCAGAACAAACGAGCGCCAAACTTCTCCAGGCGTTGCCAGAGCCACGTGGCTGGGAGAGATGATGGCGACGGCCCGGATATGCGTCGCGTCGGTGTATTGACCCACCCCCAGATGATTCTCCAAAATAAACGAAAAAGCTCACCGGTGCCCATGGACGTAGATGGCCCATCCAAAAAGTCACGGAAGGAGAAACACGACGGCGAATTTCGTTCCGTCAAGGCGTCAATCGTACTCGCCGTCCCTCCCGTATTTGCAAACCGGTTGCGTGACGGTGTAGAGGAGATGCTCGACACCATGATCATGAGGTAAGCTCACCCCACTCTTGCGCTTTCTGTACTGACGCTACCCCTTTCCCATCGCGTTGTTATTTTTTTTGGCACGTCATAGGTACGAGCCCTCACTGAACGGTGTTGTGCTCGCACACTCAGACGTGCACTTCCTCGACCGTGTCGCGCGGCTCCAGGCAGATAGCCCATTCGCAATTTGCCATGTGGGATTTGAGGCGCTGATTTGGAGTCCCCTCCGCGGCATGAAACTCAGTGCGTATGCCCCCTCCAAAGAACTTAATCTTTGTACGCTCTCTTCCATATATTACTGACAAAAGTGAACAATTAAATTAGCGGGGAGGGTCACCCTCTGTTCACCCGATCACGTATCGTTACTCGTCCACCGCACTTTCAACGTGTCCATTCCGCGGCACCACATCCCCACGGATCAGTGGGAGTTTGAGTACGGTCCGGCAGAGAATGACCCTGAATTTGGCAACGCAGATGAGGAGGATGCAGTTGATGCCTCACAAGGAGACGACGACGACGATGCACAAGCTACTACCACTGACCAGCGTGGGAGATGGGTGCACAAAGTCACCGGCGATCGTCTCGGTGGAAAAGACCGCTGGTTGCAGTTTACCGTCGTAGGGTGCGCCTTGTATTCTTTCCATCATGAATATGAGGCCGTCGCATTTCTCAAAATTTTGGTCGTGATAATTCGCACAGGCTAACAGTCGCGAATCAGATGCTCTCCTTGATCGGCTCTATACAGCCTGACCCTTTCTCCCCCGAGCACGTCCCGCAGCAACAGACCAAACCAGATCGCGCACTAAGCCCTCAGTCACCACCCCCACCACCTTATCCAGTTCTGGACCCGGCCGAATCCGAAGCGGGTGATGATGGCGAGGACGACGAGGATGTACCCGCACGATTAAGTTTGGAAAATGATCATGGTGCCGCGCGGAAAGCAAAGAAAGGGAAGGAGACGCCCGAGAAGAAGGAGAAGATGCGCGAGAAGGAGGAGAAGAAGCGTAAACGGAAAGGGGACAAGGCGGAGGCCAAGTTAGAGGCCAAGTCGGAATCCAAACCAAAACGGAAAAAGGTGTCGTAGCGAGAACTGCGAGACGGGGCTACTATTGTCCAACTGTTTGCGATCAAGCATCGCGCTTGGGCCCACAGGCCTTGCATGCTACCAGCGCCCCATGCCGAAAATTCGTAGACATGACTGTCTATTTCCCATGCGGGGGCGACATTTGAGCTTAAATGGTATAACTCTCTGGATGGAAGTTAGGTCAGTGGGTTGAGTCACGCAAGCTTTAAAAGAGCAGAAAAAAAAAGGTACTACCAGGACTCGAACCTGGGTTAACGGAAGATGGTGACATCAGAATCCGCTGTGATAACCGCTACACTATAGTACCTATCACCACCCTCTATTTTAACTGCCAGTTAATTGAGGTTCAAGGAGCCACGGACCGCGATTTTTAGTTGGACTTCGGCACGGCACGGGATAGTCGCGATCGCGATGGACACCTTTGATTCAACGATTCTTCCTTCCGGTGGCTCGCCTCTCCTTTCTGAATCTCCCCAATTTTCATTGAACTCTGCTAGCTCTAATACACACACAGGCCCTCGAGGAGCCGATCTCTCACTCTCTGAACTGTACCCCGATAACCCCCTTCCCGAGAGACGCTCCCAGGCTCGCCATGACCAAAAAACACGGCCGTCGATTGCTCAGGCTCTCGGATTTGCCGCATCGTTAGATCGGTCGGATGACCGGAGCGGTACTTTGGACGCGCTGGAAGAAGAAGCGTGGGAAGGAGAGGAAAGGATTGAGCGAGGACGGGAAGGGGATATTGACGATGATGAGGACAGTTCCGCGGCTGCTGATGTTACTGTACGAGCAGCCGATGAAGACGCGGATAGGACACGGCTGGCGGCGCAATCGCGCGAGGAGAAGCTGCAAAGTGATCTTTTTGTGCTTCGACAGATAAACACTGCGTTTGCGGGATACAATAGCGCGCTTCGAGAGACGCAGATTGGATCCGAGGTGAGTGTTCGTGTCGTGTTCCTTTTGCATGTCCTCACACATCCCTTGTATCTTATTTTTTCTCTACTGGTGCTAGCGAATCGCTCAGCAGCTCGAGCAGACCGATGCGCTGCTGAACAAGTACATCAACATTTTATCCAAGTCTGAGCAGGCCACGCGGCTTATATTCGACGAGCGATGGATGGGCGCTGAAGCGGTATGTACTATGTTCCTCTCGACGAGATCACGTGGTGAATGTGGTTGCGATTCACAGGACGAGGCGCAGCTCGAGGAGGAGGAACGCGCACGGGAAGAGAAGCGGCGTCGCGAGGAAGAGGAGCGTTTGCGCGCTGCGCAGCGGGAGCAAGAACGGAGAGAGAAGGAGGAGCTCGAACGTGAGATGCGTGACGAGGCCGAGCGCCTCGAGCGCGAAAGGAGAGATAGGCTTCCTGGTAGGAGCACGAGAGGAGTGCGGGGCGTCCGTGGACACGGGCATCCATGCGTGCAGCGGGTACCACAACGAGGGGGGTTTCGAGGGCATGTACGCCACCATTTTAGTTGCTTTCTGTCTTGTGTGGTCGTGTAACTGACATCCGGAAACCACTTTCTTGCCTTGCAGCATCCGTCTCGTCGACGACTATGACAACCATACGAAGGCACCGAGCGGGACGGTCCCTGGCCCTTCAAAGATCGCAAAACCGTCGTCGTCTGTATCCTCCTCGGCACGCGGCACAGGCATTCCTCGGGTCGTCTCAAAACGGTCCTGAAGGCGCGGACGGAACTCCTATATACCCCACGAGTTTGTATTGTAGCTCTGTATAAATAATCAGCGCCCATGTATCAAGTATTGGAGCAAGGAAGCGTGTTTAGTAAACCCCACACTGGTCATAGGCCTCATGTCCTCTAGTTACACCAACATGTGCAGTACGTTCTTACGGCAGAGAAGACTGCTAGCAATTTCGAGGGTATTATTATGCACTGCGTGAACGTGCCCCCCGCTTTCCCCTGATCATAAATGATAAACATTCATTCTTAATACATTCGCCTCGTGTCCCTACAACGATCCCCATGACAGTGTTCTTTTCAATGCTATGTTCCATGAGATAGTAGGAACACCCTTGGCCTGAAGATAGTCCTTTATGCAGTAATAAAGCACTTGAGATCGAGCCCCTTCCCCGCCTCCACTCCTATCGAGGTCTTGATGGTCAAGGGTATTAAACCGGTTGTTCTGCGGGCCGAAAGTGTGTGCATTTTGGGGCTCACAGTATTCAATAAAAAAATTTAGATCCTTTAACTTGCACAAAATATGTGATCGTGCACACCATCTACAAGCTTACATGTAGCGCTTTATAATTGTCAAATGATCAAGAAAATCGACGTGCCTGTGCTGAGCTAGAGCCCAATCTGTAAAAGGTCCAGGTTCCATTGCAAAAAAATAACTTAGTGTTGTAAGGGTTAGAATAGTGTTATTTGGATTATTTTTTTCTTCTTTCGACTTCGATTTCCATTGTCAACTCTAGACGGGTTAAACTTCGAGCAGTACACAGTGTCCAGGCCAGTCTGGCCAAGGCGAAGTACGGCAACCGGAGTGTCAAAAAGCCGTCGCATAGCTTTCACTGTGGGCGACCACGATATGGAGGCGTCAGATTCATTCTCTCAATCAGATGAGGAGGCCTCGGGTTCGTTTGACATTTCGTCTGCCTTGACGCAGCGGAAACCGGCTTCACGGAAAGGCAAAATGCCTCTTGCCCCCCGTGAAAGCGAAACGGATGACGACACGGAGTTCGAAGATATGATAAAGAACTCGATATCTAGGCGCAACACCAAGGACGGCACTGAACTTTTGAAGAATACGAAGGGCAAGAAAAAAATAACGAAAGGCGAAGTGGGAGGGGGAAGTTTTCAGAGCATGGGTATGATGATTCTGTCTCTATCAATTTTGTGTGTGTGAATTCAACAAATCATCGTCTTGCAGGGCTTTTTCCTTGGATTTTACGTTCTCTGCTACTACAAGGTTTTCGCACACCCACACCTATCCAAAGATTGTCCATCCCCGTTCTTCTTTCCAACCCTCCTTGTGATTTGGTCGGAATGGCGCGGACAGGGTCAGGCAAAAGCCTTGCCTTCCTCATTCCCCTCATTCAGCGCTTGGGTGGACGACATTCTTCCACTTTGGGGCGAGAGCCCTCATCCTGCTACCCACTCGGGAACTCGCCCTGCAAATCTTGAAGGTTGGGAAGGAGCTCGCACGTGGTTGGCGTGACGGCGAAGGTGGGCATGCGGCGACAAGGCTGGGGACGACCTCGAAAGCGGGAAGCGCAGTCAAGGTCTGCGATGGGGCTTGGTTGTCGGAGGCGAGGGCATGGACGAGCAGTTTGAGATGATTTCGAGCAATCCCGATGTGTTGGTCGCCTCCTCCCTTACACGCGCTCCCGATCTGATGGTTCGTTGCCCTTGGACAGAATTATCGCCACCCCCGGTCGACTCCTCCACCTTGCGGTAGAAATGAACCTCGACTTCCGCTCCGTGCACTATGTTGTATTCGACGAGGCGGATCGCCTTTTTGAAATGGGTTTCGAAACGGCCCTCACAGAGATCATCCACCGCCTCCTGCAACTCGTCAGACCCTCCTATTCTCAGCGACGCTGCCCAAGTCACTCGTGGAATTCGCCAAGGCTGGCCTCCAGGACCCGAAACTCTTACGTCTCGATGCAGAAAGTAAAATTAGCACGGACCTCCGAATGGCGTTCTTCTCCGTCAAGCAGGACGAGAAGGACGCTTGCCTGTTAGTACTACTTCGTGACATCATTCGTGTGCCGCCAGGCGCAGACGGATCGGAGAATCAGGGACAAGGTGGCGCGGCAGGAAGTAGCCACAACGCACACGAACACTTTACCGCACCTCACCAGACCCTTGTGTTCGCCGCCACCAAACATCACGTCGAGTACCTCACCACACTCCTCACGGCCGCCGGTTACACTGTCTCCCACATATACGGCTCACTCGATCAAGCAGCACGTACACGACAGATGGACCAGTTCCGACGCGGTCGCGCAAACATACTCGTTGTGACTGACGTCGCTGCACGAGGAATCGATATCCCAATCTTGGCCAACGTAATCAACTATGACTTCCCGCAAGGTGCGCGTGTGTTTGTGCATCGAGTGGGACGCACAGCGCGTGCGGGGCGCCCCGGCTGGGCGTGGTCGTTTGTCGGCCCAACCGAACTCCCTTATCTCATCGAATTGCAACTTTTCCTCGGTCGTCCGCTTATTCGTGACGTGCCGAACGATGACGATGCATCGTACACCGAAAGCCTCGTGCTCGGGGCGCTTCCGCGGGAAACCCTTGACGACGAAGTTGCTTACATTCGCGCGCTGGATGCCGAACAACACGCATTGCCCACGTTGCGTGAGGTCATGCGCAAAGCACAAGGGATGTACGAGCGGTCACGTGGACGCGCTAGTCCCGCGACCTATAGCGTGCAAAAGAGATGTCGCGAGAGCCTGCACGGTGGGGTCTCGTTGCTGCCGGTCACGTGGCGGCGTGCATCCGGTGCTACGTCTGAAAGGTGGAGTCGTGGGCGAACATTTTGCAGTTGACGATGAACGTCGTCGCGTGTTGCTCGCAGCCGTCGACTCGTTCCGCCCTGCCGAGACTGCGCTCGAGATCGGCTCACGCGGGAAGAACGGGAACGCGGATCTCATGAAGGAAAGGCGAAAGGCACTTTCGAGGGCGATAGAGCGAATGGATACCGTCAGGATATCCCGCGGAGACGGAGGCGGTGCCAGTGGATCCAAGAATGAGGATGACACGCCTGGAGCACAAGATGTAGACATGGCAGACGAGGAGGACATTGACGTGCGTTTGACACCTGTTTCATGTCATTGTCGTCGTCGTCGTGATCGCCTCATTAGGCTGTTTTTGGAGCACCGCCATCAAAACTTTCGAAGGGAAAGTACCGTGACTCCGACTTCTACATGTCTTACTATCAGGCTGGGGCAAAGGCCGAAAAGGGGTGCGTCCAACTCCGAAAATACGAATGTCGGGCTCATTTAATTCAGGTATTCCATGCGTGATGGGGAAACATTTGCCGAGCAGGCGAAACATGCAACTTTTGATCTCGCAGGGGATGAGGGAGTGGCTGCACAAAAGCGCGCCCGTTCGAAAATGACGTGGAGTAAGAAAAAGAAGAATTTTGTTCGTGGCGACGGCACGGCGCTGATAACGTCAAGATGGTCAAAACCGAAAGCGGTACAAAGCTGCCTGCGACCTACCGCAGCGGGCGATTTGATGAGTGGCGAAACAAGGCACGCGTGAGCCTCCCTCGTATTGGTGAGGCCGAGCCAGAACGTCGGCTCCCAAATCACAAGCGTTTCAAAATACCTCGGTTACCGTGGCAAACCCCTTGATAAACTTGCCACGAGCTACGAGCGGAAGGCTCGTGTTCAGAAGAAGCTGGAGGCGGTTGGTCAGGGAGACCCATTAGGAAGGGGCGTCACAGCACCAAGGCCCCAAGCCGATATCGTGGCAAGCCTATTGGACGTGTACACAGCGAACTCAAAACGGCGGAACAAATTCGTAAGGTTCGGAAGCTTGTAGATAAACGAAAAGCAAAGAATGCTCGGCCAAGCCGAAAGGGGAGACGATAGAACGGTTCCTGTGAATGCAAGGACGTATCCTCGTCCAGATGCCCTCCGTTTATGACTAGAAAGCAAATACGAATGCGAGTTTCACATACCTTCTCCAGCGTAGGTGGGACCATTAACCCTGTACTCCCGGCCAGGCTTATAGTTTTACCTTTATTAGGTTGCTCTCTTTCCGTCTTAGTTAGCTCCGGGTTCGAGGCGCAGACTAATATAACACCTCTGCGAGTCACGAGGAAAGCTGGTGAACGGAAAAAAAAAGTGGAAAGCCCTTGGCATTTGTTCCTTGGATAATGCACAGGACAACGCACTAATACCTTTGGTTTGGTGCACTCAGAGTTCGCCGGTCTTGTTGGAATCGCCAAGCAATATTTGTCTCTAGGATGATTCTCTCTGGTTTCATCAAAGCTGTAAGCTACACGCGGAGCTACAACCTCTTTCCTTAGAACTTTGTTCCACTAGTACGCTTGTCTTAAAGAAGGGAGGACGTAACTTATTAGCATTCAGAGTCGCTCACTCCGCGCTCTGGCATTGTCCGAGATCTTGACAAAACCATGGGATACTTAAAACTGTAATGGTTGTCTTAGCGTTACTGACATCAACCCTAACCACATAAGAGACCGAGAACGAGGTTCCAGGGCCAAGGGTAATAGGAATTTAATCCTAAATTTTTTTACATTGTGATGTAGGGCTCTGTAGCTGTAAGTTACCTGAAAAGACAATTTTTTTTCTCTCTAAAATAGAGAATGTCACGAGTGCTTGGCATACACCGGGGTCGGGGCCAACGCTACTGACGACGGCACAGACGCCTTCGCCAAACATCGACACGTTAAGTTCATCACGCCACGGAACTTGCCACGGATCAATCGATCTCGCCTGGGATTTGGACCTTATTAATCACTTTGCTCATGTCTGACGCCAGTTGTAACCTCACGCTACATCAACAGATATCAGCTTTATTTTCTTTTATTTTCTTTTAGGTTTCACACCATCGTTTTTGAGTCCTACACGTGCTAGGCTGTGTTCAAACGGTGCCATTACTCCCTTTGGATTCGCCCTCCTCTACACAAGCGACGCTTTCGGAAGTATTTTTCCGGCTCGGATTGACACAGCCACTAGTGCTAGTGTGTGTTTGCCTGTCCGTAGGGACAATTATGTTTTCTCCCGCCTCTTAGCGCGTCAGCTAGGACCACGCCGCCATTTCAATGAAATGAATGAGCGGAGTGCATACAATGAGCCAAAGGAATCCTGGCCTTGGTGACGGGGAGCTGTTTCCTGGAGTAGGGCTGTAATGGTATGCTCGTTTTGGTGCCTTGCCTCCGGTGCCCCCTGCATTCCAGAGGCATATTTATACTGACCACCCAGTCTCCTCAGTCGTCCTTACCTTCAAAAGCATAACGCAACGAAAGATGAACCATCAACCTGTGATGAACTATCACCCTCAGCCGGTAAGAAAATTGGCTTTCGGATGTACTTCTTGACCTAATCTATTCCCGTAGTCTCTTCTGGTCGACGGGTGTCTCTCCCGCAGTTTCTCGAGTAAATCGGCTGAGTATTATATGGCCCATCTACTCAAGACCAGGCCCCTCCCAATGCATAACCTCGTATCGCTTCCTGGGAGGGAAAGCCAGTTCTTTGTTGTCCAGCACGTTCCTGGATATCTCCCTCATCCGTTTCCCGACCAGCCAGGCTATGTCCTCGACCGCACCTTCGTGAATCGGGGAACTATGGTACCTCAGACGTTGTGGTTGCCGCAAACAGTGCCGGATAGAAGACAGTACGTCGAATTGGCGGAGCTACAGCTGCCCATATTCTTCGAGTCTTTCAACGGAAGACTCGGTTATTCACTTGACGATGCTGTACGTGGCCGGTTCGGTGATCTTCGCAACGGTCAGAACTTTGCGCCACTCAGGACGACGACACACATTCGCATCGGAGTGAGTGAATTCTCGATGCGCTTGTATCTTCCAGCCACTGACTTTGTTTACTACATGTAGTGGCCCGGTTACGAGGAGTTCAGACGTCAAGTCCAGACTCACGACGAAACGAAGGCACGCAATCCCATCACCATTGCTAAGTTTGCGCAACACTTTGCGCGATCTGTGGATGCCTTTCTTCGGGTAAGCGTTCCGAGGCACTACGAGAGATCGCATATACTGAATCGCATCTTATACCAGGATTGCCAACCAGGCCCTCAGTATCCGTGGTACTCCCAATGGCACGTCGGTCCAGGTTTTATTGACCGCAACAGCATCATTATCATTGGCGCGGTCCACGTGTCTGCAGGAAGCTGGATGCCCATCATCCAGCTTAACCGTTATATCATCTGATCCTCGTTCTCCTGATACGCTCATAAGACTTGACAATACCTAGACTAATTGTAGCATAGCACAGAATGTACGTTTCACAAAGGTGAACGTGTTAGAGGAAGGAACCTTACTCTTTAGAATAATAATTCCAAATAAAACTAGCTTTGCAACCAACGAAAAATGCCCAAAGTGAGAATTCTGGTGGACACCCTCATGATAGAGATACCAGGAAAAGAAACTGGTTGGGTGTGATGAAAAATGTGGCATGCCCTAGCGAATTTCCAATTTTTTCACAAAGCACGGAAATGTTCACGTAAAAGTTGTTCATGTAGAAGGCGAAGGTCGACCCCAAAAAATGTTTCTAGACAAAAACGGATGCGTGTGAGCAAGGACCTAGATAAAAGATGAGCGAAACGTGCAACAACCTCATAAATCTCTGGGTATCCGCATCCAGGGAGAAAAAGGTGAGCGCGGGTCCGTAGAGGGCGTGCGCATCATTGCCGTTGCCGGTACTTGGATAGGGGATAATAGCGCCGTGTTCGATAGCCCAAAGGCAATATCTGGCCGAGCCCATCAGGGTTTAGAGGCGGAGGACTACTACCTCCATCTTCCAAGGAAGGGTACAATGGCATATCGGGTCTGTGCCTGTGGCTGGGCTGAACCTGCAAACGGGCGGAAGGACTGGAGCTGATGGCGGACGAGGCAGGTGATGCAGGAAGCGGTACGTTTCGCGGTGAAGGCGCCGCCCCCTCCGACAATTGCACTCCAACAACGCCTTGGGTGTGATCACGGGTGCTTGGGCTCGGACACGATAGTGGAGAGTGCACCTGATTCCTGGAAGCTGTTGCGTTGCCTGGATACGGAGGATGATCCTCAGGTGACCTTGGTGGGCTGATGGATGTCCCATTCCGAGTCCGGTGGCATATCGGGCTACTCGGAGTAGTCGGTACAACCGGTGTCTGAGGAAGCGGAAGATGCCGCGGAGAAAGTACAGTATTAGCCCCTAGGGACAGTTCCAAGCCGGTCAGCGTCGCTGAACTGGAAGCCTGAGGGTCAACGTGGAGTGAGAGCGAGAGGGGTCGTGGAGACCACGCGCGACGAGGAGATGTTTCAATATCGATAAGACTAGAGCGAGTGACTTGCATCCAGAGGTGAGTAGGATTTTCTGGGGCAGACTCGAGTACGGCGACTGCGGATGGTGACAGCGGCGGACCATCATCGCGTGTATGCGACAGATCGGCCTGTACATGTGTTGAATCGCAGAGGGTCCCGAACACCCATGAAGGATCGGACGACGCGTTGGGTGGTACGTTTGTCAATGGCACATTCTCCTCATTGTCTCCCTCGTCTAGATCTTCCGGGCTGTGCACAGACGGACCCGGGCCCACGCCTTCTGCCATGCTCGATATGGTGAAGGGACGTCCTGAAGGCGCATGCGCAAGTGCAGGTGCGGAGGTCAGAGCATCCGCCGACTCGGAGCGCCGGTCAGGCTCCAACTCGGATGGCCCTACCTGGGCCGAAATCTCGACTTCAAAGCTCATGTCGCTTCTAAAACTCCTCGTGGAACTGGCCACTGATATGCGTGAACACGCGGAGGGTGGACGTAATACAACTGGGGCGCTCAGAGAACTACCCACTTCCATCCTGGCTCGGGGTTCCGGAGTACTTCCCTGACTCACTGGCCAATCAAAAGAGTAGGTCGATGGATCTGTTCCCTGGTCGCCGCTATTGCGAACCCAGTTCTGGATCCGTGGTGATGTAAGCGGGCTCAAGATGTCTTGGTCTTGTAGAGTCCCGGATGCTAGAGCTGATTCAAATGCGTGTTAACCGGGGGCAGATGGTGGAAAGAGAGGTTCAGAGAAACTCACCTCTGATGTTTTCATGACCACCCGTTACTTGCTGTAGGCCATGTGGGAGGGCAAAGCTACTCGAAGCTTGGCTGTCTGCTGGCCTTCTTATGGTGCTCCCTCTGCCGGACGGGCCCGCATGTCCAAGGACGCGGCTTTGATCTCCAGTCCTTAATGATACAGGACTGGATCGCACAGTGCCGTGGGGGTATGTGCTCAATCCCTGATTGAGATTTTCATGAGACTGAGATATGCAATGAGCTTGCAACTCACGATGCCAGGATCCAGTGTGCGCGTAGTAGGGTGCGGTAGGGTCCCATTTCCACTTCCCGTGCGATTCCCGATTTCATACCGCCCTGGTCTGGAAGTAGGATGAGTGGCCTGCACAACCGCATGTCCACGCAATGCCTCTTGAGAAACTTGGGGACTAGGACGCTGGTGGTTGTCTCGCGCCGGAGACAAGTGGGCCAAGGCTCTTGCTGCCTCCGCTCGTACTTCCGCATCTGGCTCTACCTCTATTACTCTTACCTCCCCTTCCCGCTCTGCCCTATTGTATACTCTCCATGCTTCTGCACAAGTTTTGAATTTCTTGTGTACGGCTCCAGGAATTCCGCAGACTTTTGGAGCCGCCTGAATCCTAGAAGGTTGTCAGTTCACCGAAGTCTGGGCGAATCGGCTAGCCAGCGGATACCAGTCCTCATAGACACCTGGACGAGTCCCAACTATCACGGTGTAGTATGACTTCACCATAAGGCTACGAGGGTCTTTGCAAAGATGTTCAGCTCAGAAGCGCAGCTGGCGCAGACGAAGAGCTATCCCAGCGCAAGGTTGGGTCGCGCCGCCTTCGCGGCACCGGACATAGCCGTATCCAGTTGTCTGAAATTGCACAACGCTACGGAGTGAACGAGAGCTGAGCGCTGAGCTCTAACGGCATGTGATTGAATTAATCATCCCAAACAGACTTGCAATTCGGATACTTGAATGTTAATCCGGGTGGTGGGCCGATCACCTGTTCATCAGGATTTTACCGTGTCGGAGGTCCAAATTGGAAGAGAAAGGTCTTGCTCTTCCAGTTGTGCAGCAGCACCATATCCTTCTCTTCGTCTGACTCCCCACCCTCCTCGCGGTGATCGTCCTTCAGATCACATTCCGCCTCCCGTTGATAGCAGCAGCGGCAACATCAATAGTCCTCCTTATGCTTTGCCTCCGACTCTTGCCGCTGTGCTGCGGTGGCGCAGGCCATGATGATGTCAGACGCGAAAAGTTTGTAGCTTGTGTGATACTCGGCATGCCAGACGCCTTCCACAGGTCGGCATTGGACAGTGCGTGCCGACATATGCCAGGATTTAATAGGAATAATACAATAATACTACACAAGAGGCGAAGTTCGTTCCGAGGGTAAGGGACACAAGCTGTCGAACAAGAATTGGCCACGGCCTGACCATGCTCCGCTGTGACGGAGAGACGGGACTATCGACATCCGTCGGGTTTACTTCCAGCGAGACGAATAGGGGGTGATGAACATCGATAAACGATGAGCACTCAAAAAGATAAGCAACGAGGCCCATCATAGATGAAAGTTGGGTGGGCCCTGACGGATGGGCTATTTTCACAGCTCACGAATAGGTACTTGAGAAGACAAGAACGGGGCAGACGGTTGTGGATACGTGAGTATTGATGTACACGTATTTGAACACGACCTCATTGAGAAAATAACAATGCATCATTTCAACATCCAAAGTCTCCTGCACGGAGATCGATATCGGGGTCGAAATTTCTCTCGTCCTTGTCATCTCCCGCACCTTTACACATTGAAGGATACATTGATGAAAGTGACCTGTAAAAGATCTGGAGATGATGGCAGATAGCGAGATTCCTCATTAGGATGCGAAAGAATATTCTTCCGCGTGGCGAACGGCTCGAATTCCGCCCGACAAAGTCGTAAATGTGGTGATTATCCTACAGGGGAATTGTCACATGAGCAGAACTTACAGTAGAACAATGACCTCTACACGCAGTCGTCAAACATGCAGTGCCGGTGTTCTGTCGTCGAGCGCAAGAAGCCTTGTTGGATAGAGTTCATCTCGAATCCTGGTCGACTGTCGTCCTCGATGAAACGTTTCAAGTTGAGGTCTTCAAGTTTCACTACATTCAAGTTAAAAGTCCACTTTGGGGTGATGAACAAGGTGGCCCACAATCTCCGCTTCGCCGAGCGGGAAAATGGGCTGCTTCCGAGTCAAATCCCGTGTAATCGACATCAACTATCAGTTGACCGGCGATGAAGCAGCATTTGTCGCGTTTCCCGACTAGTTCGTTTCCTGGAAATTTCAGCAATTTCAGTTATAGGAAATCAACATTCCAGAGACGAATGTGGCTAGTGTGCGTACAGTTGGTGGAGTACTGTCACGGTGACATGCGGGTGGGTGGAACATCTGAAGTCAGGTATACGATAGTCTGACCCATTCTCACCGTGAGGCGCCAAGGTAGTAATAAAACACATGATCGCTGCCGTTCAACCGTTCCTTTGACATAAACAGCCTCAGCATGCCCTTCCGATATTATATTTTCAAGCGGTGAAGAATTATTTGTCGCCAGGAAATTGCTCGAATGTTGTTTGCTCGATCTCGATCATGGATAGACGGAAGCAAATGATTGACATTACAGTTCAGGTAAGAGTTGTCGGAAATCTTGAACCATGGGCGGTTATTTCAAACCAACTCATGACACCCGCCGCCGCTCCAGTGACGGGACACAATGCAAAGACAACTAATGATATTCTCTGGACGATTCGATGAGTGATCTTGAAAAACAGCCGTTCTGCTCGGGGTATGCAGTACACCAATTCTGAAAGGACAGCCCAGAGAAAAGAAGCCAGTGTAAAACCGTGAATTATACCGGAACATAACCTCCCCGACTCGAGCTGTGCCGTGATTGGAACGAACCACAAAGATGTGAGACAACGTCCCGTAGCATGTAGGGCACCTCGCGCCAAAAGTCTCTGTGTCTGCGGCCAAGCGTCAGCGGTTCAAACATTCGTATGAAGAATAGCGAAGAAAACACACGGAATGAGATCCACGCCGGTCGCCCCATATGTCGTGTAGTTGTAATATGCACCTAGCGCAAAATAGCCCGCAACCGAAATGAGAAGCCTGGAGGTAGGTAGTTCACGGTCAGGAATTGGTCACGCTCAGAAACAAAACAGAGCAACGGACAAAAGGAAGAACCACCGATCCCACTACCCATACTCTCATCCTCCTTCTCTGGTGTGTCGCCGTCTCCTTTAGGCTCTCTAAAGTTGCACCCTGAAGGAGTACTCCATTCGACGACCGCCCGACTACCGTTGTACGACTTGAACTCGGGCTCGGACGTTTCTGTGGCACACAATACATTGAGGACGAACTCCTGTGGAATAGGATCTAGCGTAGTAGAAGAAGGGTAAGGGGGACCGTGTAGCGTTATCATGACACCTCGTGAGGCTGCCGTTATGGTTTAGCTTTCATGCACTGCATGTGTAGAATGGTGATGATGAACGCACTTGACAGTTTGTTGTATTGTACCTGCAATTCTGATTCTTGTGCAATAGGAATAACGGCCACAACTCTGTCTGGCTCTCCCTGTTTGATATTTGTCTTGCTAAGACAGACCCACGTCCCGCTGGAGCACTGCCAAGTCATCCGCAAGGGTTTTCCAAGGGCGCGGCGGAATACATACCTGGTCATTAGAGTCTACGTCTCCAAGTGGACTGAGCTCCTTACAAATGTTGAATCGAAGTGTGTCTTTCATATTCGTCGGCGGTAATGAACGGGTGCGCGAGACTGTATGATCGCCCTTGAGCGCGGTGAAGTCATACTTGTCGTCTCCGATAGATTTATGACACTCTTCGTCAGGCTCAGACCTTGCAGCCAAAATAAGGAGCAAAAGAACCCAGAGTGAGGGTGCTTCGCGATGTCTAAGAATCATTGGGGAGTCGCGGTATTGTGGATGGATGGCTGACGCGAGTCCGAGTCACGGTTGCCAACAGTGGTAAATGCTGAATGATAACGACCCCGGACACTTAACTTGACTACGAATTTTGATGGAAACTGCGCGCTCAGTTAAGCGTACTTGATTGGCCTTCACAGTAAGTTTTTTTGTCTTTCTTCCTATTCTTTCATGGGATTTGAAGAAAGTTGGCGGGCTCAGCAACGTGTGTCGCCGCGCGGTAAAACGGTCCGAGATAACCGTTTGGTTTAGTAGGAATTAGATCACAATCTCGCAACTTGGAAGAAACATATGGCCGGTCTCGAGACACTCACCAGTCGCATATATCATGAGAAGCAGGAACATGGATCTGCCCTCTGTGCGCAGCATGCTCTGAACTCCCTGTTGCGTGTGTCTTAGAATTCAAGCTCCTATCCTATGGTTAACGCTGACTGGCCCTCAGAAGGAAATTATGTTCGTTCTCTCTGCGGGATCATTCGCTGCCATCTCTATGCCTAATCAAAGAGCCCACTCAACAGTTTACACCATCTGATTTATCTACTCTCGCCCAGTCTGTAGACTCTCTTGAACAGGATGTCGATCAAGGACGGGTAGGACGCGCAAGCGCCAACATGGACGATACTGGTACGCCGGTCTTCTCCTATTTGATTCTTAAATGTAAACCTTCATGTGCAGGATTCTTCTCCATTCAGGTTCTTGAAAATGCTTTGAACGTCTGGGGTCAGAGGTAACCTCATAAATGCCATCAATCAGTCACCAGCAACTAACGGTTTCATCTTAGCCTCATCAGATGGCGAAGCGAAGCGATGGAATCTTATCATGACCACCCACAGTACGCATACCACATTTTAACACTGTTGATTGCTAATGCCTCTTACAGAGGTCAACGCGCTTTCATTTTGAATTGTGATCAACACTGGTTCACCCTTCGGCGGTTCGGCAATTCTGAAGGTGTTGGCCCCTGGTTCAATCTTAACTCTTCCCTTGACCAACCCGAGCGGGTCGGCGAGACGTATCTCGGAATGGTGTTGCAGCAGGCAGAGGCTGAAGGTATTGATATCCTACTCGCCACAAAACAAAGCTGAGCATCGACTACAGGATACTCCACCTTTGCCGTGGTTCCCACAGACCCTGACCACCCACTACCACAAAGTGATGCTGACATCGTTGCTGCCAATCTTTCTCGACAGACCTCCTCCGGGGCCTTGTCTCCATCTACGGTTCATACCCCTGGCGTCCCAGCTGGCCTTGAGAATGAGGACTTGGAATTGCAAGCTGCGCTTCACGCCTCCCTCGACGGCGACAATGGGGGATTTCCTAGTCACGTGGGATCCGCAGCAGTGGCTTTTGGCGCTGGTCCATCAACCTCTAGCGCAAGCTTCGACTTTCCACCCACTTCGATGTTTGCTTCGCCTCCACCGATTCCGCCGCCTTCTTCACGTCCTACTGGCCAACCGATGGCCAATCCAGTCGCTGCGTCTATGGCGCGCAACCAGGCGATGCTCGAGCGTATGCGTCGGGAGCAGGAAGCAGCGCTACGTGAACATTATCAAGACGAGGTCTCGCATTTCGACGATAGAGTCGACAGGACACCGTCCGCTCCAGGCTTTGGGGTGGAAGACGAGGAGGAGCAAATAAGGCGTGCCATTGCGGAAAGCGAGGCCATGGCGCGTGAGCAGGGACATCTGGATAGTGACGTCGCAGAGACAGGGGCCGACTTGGAAAGTGCCCAGGATAGTGAATGGTCACATGGACTCCTGCAAGGCAGTCGCGTCTATGACGATGAAAATGCTGAGCTTCAAGCCGCACTTCAAGCATCTCTTCAGGGTGCTTCGCCGCCAGAAATATACCCTTCCAATACACCGCCACACGATTCTCCTGTGCGCCATTCTTCATTTACGGCAGCGTCGACAGCAGCTCTTCCACGCGTTGGTCATCAATACGGCGCTCTCGAAAGAGATGACGACGATTTATCTGCTGACGACTCCGGAAGCGACACCGCTACCGAAGAGACAAAATCAGACGCACTTCCACAACCGCAAGGCGAGGACCTCAGCATTGAAGAGATGAGACGGCGACGATTGGCGCGATTTGGCGGGCCAACAACTTGATGGTGGCTCTATACCAAGCTATAAATGTCCCCAGTGTATAGAAGTCTCTTCCACTGTCGGCAGTAGCAACTTCACACGCGCCTTCTGTGAGCTACCGCCTCTGCCCGTCATTTGCAGCATCAACTCCCAGGCTACTCTATCGTCTCCTTGTTCGTGGGCAAGACGAGGTCATGATGAAACTTAGAATAGACCAAAATTTCCTGTCTTATGTCTGAATGTATTGTATCCTGTAGCGCCCTAGGTTTGTCGATATACGCATCGCGCGTCATGGTCTCCGGTGTGCGCAGGCCGAAATCATGATAGTGTCACTGTCATCTATACCGCAATCAGCTTTAACGTCTACCATCATACTGATCTTCATTTTCGTTGCTCCAGTTGTCAAGAGTAACTTACCCGACGATGATGTGTCACTCCAAGCAACGCTGGCAACCGCGAATTACACTTATCCACAACCGTGACTTATAGTTTCATCACTCACATGTTGGTGCCAAACTGCGGTAGGTAACATAGAACCCTTTTTTTTTTGACAAGTTGGATTTGAAAGAAAAGAAAAAAAACACTCTGACTGCTTCAGCTTGAGCCGAGCGAGAGCGCGCTCGTCAAAGCCTGCCAGTGACGCTGACGCGAGGAATGACCGAATGCCCGTGATCTCGAATACTCGAGCTGCTGCGAATGCCGATCTTTGTCTGAAATGATACTGGCCCATTCTTGGTGCCAGTGGCGATGGCCTCGGCTTCTTGGAAGGGCAGCCACAAGATCTGACCACGCTGCTGCGGTGCAAACCCGTCACGGTTACCAAGCTTCAAGTTGTCAACATAGATCTATTAGCGATAACACCGTAACTAATCAACAAAGGTCACTTCACAACTGGGTCTACAACACAGGGAATGTCTATTCACTGGCACGCCATCGTGCCTCCTACTACGCCTGACGACTCGGATGAAGAATCATTTCAAATTGGGGGGATATGCATATGATGTTCCAACTAGGCCTTGGCTTTGGCGTCAGGTTCGGATGCGACGGCGCGGTACGGATCCTGAAGCGTGGTATCCAGTACCGATGTCAGCAGGTCGTACGTCCATATAGAAAGCCCGCGATGTACTACTACTCACGCTGCCATCCGGAGCTTTACTGCGATTGCCTTTTGAAACTGGCTGTGTGCTGCTCGCCTTGGGCGCGAAAACCTCCGCATTATTGTACTGGGACTCGGCGGTTGGGCCGGAGACCATATCGACAACTTTCTATTTCCCAGCAGGATTTGGTGTGAGGTGCACGAATATACGCGACGGAGAGGAATCACTGACATGAACAACCGTCTCTGCGGCCTTTTCGGTGCCTGTTACGGCGCCATCCACCGCCCCAGCCACATTGCCTATTGCATCTACAAAAAGTTCAAATCATTCTGGAATGTCTGGTGGTAGCTGAGGAAGGTGCCAGCGCCAACCTTCAGGAAACTGGACATGTCTTGTGGTCGAAGTATTGATATTGAAGGATTGGGGCAGAGCTAGTGTTAATGGCTGGTGAGGGTCAGTTAGACCGAGGTAATTATACTGCGGGATAGCGCCCGACCCCCAATAGGGTGTAGTGCAAGACGGTTTGACATGAGTCTCGGACGCTGCAACATGTGATTGTTTTCAATATCCTCCCCGTCGCAGAACAGACAGCCGGTGGGCTCCCTGCACAAAGGGGGGGAGATGAGGTTTCGCCTTGTTCTGCGTAAGTCTAATCATGTTGCACCATACTGAAGTGGCGAAGCAAGCTCCACGCAAGATGTGAACCGAGTTATGAGGTTCTAAGCCCAAAACCTTTGGCTGAAACTAGAACATTCTCGAAGTTAGGACAAAGTGGCGTTGACAGAGGACTGAGGGCTTCAGGCAACGCTTCATCCGGACAATCACGAGATATATTGCTTCCGCAGCACATGGCAACTTAGCAGTACTGCAGACCCACTGAAGTCCGAAATGCATGACACAAAGGCACATGCGTAAACATTCATCGTTCTGGGGTTTATGCTTATATCATTTGCATTGCAGTCGAGCCATCACGCAGTTGCAACGAGTACGGGACAAATGACGTGTTTCTAATACAGCTGCACTGCAAAAATACAGAGTATTATAGAATGAGCCTTATTCTAGTTTAATAATACACAACGAAGACATTAATTGGACTTGTTGTCTCCCAGCGGATTGGCGTCCTTGGCTTTGTCCAACAGCGAATTCTACAAGACATGGTAAACGCTCAGACAGAGAAATCAGTAGAGGAAAATATATAACCTTATCGCTGGAGTTGCCAGAGAGCGAGTCGCTGACCTGCTGGGGGGTAGACTTGTTACTCTGTAAAGAAAATCAGGGTTGCGAACGCTGTGACTGAAATACAAAATATTGACATTCGGCTGAAGCTTTTCGGCGGCAGAATCGACTGCCCCCTTTAGCTTGTCGCCAATGTGCTCCATATTAGACTTTTCAGAGTCCGGCTGAGAGACGAACAGAGGATCAATGTCAGGAGCTGGTATAGTAAGTGAGAGATGTACCTTTACGGCGGCAGAGACCTTATCAGTGAGAGATTGGCGACCGTTGTCTGACATTGTAGGAAAGAGTGTTGGGGAGAAAGAGGGCAAAAGTGAGAGCCTTTTATAGAGGACGCGAAGGGGACGCGTTGACTTCACGTGATTTTAAAAATATACGTCATGACTGTCGTGCGGCAACGATTTATGAATGTTCCGTCCCTTAAAAGCAGTCACTCAACCCAACTTTATTCTTTTTTAATGCCTGCTCCAGTCAACCTACACTCTCCAGACGTTGACGTCTTTGAAACACCTCCAACTACACCTATGACGTCCGACTCTGACCTCATCATTCGCCCCTCTCTCTCCCGCGTCAACTCTCGCCCATCGAACCTTCACATATCACAGTCAGCTCCTGAATTTAGGTCTGACATCCTTCTAGACAGCCAATCCTCACCAATCATCTCTCCTAGTAAACCTTCTACGCGGGCGACAACGTCCCAATCCCTAGGTGGTCAGGTCGTTGATGACTCTCCAGCTACCAATGGTCACTCCAACGGTCGCTTTAGCGATTCAGATCACAGCTCGCGCCCAGGAATCCCCGCCATCACTACGACCGCTATTCTTCCGAACCGAACATTAGAGACCTCACCAGACCCGCTCACGTCTGTGCCCCCGCCTCGTTCGCATACTCATCCCCAAAACCCGATCATGTCTCCCTGCTTTGTACACTCAAACCTGAATAAGGGTGTATCCTTCTCCGAATGGCTAAAGACTAGCAACAGTTTTCTCCCACATATCGACGTAGCCCCCGCTCTACAACCTGATATGCCCAAGACGTCCCCACGCCGTTATCGTAAGCTTGACAATGGGTATATTATCCCCCTCCCGTACGAACAAGACAATTTGGAACCGGTTTTCGAAGCTAGCGACTATGACTATGAAGACGACGACGGTAACGCAAGCCTGACCAAGCAGCTTGCCGAGACTGCCGTCGGCGTGCGCGAGTTGAGCAAGCGGCTCGGTGCGTTCGGGGTTCCCCATTGATCTTGATCTTGCCCACTCCGCTGAACAGTGGTATCTAGGCCGTGCACGCATCAAGACTAATGTTCAGAACGTGCTGATCGTGACCAAGGCACGCGATAATCGCCTCATCGCGCTTACCCGTGCCCTCGCCCTTTACCTCATGACCAAGCCAAGGTATAACGGCCGTGGGCTTGTTGTGTGCGTTTGTCCCACCGTCTGCACACCCACTTGTGTGTGGGGGTTGACGTGTACGTGTCAGTTATGTCGACCATCAGTTAAGATTCTCTCGCCGGTTCGACGCCGCCGGGCTCGAGCGCGATCACCCGGAGCTTTTCCTCCCCTTCCCACGACGCCGTTCGTCAAGCTCTAATTCAGTCTCCAGTATGTCAAGTTTCAAAGATGATTCCACCCACAACGAGGAAGGCCAGCTACGTTACTGGACCCCCGATTGTGTAGTCGAAGCCTAAACCTTTTTGATTTTGTCATCACCGTGCGTCATCTTGTCCCTTCACTCCTCCATCTCACGCTAAATGTCGGTCAACGATCGACGTAGTTGGGTGGTGATGGCACGGTTCTCTACACATCCTGGCTTTTCCAGCGGATAGTTCCCCCCGTGCTTTCCTTTGCTCTCGGATCCCTGGGTTTTCTAACCAATTTTGATTTTGCGGATTATCAGCCAACTGTGGACAGTGCACTGGAGTCGGGTATTCGTGTCAACTTGCGCATGCGTTTCACCTGTACCGTATACCGTGCGGTTAAACGTGAGTCGGGCAGGGGCCGCCGAAAGGCCGTAAAAAAGGCCGAAACGGGCGAGATTATGATGCGTAACATGGAAAAAGGAGGCTGGGAGGCTCTCGAGTGCGGCTACCACGCAGACCAGATCGCCACAGGCGGGCGTTGCGGGAAGGATAAGGAGATCAAGTGTTTCACAACACGTCCAGTGGAGTGCTTTGAGGTCTTGAATGACCTTGTCATTGACCGTGGCCCGAGTCCGTATGTCAGCATGCTCGAACTTTTCGGTGAGTAAGTTCTATTCGAACATTACCCGCCACTGACGTCGTCACAGGTGATGAACACCACATGACAACCGTCACAGGTGACGGGCTCACCATTTCGACGCCAACGGGCTCCACGGCGTATTCTGTACGTATTTGTGTCGCTCGTGACCTTTACAGCTGACCTTGTGTTCAGCTGTCAGCCGGAGGCTCGCTTGTCCATCCGGAGATACCTGCTATTCTGATCACCCCCATTGCACCGCATACACTCTCCTTCCGGCCTATGCTGCTACCTGACAGCATGGAAGTGCGCGTCTGTGTTCCCTTTAATTCTCGCAGCACCGCCTGGGCAGCTTTTGATGGCCGGGGACGTGTAGAGCTCAAACGTGCGTCTGTCAATCCTTCATGCTCTGTCTATCGCTGACTCGAGCGCTGGTCACAAGAGGGCGATCACATAAAAATTACTGCGAGCAAGTTCCCGTTCCCAACCGTTTGCGCTGAAAGCAGTCAACGGATTGGTTCCACTCTATTTCACGCACACTCAAATGGAACGAACGTGAACGACAAAAGTCATTCGTCGTCGTCGAGGAAGGTCCCACCAAAGAGGAACGGAAACACCCCCGGCACAAGGGAGCGGGCCCCGAGCTTGCGCCTTCTGCGACTAAAGAGGTTACTCATGAGGAGGATGAGGTATCGGATGAAGATCATTCTAGTGAAGAAGAAAAGTTCGACATTGACGACCTCTCTGAGAATAATACTGTCGCATCTATCTCGAGCGGCAGCGTGGATTCAGGTTCCAAATCGTCCCTGGCAACCTCACCTTCACACGCAGCAGCGTCGCGCGCTGCCGAGGCACTTATGGGTATGAGTCCCAACACGCACGCCAAGGCCCGCGCAAAGTCGCGCTCCCGTTCAGGTGTTCGGTCCGGTGTGGACTCACCTAACCGCTATGCATCCGTGCCGCATCGTCAGAACCATGGCCACGGACATGTGCAATGGGCGGCGAGCGTTCCAGCCTCTGTGAGGGATAACACAAGTCCGACAGAAGGTGCGTTGGAAGTTCGCACTCCGACCAACATAGCCCATGGACTGCGCACACGTTCCCGCTCGCCTGGGGTTCATCCGCACCAACATCCTCGTGCATTCGCTGTGTGGGGGCAAGATGAGAGCGATAGCAATTCGAGCGATACGGACGCTTAAAGCCATCCGAATGTGCAGGGGGTTTAAATGCGCACGGGATGCGTTCGCGTTTGGATCCTTCCAGTTCCTTTTTCTCCAGTGCCTTCTACTTTCCCTCCCTTTTACCCTTGCGTATAGAGCCGGATACGGATACGTTTTGCTTTCAGATGTCATGGTCTTAGCTATTTGTCACGCCTCGGGATTCGCATCGTCATATACTATTACCCTGTGTGTAGGAAGAGGAAGCCACGCGATAACTAACTGTAACGTTTCTGGGCCTCAGAACCGTGTAATCAATATGACAGTAATACTTTGGTTGGAAATTTGATGACGCATGTTGCGCGTAAAGCGTTGACCGTTCTGCAGGGTGCAAAGAAAGATTTACAGATACATTTGACAGGGGAAAGGCGCTAGGCTTGTTGGGGAGAATGGGGTGTTAGGGGTCCCTGCTAGTCCTGCGAAGCGAGCGCGCTCGTTCGGCCCAGGGGCAGGGTCCTGGCGGCCGGCAAAAGAAAAGAGGTATAAAAAAAAACTTTCATTTCAGAAAAATACAATTAATCGCACACGGAGATGAGTAAGAGAAGAAAAATTTGGGGGGGTACCGGCGTTCGCTCGCTCAAAAGAAGGGTGTGTTGCGTAAGACGAAACGTGGTAGAGCGCGGTAGTCCGCACGGTCTTTGGCGATGGTCTTGAGACAACGGTCGAGAACTGGAACTGAAATGTTCTTGAGCCACGACGGCCTACTATCACCACCACCACCACGAATTTGCTCTGGATCCGCCAGGTCGCTCATGGTATGGGCACGCGCGACGATACGGTCGCACGCCTCGATCGCTGCCGCGCGCAAGACGTACGATTGAGTGGGGGTGAGTACCGGACCCTCATCAGGTAAAATCGATGACGGTTTCGGTTTCGCCGTGAGGCGGACCGAAGGCGGTGGAGCAGTCGCGAATAGGGCCGAGAGTGTGGTTTCGTCGGTACCGGCGTCTGGGAAAATGTTGGCGAGGGTCGGAGGAGAGGAGAGGTCGATGATGCCGATGTGAACGAGAATCGAGGGTATCACGTCGTCGGCGAACACGGGTAGATGCGAGGTTTGCGGCACGGGGAAGGGGGAAGGATCCTTCCTGTTCTCCTTCGCGCCGAATCGTGTGGCAATATCATTAATCAGGCAGAGCGCCTTTTTGAAACAGTAGATGGCTTGTGTGGAGGAGATGCGGATGGGCGGTCGCGCGTAAGTGGAAGATTCCGGCGGAAATAGATTTTAAGTGGGAGGTATACACACGCTGATCATTGATCGTGGCCATGTCTCGGAAGCCGGGAATGGCGCGCACGAGCTGGAGAGTTGCGAGGATCACCACGTCAATCGATCTTCCATTATCGAACGGCGCCTCACCTGCTCTAATACTACCTCGGCGGCGGCGGTCGGATCACCCTTTTCACGGACGACCTTTTCGCCTTCCTTTAATGCTTCCGCGACGAAACTGCCTAGATTTGGATACCCTCCGTTGACAAGGATCTTACCTGTCTCATTGAGGAGAGTCTTCAAAATTTGAACAAGCTCCCACCCAGGACCGCCAATTTGGCCGACTGTGAGACCTTGAATAGTATCATGTGGTCGTTCAGTGTGGAGGCTCACGCCCAAAAGCTCCGCTAGCTTTGCCTCGCCGAGATCCTGCATGCCCCTGGCGCTCATAAGATCGCCCTCGCCATCCGTGGCAGAACTTAGATAGAGTCCAAAAACGAGTGCACACATAGAATCCCACGCCCCTCTCCCTGTTTCCTGGTGCAGGGGGACGTGGTAGCCGGATGCGGTATTCAGAAGCCCGAGGATGGAGAGAAGGTTCAGCTCCGAAAGTGGCGAAGGAAAATTAAGCGGCAACGCCAGACCGGGTGGGGTTGCACAGATTCGATGATAAGTCTCTGTGAACGCTGGGGAGAGTAGCAGGCGCTCGATATTTGTGTCAGATATCTACGTAGAAGGTACCGCGTGGCATCAGCATTCACGCAGAAATGTCTTCGCATAGAGGTCAATGAAAGAAAGTAGGGCGAGCATAGGCATCAAGAGGGTCACGGACAACGGTCTACTCGGCGTAGTCCGTTTTCCGACGGCGGACGGCCGCAAGGGAAATTCCCCCATGAGATGGAAGCAACACTTTGCACCGCGACTTCGCTCTGACGCCCATGCTAGATTATGCACGGCGTGATTACTCGCCGGGCGGAACAGGGAAAGTCGAAACGTTCTCGAACAGGGAAGTGTGTACTGTATAGCAGCGACCAGCGAACAGGAATCCAATTGATCGGTAATTAGCGCATACGCAAGGCTCGCACCAACAGAGCGGTACCTACACACAGGACTGCGAAAGTTGGAAATCAAGGTACCTGATACTCACCTTTACGGCCTCCGCTTGGACCAGGGCTTGTGAAGATTCGCGAATGCATTGGATAAAGCGCCCAGAAGGTGGAAGTACAGGAGTGGGAAGTGTCATGGGATGATGCGATGGCGCCGATGGGTGTGATAGAGGCGTTATAGTTTTCTGCCAGTGTAGTTCTTTGCTACGGAGTGGAGGAATACTGAATTCATTCGGAAGCAACCGATAGCCTTCGCATGACCTCGGAATAGGGTTAGGGCTACATCCATGTTATCCTTCATCCCCAAACGTCATCTCACTCTCTGGTTTTCACCTCGGTCGCGCTTCTCAACAGTCAATACCACCTTCCTTAGCCACGCTAGCCGCGACATAAATGCAGCTGATACACGTAATGCGGACTTGCGCACATGCCTTTTAGAGGAGTTAAAGATTTCTTTGAAGGTTCGGGCATTTCCTGCATGTCCAATTAGATTTTAACTTAGTTCACGCCAGGCTAAGGATTCTCTTGCCTCCACCGCAATCCGCGTATGTACACAGGCTATGTTTCACCCCCATAGGTACTCATGTATGCCGTTCAGTCCGTCCTATCGGAGGTGTACTCCGCGGACAAGGGTTCTAATGGCAGGGAAATAGAGTCTCCAGCAATCGCAGCACTCATTCGCAAGGCCTGCACACGCCGTGTATGTTGACTTTACTCTTTAAGAAGTTCATTATCTCATACCTCCCTCTCGCAGCTTGACTCTGCCACCCAGTTCAATCAGGCATCTCGCCCGGATCTCGCAGGGAAAGAACAACAAGAGGCGGCTCTCCTTGCTAGATTTTTACCTCCGCTTCTACCTGAAACAGAAATAGACGGCATCCTCCAAGATATTATTGCCGAGCAGGCGTCTCTGGGTCAAGGCAGCCCCCATAAATCTATTGGGAAGCTTTTCAAGGCCTTTTATTCCAGGGTAGATAGGTCCGCCGTAGACCCTGATCTTGTAAAACGTAGAGCGGAAGCTTTACTCTCGCCTTGACGCTCGTTGGCCCAGTATTCGGATTTGTTTTCCTTCTCTAAGTTACTTCTATGGGACTATTCTCAATGCATCGAAGAACTTGGCATTGGCGCTCAAGTTATTTTGGCGCCTTTCACAAACTTTACCTTTCGCGTGACGGAGTTACTGTACCTTAGCGATCTTCGTGGCACTTTTTATGCGCCAACAGGCCAAGTCAACTCCAATCCTACGAAACTCGCATATGTACGGGGCTAGTGCTCTTCGGATTTATGGCTTCCACGTGAAGCTGCCTCAGCTTCAGACTTACGAACCCGATCGTTTGGCATGTCTTCTTCATCGCAAGAGCTGCCATATACGGTCCGCCCTTCTTCGACCGTCATTTCCGAACAGCTTGCCCACGTCTCAAATAAGAAAAATGTCATGCGGCCGCACTATAAATTGTATGGTGCTTTTGGCGCCTCTCTTAGCGTCTACGAAATGCGTAAAATCCTCAGCAAACCTGCGTTTCCGAGCCGCGGCACCTATCTGCATGTCGTTCGGAGACAGTCCTTTACAACTGGAACTTGCATCTTCACTTCTCCCATATGTGGCGTCAGAAGTCTGCCCATACTGGGCTTCTACGTACCCTTTCTGTCAGTCCGTCGTTCTTGTCTGGAACTTTTATGGGGAGTGAGGGAGGCGAGGGGCAATGTATAAGTCCACGTTGACTCGGAGATGCAAACCCCGACGTGGCAGAGGTTGAAATCCAGACGCTCGCGCATTGCCGATGTTCACACATCGCCCGTCTCCACGTTTACGTCGCGTCTTGGTCAGGAAAGTGCGACCCTGTGTCCAACGTATCATCAAACTGAAAAGAATCCGTGATTTTCTATGATTCAAATTCCCGTATAGGCATTAGGCATGTGCAACACGGGAGAATTTTCCTCCCGCACCCGTAGTTGACACCGCCTCGCTTAAGAATACAATAGCCATCGAATCTCGAGGATGTACAGTAAACGGGCCCGTTTACGGTAAAGACTTACGACAACGAGACCCGCCACCTCAGTTGACGTGTGCAGGAGCGTCCGCTTCATCCTCTGCTTCAACTGAACTGCCCGCTGAACCGCTGGCACCGCTAACGTCAGTACCCTGCTTCGCGTTGGAAGACTGCGCGTCTAATTTTGAATCGGAATCGAGGGGCCGATCTGGCGCATTCACCGATGCTTGCATTGTTGGGCCTTGCACTGGTTGGGATTGAACCACCTGTGTGGCAGCAGGAGGGGCCGGCCCGGCAGCAACCGGCAGAACACTGCGAACGCGCGTAAGCTCCTGTACGCAACGGTACATGGCCGTCGAAACGCCCTCAAGCACACGCAGCCGCTCGTCGATTGCCTCACGAGTAAGCACATCCAACTGGGTGAGCTGTGCATCTGTCAGCGTCGGAGGCAGTGTAGCCAATGGGCGTGCTGGCTGCGCGTGACGCGGTGGTACGGTACGGTAGATAATTGGGGGGCTCGGAAGTGGTGCGTTGGCAGGGCGTGGAACGGCGGTGGCGGGGCTGAAGGACATCGGAATCAAAGAAGGAACGTTCACATTCCTGACCGGAGTTGTAGTGGTGGATGTAGACTGTAGAGCTGTTGAACTCGGAATGGGAGGGGTGGATGAAGCTGGTGTAGGCACAGTAGAATCTTGGTTGCTTGTGGTTGGTGGCACGAACGGCCCAGGAGATGTCGGCTGTGCTGACGTTGTCTGATGGGGTTGAGAAGTGACCGTGGACGCCTCGTGATGTTGAGAGCTCGGGGTACCGGGAGGCAATCTCCGGAGGGCCGCAAGCGCGGCGGCCTCCCGAGGTGTTGATGGCGTACCTGGAGCCTGCGGACTGGGGCGTTCTCCTTCAGGAGGTATATTTGGCGGGGATTGTTGTCCCCCTTCCACGGATGCAGGGGTTGTGGTGGCGCGTGTGGTACTGTGAGGATCCTCTTGTTGTGGTTGCTGCTGCTGCTGCTGCTGCTGCTGCTGCTGCTGCTGCTGCTGCTGCTGCTGCTGCTGCTGCTGCGCTGGTCGTTGCTGTTGAGCGGCTGGTTCTACCCTCCGGTCACCCCATGGCTGCCATACCCCGCCTGGGCCATGATAGCCCTGAAAAACTGGAGGGGGTTGAAGTTGGTGTGGCGGTGGCGGAATGTATGGTCCCATTGGTGGATGGGGGAAACCGGGACCCCATGGATAGGGCGGCGGGGGTGGGCCGCCTGCTGCAAACTGCTGGGGTGGCACAGGGGCATACGGTACTGGAGGTGGCGCAGGCTGAGGACCACGGAGCATATTGCGGAAGAGGTTACCCAAGTGTCCGGCTGGAGGCTGTGGCGCATCGGCTGCGGGTCCAAATGGAGGGGCTACACCTGGAGGTATAGCAGCTGCTCCACGAGGGACATCTGCTTGTCCCGCCCTTCCGACCGCGGGGGACGGCGTAGGGTCCAGAACAGGTCGGCGGCTATGTGAATCGAATCAGCTCCAGACGCTGTGATGCATCAAGTAGACTGACCATGTGGGACAACTCTGTTGCCGCTCAAGCCACGAACGGAGACAGTGAAAATGGAATATGTGCCCACAAGGGAGTTTCTTCGGTGTCATGTTTGGGCCGTCTCTCACGGGTGCCGTCGTTCCCGGCGGAATAGCCTGATCGCGAGGGGAAGAGTCCGGGAGTACCATATCTTCACGACAAATAATGCAAGTGTGATCACTCATTGCGGACAATTCTTCCTGAGTAGCATTTGGATAACGCTCGTCCATATTTCGTGTGGCGGTGCGGTATCGCATGAGGTCGCGGAGACGGGTGATGAAGGACCGAGCGGTCACGTACACGTCGCGAACCACATTCAAGGGTACGCCGTAAAATGTGACGATAACGGCGAAGAAACCAAGGTAAGTGGAGAGCTTGAGAAAATCTTTTTCATCAATAGTGAGTCAATGTCTGCTTGAAAAGTCGGGACACCACCAACCGGTAATCAAGTCAACGTAAAAAATCCACATGCTCTTGTCCTCCCATGGTGGCGCATTCTCTCCTCCACGAGATGCCGCGCGATGGAATTCGAAGGCAGAAAGCACATATTTGGCTTTCGAATTGATTAAACTGGCCATGAGGATCGAGTACTGCGAGATGTTCGTGTAACTGCGACGTCAAACAGACAATTGACCTGACAAACCTCGCTTGCAAATAGGATGATAACTCCAACTCCATTGGTAAGAATGCTCTCGGCCGCAAAGGCTAACATTACGACATTTGTAACCCATAGGACGAAGAAAAGTCCACTGATCCGTATGTGAAACAAAGTGGTTGGGCCGGGATATGGCATTTGATTCATCTGTAGAGAGTGAGTACGAGATATGGCAATCACAGAGGCTATCAATACCCATTCAATTCGGTCCGCTAAAAGCCAGTGGAATGATTTGACAAATAATAGAAAACCAAACATGACTGCGAGGGGAATGTCGATCTCGTCTCTGAAAATGGTGAATGCTAGAAGCGACTCGGTGACGAAGAACCACATGCGGTCGTAAAGTCTCTGCAAGTTGGTCAGCTGGAACAGAAAGGAAGACGACAGGTAGAGCCTAACCTCGACTTCTACGGGTCGCAAAGAGCCAAAAAATATCTGCTGAACCAGACGCCCGCACATTAAAGCTAACAGCAGGCTGAAGTTTGCGAGGATCTGAGGAGCGAAGGAAAGTCAGAACGCTAGCGGACAGAAAAGATATGGGGTGATGCGACCAGAACGCTCGCGCCGCTTTTTGATAAATAGACGGCTACTGAGTAAAAGTTGCTATGATTTTGAAGAGCATTGAGAACAGTCGCCGATACTGCGAAGGTGGATGCGAAGGTGTAGATGAAAACACGGTGAGAGAGGATGGAACCGGCAAAAGACTGTAATCTGGGACGGAGAGAGTCGGCCATGAATGAGGACAGGTCGAAGGCGGGCTGGACTAGGCGGCGGGTTGAGTGTCGTCCACAGGGTGTTGAAAACTATGAAGTGAAATGTCTGCAGCGTCCAAGTCCGTGAGGCCGACGTGGCGCGGCCAAGGGGGACCACGTGCGCTGCTCCACCTAGAGCAGGATAAGCGGCCCGTACACTCTTTTACTGTTGGTATGGCAGCAAATCGTCATTCACAACATTCGCTATATATTTCTTTCCTTTCCAATTCTTTCAATCTTTCACTGCCCTGAAGTTTTTCCTCAAAGTCTTTCTACCCGTCGATACCGAAGGCTATGCCGAAAAGTGCGGCCTCTGACTCGTAAAATCGCTTTTTTGAGGCCCCCCCGAGTTCAGTCTCCTCCTCGGATCACGGAATGGCGAAGCTATCGCAATAGCTGAACGAGGAACGGCTCCTTATTGGCGCTGTGCAGCATTCAGAAGCGCAATACGTAACACTGCACGAAATTTGACGTGACAATGTTTCTTCTTCAGAGGCGAGTCATCGCGGTTGGCACAGTTTGCTCGGATGAGAACCGCTCCCTGGGATATGCGAGACGTGCGGCGTTTGTCGGAATGGACCATGACCGACCCTTGGCTCACGCTCGGAATCAAACCGAGCCCAGACGCCCGTCATGGAAACCCGGCGTAGGGTTGTCAGAAGCTGACTCTGACCCATTAACATACACTTGCCAGCGCTTCTTGGGCGCCTGCTGCGTGGATTGGCCCCCGTAAGCCTGCGTCAAAAAATGCAATCTGGTACCTTCCTCGCGGAGAAATTTCTTATACTATTTTTTTTGCATAAATACCAGGTTCGTCTCTCCCCCCTCTATGTGTCCCCACCCCCTTATTCCCTGACCACTTATGGTGCTATGGCAGATTTGCGCCTCCGTTCCCAGTCGTCATCCCCGAAACCTGTCACTGAAAAGGCTGCTAACAGCTATTCTGTCTCATCTGCACCATTACCTCGAACGTATCTGACGGCACGCTTGCTCTACGCCTCATCTGTTATCTTATCTATACTCTGCCTCGCCTACTTCAGCGGACGTGGACACACATCTCTCCCTGATGCATACGCTCTCTGCTCTCCATCCGGCGCTCATATTTACACCGTCGATCCCCAACAACCTCGCGCGCAGTGCATGGTTGTCCAAGGTTCTCACATTGTAGATGTTGGTGCCATAGGTATGTATCATGCGCTGCTGTACCTTGCATTATAGTATAAAGCCACATCAGACGAGGTGCACCGCCGATGGGAGTCCTCCATCCTTGCCATCGAAGCGGCCATTAAGCGCGCACATCCAAGACCCCGTCTGACAACTAGATTTATCGAATCGGGATCAATTGTTGTTCCTGGCATGAGTGGTAGGCGCCCATAGGAGTCGCTGCTATGTAATTAGCATCTAATCAGGATCATTATATCCAGACTCGCATGCGCACATGCTTGAGTACGGCAAGAGCCGGCTAATTCCTCTCGAGAGCGCTCGTAGCGCAAAAGGTGAATCTGGCCCTTCTCTATGGGTTGAGTTTGAAATTAACCTGCCAAAGGCGCCACTGCCTTGGTTCGCCAGTTCATTTTATCTGATGAAGATATCAGACAAGATACTCTGAAATTTGTTGAAGGTTGGGGTTGGGATCACACAAAGTGGGCGGAGCAGACATTCCCAACTGCAGTAAGTCCATTCCGATTCTTTACGCTACGTTACGCATTCCCCTCTTTTCAGGCAGACCTGGACTCTGACCCCCTAGTGCAACAACATCGAGTCATACTAGAGGCCAAAGACGGTCATGCAATATGGGTGAACTCGAAGGTACTCGAAGAAATCTCGCCGCTCCCAGAGAGCGTTGAAGGAGGTGTCATTATACGTGACGCTTCTGGAAAGCCTACAGGTGACATGGACAGGCATTCACCCTTGAAAAAGCTATTGAGATGCATTGCAGGTGTCTTTCTCGACAATGCTCAGTTCCTTGTCTCGGTCCCACCACCGACATATAGGGACTTGGAAAAGCGATTTCAATTGGTTGTCGATGACGCTATCTCACATGGACTCACATCCATTCATGATGCCGGCTTCGATCCGAGATCCCTGGAATTCTTCAAATCGTGAGCACTCTCCATTCAATAACCCGAGTACCAACGTCTAAGATCGGTTAGGCTGGCTGAAAAAGAGAAGCTGCCTGTGCGTCGTATAGACGTCTCGAGAATTTTTTTTCACAACAATAATTCAGATACGAATATATGGCATGACCTATTTCGACGAGAATGCTGAATATTGGGGTGATAAGATCAAGCCGATTATCGGGGCTGCCAACGGTCGGTTTACAGCGCGGAGTGTCAAAATTTTCGGAGATGGCAAGTCGTCTTCACAACGTGAGCTATTTGTGGTTAACATATTGCTTCAGGCGCTCTACGATCTGGTGGGGCAGCTGTAAGTCCCATTGAAGCGTGGTTGCATTTCTCGGCTTAATGCTGCTATCAGCTACACGAATCGTATGCCGATAACCCCAGCACAAGGGGCTTCATGAGAATCGATCAAGAGGTTTTGACGTCTAATATTCAGAGATTTCTAAGAGATGGCTGGCAGACAGTAAGAAGTGCAAGTCCACTTTTTTGTATGTCAAAAGCCAATCATCACTTCTAGAACGTTCATGCTGTCGGTGATAGAGCAAATACTCTTGTTCTCGATGCATTCGAATCTGCGCTGCAAGGCATTGATGTCACTTCCCTACGACCTCGCCTTGAGCATGCTCAAATGATCACGCAATCGGATATGGCACGCCTTGCTAAACTTGGTGGTATGTATTTGATTCTTCATCTTTACGCAGACTCGGGTGTTGATAACACATCATAGTCATTGCCAGCATTCAGCCGACCCATGCGTGAGTCTTTTCAACACTGGATCCTATGTATTACACTGAGCGTGATTAGGATAAGTGACATGTACTTTGCCGAAGATCGTCTGGTATGTTCCCGGCGTCCGAAAGAACACTACGCCGCTCACGTTCCGCAGGGTCCGGAACGTGTGAAGCTGCTTTATGCTTTCCGTGATATTATCAATAACGGTGCACGGTTCACCCTCGGCTCGGACGCTCCGGTCGAGGACATGAATCCCTTGTCCGGGTTCTTTGCCGCTATCACCCGACTTGCACCCGACGGTACCTCTCCTCACGGCCCAGGGGGATGGCAAGTCATCTCCATATCACTTTAACTGACCTGACATACCGTCACAGGTTCCCCCAACAGCGTCTCACGCGCGAAGAGGCTCTTAAAGGTGTGTTGTAAAGTTTCCTTATATCTGGGACGCCAGTGGCTGAACTACGCTACTACGTTACTAGGAATGACTCTAGATCCCGCATGGGCGTCATTTACCGAGAATATCCTGGGATCAATTACACCAGGGAAGCGTGCAGACTTTGTAGTGTTATCAAGGGACATCATGACCATCCCAGAAAGTGAGATCCTCAGCACTAAAGTCCTCGTTACGGCGATCGATGGCCGCCCAGTCTATGGGCGTATGTAGTCCCGAAAAAATGAAATCAGTTCCACCGATCGCAGTTATTCAGTTAACGAAGCGGCTCCCTGCCCTTCGTCGGCAGAACAATGCGCTAAGCAGGGAGGAAAAGTGTGATCACACAATGGGATCCCTTAGCAAAGCACTTGTAAATGCAGATAACCTTCAAAGATAACAATCAGGATAGAAGATCGCTGCGATTGCGCCCGCGCATAGACGCCGCGGCTTCGACGACCATCTAGTCGTCACACATTTTCCTGAGCGCCTCGTCGGTGTTGTAACTTTCTTGAACCTCGGTCAGGGCACCCCCACGGCTCCAAGATAGGTATATGCGGTCTCGAGGCAAGCAACCTTAAACTCGCAATATCGACAAGCGCTCGAGAAAGCCATTTTTGTGCGTACGCCTAGGCGCTAAAGCCCCTCATTAGGATCATCGATCTGCGTCTGACACGTTATGCAATTATGTCACCTTTGGACTACCCTCAACGGCGCTAGCCCCGCTCACCACGCTCCGTGTAGGCACCGCAAAGAAGTCGGGTAACGTGTCCGAAGCCGAGTTTGTCAGTATCAGCCCAAAAGGTATCATGTGATAGAGAGTTTACCTCGCACCCTTCTCCAAAGAGAATACGCGGAACAATTGTATGAAATGGCCCTGTTCCGAGTTCCGTGGATGGTACGTACTTGGTTGATGCTACCTATTTTTATGATGCAATGAACGGGGACCGAATCCACATGACCTGGCTCATCTCGGGACCGCAAGTCACTTGTGTAGAATTCGGCTGCCATTGGGCGAGTAGTGTTTGTGATAACTTACTAAGTTAGTTTAAGGCGAACGGCTTGTGGATGGGGCATGACACATGATGTATCCGCCGCTAGCTATAGTCGGGGCATTTGAACGGAAAGTCGGGGCGATGAGGCAGGAGATGTAACAAGTACGGCAGAAATCCCTTTCTGAGTGGTCACCAGTTCGACTCGCACAATGTGCCAACACTGCAGGGCAGATCTCATGACAATACTGATTGGATGTGAGGCGGTGGGAGTCAAAGACGAAAATGGTAAGGGATGGATGTGACTCTGTATTACCTAATCATTACCTAACCATTCAGACGCGTCGAACGCGTCCGACGCGTTCCATGGGTATGCACCATCGCTGTTTATCACCAATCTCATGCCATCTTTCCTGAATCCACACTCATCAAATGGGTCTAGTATTGAAAAGCGAAAATCTCATGAGTTGGAGCAGTGCGAAAGTCCTAGCAACAAAAAGCAAGCCACAGGTCCCGCCCTCGTTAACCCTTCAAGCAATGGCACACAATACTGGATGGTTCAATGGTATGTATCTTCGAGTCATATCTGGAAGGATTGAAATGGGACACCATCGAAGGAGGGCCCCACAGGCGAAGAAACACAAGACATGGGAGGGAGATGGCGTACTCGTCGTGACTAGACCGAAGGCCGTTCTTTTGGACCTGGAAGGCCGCGTGTATGCGCTTGTTTTCTTTTCAACTTTTTTACCCTGAACTGAGTGGAATGGAATCATTTGTACTCCAGACTTACAACCGGTAATATTGGCCCCGACGTACTCGAGGAAGGCGCTCAGCTGAATGTTGGTAACAAGGAGCTCCAGATTGACCGTACAATGCAGCCCTCAGAGTATCTTTCTGGATCTTGTTTTGGTCGTGGTGGTATTGGCGAAACAACTTTGCCTCGTCTAACAAATTCTACGATGCTTTCGAAGCAATTCATTCCGTTGAAGCCAGTGGCCCTGAACCCATCTTCCGTTCGTCTTCCATCATCACGCGAGGCATCTATCCCTCCCAAGAAGGTCATCGAGTTAGAGCCCATCACTTTGTTGTCGCGGCCAGTGGCGCCATCATCAAAGGCAGAGTCTGAGGGCGACAATGACGCTCAGTCTTACTGGACCGCCAACTGGTAGTGGTTCTTTTACCGGTAGTCACAAAGTTAATGAGCTCTTCCTCCAGGAGAAAGCCCCAACATAAGAAGCATAAGACTTGGGATGGGGATGCTTACGCGACTGTGCATGGAGGTTCCCTGATTCTTGTCTCTGAGCGTGGTACAATGTGAGCAAATATCCATCTGCTCTTAAGCTGCGACTGATAACTTTAATTGGCAGTCTTGGGCGAAAGCCTTTCGAGAACTTGCACCTTACTCAAGGACTAAGGACTTTCGTAGGCGGCTTGGAGATAGAGGTCGATTCTCGAATAGCTCAATCTGAATTCCCAAAAGTTATTGGAAAGTCAATCCAAACGGGGGATGAGAATGACATCCAAGGAAGTACCGACATTCGCCCCTCTATCAACCACACCGTGTCCGTGAATAGTAGCTCCCCCATTAAGAACACAACTGCCTCGGGAATGAGGTATATCCCCCCGACAACATTCTACGCAAAACCCGCGCCAAAACCAATTCAACTAGTCCTTTGTAAGATCCAGCTTGAATCGATGGAAACAGATTCTTTCTTATCCTAATAATCCAGGCACGACCCCAACGCCAAGGATGCAGTCGTAATGAAAGCAACCTCCGAAGAACATTCAAATCGGTCAAACAAAATGTGCCGTTCACATCAAGGTGTACCACTCGATATTCCTCACGCAATCTTTCAGATCTTCGCCTACCATCCCCGTGGTCATAGATCCCATCTTGGCGCGTCGGTTGAGACCGCATCAGGTCGAAGGTCCGTTAAATGTCCAGGAACTGGGGTGGTTTCACACAACCCCAGGTATCAAATTTATGTATGAATGTGTCATGGGACTCCGAAAGCATGAGGGCCAGGGCTGCATCCTTGCTGATGAAATGTATGATCCCTACACTCATGGCGCTTAGCTTTTTTGACGCCATCCATGAATTAAAGGGGATTGGGAAAAACCCTTCAGGTTAGCCCTGCAATTTTACGGAGCAATTCGCATTAATGCTGTGTTCAGACAATCGCCCTCATCTGGACTCTGCTAAGCACGTTTACTATTTCCCACTTTGATTTTGTGCTGACTGCCATCCAGAGCAGAACCCAATAGCAGGTGTGGGCCCCGCTGTTGGGAAGGTACTTATCGTCTGTCCGGTGTCCCTCGTTAATGTAAGTCGGGCTGTCAGGTTGGCACCCCATGCTGAATAATTTGTCTAGAACTGGAAGAGCGAGTTCCACAAGTGGTATGCCCCTGTTTTATAGTTTCATTAACCATCGCCGAATCACTAGTAGGCTAGGACGAGACCGCATCGGGGTGCTCACTGGGGATAAGGGAAAGACGGCAATCAGACAATTCGCCAACTCGTTAGTTTACCTGATCTTTCTGCGGCGGTCTGTTTGACTTGATATCCGTAGAAAAATACATCAGGTCCTTTTAATAGGTTACGAACGACTACGCACTGTGGTGTAAGTTGTTTAGGGTTCTTTCCCTCCCGATCTGCTGAACCATCCACCGACAAAGCGGCGATTTGGTCTACTGCAAGTAAGCATGATCATCGATAGCAGCTGCCTTCCTCGATAACGTTTCGGTTAGCCCGCCCATTGGCCTCATCATTGCTGATGAAGGCACGTTCTTCGTGAGTTGAGCCGACCGATCCGGTGCTGAGTAAATGCTAGGGCACCGCCTCAAGTCCGCCAATAACAAGACATCAGCCATGTTTGGAGTGCTGAAGACTCCAAGGAGGATTATTCTTTCTGGGACTCCAATTCAAAATGATCTTGGCGAGTTCCACGCAATGGTAACGATAGACCAACGCTCATGACTATACCTTCCTGACGTTGGCTCTAATGGTTATCTAGGCCGACTTTTGCAACCCCGGATTATTGGGTCTGATCTACAGTAATTCCTGATCCAAGAATCCCACTGACAGCTCTACAGACGACTATGCCACCTTCCGTCGTGTATACGAGACGCCTATTATCCGTAGCCGAGAACCAGGATGTTCTTCTAAGGAAGCAGAACTAGGCGAGAGTCGGTCTGCACAGGTAACTCTTCCCCCTTTGTATCCCGGTGAATCCCTACTTCTATCCCTTAGCTGCTCGCTATATCTCGCAGCTTCGTTCTCAGACGTGACGCAAGCCTTCTACACGGCTTCTTGCCACCAAAATGTAAGCATGCCCAAACTACTTCGTGTCCTTTATTCACCCAATGCAAAGACGAATATGTCGTCTTTGTCACTCCAACTGCGCTGCAGCTATCAATCTTCTCCAAAATTCTGAATCCCGACCGTTTGGATAACATCATCGAATATTCCACGGCTGAGTCACTCGCTTTGATCAACATCCTTACGAAGATAAGCAACAGCCCAATCCTTCTCAAGGCCGTTGCGGATAGGGCAAAGGCCAAGATCAGTCAGGGAAACGACAATGTCGAGAGGACGACGGTTGTCGAGGAGGCGGTGAAATTGCTGCCTGAGCGCGCCCAAGTGGAAGACCTATCCTTAAGCGGTGAGGTTCACAATCAGCTGTTCATTGTGGAGCCTAGCTAATTTCAGATTAGGAAAACTGACAGCTCTGGCTAAACTCCTTAGGTCGATTAGAAAAGTCCGTCATTGATGTTTATGATTCCTCTACTTGCACCGACGCTTCCACAGCATACGGATGAGAAATGTATCATCGTCTCCCACTATACGTCTACTCTCAACATTCTAGAAGCGTTTTGCAAGAAGAAATCATACAGCTATCTTCGGCTGGATGGGTGATCTTTTTGCAGTCATCCTGAATGATTGCAGTAGCACTAACTGTCTATTACATTCAGTTCGACGCCAGCGGCCAAAAGATCCGACAACGTAAATTTATTTAATAAGTCATCCCAAGAGCGTTGCTGTACGTCTCTTAGATCCCTTCAGTGTTGTTGGCCCTGAAGTTTTCCATCATAAGTTCTGTTTCTCCTCAGCTCCAAGGCAGGTGGCGTCGGACTTAATCTCATTGGCGCTTCAAGGTTATGCCTCGTTGATTCTGACTGGAACCCAAGGTGAGATGCTTTCGATGTCAGATGAAGTTAGCTAACCCCCACGTCCTAGCCACGACCTTCAGTCAATGGCACGTATACACCGGTTTGTCACAAAGTTCCGTTATTCTGTTTGGTGCTGAGCCTCATTGTAGTGACGGACAGAAGCGGAGCGTCTACATCTACCGCTTTTTAACTACAGGAACAATCGATGGTACGTTCATCGCCTTTTGAGGAGGCGAGACTCGATGATGCTAATGCACTGAACGTAGAGAAGATCTATCAACGTCAAGTCACGAAGCTAGGCCTGAGTAGCAGTACGTTCCTTGTCTCTATCCACGTACGAGGTGAAGTGAAGTTAACTTATGATGCATCACAGCATTGATGGGAAATGTGAGATTCCTCTAATAATCCTATCCGTCCAATCTTGATTCATCTACCCCTACAGGGCAAATCTGGCTCAAAATCTGATTCTTTCACCCACAAAGAGGTGAGATTCTTGACGTTGACAACTTTGGGGAGTAGGTTAACCAGGACACATGTAGCTGCGAGATATCTTCACTATCCACCCCGAGACTGTTTGTCACAGTCATGACCTTTTGGACTGCCACTGTGATCATACTGGTACACCAGGAGACGGCGATTCCGCCCCATCGACCAACGCTACGTTAGAAGATGATACTAGAATCGAGGTGGATGCGGCGCCCAGCTTTACTGTCGCGTCACAAGTTAAGACCGCCGATCGCCGGGTTGATAAAGCTGTGAGCGCTTTCTTGTTGGTACGAGATGTGAGAATCTGACGATTGACGCACTGTACATTTCCTAGTACTTGGAAAAGAAAAAGACGGAGCTCGCCGCATTGGGCGAATGGACTCATATCAATTGTCTGAAACCAGACGCTAGCGAACATGTGCACGATGACATCCTCCGCGGCTTGCTATATCAACCACGTTCTTCACAAGGTGAACAAGTGGGTCAAGCAAGCACATCACAGAAGAGCCGTATATCATCGCTGTTGGATGCTGTTGATTTAGACAACATTGAGCGCTCAAGAACAACCGCGGAACTGATGGTTAACGATGTCCCTGGTGGCACGGTGTCGTTTTTGTTTGAGAAAGGAACGTCAATGCTAAAGGGTGAGGATGAGGATGCCGTCCCCTCCTGACGGCGGAAATCAGCAATCGCTTTCATGTATAAGCTAGCATATGAGTTTCACTACACACCAGCAGCGTTCTGACTTGGATGGGCATAGAATAGAGGTACTCCTGACACCCCCTTGTGTAGAGCAAGGTGGAAACCTTTGTATATAAGTCCTCGTGACGCAATTTCAACTCGGAGATTACTTTGACAGCCGACGGGTCCCTTACGTGTTATATATTTTGGAGCAAGTGTGCGAGTAACGTCACTTTGCCGGAGTGGTTAACGGGATCGCCTGCTATAAAGCAGCTTAAGCGGTTGGGCTTTGCCCGCGAGTGTTCGAATCGCTCAGGTGACGACTTTTTTTTTTTCCTTTTCTGAGAGTGGGCGGGTCTATCCCTTATTTGGGTCTCGTTATTACTGACTGACGCGCGGGCGAATTGTGTTGGACTCGAATCATCGATGAGTGTGAATAAGTACTCAAATTTACCGACATTGTTCGTATTCTATTTCGTTCCTGTGATTTACTGGATAAACATCCTCTTGCAGGATTCGTCGGGCAAGGACGTGTATGAAACGGAAGACACCTTTCAATTCCCCAGGATGAGGTAACTTTCCATTAGCCAGAAGCTACCGGGACTAGACGATATATAGAAAACGACTCAAGCGACGATGAAGGCCCTTCCTCACGATCACGAAAATTGGCTGAACCTAGCGCGGCAGAAGGAATTGATGAAAGCAGCCTAGTCGACGCTGCTGAGGCTAGCAAACGATTCCGGCGCGCAGAGAGAAAGCGTCTGTAACGTCTTTTATCACTTATCTTCAACTCACGCTGCACTGTAGGGACGCGCGAACGATCTTTATACAAGTTCCCTCCTTCACGCACACCATCCCCGACCCCGACACATCCTCCCTCCCTCGCACTTCGCTTAAAGCTTTTGCAATCTGAACTCGTTTCTTTGGAATCGGAGCTCGCAGACCCTGCGAGTCCACTTTTGGCGCGAGATCGTGAACAAAGCCATGTTGACCCGGGGACCTCTCAAGGGTCTCGTCGATGTTAAAGCGCGGCTCGCGAAATTCTCTGTAGGGCATGAGGACAGGGTGCGGCTAGTGCAAGGTGTGCTACAAGATCTGCCTCCGTGGGTCAGGCCGCAGCAACGACTACTGAGAAAAGCGAGAACGGGAATAACAAGGAAGAACACAAGCCGTTGGAGACGGCCAAGGACGTCGCAGAGATAGATCGGCGTGTTGGAGAGCTAGAAAGGCTCATCGGTTCAGCTGGTACATCACTTGACGACGTACGTCCGTCCGCCCTTTTTTTCCTTCGATTTTTGTTGGAAAGAGTTGACGACCCCATAACAGAGCTCAGCCATGCCAACCCACTTTTACCGCTTCTCACTCGGCTCAACACACAACTCACGGTTCTCGCGCAGCCCCGACACCTAGATAACATATCGCGTCGCCTCAAGCTGCTTCTCTCCGACCTCGACCGATTAGCAGCTGCGAAACAACAACAACACCGCCGCAGCGCGGCCCCCGAGAACGCTAACACCGTGGACGCATCGTCTACCCCTGTATCTGCAGCACTCCAAGAACAACTCGCGCCAGCCCTAGCCCGCCTCGTTCCAGCGCTCCCACAGATTCCACACATCCTCGCTCGTCTACGTACGCTCGCGACCCTGCATGCCTCCGCAGCACAATTGGCAACTCACTGTCTGCGTTGGAGGAGGAACAGCGTCAATCGCGTGAAGCGCTTGACGCGCTGAATCAAGCTGTTGAAGGCGTCGAAGGGAGTCTCGCTGAGAATGGGCGGGTGGTGAAACGGAACGTGACTGGTTTGGAGGAGCGGATAGACGCACTGACTAAACGATTGGAGGCACTCGGTGGGTAGTATGCCGCACGGCTTGATACAGCTTAGAGTTTCCGCAGCATTGACGCAGTAATACGACATTATATTATACAAGCGAAACTGAGTGTTCAATGTTTGGCGGAAATGTGCTGCCTGGTAAAAGGGCGCGGAGCGGTTTGTAAGAAAAAGAGGACGCTGGTACTGGGCCGAAGTTCAGCGTCAAGACTGTCTGCCATGGATCTTCTGCCTGCATTTGTGAAGTTTTTTCTAAGAGCGGATAGCACTCCGTCATCTCAACCATTAATTCGCGTAGCTACAGTATTAGACATCAATAACAAGAGGTATCAGGTCTGAACTACTCCAACTAAGTACTAGCTTTTAGCCTGCACTCGCATACAGTAAGACACTTGGACAGAGTAATTAAAACAACAAAGCTGTAGTATGCACATATAAAACAGGCATTCCTGGACGTTCGCTCTCGCATGCTACCAAAGTAGGCTAGAGCTGCCCAGCGATCTGTCTGCGTATGCCGAAGATTTCGACGAGTTCTGTGTCGCATGTCAGGACCGCAGCCAGTGGAAACGAAGAGTTCAAACCTTGCATCCTCGCCTCTTTCTTCTGGCGGGGCGTTTCCTTGCTTTTCATACCAGAAAATGCCTGCAGGGGAAGAGTCAGTCAATATCACGTGTCAAAACAGCTCGAGTGACCTCTTTAATCAACTTCTTTTTCTTCTCTTGTATGTCAAGAACCTGGCCAAGAGACTGTTTAACGGGATCCACGAAGTAGTTGAATATAGGCTATACCTTTCCTTCCACGGTGTTTTCAGCAATGAGTTGATAGACATGAACTGTTTTTTTCTGGCCAATCCTACCAAGCATGTTTCTGACAAAATCTTAATCTCGAAGTAATGGTGTCCTCACCTATTACATCTATCGATAGCTTGACTCTCGATGCCTTCTTGCCACCACCTGAATACAAAAGATGAGCCGAAAATCTCTGGATGTACTAAGTCCAAGCTCACGGATCCATTCTGTTCATTCAAAGGTCAGCATAGTCCAAATCAACCTCGCAGCACTCACAGATAGACATTATTTGCAACTGTCAGATTAAGGCCAAGTGCGCCGGCCTTCAACGATATGAGCATGATTTTAGGGTTGACACCGTTTCTAGTCGAGGTATCGTATCCAGCAGTGTCTCCCACGGGTGTGAGGTGCGATCGAGTTGCCATCTTGCCTTTGCCTTTGCCTTTACTTTTACTTTTACCCTTACCCTTACCCTTACCCTTTTTACTCTGCGTGCGAGCATCGTGCGCGTCATCGTCACCGTCAGCGTCCATCCCTAGCACGAAGTCATCATCATCGTCATTCTCGATTGACATGACCTCAGAATCTTGATGGCTCTCTCCGGCGTTAGACTCGCCACGGCGTGAAGACCGCACACTGCGTCTCGTCGGTTGTACCTCAGACACTGGAGCCACCGGGATAGGCTGAACAACCGTGGCTTCGCACGAGTCACTTTCAATCGGGACACTGAAAGCCTCCAGTGTTTCTTGCCGCCTCTTTGCAGACATCTTGCCATCAAATCGGACGTACGGGATACTGTGGGACATATTAGACATTAGTGATGAAATCAAGAGATACTGACCCCTCTTTGTCAAGGACTTTTGCAATCTTTTTCAGGCAAAGCATCAGCGTTGACGACCTGACTATCAGGCAGATGGACTTACTTCATCCAAAAATGTTGTGAATTGAGAGAATACCAGTGACTTCTCGTTCACTGGTGTTAAGTGTAGGAGGTGTAGTAGCTGGTCTATCTTAGATGAGGAACCCGAGCGCAAGTCGGTCGCTTCGTCCAGGTCCCCCTCGGTACGTATAGGTGCTTGCGTAAACTCGGTTGGCGGAGGAGGTTCTATGAGGTCTCCCATGCCGATGACGCGACGATCCATAGGACATCTAGCATCGCGAGTAATGACTTCCATGATGCTGAATATACTGAGTTTGTCATGTTCGGCCCAAGATTGCCTAGACTCACCAAGGAAAGCAGAACCTGTGCGAGCAAGCAGTGATCCGAGGATCATCTAACACACCAAAGCAAACGGGGCATTCCTCGCTGTCCTCAATAGCTTGCAAAAGGAGACTTTGCAGGCGTGCCTTCTCTTCTGGCGTGACTGGCATCACACTGTCGTTGTCTTCATCCATGTGGCGCAGTTGGTCGACGTAGTCGCTCGGAATGAGGCCGGGGTGGAGTGCCAACTGGCGTAGACGAGTGAGCATGCTCAAGGCATTAGTTGACATCTATCATCGAGAGATCGAGTGAACGGCCGAACAATGCAGCAAAAAGGTTTGCCATACGAGTAGTGCGTTAGACTGCCTCAGAAGGCCTTCAATACGCTCCTTAGACAACGCTTCAATGGTGTCATACAGTTCCTGTCGTAACAGTTAGGCAAATTTGCGAAACCATTTAGCTGGGATCCGTACCCTTGCCTCCGGGTTCAAGGTGACAGGGACGACCGTCATTTCCACCTAGGAGGCAATGAATACCGTTACGTTCACGGACAGGCTGGGACTTTCGACTCACCCCCGGCAACGGGACAAGGTAATTCCCGTCGCTATCTTGCATCTACATCACAGTCAACAGACGAGCATCAGGATTTATTTCGGCTTCACTTACCTCTTTCGTTCGTCGAATGCAAATTTGCGACATGATGGCCTAACAAAGATTCAGCCAGCAGTTCAATTCTTCGTTGCTGCTAAAGCACTCACGCGAAGTAACTCCACGCCAGAAGGTTCACCATGCTTCAGTGGGCGGAGAAGCAGCCGAGTCTGAAAGTCCGGGTTGTCAAGAGGGTTACAGATCCTAAGGAACGTGAGAATGGAGCCCAAGTCCTGACAACTCGTTAAAATACAAGATCGTCATGATACATATTGGGAGTTCACCTGTGGAGAGTTAATCTGCATGAGAGAGGTTAGCTCAGGTCAGCCCAGAACCCGAAAAAAAAACTCACTATGGAGTGCCTGTCAAGACCCAACGTCGTTGAGCATTAAGCGCGCACACCGATTGCGCCATCTTCGTCCTGGGGTTGCGTATATTATGACCCTCGTCCAGGATGACGCGCTAGAGTCGTGTAAGCATCAACTCTCGTGGATAAAGATGAGTTGGATGAGCTGAAGGTACCTTCCATTGGACCCCGAATAAGCTACTCATGCCCTTTTTTCGTCTCTTGCCGGTTCCGACTCCCTCGTCAGCGGAACTGTTATGCTCGCCGACGACAGTTTGGTACGTGGTTATAACAACGTCATACTTCTGCAAGTCCTTCGCGGACATATCACGATTTGTACCGTAGTAGACGACGTGACTCAGAGTGTTTGGCACACAGTGATCTTGAATCTGTTTCTCCCAGTTGGAAAGCACGGAAAGCGGGACAACTGACATACGTTTAGTCATGATACGATGTACAAATTACGATTGACATACCTACAAGTGTGCTCTTGCTGCACCCTTGCGAAACCTCATTCTTCGTTGCTACGATGAGGGCTATCATCGTAAGGGTCTTCCCCTATGGGTAACAACGTTAGGTTGAGACGTAACAGATTGGACAAACACGTACCAAGCCCATGCTATCGCCGCACAAAGCACCCTTCCCAAGTACAGGAGGAACCTCTTGGGGCGTCTTTGTAACGACTACAGTACATTATCATCAGCCACCAGAGCTGGACTAACCGTGACGGACACTCACTATTATAATAATAAACCTGCACGACAGACAGTGAATAGGACAGTTAATACGGTGTGGGGGTTGCACGTGCCTTGGGGCCAGTCTTTCGATATTGCCAGAACTGCACTGGCTTATCGTCTTCCTTTGTTGGAAGTTTCGGGTTTTCGTGCTCAATCGCCCACTGTAAGGCTTGCTTCTGTGGACCCGGTCACAGAATGAGGACCCATCCAATCTCGAAACAGGGAAGCCTCATACCTGATGTCTCAATAGGTCAACACGGAGTTCGCCGCTCTCAATGCTGGGTGGGCTGGGGTGCTCAGGTAAGTTCAAGATATCTTCGGTTGAACACAGGGTATCGAGGAGTGAGCTGCGACGGCCTTCATCATTTACCCTCTCAAGAGTAGAGAGCATATCCCTAAGTTCCGCAGCGCGATCGAGTTCTTCCTGTCGCTTCCTGAGAGCTTCTGCCGTCTGGGAGGTAGAGGGCATCTGTCTTCCGTAGCCGGAGGAGTCATAGCCCGAGAGTTCAGGTGCTGTATATGATGCATAGGACGCCGCTGCCTCATAAGAACGCCCGCCCGCCTTTGATGCTGAGGCCTTGTGCTTAGCCGGAGTAGCCCAATTAAGCAGTGGCTCAATTTGGTTCCGTTTGTCTGCGGCCCCGTAAATCTTCAAAGTGCTGACTTTTCCGTCAGCATTGATCACATACATTTTCCTTGTACTTACACAGATAAGGAATAATTGAAGCTATGCACTGCGAAACTTAAGAATGCATACAGGAGGACCAAGGGACGGCTGCTTACAGTTTCCTTCGTTCATGCTGCCTTCGACCGTAATCAGGCCCCCATCCATAAGGGGTGCAAGCTTGGCAGCTGTCTGGCGTGGTACATGACCAACTTGGGTACGGCCTATGTTCTGTACAGCAATGGCATTTCTAAAGACTCTAGGTAAGAGACTGGCATTCAGTTGAGGGGAAACGCTGCTCATAGCCCACCGATCGTATTTGTTTTGCGGTTCTCTTATAAGGCGAACTTGTTCCCCGGCATCAACAAGTCCTGTCATGCAAACCATTGTGGCAGGCTCGCAGAAGAGAGAGTACAGGCACGCACCTTTGTAGTATTGTATGCCCACGACACTTGACGATAGAGTGCAATATAGCTCATCGACTTGGTCTTCCACAACTTCTTCAGCATCAGCTCCTTCTTCCCAGGCTGCACCTCCCATCGCTACTTGGCGGGCCGCAGCCTGAGTTGGAGAGGGTGCCGCCATTTGGGGGGTCTGCGAGGTCCCTGGCACGTTGTCTGCCTTACGCTTCCTCGTGGTTGATGCAGGAGCTGGGAGGATGTTGACTGAGGAGGAGGCGGTATTGGATGTGATGACGAGGGGCCCCAGTGAGGTCTGCCGTGTCTACATGTCGCCTTTTCAATGCTAGACGTACCCGCGCCTGATCTTCCGGAAACAGGCTTAGAACCCCTCGGTACGTTCAACACCATACGAGGAAATGTTTCCCAGTATTTGAGGAGTCACGCAACCCCTATTTATGTACCCTTAAAGAAATGTCGGTGGCCAGGAAACGCAGCGACTCACCAGTGCTTCCACTGAACCATCTCACCGTAGTCATTTCTGACGGTATGGCCATAGCGGAGCTCACCCTGGCTAATAAGGACCCCCCACAACGACTACCGTGGCATTTCGCCCTGGAACTTTTGCTATACTTTGGATAGGAAAACGCCTGCGTTAGCCTCGTTAAACGAAGGGATAAAATCCAGCGACGCTACCTCAATATGATGGGTGCTGTTGCTGAAGAGCTATGGAAGGGGAAAGCCCGTCTAAACATGGCCCCTGTACCTTCTAACAATGGCGCACGTCCTGCAGTGTGGCTTACAGTCGGTCTGTCGAGGTTGGGTTTGGTTAGAAAATGTAGTAGTGTGAACGAGACGGGATTTAAGGATAGCTAACGAGTCAGGAGTAGTGTTTTACAGGGACGGAGCGCTAGACGCGTCTTTGTCGCGTCAACAGACGCCAACAAACGTAATTGTGATCACTCCAACACTTCATCATCAAAGATCGCCGTCTTCAGATTCCCGTCTTCCCTCACCAGCCCGCGATACATACCCGGACAGTTCAGTGGCGTGCAACTATTGCACTCGTTACTCATTGTTTCCATTACATTGCAGTTTACAATACTTACCATTGCCTTTGTCGTCAAGAGCGATGACACCCCCTATCCCGCCTCCTTGCGTAGCGCCTCACGGCCGACTGTGCAGCCTTATGCACGGGCTCATCAAGGTATTGCATCCGGTGTGCCACTGTCGCTGCCGTATTCTGGCGAATAAAGTACTATTATAGCGATGACGCGCACAAAAATACAATATATTAGCGCGCACACTCTCGATCATCGCGGGAACTAGACGTACATCGCCATCGCCCGTTCCACTCACTCCCACGGCACGCACCTTGCTCCACCGTTGGTTGGGTACCCACCGCCGCCACCACTGACGCCGCGCAGGCCACTCCTCCGCCCAGAAGCCAGCACCATTGTGAGGTGTGTCGCCAACGCGGCCAGGGAGCTTGTTCGTGCGCCGCCAGTAGACGTGCATGCGACGATGCACCCGCGCACGTCGAGCGCGACGGCGCCAACCGTGCCCATCGGCATCATGTCCAACAACCCCTCATCGGCATCGGCATCGGCATCCTCGCTCTCCCCGCTCTCCGGTCGCTCGTCTTCCGGTAGACCCATCCCACGTCGATGTTCCCGCCAACGTGCGGAAGTGTAGAAGTACGACGGATCGACGAGCGGGAGGCCACCAAGGTCCTCCGCGGGTGCTCCGGAAAGGAACGCATGACGTGTGCTGGCCGGGGAGAGGTAGAGCGCTCGTGCGAGTTGCGACGGGTTGCGCGTCCGTGTGAGGAGGGTCAGTGAGATCGCGCGACGCGAGGACGGAATGTGCGGGTGCGATGCGGGTGGGCGGGAAAGTGCCAGGGAGGCTTCGAGTTCATTCTGTGCCGGCGTCAACCCGTTATACACGTAGTACACACCCCCAACAGATGGGAGAAAAGTAGGCGTACGAAGCCGGCCGAGTTGAAAACGGCGCCTTTACCAGAGTTGAAGATTGGATTATCTGAAAAGGGCATTTTAGAGCTTGCTTCAACTTGCACCTGAAGTGATGCTTACCTTCCATTACACTCACTGCTGTGACGACGGCATCCATTGCCTCACCGCCCGATTTCAGGACAGCGTTTCCAGCCTGTAACGCGGCACGCAATGCAGCATGGTAACGTGCCTGCTGCTCATGCGAGGTTCTCTCACGCAGTATCGTGCCCGCGCCACCGTGGATGATAAGGACGTGTTTAGCCTCTGAGTCTTTCGCATGTTTTTGCTTGGATAACAATGGCCATTTCTCATTATAGGCGTTGGACGACATGTCAGTGATTTTGGACGATAGGCAGAAACAAGGTATTAATGAAGGCTTCCCTTACGAGATGGGCGCGCGGCGCGCCACGGAAATTACCCGGGAAAAAAATGCATAACTAAAAGCTGGTGCCCATCATCCTTGCCTCAAAGGGCGCTGTACCCGAAATGAACGAGATTGGGTCCTAGGGCTTTGTGAAACCCCTAGAGCATCACCAGCCTAGGAATCGTACAGGTTTAGAACACAAACGTATATCATTAGATGAGACTAGGTCACGAGATGTCATGAGATATTTTCGACTACCTTACAATACATGGTACAAGGATGGCAAACTCAGAATAATACTGCACAGTAAATTATTTGTTGGCAGCTAGCTGTAGTGAAATGATTCAATAAGCCAATTATGCAAAAAAAAACATCCACGTCCTGCTAGGTTATCATACAAGACAATTATCAATTCCACGAACTGTTGTGTGATGCATCCCAGGTTATGAGCGGTATCAATGTGGCTTTCTAGAAAAAATGTACAACGTGGGCCGTGAGTGAGTGCGATTGCGAAGATGAACCTAGCCTGCGTGAATTGAAGCCCATGTACTGTCCTTCTGTATCCGATCACCTGCCTGCTTCAGTTCCGAAGCACAGAAAACCCGCGAAGTGACCAGACCAGAAGCCAGGGGAGGAGACGCGTATATGCACATTTCGAATCGCTTTAGCGCAGCTACGATGTCAAGCCAGGCTCTTTTACAGATTCGCACGGCCCTTGGTTATTCGAACCGTTAATCCCGGCGAGCACGCTCACTTCAAGGCATCTCTCTGAGCTCTGGCAATGGCTTCCTGAGCAAAGTCGATGGCTTGCTAGATCCAAGGATCTGTAAGCGTGTACCCTTACTACGCGGCAACTTGAAATTTTGGAAGGACATGCTCATAGGACTTTTCCCACGAGACATGAACCATTTTGAGTACCGTAGCTGTACGTTAGGATATCAGGGGGACTTATCCGCGAGCCCCATTTCCGGATTTCGCGACTGCGGATTGCGCGACGATGCGAAGTAGGGAGTGAGGAACATAGACATAGAAGGGATGACGTCACGACGATCAGCTCCACTAATCAATATGGCCGGAGCGCTTAGATTATGTCAGTGGGTCAGGCAAGAACTGGAAGTAAGCGTTGTGCAAAGCCAGAGCTTGTTGTCTGAGTCCAAGGCATCGGTGCGACAGGTGAAGCCGGTGAGTAGCCACTACTAGGGCTCTCCGTGCCGTACTTGTACCAGACATAACAACAACAATAAAAAAAAACAGAATCTACTATACAAGATGTGGATTTTGAGGATGGCGAAGAGGCCTCAGTGACTGGATGGAAGACCTTACTGGCACCCTCGAGCTCACCCTTCGACTTCCTTCGCCTTCGCGCCTGCCCTAAACCTCGACCCGATTGGGACGGCTCGATTCCATCAAACCCGACGTCACACTCGCAAAACAAACATCACCTCAATCACCGACTTCGACGCGTCCTCAGCTGAAGATATCACATTAGCTCTCCTTTCAGAATATTGCTACTACACTGGTGCTACAAGACGACGCCTATCAGCGTGCTATCACCCCCCCCCCCCCCTTTTCTCTACGGACTATCGAGCGATGTCGCGCGAAGCCAGACCGTTTAGAGCGTTGCCGATGCAGCGCCTCCTCGGCTGAAGCCTTACATCCCCTTCCTTTCGTCCATCAATTGTTCTAGAGGGCAGTGTCTCAACGACTCTCAAGTATTGCCTTTGAAGACTTTCCCTTCTGTCGTTTTAGCTCTGAACTACCTACATATAAAGGCCTTGCCCAACGGCCTAGAAGGCCCTAAGAAGGGCATTCAATACACTTCTTTTGATTCAGGATCACCTAGTTTTCGCACTCGAAGTTATTAAGCCTGTCATTCTCGTCTCATCTCATCTCGTCTCGTCTTGTTTCACCTCTGAACTCTCACTCCTCGCTCGTTACAGCCCTAGCCCCGATCTACGTGTTCGACAACTCAACGCGTCCGCATCTCGTTTATTTCCCGATTCGATAAACGTGCCGCGGGCGTCTTCGTCGTTCCCGCGCATGTCCCTCTAGTCTTTCTCGACTCACACTAGCTTCCCTCGAACTTGCCCGTTCTCTCCGGAGTGCATTCAAAGCCGTCGTTTGGAAGTGTAAGAATTAAGAAGGACGTGCTTCGTCGGGGTTCGCAAGGACGTCTTCCTTGGTGACGTCACGGGAGCGGAATGACACGCACCGCCCGCTACAGTACCGGTCCCGTAACCACACTGGCCGTAATTGATATCCCGAATTGATATCCGGCCATGCCATAAACTGTATTCTATGATACGTGCAGAACCCCACGGTACCGGTGAGTAAAGATGCAATAAATTGATCATCATTACCCTATGATTCGTGCTGCATCTCCTTTTGTGAAACAAAGATTTCGCGACGCTAAAGGAAAGGCAATACAAGGTCTGTACGTTTACCCCCATCGCTGAAGCGTCTGCCTTCTCCGGAATCCAGGATCAGTCACGCGTCAATTTCCAAAAGCTGTCAATGCTTCTCCAAGCCCTTCTCTTTAGGTTCCTCAAGTAGCCTGACAGCCTTTATCACTGGGTAAATGAAAATAAGTTACTAGTAGAGTAAGTAGATCGGTTTTGCCTTGCAACAAGTGCTGTTCCCTGCGAACCTGAAAGCTTAAATTTGCGCCACTACGGACATCATTGGGCAGTGTACATGGTACGGTTATCTGCGATATTACTCCGAGATTTCCATCTAGATCTTGAATCGATACCATGCGCGGCTCCCTCGAGACCATCAGACACGGATTTATTATGACTCGGACGGCTAATTGAAGTTTGTAGTAAGGCGTTCCATCCGCGGTCATCAGGTTCGATGCACAAAGATGCGGAGCGGAACCTGAGATCCATGAAAGCACCGTTGAGATCACATCGATTGTGACCTGTAACTTACATGAGGTGGAAATTGCAGTTAACAAACCCCTAATATAAGAAAGCTAAGTCGGTAACCATCCCTTTGAATAAATCTTAAATATTTTGTTTGTATTTTACCACCTAGTAGCCTGTTCTCAATGGACATGCAGTATATCCCCGTCTAGAAAAGCGGGGCTATACGACAGTAAAAAATGGAAAGTCACAGCATGACTTCGAGACACTACAAAGGCGGCCTATGGACATACTGTACTCCACAATATTTTCTTCCGCCTCCAGCTGATCATCATGAGACTCCCTTCCGCTTGTGTACTTTCTGTGATTGCTTTGTCCACTGGGGCTATGGGGCGCACCCTTACTGTAACGAACTCATGCCCATTTACGATATGGTGGGTCTCTCTATCTTGACAAGAATGCCTTGCTTATGCACAATGCCTCCACGCTGCCCAGGCCCGCCGTAAGCGCTTACTTAGGGTATAGGGTATCGTATTCTAACTCATTATGGACAGCTTTTCACGGATCTCCATGCCGGCAGTGCGGCGCCTGATCAACCCACTGGGTATGCTCTACATTTACCTTCGTCTCACATTGTCGACCTCACCCTGGTTGGATCCGTAACAGTTGGGAGGCTCCAGCTCACTCTTCCGTTACCTTCGACGTGCCCGATAACTGGCACGCCGGTCGTGTCTGGGTATTCCTGTGCTCCTGTCACCACGACTTGACCACTAATAGCGCCGTACTCTAAGGGACGACGTGGTTGTGATTTCACCACTAATCCAGGCCCCAATTCCTGCCTCGACGGTGGTTGCAACGGTGGACTACTTTGTGATGCATCCACGGGCACAGTGAGTCAATGCGGGATGCCTCCCAGTTCTCGCTAACTAAGCGTTCATCAGGGTGTTCCTCCAGCCACCGTTGCCGAATTTACCTTGAAGGGCGATGGGAACCTCGATTTTTTTGACGGTCCGCAACCAGCGAAGTGATTTTGTCGAATTTTTTTTTTTTAATTGTCCGTTGCGCAGTGTCACTCGTTGACGGATACAATCTGCCGATGGAGATCACAAACAACCAAGCCTGTCCCGTTGCATCGTGCCCGGTTGACCTTGGTCTGAATTGTCAGTGTCCCGATCGGCGTGGCTCCTGCCTCACCCTTTAGCTGACCTTTTCTCCAGGTCCTCCACCTTTGCAGGGCCCGTTCGACTCGACTGGGTTCCCTGTAGGGTGCAAGAGCGCCTGCGCGGCTGGACTCTCATCCGACCCGAGCAATTCCCCGAACTGCTGCACGGGAAATCACGACACTGCTCAAACTTGCCCACCGTCTGGCGTGGAATATTACTCTTATTTTAGTGTGTTCTAGTTCCCTCGACGCTGACCTCCTGCATAACACATGGTATTGCAGAATCGAACTGCCCCAACTCCTACGTGTATGCCTATGATGAATCGAGTGGGACGGCACTTTTCACGTGCGACTCGTCAAAACAGGCAGACTATACGATTACCTTCTGCCCCCAGGCGTCTGATGTCCGACTGAGACCATCATACCCTGACGGTATTTTGCTTTAATAAACGTCCTCTCTCTTTGGGATTCGTTTTCTTTTCGTATATATATGGCGAGGTTCTTACTTTGCAGTTATTTTAATTGCTCCGACAATGGCCATCGACCTTTTACAGTACTGTCAATATATTCATGTGACTCCGGCATAGTAACGAGCACAAATACTGAGGGACATTATTCATTCGGCAATCCTGAAACCCGCAGTGACCGCCCAGACCACTGCCACAGCCTCCGATGCTCTCAGCGACAACCTCCTTCACCCACATTGCGTGTCCGTGGAGAGATGGTTATCCACTGGGACTAGACTTCAAATGTGTGATGAATGAAGATCTCAGAAATCCTGTAGAATAGATACTTGGTTTTTCAAGTTTTCGGGGGCATCTGAATCTGTCAACATTTTTTCAGATGGACCTACAGTTCGATAATCCGCCGAACATCGCATTACAACAGCCCCACTCTCATCACCACTGGTATTTCCAATTGGACAAAAAAATAAATCCTGGCACAGATCAGGTCCGAGAAAACTGCGGGGTCACTCCACTGGATAGCCGTGCGGTTCTAGAACGTACGCATAGAGGTGAGGCGATTTTTACAAGACGCGCTTAGAAGCTGTGGGGTTCTTCGCTAGAGATAAATGGTTTTACACGGGTTACAACAAACACGACACAGGTATGGTGAATAGCATTCGATCAGTGTGAGCCCGATACCGCGGCCTGCAACCTCTGCCTAAAACCGCTTCCAACTACGCCCAGTCCAATCGATTTAGACCTCTCATTTGGCGATAGTGAACTTGCGGATCCATACAAATTATCCCTTTTCTCCTTCTCCTTCTCCGCGGCTTTCTCGCTGTTCGCCAACGTGTCGTCTGGGAGCGGCTGCAGAGCCCCGTCGTCACGCAGGACACCTGTTGGCCCGGGTCCCACGCGCTCGGTTGTCTCTGTCAGAATGGCAACGCGCGTCCATCGACGATAACGCGTGTACTATAACGAGAAACCCAGTGATGAGCACGGACAGCGCAAAAGCCCACCTAATGGGGGAAGGGGGGGAAGGAGAGAGAGGCACAAACCTTGCCAAGCCCGCCTTTGCCACTATGACTCTCCCACTTGTTATCGCCATACACCCACCCATCCGCATCTGTCTCTGGTTTCTCCACGCCTTCGGCATCTGCGGGCGTCTCTCCCTCTCTCTGCACAACCACACGCCACTCGGGCTCTGTCCACACCCAAGTTGCGGTGCGCTTTTCACGCGCGTTAGGTACGCCGTCCACGGATAAGAAAGCAGTTGTAGGCGCGGGTAGCGCGAACGCTGCCGGTGGGGGGAGCGGCGCCTGCAAGGCGCTACACCATGAAGGGCGCTCGCCAGGGAGTAGCGCGGCGGTCCAGTCGAGCCCCATCCACCAGCGTTGGTTCTCATACACCGTGAAGGCGAAACGGAGTTGCGCTGTGACCGTTATATTGGCACCTCGTGCTGCATCTGCAGTGCCGACAGATGGGGCAAGGATCGATAGTGCATAGGTTTCCCGGTGAGGCAGGCCCAGCAACGGTAGGCGGCCCACGCACAAAGGCGCTACGCCAGAGAGCGGCACGCAAAAGGTGCGCGAAGGGTGCACGGTAGGTCAAGACGATCGTACCGAAGAGACCGAGCAGAGCGCGCACTGAGATGAGGCAGGTAATGAAGAAGTAGGGAATGGTGACGATCGCACACGCGCGAAAGAGAACGGCTAAGGGGACTTTGGAGGGGGAGAGAGATGTTGGGAGGGTCGGAAACTGTGGAAGGAGGGAAAGGAGAGAGGCAAGATCTTTCACTGCCGCCTGGATAGATGCCTCCGTGATGGGCTGCGACATGTAGTTTGGCGCTTGTCGTTGTCTGAAATACAACAGTACAGATGCTATTACAAAAGGAAGAAAATATCTGTGGGTTCGTCAGCTCGCAATCATATAGGATCAAAAGGACACCAACCTGAGTGCCCGGTCGGCGAAAAGGACGAGTACCCACCAGGCAGCGAGAAGTAGCCAACTGTCTACCCAAGACGACTTCCAACTAAGGATCTGTGCTGCATAATGTAATGATGACACCGATGGGCCTAGGCGGACTAGAAGGGCCACCAAGGGCGGAGGGACCGCGTGGAGGAAATCGATGAGGGTGGGTGAGCCAGCTAACGCGTCCACGGGCTGCGAGACCGAATCTGGCTTTTGTTGTTCTTGCTCTGGCGGGGACGGAAGAGTGACGGTCGCCTGGGATTGAGATTGAGAGGTCGTTTGATTTGGCATTTTTGAGTTGTGGCCTCGCTTTACTTGGTCGTTGATATGTGAGGGTCGTCGCACACGATTTAGTCGCGTGATACCTAATTTACTGGTGTGACCAACCACCGAGTCCACAAAGAGAACACCATAACAAGTCAAAACCGACAGAGTCCATCTATTTCAATGAAGGAACACAATAATACGCTGTAGCCCAATCGACCCACTTAAGTTCTATGTACATATGGCCGATGAATCGGGGGAATCCATAAAGTTCATTCTCTTCCCCACACATCCAACCATCATTAGGGAACTTGTCCATAAACTTCTTAGTTCTGAGCTTCTTCACATGCACCGTGTGATACGATCCCCCGAAGCCGAAGTATTGTGCCGTCCATCTGGTGAAAATCCAAACAGCAACAGACTTCTATTCAGCATGTCCAGTGAATGTCCCCATCTTGTGAGAACACAACACACTCTACCCCGTTGGTCACAACGCAGGGTTCACCGAGATACGTACCAGCCACGTTGAGCTGAGGCAAAGTCGGTTGCGTTTCGCAAACATGAAGGGTTATATTATCTGAGCAAAGATCGAAATTGACATAGAAGTGATTAAGAATCGGAGGTAACTTATATACTACGATAAGTCAATTTAAACTCAGCTGTCAGGTAATCACAAAAAAAAACAAAAAAAAAAAACAAAATATGGCCGTCGACGGCATCGGTGATCAGACGAGGGAGCACATCGTTCTCCTCGACAAGCTTGCCATTCTTTCCCGTGTATTTGCGGCGGCATTACTCTGCTTGACCTCCGCTTCTCTTCCCCTCTTCGACGCCTCTCCACGTATACTCGTTCCACACACCACTTCTCTTCCCTCTCGTCATCTCTACTCCGATGGGACGCCTTCCACTTTTCCAGTATTGCAAAGGATGGATATCTTTATGAACACTACTGGGCTTTTTTTCCTGGTCTGCCATGGCTTTCGCGATTGGCAGAAAATCTCCCTGCGTTCAAGGTCGATAGCACAACTGCTGCCCACGCTTGGGTTGCTCTCCTTCACGTCGCCCTCGCCATACCCACCACACGTGCGATCTATAACCTCACGTTGATTCACTTTCGCTCACCCTCCTTCTCTCTCCTCACTGCACTCCTATCGCTTCTCCCCGCGAGCCCCGTCACCTTGTACTTTGCGCCATATGCCGAACCCATTTTCACCTTTCTTTCCTATCGAGGTGTGTGCACGCCTCTATTTATCAATCGCTCTACTCCCTATCTCTGTTCTCAACATTGTGCACCTCAGGAATGCTTGCCTGTGCGCGTGAGCGCTACCTCCCTGCTTCGTTGTACTTGCGGCGGCGGCGGCCTTCCGGTCAAATGGCCTACTGCTTGCTCTTTACGTCCCTTGGTTCTGATAGTCGACCCCTTTCTTACGTCTTAACCCTTCCGCGCCCAAGCGTAGTGATCCTAGCTTGCTTCCACGCTTTACTTCCGTCATGCCATCACTGCTTCACCAAATCAACGCCTACCGCGCCTTTTGTTTGCTACAGACGGCTCGCTACCACCACCTTGGTGCAATGACTTCATACCTTCGATATACACACACGTCCAACGTACCTACTGGCACGTCGGTTTCCTCTCTTATTGGACATTCGCCCAGCTCCCCAACATCCTTCTCGCGCTCCCACTTCTCGTCCCGCTCCTCCTCTACAGCATGTCTCACATCTCCTGCTCGTACGTGGAAAACCGGGAGGTCGTCTCAGACCACTGAAATCGACAGCACACGCTGTGCATGCCGCGATATTCGGTCTCACCTTACTTACGAACGCTCACACCCAAATCGCGCTCAGGTTGTTGCCGGCGCTACCGAGCACGTACTGGGCGGCTGCGGCCCTAGTCGTCGAGCGGCCACGGTGGGGCCGAGCGTATATCATCTGGGCGGTGTTATGGGGCGCAACAAGCATCGTGCTATGGGCCGCATTCTTGCCCCCCGCATAGGCAGCAAAAAAGTCCCTTCTTTTATACGATTTCGGTGGATTCACGCTCGCTCTGAATCCCGGCGGACATTGTGATGTTCCCCTCGCAGCTTTCTAGCCTCGGTCGATCCGTGGTCCTCCGAACCTCCGTCTCTTCGCAGGTGTAGCAATTCAAAGTTTGAATACCTGATGAAGGGGATTCTGCATGGCATGTGGCATTTGCCTAGATGACGTTTACCAGTTATACCCCGTCTCCACATTCCTTCCGTGAAAAAAAATGTTTTATGAGTTCTTGTGTACGGTTCATCGTGGAAATTTGGGGGGGGAGGGGTATATGCTAGTAATACGGACCGTCGAACAGACAATTTGGGGGGTCGTCAATAAATGCCGTGACAAGGACATGGATAGATGCTACCGTGTAAAGTCAACAGTACGCAGGATACCCACAGTCAGTAGGTGATGAACCGATGACATACGTGGTGTACATAAAATTGGATTAAATGTTAAGTGGGGAAAACTATTAAGAAGAATATAACGAAGAGTCCAAGTGTTTTGGGGTGCTGCATTCCTATCTCCGGTCAACTCGCGACGTTGGGGTCCATCGCGGTTGTAGAACACCGCTGGAAGTACTGCGCGTCATGCTCGTGAGATGCTCGGCAACGGACTCGACGTTACTCCGAGTCGTCGCTGCGCTCGATTCAGGGCTAGCGCTGCTCGTGACATGGCTCACAGAGGACTGAGAATTACTGAAGGTGCTGTTGACGGCCGACGAGGCCTTCGCTGTCGAGTTCTCAAATACTTGTAAAAAGTCGGTGAGGGATAGGCCCTGTAGGTCATACTTTGTTGGTACGTGTGACTGAGTGAGATGTAACCACGGAATCGTATATCCTTCTTTGCCGATGCTGAGGAACGCATACGGATCAGTTTCAGCTGCTCAATCCGTCGAGATCTGGTACGTACGTGACTGTGGTCACTGCAAACACATCGAGGTGGCCCAAGGGAATGATCCCCAGCGAAAGCAGGGCACCTTTCGTGAGTAGCACCTTGCCAAGTTTTCCACTATTCGCCGTGCCTCTGGCAGGAACAGTGAAGGTAGCAAATGCTTGATCGAAGTGAGCAAATATCTCTCCATTGACGCCTGAATCAGTCTGGGCGAACGTAATACGGATATCCGTATCGAAAGGGTTCGCAACCTAACAGATAGACATAGATAAGATCAGTCTGGATACGGAAGCATCGCTGTCGGGGACTGACGTCGAAGTCAATAGACACGAAGTTATCAAAGACAGCCGATAGTGGGATATGAACGTTGATGTGCGTGATAATTGGCGGAGCATTGAGACCTCCAAAATAAAAGACAACACTGAGCATGCTGAAAGGAAGAGAAAGAGGACGACCTACCGGTGAGGCTTCCGGAGAGTGAGACTCCTTCTAATGCTGGGACCAACGAAAGGTATGGAGAACTCGACGAGTCGCCTTTGATGGAAAGCGGGAGAGTGTCACCGGTCTGGATAAATTCAGTGAGGAAACTCTGCGCAGTTGTGTCATTGGCATTCTCGGGTTCGTAATGGAACTCGGCAGCAATCGCGTTTTTCCCCGGGACAAGGTTCAGGGCCTATAAGGTAGGATTAAGACTTCCCTAACATCATATATAGAAAGAACGAACGTTGATGGCCGCGCGGCCAATCTTCACATCCTTGAAGAAGATAGCAAAAGATACATCATTGGTTTGAATGGAGACATTGGACGGATTCTGCAAGGTCGTTGTGAGGTCCGTGAGGATGTATTGGTTGCCATTTTTGCCGCCGCTTCCTATAATACTGACATTGGTCAGGGTGGTTTCATGTCCAAAGCTATTGATGCCTGCGTACAAGGTGTCAGTGACAAAGAGTTGGGTACAAGAGCTAAGGAGCGTACAAACCTTGCATAGTAGACGAAACGTTGAAAGGGATGTCAGAGATGGGTACGTCACCGATTGTAGTCCGCGCTATGACATCTGCGGAGCCTTTGAGTTCGAAATTCACGCTTTGGGTATTAGTGACTGCGGCGAAGAATGAAGAGAAACCCAAATTATTCAGCGATTGGAGCGGCCGTTTCGAGAAGGTAATTTGGAGATCGGCGACATTCCCAGTGGATACACCCCCAGCAGTATTGGATAGCGGTAGCTTCAGCTACACGATAACAATTACGTCAGTGTTTGTGCGGAGGTCGCGTTTGCGGATACAAAGTAGGTTCTACCTCTGCAACATCCGAACCGCTTGCTTCAATTTTTATGTCCTCTGAGGCTTGCACAACTTGTAAGGAGAACCCGAATGGGTTCTGATAAGTCGCGAGGGTGTCATGTGAGCTTGCCAGCGGCGCGAAAGTCTCGCTTTGCTCAGTCATAACAATTTCAAGATCTGATATTGTAATTGAGTCGATGATCTACAAGAAACAGGTTAGTGATAGAATACTCTCGACAGAAAACAAAACACACTTTGTATACGTGACCTGGAAGGATGACCTCCAACGTGAGCGTCTTGAAGGCTTTGCTCAACCAGCCAACTGTGGCTTTTCCTGATGGCGCTACGGATTCACCCTGGACGCTAAGAGTCTGGTTCTGGCCTGAAAGGAATCGAGAGAAGAGTTTTCCGACGCTATCAAGCTCGCTTCCCGATTTGTGTGTGATGCGACCTGATAGATGTGACGTGGTCACTGACTCTGGTGCAAGGGCCAACGATGTTGCGAACAGGGCTACAATACATATATGTGGGAGTGCGCTGCTGAAAGAAGACGGAAACGTACGACCGAGTACCGTTGCACCGAAAGATGTTTGGAAACCGACCGTACCTAATTCAATGCCAAGTTCTGTAAACCTTGCGTGAGCCTGTAAAACGCAGTTATGTGCAACGGCACGAACGAGCAGGTGACGGTATGAGAGCGTCCGTCTCGATGTGAATTCCTCCCGCAGGATCATCGGAAGGCAGCTGGAAGTTGCTGATCGTAACGCCGCGTAAGCCGTTGAAAGCCGCGAAAGTTACGTCCTTGCGAAGAGAAACACCACTAAAGACTATACCAAGCGCAGTAACCCGAAGCCTTTTAGTGTGAATAGTCCAAGTGAAGCTGGGGTTATGCAGGAGGAACGTGGCAAAAGTTGTGAACCTTCAAGTAGCACCGTAAGTGTTACTGTTCAGCGTCCATGTACCGACACTCACTGTCTCTCGTTCGTGATAGTGAGGTGACCACTGGTGTGATAGTCAGGAACTCCAGCATTGGCGCCAGCGCAAACTGACAACAGTCAGGAAATATGGTCAATCAATCAAGGAAATGCGTACTCGAAGGAAGAGAAATGGTTGCGATATCATGGCCTTGCCAAGTGACGCTAGACGAGTGCCAGCTGATGGGAGACGAGGTAAAGCATACCATATTGAAGGCTTACGTTACCGGCTCTTCAAATTCGATGAGGGCATCCAAGGGCCCAATGTTAGTCAGAGCTCCCTGCAACGCCAAATCGAATCCGCCTTCCGAAAGGTTTCTAATATACTAAGCTGACAACAAGTCATATCGAAAGAAGAACCTACGTAATATTGGCTGCGTTGAAGGTGAGATTTGCGCCGTCCACCAGGGTTTGCACCACAGGCGGAGCCACGGCCCCAATCAAGTAGAGAGCAGTTTGGTCGGTCTATGATGCTATCTCAGCCGGATATGACACAAAATGCGTAGTTGACAGTTAACTTACAATGGCAGTCACGTTGGACTGCTTGAAGGCCAGCTCAGTGGGATCTAAATCAAATTACCTCAGGCTTCGAACGTCGAGTGTGAGAACTTACAATCATCAATCTTCACGCTGCTGTCGATGTCCAATGTCACTTTCAAATTCTTGAGGGAGTTAAGGATGGCATCATCTACATCAAATTGCTTTCCGCTGCAGGAAGAATGTAAGCGTCCGAGGGTTGCAGCTTGGAAAGTACCTTACCTGACGCAGGTGGGTGATGTCGTGCTAGGGTCGGCCGTGATCTGTACGAAGTAGCCGTGTATGAGCACACGTGCAGTGAAGATTAACAATCTCGACGTACGGCAGGATGATACTTCGGATCTCGCATCACAATATTGAAAAGGTCAGTGAGAGGCCCTAAATCAACTCCGTTATTATGTGCGCCAGAGACTAGCAGTTGAATGATAGTGAGCGGGTCCAGGTTGATCTCAAATGGTAGCTTCCGTGAGTTACACTTGCATGACCGCTGGCATGTATAGGTGAGGATGAGAGATCGACGTGGTCAATTTTGCCAATGGTTAGCTGCTGATACGTGACGGTTGATGTGACCTTGAGGAGGTTAATACTGGCTGTGAACGGGTTGGAAAGAGTGAAGGAGGCAAAAGCAATCCTAGTCTGGACGATGTTAGAAGGCAGCTCCAGAATGGCAGAGTCAATCAAGTTCTGATGCAAGGCAGGAATCTCAACAGGAGTGAGATGAATGTCTGACATGGCAATCTTCAGTGAGTCGATTGGCGTCGAGCCTTGCGAACCTTGAATAGTGGTAGCTGATGTAACACCTTGGAGATAATTCTCGAGCAACAACTGGCCGGCGGATACGGCACGATGCTGGGGTTGGAAATGGACATCTGTCGAAGTCTATCAGAAGAAGTCACTTCCTAGGGTGCAACAGAACGCGCCTATGGGATACGTAGCGTTTCCGGGAAGAACAAGAAGGTTGGTCTAGCACAAATTGTGATATGGTCAATAGCAGATTTTATCACGACATACCAAAACGGCAGTGCCGATTTGTTGATCCCTAGGGGATAGGTGTGGGTACGTCATAGTCAAGCAAATCAAAACAATGACATACTGGAAAATCAAGCCGAAATCAACGTCTCCAGCACCTGTACATAGTTTTTATGGTCAGCAAATTACTGGGCCAGGGAACGGTTTAAGCGTACCAAGTGTGATATGACTGAGAAACGAAGGATAAGTATAACGCCAGAGTCAAGACCTATTATAGTCTCACCTTGGATTTAACAGCGTTGAATTGACTTTAATAAGGAGGTATTTCTGGAATCCATGAGCCACGTCGAGAGATGTGACTAGCGCGGGCTTTGCGGCCAAGCCCTGTAGGCCGGCAATTGACGTGCCCACCGAGAACTCGATATCTTCGAGCGACAGCAGTCCGACGGCGGTGTCCGCATCCGTGTTTGCCTTCCCTGAGAGTGTCATCGCCTGTTCCGTTGACTTCGTTGTCGAGGCCAAGAACTGCTGGAATGCGCGATGCTGTTTACGAAACACTGCAAACGGCACACTCGAAAATGTCAGTGGATGATGCGTTGCTGTACGTCCGTGGTAACAAGTCCCTTGGGTATGACCAGTTCTGCAAATGGCGCGCCACCCGCCAAGATACTGATGTTCTGCTCAAGCGCTTTGATGTCTATCGGGAAATTGAAAGGCAACGTGAAAGCGGCCGTGGTGTCGTTGCTGCTCGTTATTGGATCATACGCGTTGCGCTCAGTGAAGCGCAGGTCGAGTTCGTTGAGCTCAATAGACTTGATTATGTTGAGCTTCCCTTGATTCGGGAGAACAGTCCCTACGACGAGACCCTTGATACCCTCGTTTAGCCATGTAACCTTAACATCGTTATCAGTATCAAGGTCGTGGCTCGTCATGCAAGCCACACACGTCTTCGGGTCCAGCACTGTCGCCATGTACTGAGACGTCGCTATCTAGACCGTGAATAAAGTTGTTGAAGACCGTCGAGACATCCAAAAGGCCTGATTGTTGAGTTTGTGGAATTAGCCGGCCAGCCAGACTCAACGATGACGTGGCTAACGGTGCCAGCGTGAATGCATTACTTGATGAAACCGGACCAAGTCGAGTATCCCTAAAGTAGGCTTGAAAGCCGATGCTGCTGAGATCGATGCCAACTTGAGAGGGCTACCAAAGAATTAGCGTAAAGGGGGGAACAGGAGAGAAGACTCAAAAGCTCACATTAGTGACACTTGTGTCCAGCGTTAAGTGGATGCCACCAGCAGGATCGTTGGCAGGTAAGTCGAATGATTTAATTACCACACCATTCTTCAAATTATTCATCCCTTTGAGGGTGACAACCTTTCCGGGAAGCGATATACCGGATACTGCGATACCTGACAACAACGGGCACCTTTTTAGTCTTTGGGAATCGACTGCTTTCAGTACCACCGACCTAAAGCGGATACTACAAACCGTGTGTCACAAGTGGGTGATAATGAAATCATGAGGAGGAACGCACCGCTAAGACTTTCCCCCGAGATAACCCAGTTAAATGACCCCTGAGTGAGCAGGGTCTTTTCCAGTTCAACATGGACTCCTCTGTGCGCACTACTAACGACACACCTTCGTGAAGTCCGTCAAGTGTCCTACGTCGGCGATTTCGAAGTCAGCGTCTACTTCGAATTGAGCCCCGACATCCCCAGTGATACTAATATTAGGCATTTTAATGTTTCCCAAGGGTTTACCAGACCATGATATGGTGAGGCCAGTAACAAAGGAGATCTCGGCATCGACTACCACCTTATCAGAGGAGGCAGCTGCCAGTAAGAGCATCACGTACATGGTCCCGCTTGGGTGATGGACCCCGACAACTTGGTCCGAAACGAGTTTTCAGTGGCGTTTGTGATGAGGACTTTGCTCACGCTAAATACGGAACTTTTTCAATATCCTCATCCCTTTGACCACCTAACTTCTTACCCCAAAACAGAGTTGGATACAATTTTCTGTACAATAGGCTGCGCGAGGATAGGCAATAGAAGATTGAGGGTGTCATCGGTCACCGTAGGAACGTTAAGCTGAGAGTACTGCAAGGTGGTCTTGTAATCGCCTACATCCTCTGATTCAGGATGGCCCGCCGTCAACCGTCAAATGGAAGACGCTCACCAATTTGCACGTCCGCGTTGAGCTGTACGTCCGAGTGTAACTGCTTGAATGCTGTATCAACATAGTTCGTGAGGTTGAACCCACTGCATATAGTTGATTGCTGAGATTTGTTGCGACAGGTACCACGACGTCACGTACGTGTATATGTTCCGTCGCCTGTTCGCGCTTGTACCCGAGCTATTACCATCCGAGGTCTGCAGATACTCGTAACCTCCGAGCTTCACATTCCATCTAATTGTTCTGTGCTCAAACCCGCAGCCACCGCGCATAAGCGCGTGACCGTGAACAGCGCGGCAGGATCCATGTTTAGATCGAGGTCCAGGTCGGGCGAGTTGTCCGTCGACCTCCCCGCCGCCATGAAATTCGTGTTCGTCTGGATAGTGCCGAGTGGGATACCGTGGGTACTTACATTAGAACGAATACCAGTGATGAAGAACCCCGCGGTGAAGGGGTTTACAAGCGCGACCGAGACATGCGTGATATTATCCTTGTGGCCCGTGGTAGATAACACTGGATCAAACACCAAATAAAGTCCATATAGGCACTCAGGAAGGGGGACAAGAGGCTTACCAGTCAGCTTGGCAGACGAGAGGAGATCAGACTTCAAACCAGGAAGCGTGGAGTTCAAGTTGATCGTCTCAAACGCTTGCAGCAGAGGGGCAATCTTTGTGCTCTCGTTGTAGCCGGAAATGGCGACAAGGGAATCTATCGACAGTTCGGGCCATCGTTTCGAATGGAAACCTGAAAGAACCACTAACCCTTCTTGCCAATAAAATTGTTTAAAAGCTCTCGACCTTCTGGGCTATTGTTGGGCTGCGGAGTATCAACCAAATGGTCAGGAATAGTGCAAGTGATAGAGAGGGGCATCTACCGAGAACGTAGTATTCGCGGCCACCGAGTTGTTACCGATGTGGAGAGTCAAGTTTGGCATAAGCGTGGTTCCTAATAGCGACTTGCCCTTGAACAATTGGAACACTGCATCAAATAGTCTCGTCTCTGCTGCGCTACTACCGGAAGACAGACATAGCCTACCCAAATCACCCATCGTGAGGTCAAGGTTCGATGGGTTCGTAATGGTCACATTGGTGCCTAACAACAGCGCCTCCTGTGTGCCGCCAAGCACATCAACCCCGTCAATACTCACGAGCCCCCGGAGGCCTTTCAAACCCCACAAGCCTGAGGAAACGTTGAACTTGATGGGGTCCAGGGTGATAGTACCAATACTCATATTGGCGACAGCACGCGAATAGCCGACCAGTAGAAAATGCTCGTATTCTAGATCTGTCAACTCGGCATCTGTAGTGCAAAATATTAGTATGCAGCAATGGACATTGAGTATTGTAAACCGTACTAAATGCAGAAAAATATGGCTTGCTTGAATCTGAGATGGAAAATGCAGTATCGGTGATAGCGATATTTATAACCCCCTCTGTGTCCGTTGAGTTTTGAACGCGGATGGTAGACGAAGAAGCACCCAGGGGCTGATATGAGGGCCGACAAATTAGTATCCATCACCCCCGCACGCAGCAATAACTAACTGTTGACAAGCCAGCTACGGTAGACCCATTCCTCGAGATATTAAAAGCATTCTCGATTTGCCCAACTTCCACGTTGAAACCAAATGGAAGGCCTGAGTGGGACGGACGTGAGTTGACAAAAGACCATAGACGAAATGGAAATGGCGCACGCATCGAGGCATGCACGCTCTGGCTATTTGCCACAGGTGCCCACGGAGCCGCCTCGGAGAACGCAAGGGACATGTTACCAATACTGATGCTTTGAATTGGGTTGATGGGAACTTGGGCCTTGAACGGCACGTCCAGACTAAGTGCATGCAACCCCTGGCTCAGCCACGAGATGCTCGTATTGTCGTTTTGCAAAGTTGAAACGCCGCGTGCAATTACAGGTGATGATTCGCCATTGAGGTAGCGCGTGAAGAGTTGTCCAACAGCCGCCAGCTCCGTCTCTGAACCGTTGTGCGGAACAAGTTGGCCTGACAGCGCGATGTCGTTCAGGCCCGGGGCCTACGTTTGCGTGAGCACGTTGACGGACAAAATGCGAACAAACAGAGCTAACGATTGTCGTATTGGTCCCAAGGCCCTGCCCTAGAAATACGTTCTCATAGGACAGGTTGAACACAACGGTACCGAGGTTGAGTTGGAACGGGCTAAAAATATCTGGTGTGAGGGCGATTACAACTTTGAAACCGCGTCTTACCTCGGATTCGTAAGTGTGGTTACACTGTGGAAGTTGATGCCGCCCTCTTCACTGTCGCTAGGTAATAGAAATTCCTTCAGTACGACATTTCCATCGAAGCTATTGATGCCTGAAGGCCCTAAAGTCAGGATTTAGTGCCTAGAAAGCTCGATCTAGTGCGCACCCCTCAGGGTTATGTCTTTCTCAAAGCTCAGACCCTTGGAAACAGGGAAAATCAGCGCCCTAACATGGAGCTGATCACTCCGCAGACGCCAAGTGAAGTTGCTAGACGTAATCATGGACTGAGTAAACTGCCCGAATGCATCCTGGTCGGTAATTGTGAAATCAGTTGTCTGGTTGATGTATGCGCGTTTTCTCCTCGCATGGAGGGTCTCGAGATTGAAGAGACCCAACTGAGACTCTTTGGATCCATTAACCCAGGAGACGCGCAGGGGCTGCGTGAAGCCAATCTGAGCGGAGAAAATCCCTGTGTGTGAGACCTTGGAAGGATATTAGCAGATGGGATGACGCGTAAGAAGAGACTGCTGCCATTACCCATCCGTCCATGTGGAGTGAGAAGCTGAAAAAGAATGAAACGCTGCTCAGTACCAAGTAATGAGTTTCGCTCAAGAAGAACTCACGAAGTATTTGTAGGTTGTACTATTGCCACTCTGTCGATATTCAGTTGGGAGACGTTTACGATGTGCTGGGCAATGGCTTTGACGACCGGGTACAGCAGCACAAAGAGGAGACCAATCCCCACGATGGCCACAACAACCTGAGAGATCAAGAACCAACGCTCTTGTAGAACGGCGTCGCGGCACCCGCAGGAGTCGTTGACTGGAGTCCTCCGTCGCTTCCGTCCACTTTATCCGCCTGGACATCAGGCTCTTCGACAGGTGTGGTTCGCGCAGCAGGGGGAGTCCCAAAAGGATCCGTATCTGCGAAAGCACCCGCATTATCTAAGGGCATCGCCAATCGACATGCTTCGAAGAAAAACACGAGAAAGAAGAGGCGTACATAGAAGACTAGCAGCTGACGCGGTTGAACCTGAAGGCATATCGTCCTTGTACACAATAGCCGGGTGCTCGTTGGAGACGGGGAATAATGAGCAAGGAAAACCAAAGGAAGGCAAGCGGTTGGGGTTAAAAGGAGCATAGATGAAAGAGTGAAACAGCTAAGAAGCCACACGCTACTGAACCACCAATTAGGCAAAGTAATTGATTGCAGGGTAAATATCAGCGCGTCATGTGCTCGCCCATGGATTATGGAGACACCATACGATGATGTACGCGAACATCGCTCCAAGTGGTATTCGATTCCGCGGAAACGTGGGAGAACAAGGGCCAGATCGGTGAGCGTATATTAATGAGATCCTATAACAGCATCTCATTTCACAGGAAATGTCATTCGAAAGAAAGGTGGCTTTCGATACGCAAACAGTGACCTCGATGCTCGTCCCTAAGTCTAAGTTGGCAGTGTGGACACGAATGCCGCTCGCGCTTCACACTACATCACTGGCACGTGTTTTTAAAGCCATTCTCCCGGTTGTCGTTGTGACGGACCGTTCAACAATTTAAAACCCACGTCCAAATCACCTATTTTTAAAATCCAGCCGTCTCTTCTTTCGAGCTTTCCACCACCATCACTCACAGACTGAAACCCCCACCAGCGGTATCCCAACCTGAGCGCTAGGCATTGCAGGGTACCTCCAATGGTATACTCTCTGCTCCTTACTTCGTTCTGTTTACCATTCTAGTAACTTACATACCCCGCATTGAAGTGGTGCCTTGCTTAAAACTTTCTTTATTAGTAAGAATTACTCCGTGGATGTATGCTTCGGAAGCGGGGAAGAGTATTAGCGGTGAGCGCCACTAGGACACGTTCCCTTCCCGTGGTTCCCGAGTCGCACATTATTACTCATCGTAAATGGATGCAGAGTTGCTTCGCGTGTCAAGTAGTTGTAAAGTAAAGTACACATATCCAATACATAGTAGAAAGTGGGATTGGGAGACACAAAAGCAAACAAAAAGGCACTGTTGAGAGAAATTCAAGTACTGGTGTCCGAGATCGATCACGCGGTACACCTTCCTCGCCTGGTTCACCTTCCTCACGACTTTTTGGCGAAACATCAACGACGGAGTAGTGCCAAGCCCTAAAGCTTCAGTACCGCGTGAGGCTTCGTCAGGGTCCATTTTCGAAGCAACCTGTGACTCTGAACCCTTCGCTTGTGCGGGCATCGCGATATGAGCACCCTGCGTGAGGGTTCTTCAAAAGCAGCGTTGGCCCCTGGAACAGCCTCAGCTTGACCGGATGGGGCCGACGAGCGCACAGGAGCGCCAGGCGGTGTGACATCAACATCCTCCTTCTTCGGTTGGCTACCCGCAATGGACACGGAGACGGACGTCTGCGTCCTATCGCTCGCACTGGAGTTCCTTCGCACGGGAAGTTGCTTGGCCTGGGCTGCAGCACGCGAGCGTGTCGATCGTCTCTCAGGTGCCCTCGTGCCTTCCTCAGAACCATCTACTCTTGTGCCTCTGCGCCGCCATTACCCGGAGAGCCAACGTCTGATGGCAACACGACGGGTGCGCGATTGGCCCGAGTACGCTTTGCAGGGTACGTTGCATCGCCGTCGTCAGCCTCACGCCGGCGACGACGGGAACTAGTTTGTCCACCATTGCGCCGCCTGCGTGGGCTCGGCTTCTCTACTTGTGGTGGCGCATCAGCGGGTACAGAAAGAGGTGTATTTGCATCTATGCTTTCGGGATCCGCAGCATCGCGAACTCTGTTGGCGGGCCGTCGAGCGCGTGCAGTAGCATTGCGTGCCACGTCGTCCGCTGGACTCGATGAGTTCTGCCCGTGTGCACCGAATTCGAGTTCTGGAAGGGAAAGGGCCAATCGGCCGAGTGGATGGTATATTGGCAACGGTGGCTTCATTGGGTATTTCGGTTTGATAGACGCTGTCGGCACATTGGCCGGGACACCGGAAATGGGAGGTGCCTGTGTGGAGCGGGTGGACAAAGCCGGGGCCGGACCGAGACCCGAAGTGGTCGTGCGAATATTCTGGCCAGAGCGCTCGATGCAGAGTTCATTCGGAAATTGGAGAGAGGGTGATCTGTAAGTGGTCTGCGGCTTCCTGCGGGAGACAGCGGTGTTCGTGCCTATTTTGGAAGAGAGAGACGGGTGGTCGGACGCTTGGATGGCGATGTTGACCACGACACCGGTCGAGTCGACGCGAATGGGACGACGTGAACCGGGAACTACGGTTAGAAGGCTGGCCATAGGTTAGGGTGGAATGTGGAGATGGTAGGATGGCAGCGTGATGGGAGTAAACTCGACGTTCTGCAGAATCGAGAAACCTGGTTGAGGGACAATGGACGGTCCCACAACGACAGGGTGGGAGGGAGTCCCCTTGTGGAGGGAGAAGGAACAAGATGGAGAAGATTGAACGCAAATTCGCGAGCGATGAGAAGCGGGAAGTGGCGAAGGCGCAAGCGGACATTAATTCAGGTTCGTACAACTGTTATACCTTGACCCTCCCTATCATGTCACGTGTATGTCCTCTTATTCACACCCACGCCATGGTTGACACTTCCTCATCTTCAGTTTATTTTGATCCAGATGTGCCGAAGAACACTGCCACACCCGTCCCTATGGGCACTCCAGGGACACCTGACTTCTTCCTTTCTTTGCTGGAATACATTCGCACAAGTGCCTCCAGTTTCCCCCTCGATCCAGTCATCTTTCAGTCAGTTATACTTTGCGTCATGGCAGGTAATAAACACCTTTTGCTAAGAACAAGAGAGGAGGATATTCCCATCGTTCAGAACTTGGCTGCCCTAGTAAGTGATCCCGTGTCGCGTGCTGTCCACTTCGGGGGTAAACTTCTCCGACCCGGAGGCCCGCTATTCCGGCATAGGTTTTCCTCGCCTCTGTCCCTCCCTCGCTTATGGTATGAGCTCATCGTGCCTACCAGATTTTCACCAACATACTAGGCTGCACAACCCACAAACACAAGATAGCATCTTCGTCGGGTATCTTGCCACAATCTTTCGTCCCATCAATCTTCTCTTCATCTCATCAAGGTACACCAGCGCCGACGGGCCGACTGGCCTCCCCTTTCAAGGTGCGCGCGAAACGTCCACGCTCTCATCCCATCTCAGAAGGTCACGGTCGCGTGGCCAGTGAGCCAAATGCTTCACCATCCGAGACATCTACTTCCCAACGCGAACGTCCGGACGCCAAATCTAGGCCTCCTTTGCGTCCTCCATTTCACATCACAGGGGAACGCTCCGATCCGTCAGGGTTTATCGAACCTGATAGTCCATGGACTCAACGACGTTCGGAAAATTCATTCCTGCCTACGGCCTCGTGTTAACTGGGCTCGAGCACGCCAGCGTGCCTTGTCAGCGTGCCCTACTCCGCACCCTGTTGGAGAATCGTGTCCCTTTTGACGAGCATTTAGCTAGTTCTAAGCCCTCGCTTTGGGAACTTCCAGAAGGCTTTACTCTCGTATACGTGTGTCCGTTCGATCCCCGCGAACGACCGTCGATTCATAAATCCTTGGTGCGTCACCCACTCCTCACCTTTCTCTTCCCACGGGTCTTACCAAATGTCCGTCCTTACAGCTCGACAAGTTTTCGCTCAGCGTAGCCGTTGCCTTACATCCCAGTACACGAGAAGCATATCGTACCTACCTTGGATCCCACTTTTCCAACACGCAAACTTCAATCCTATCCTCTACGCCGACACAGCTAGCCAATCCAACGCCGTCCTCCCGCGCGACATTCTCTCGCGTCTAAGTTCTCTCAGCACGTCAGCACATGTGAACATTCACCCTTCGCTCCGACTCTACATCGCGGATCTGATCGCCGCGGCGCGGCACCATCATGAACTCGACGGCACGCTGCTCGGCCTGCACTGTTTGCAAGACGCGGAGGCGTTTGTGCGGGCGCACCGCGTACTCGGGGCAGGCGACGCAGGCTCTGTCGAGCGCCCCCCGACGCTTTCAATCACGTCTGCGGCGGGGAGCACGTCATCCCTCCCTCACGGCGCCGGAGGGAATTTAAACGTACACCTGCACTGGGTCGACGCAGGTTCATCTGTCGCTCCATCAGCATCACGGCCCGCATCGGCGGCACCAGACGTAGAAACGGATTGGCTGCATGTGGACCCACGGGAGAAGTGGGATGTGTCGGAGGTGGATGTAGCGAAGATCGTGCCCCGTGTCATTTCGCATCGACTGCGCGTGCGTGATGGACCAGAAGATGAGATGATGTCAGGTGTGATGTTTACGACGACAACCCCCCGAGTACTCACAGGTGTTGAAAACAAGGAAGGTGTATGGCGGAGAAGGACTGTAAAAGAGATTCTAGTCAAATTGATGACACAAGTCTGACTTTGCGTATAGTCCTGAAACTCCACTGCGCTGAATGGGCAAACGTTCCCCTGTTTCACCCTTGACAAACAATTACTATTATTGCACCGGGTACCTGGCGAAGACGCGAACTTTTCCTTCCTTTAAATCCGCATTTGTACCTTTATATTTTACGGTCAACTACGTATGATACGTGCCCTAAGGTGGAGGGTTGGTGTAGCGATGTGTGTAGTAATGTGGAGAGGTGGGGGTACAATGATGGGAATCGGGCGTATAGCTACCAGTGGACGTGCGGCGCGGACACGTGGCACAACTTGTGTTACAGGTCTCTTCTTGCCGAACAACCCTAAGCACGACAAAAAAAAAATTGAAGTGGTGCCATCGCTAGCTAACCAAAGTTTTTTTTTTTAACAAAAATTTCTTTCCAATAACGACAACAAAAGCACGCGAGAATATATTGCAAGAGCCAAGAATAGCATTAAGAAAAGCACAACCAAAAGGGCTCCATCAGACAAACGCACAACTCGCAGGCAAGGTATGCTGGTCACCCGAAGGCTCCCAAGCTCCCAAGCCTAACGTCCTCGAGCTGTCCCTAAGAAACAGCATGTTCTCTGTTTAACGAGTGTGCGCGGGTGTCATCGACTGGAGTTGAAGGATGTGGCATGTGTAAACATGCAAGACTCGGTTAGTTTCTATAGAAAGATCCTAGCTGAGTATGTTCTGAAGAAAAAAGTAAAGCGGAGCGACAGGTTTATATACGGCAAGATGTTCAGGGCAGGCTATCTGGCACGTGGGTCGTCTTGTCCTTGGCTTTTTCCAAATCGAGACACATGGCGACTCACTGGGTTTGAAAAACTTGAAATGAGTCCGCTGTGTAGGATCAGGACAAAATAATCCGCCGTAAGCTTTAATGAGATATATCGAGAACCGGAAATTGTTTTGCCAATTTGTTCAGCAAATTAACTTGAAGCTGTAAACGAGGCGAGAAGGCAACTGCGACCAGGCACACGGACACTGATATTTATTCAGCATATTTCGTAGCCACACTCCCAGTGGTCATATAGGTCCGTAACTAATGTTGTTGCCTCATTTCTCGTGCACCGTTAGCGTGAGAGTGTGCTGAGATTGTCAATAGGATGACCCACGTGTGCGTCCTCTCAGATCCAGGCTTTCCTTTTATTTTGTAGGGAAGCAAGCGCAGACCAGGCGCATACAGATGATCGCCGCTTTTTGCATGCGACATTCAAGTTCCTTCGCCTATCTCTTGAACTGCAAGTATGCGTACATCGGCTTAAAGTGCCGCTACAAATGTGGCGGAGCGTTCTCAGGGTTGCGGCGTATGAAATCAGATAGATAGCGTGATAGCGTGAGTGCGCGGCCCACCAGTGCAGGTAAGAGAAACGAAAAAGTGGGTCCCTCAGGGTCCATATGTCCCTGAAGTTCCAGCACAACTTCACCACGCGTTGATCAGCGTCATGCTTCCGGTGCGTCGTTTCTCCATACGGAGTACTAGAAACTCTGCCATGGTGCATTCAAGGCTATTCTAGGAGGATTCGCCCAGAGATGGCCCTTTTCTTTGATAAATAGTAATAGTTCTCAAGATCCCGTGGCCACCGACACAGCCCACTTCAGTCTTTTGAACGTCTTCTACCTTGTGGTATCGGTGCTTGTCCCCCCATCCGATTGTCCTCACTTGACGACCCAATCGCCAGTATGCCACCTCCTCGACGCACTGGACAAGGACACACCCGAGTCAGCACTCCCTTGCTCCCCGGGGGACGGATTGAAGACGGTGGCGACGACCGGTGTACCAGTAGTGTTGGCTTTCGGAAGGTGGAGCCACCTCCGTTACGCAAAGATGCGGCGCATTTCCTTCTTCATGCGCACATACCTCGTGTTCACGGCCTTTCAAGGCCTATACACCATCTGAACAACTTCATTTAATCTTTAGGGAACCTCGCCGGCTCGCAGCACACGCCTCTGCCACACTCTTTCCAGTCGACTTTATACTAGAAAAACAGATAACGGGGGCGTTCCTCGCCCGTTACATTTTTGAATTGGACAAGTGAGTTCCTCGCGTGACCATCTTGTTACTCGTTTCAGTTTACGAGCCACTGGCACTCAGGCTACTTTCTGACGAACACCGCAACATCGCCCGGGATATAGCCCGAACGATCCTCAGGACGTTTTGGATCCAATGGCGAGAGCCTTCCTCAGCGGGCAGCGGTCGCTATCACTTACAAGAAATCGTGGCGGACTTACGGGTCTCTACGTGTAAGTTGTTCACTGCTAAGTGCGATGATAAACCAGGCCAGACCTTCACATCGCACAATGTCAAGCCCTGCCATCATGTTCCTTTTGGGGAGTGATCGTGGATAGATGGGTTGGGTGTGTATCTATGTTGGAGGGGCTGTGTTATGGAGGTGATAGATGAAGGCATATGATAGCTGGGAAAGTGCTTTGTTATTCCAAGTGACAGATAATTTCTGTACACCTCCACCAGTAGGTGTACAGACATCATTTGTTGCTTGGAACAACAAACCATCACACTGTAGCAGCACCTTGGGCACCATGTGTGCTATTTCTGGCCTGGATGAAGCAATGATGGTGTAATTCAGATCAATAGTTGTTTGAAAAGGTCAGGTACCAATATCATCCATGGTTTCGAACGTCCAACAGCGTCTGACAGCGAGCCATGGCTCGCAGAGTAACAACGCAGCCAGCGCCCCTTCTTGTTGCTGGGAGGAATGCTTGTCCGTTATTAGTGCCAGTGCTTGTCATTTCGTAGGAGGTAACGCAGTAGTGAATAACTCACACCTGTGCGAATTACATGCCTAGTCAAGTGGTGTCAATGCCAAATTAGATAGGACAGAAAGTTGTCGTTGTTTTTTTCAAAGGAGCCTCAAGTCGTGCCAAGAAAGCAAACAGGAAGAGACGGACTAGCAGGTGCCAACGCAGGTTGGCACGAACTCATGATTCTTGTTCGAAAGCAACATAACGAGGGTGGAGAATATAACTAACACTGCGGGCACTCGTCCGCCTGGTATCGTTGCAGCACAACAGCAGCCTGAAGTCAAACCAGAATGCCTCTAGGCACAACACAAACTACTTCCGCATGGGCGCCCACCATCAAGCACCGCGGCGCGGCGAAGTTACAATTCGCGTCTATCAGGATTGACCTTGGGTTTACCTTGACCACGGCGAGCGATTCAGAGTTCAAAAGGAAATGCGGATATAAAGTATATTTATCTCTACAATTTCTTGACGTTTATCTGTTCATTTCCGCGGAATATGACATGACCTTCTCGCTCAAACAGGGGCGGCGGGCGAGGTGGTGGACCGCGTCTGCGCTTGGACTTTGGCGCCGCGGAATCTCCGGATTTATCAATATCCATAGCGATATCGTTGTGAGGAACAGGAGCCAGCTTCGGAACGGGGGGAGCCGGAATACGACGTGACAATTGACAGCGAAGACAGCTAGTAGTTATAAGATGGCGATGATTATTAGAACCTAGATGACATGTGGGCATTTAAAAATAGCGTTTTGAAAGAAGAAAAAAAAAAGGCGTACTGTTAATTCGGACGGTAGCGGATTGGCCGGGGATAAGAACGGTGTCACAACCTTTGCATAGCGTCCGCTTCACTGTAGGATCCCTTGATGGAGCCCTATATGAGACAAGCAAAACACGCAGATGGACGAGAAAAAGAGCTCACATTTTCACCGTCGCTTTCTGCCCAATCAACCTCATCGCACGCACATACCCTTGCCCGATATCGGAGGCGCGTATCACTCGCCCTTTACATTGTTCCTGAGGGCGCTTTCTCCCTGACGCCTTTGGCAGCGGCGTCGTTGTGGTCCCTGCAGTGATGAGCACGGATGATGGGCGATCGGCTGAATAGACAAGTCATCCACCAGACGTTCCGAGTTATCTTCTGAAGATCCCTCAAGGTCAAGGGTGGGTCCGCGGTTGCATTGGCGTGAGATGGACTCCATGCACACAGAAGCTTGGTACAGGAAGTTAAGCCGCTGAAGAATGTCTCTATTCAGGACGTTGTTCGGCTTTGGTGCCTCGTCTTTATTCTTCTTGCCCATCTAGACCACAACAATGACGGAAGTCGGGAGAGGGAGAGGGAAGTCGTGCCCGGACAAAAAAGGAAATGGAACCCTTTGGATCGAGCAAACAGTCATGTCTACCGCTTCTCCTTCAAAGGTTGTGCATGCATTCGAGGGACACCCGAGATTCTACTGCTCTAACTGCTCCGCAGTGATAGCAAGTATTTATTATATCCCTCTTGCCTAGATCTGACACTCCCTCCTTGCTCATATCCAGGCTTTGAAGGACGAACTTATCAGCAAATCATTTTCCGGACGGGATGGGCGTGGATAGTACGCTCATAGTACACCTGTATCGTTCCAGCATATACCTGACACTTATTTTGCAGCTTAATGCATTCTGTCGTCAACATTCGGGTTGGTGCCAAGGAGGAACGGCCATTACTGTGAGTGCCACCTCGATCACTGGATACTCATTTCGTCATTGCATGAAAGTACCGGTGTCCACACTGTCGCCGATGTCTTTTGTGTCGGTTGCGGAGATAGGCTTGGATGGTTTTACCACAAGGCCTCCGACCAGTCGCAGAAATACAAGGAAGGTAAGCCCCTCTCTGTCCTTGAATTATCGTGCGTTGTTTTCCGCCGAGCTCCCGAAATGTAGGGAAGTACCTCCTCGAGCGAGAACGGCTGGTAAAGGATAATGCGTGGACGTTGGATACATAACATAAAGACCAATCGAGCCTACGTGATATTGTACACACTCCATCCTCGAGGTATATCTTGTACTCATACAGTAGTCGACAATTCCACACCTCGAGCTTCTAACCCCATATGAACTTGGTCAGCGTATCGAAGTGCTCATCTCCTTTGCTAAGCTTTTCTACGGCAAGGTCCTCTCGCATGTGCGCCTCATCCGTAGTTCCGGAGAGCGGCGTGATGCCCAACGATTGAGCGAAGCGGTACACTGCCTGTGGTGGCGTGCAACCATTCACCTTGGCAATGACATCCGTGGCCGAATGTGCGAGCAAACTCGGCGAGCCCGTCAACGTCCAGAACGATCTGCAGTGCAAACAGTCAAAAAAATCTTTCGATAACCAAAAAAAACGCGACCACACTCACTGATACTGAGCGCCATGGGTGCGGCACCATTCCACAGTTCTGCGGTCCCAGCCGTTCCGCTCGTACCAGCGATTCTGCACGACCTCCACTCCACGGCCGCTGTCTTTCCCCAGGCGAGAGAGTATGGTCGGGTCATATGTATTGCTGAGACCGATCGCGCGCACGCGGCCTTCGTCCTGGAAACTAACAAGCACGCGCCAGGCTTTCAACGTTTCCGGATAGGTCTCCAATGGCGAGTGCAGGATATACGAGTCGATATATGTTGTACGCAGATGTCGTAAGGAGGTCGCAAGGGAGCTCCTAATTTGTTCTTCGACCGTACTTGAAGGGTCATAAGGCAAGGGCTGAGACACGTCTTGCCCACCGACCGGAGTGAACCTATAGTAGTCGTATCAACGGCAATGTGATGCTTGCTTTTTACGTTTTAGCTCACTTTGTTTGAAGGTACAGGTCCTCGCGCTTGTATCCATGCTCTCCGTACAAAATCTGAAGGGCCTCTCCAACGAGGTCCTCTCTGTCGATAAACGCTCGTTGATAGAGCTCTCTCTCTCTCGCAAGTTCGATGTAGTATGACTTACCGGTAGTGTTTAGGCTGGCAAGCTGAGCATCATATGCGGTTCAGTTGCGGAAATGAGATTGATACAAACTATGAAACGAACCAGTGTCGATCGCTCTGAAGCCGGCTAGGACGGCGCTTAAAACGAGAGCGCTGGTTCGTTCTTTCTTCCTGCGAATTGTTGGATTATGCAGAATGCAGATATATAATATAATTCAATACCATGCCGTTCCATAGATAATCTTTGCATTCATAGTCGCTTTGATTGAGTGGTCTCTGAGTTACTTAAATCCAGTTCGCTGACATCATAGCTGATGCAAGTGGAGATACTCTCGATTCAGGCATCCTTTACACCACACATGACAATCTACAGTAGTGGATAGATGGCCACAACATTACTGGCTCCCTCCAGCCCAAGTACGGTCGGGCAGACAGGAAGTCCTGACAACGGCTTCCACAGAAGACGTTACATGACAAGGCTCAGGTGATTACTTGTTGTTCGAACGATTTGAGCGTCAGGACTGCTGCCATGCCCATGGGTTCTCTCGGGCGCTGACCACGGATAGCAAAGCGCATACAGTGACGAGCGAACCTTCTTTCGCAAAGCGGCGGGTGTTCAGAAGTGCACCACTTTTTTGGGCTTGACAACAGGAGCCTTTCCAAACGCCTTGACGACCCCAGTAAGAGCACCTGCCCGTACCTTTGCCTCCTTCCGCACTCTCTCCTCACCCAACTCGTCTCTGTCCATTTCTGCATTTTTTCGTCGAATCGTGTGAAAGTCGTCCTCGTCAGCGCCTGCGCCGAGACCGGTGCCCAATAAACTCGTAACGACTCTCTCCTCTGCAGATTATGAGATATTCATCATTAGATAAAAATTGAGAGAGGACGTCGTCGCACGAGGCTCGTAGGATACCGCGGGGAGAGGAAGGGCACTGACCTATTTTGCGAAGCGTGCAGTTCTTTGCGAGATGCGTCGTTTCTCCGCATAGTTTGCACGAGCCCCCGTTCGGGTACACCCCCTTGCCTTCGTTCTTCGGACACGAACTTGCGAGGTGGCCACGCCCAGTGCACACGAAACACGACGCGAACGGCAAGGGATTGTCCGGCCGCGCCGGCTCGCGACACCGCGCAAGGTTGTGTTTTCGGGAGCCACACCTGGTCATCAGCCTTAAAACGATGAGCGCGAGGGGGAAACGATGGGGCGCGCACCGGTAGCAGATACCGACGACAGTTTTGGTTTTCATCGCTCTGTCGGAGGACTCGTTCGCCACATCAGGTCGTAGAGATGGACAATCCTTGGCCGAGTGCCCAATTTCACGACATGCGAAACATGTCTTGTTCGCGCTTCGTTCCGCTATGCGTTTCAATCGTCGTGCCTCGGATGATGCAGCAACTTTGTCCGCAACGGCTGCAGCAGTGACGTGAGCAATATGGCTCCGAGTTTTCCAAGGGGTCTTTGCGTTGTTAAAAAAAAATGTCACGCACATTTAGCTCGCTTGGCCTTTTCCTTGGCCTTTAGCTTAGCTAGTGCCTTCTTCGTCTTTTCGCTCTTTACTACCGACTTCTTCTTCTCGCCATCACTTGTAGCGATTGCAGGCGTAGATCCTGCCACATCGGAGTTGCCGTCGCTCATTCTGCGTCTTTTCCGCCTGTTGGACTCTGCTGGTCTGTCAAAGCTGCCATCGTGCTGTATGTCCGAGGTGTCTAGCACGGGAGTTGACGCAGAAATTGTCGTGGAGACCTGATGATCATTCTTTGGGTCAAAAGTTGCCTGAATGTATGTTCTTTTCCGACCAATGTTTGTGTAGCGCGTCATTGTGCGATTGTAAGTGATACAGCGCCGGCCAATTGCGGGCCGACGTTATACGCCATCGTGACAGAGACACCAACAGGCCCCAAAGTATATGAGCTCTGTTTTGTCGGGCTCATATACTTTGCCAAACTACGCTCTGCTGTACAGCTGATCGCCCCCTCCACACCTGCAGCCCCTTTAATTTTATTTTTTTATATCTGCATTTGTATACCGCAACATGTGACTATGACAAAGATGCGGACCCCGAACTACGGGATTGGTACATGGTGATGGTATGGAAGACAGGAGAGTAGCAGTAAAACTAGACAGAAGCGTGGCGTTAGGCAGCCGTTAGTATCTCACGCCATGCTTCCATTTAGTTTTACTGCTGTTGAAATATGAGCCCAGAGGCAAAAGCCTTATATTACAATGTACAGAAGGTACAGTACTTATATCCCCCCAAGGGGGATTGGACATGTATATATGTGTATGTACATGTATAAAGCCTTCTAGATGGTTCAAGAAAGGGCTCTCAGTAGTAAATGGTATGCTAAAGGGGGGCAGAAGAGCACCCATAAGTAGCGGAAAGTGTGCTGTAAAGTGCTATATTAAATAGCCAAATCTGGAGTCATTTACCTCGGCCGAAATTCCCGTCTCGCTCGGAGTGATTTCCAACAACTGCTACTCTCCTTTCTTCCTTACCACCACACCGCTGTAACTTACCAATCCCATAGTTTGGGGTCCCCGACTTCATCATAGTCACATGTTGTGGTATACAAATACAGATTTTTTTAAAAAAAAAAGGGAGTACTCACCTGGGTGTCCTTGGGCTTAGCAACCTCTGTAGTGCTGTACGTAGAGCTCTAATTACTAGCTTTAAAGAGAACACAATGATAGACAGAAGAAGTTCGAGTCGTAAATCGGCAACGCATACCACCATACTCTAGGTAGCTTTTAAACGTTGGTGTTCAATTATAACCATCTAGCTCCTCCACTGTTGTTGGTCGGTCGGTCTCCGGGCGCAGCCGTGGACGATACTCCGTCCCGCTCACAGCCAGCGCATTCTCGAACAGACTCTCGAGAGCGTAGGCCAGGCGAATATCGCGCGCGGTCACACCTTGGATTTTGGTACCGTCGTCCTCATTCGGCTTCCGAGCAACGTGCGTCCATGTGTTAACGAGCACAGCCTGTTGGTCCTGGTCCTCAAACACCTTTGTCTGCGCATGGTGCTTTTTTTTTAAAAAACAAAGGTCGTGGAAGAGGTCAGTTTGCAATTTTTTTTGGGTCTTTCGTGAATACGAAGGCAGACCTTTTTCTTTGCCTCGTACTCCTTCAGTTTCGTCAAGAATGTTTCCATTGCTTCTGCGCTCGTAAAATCAAACCGCTTTCGCAACACAGCGATACCATTTCCGTTGGGCAAGATTGGAGCGAGTCCCCATCCCCGCACATACAAAGGTTGCACGTATCGTTCGATGTCGCGCGTAGTGACGGTCGGAGGTGTCCCTTTAGGTCGTGGGGGAAGGTTGGGAAGGGGAGAAATGGATAGTAGCTTTTCCTTTGATGCACTGGGGACGTCCTCGATAGGTTTTGTAGCTGTCGATAATAAACGAGTGGATACCCGTTGGAGTCGAGAGATAGCTTTTGGGAGGCGGGTGGCAGAGCTAGCTAGGAGGCGAGAATGGCGAACAGTATGAAGGGCTTCTCTGAACGCGGATTTCATTTCTGCGGATTCAAGTTCGGCCGCCCTTAGGTGGTGATAATTACATGTCTTGAGTTGCTTGACTGAGGATGTGAGAATTCTCGGCATCAAGCGAGCGATTCAAATCAGTCTATGCTCGCGCTACGCAGATTCTACACAACACTATTATATGACAGCAATTTTAGTACGTTACGAACGATTCAAGCCAGGAAGGTCGGCAAGCCGTTTTCTCCAAGCAGCCCTCCTTTGCGCTTAGTTTTCGTGGTCCATCTCCGACACAGGTGTGGATGAATCCTTTCACGCTCGCCACAGGGAACGGCTTTGCCACTTTTTCATTAAAGCCAGAAGGTAGCCTACCCTCATTATCCACGTCCAGGGCAAACGGATCCGGGAACGGCACCGCCTGGGGGAAGTATCGCAGTAAAAGCTCAACTATCTCCTTGATGTTCTCCTTTGGAGCATAAATGACGGCGTTCGGGCCAGCATCAAAAGTGTAGGCGGCCTTGATGGTACCCGCAGCACGGTTGTACTCTGTTATGACCGCGATGATAGCGCGCGAGACATCGTTAAGGTAGAATATGGGCGGATCGGTGTCTAACGCAACGGCGTGGAACTGGTTCGAATCCTGCATCGTGATGCGCGCAAAGGCTGGGAAATCACGTTGTAAGATAGCCTCCTTGATTGCGGCCATGCGGGCAGGAACGACATGGGCGATGCGGTGCTGAAGCAGCGGAGATGTTTCGACGGTGCGCTGCATGCCCGAGGTGGAGGATGTACCCTTCTTGTCGTCCGAGACGACGCAAATGAGCGCGTGGATATCTGGCCAGTGCTCGCGGGGAGCAACCTCGACGGCAATGGAATCCAAGCCATCAGGTGCAGAACCCATCTCCCATGCGACAAAGCCACCGAAGAGGGAGCGGCATGCAGAGCCAGAGCCTTGACGGGCGATCAGGGAAAGCTCGGAAGCGGATGCGGGGAGGTCGTAGAGGGACGCAAGGGAAGCGACAAGGGCTGCAAAGCCCGAGGCGGATGATGCAGACCGGCAGCCGTGGGGAAATTGTTACGGGAAGCGATATACACTGGGAATGTAGATAACTAGAGGGCGGAAGCGAGAGAGATCGGATGAGAAGGAGCTGTAGGGAAGCGAAAAGGAAGTTATGCGGATACCTTGGGTGCATGAGGGTCTCGCGCCTCGACAGCCGCACGGAGGCGCTTCATCTCTGAAATACAGGTTGAAAGGCGTCCACCAGCCTCGATGGATTCCTCTTTGCCATTAAGCCATAATCTGTCCTTATCGAAAGAAGAGTCTGCACGGGAAGTAGTAGTTGATCGAAGATGGTCCTGATCAAGGGTGACGGAGAGTGAGGAGTTTGTCGGAAGAATGAGCTTGGTATCACGCTTTCCCCAGTATCTGGATAGTTTGAGGGGTAGATTATCGAAGAGAGAGAAAATTCTCACTTTATGCAAGCGATGTTAACGGGGGCGGATACTGTAGCCTGATATAGGGACATTGTAGTGGTTAGAGAAGGAATGATGGGTAGGTGTGAGAGAGAGGGAGTACTTATAAAGTAGCGAATATCCCGGTCAGTAAAGTAATGAGAAGAATCTATGACCGAATGATGACTAAGCTCGTCTATCGTAGTCACGTTGTGTGACAGTCAGTGAAACCTTGTCGTCTAGTCTCAGTCGCTGCTGTACGGAATAACATCTTCACCTGTCAGTTCTACTCAATCCTCTTTCTATTCTCGGTCAGTTTCTTTTATTTTCTCACTCTGTTTCAACCTCATTTCTCTTATTTCTTTCATAGTTGCAATTCCGTCGTTCATCTCCAGTTCATCTGGCCACCCCCCAATGCAATGTACTATCCTCAGCAGTCCCCGGGCATCGCCCATAAACTTTCCTCAACTCATCCCGATCCATCACCCTGGGCTCGTCCGACACACCCTTACGGACCACCCCCTCCTTCCCCCGGTTATCCCCTCTACACAAACGGCAACATACCTCACCACATTCAGTCTCTTCACCATCACCAAAACTCCATCTCACACTACCCCTCTCCACCCTCCAACGGAGGCGTCTCCGTCAATGTTCTCGGTCAACCCCTTGCTGTTGGACATGCTTCACCAGGCAGTTCCTCTAGCCAAGTCATCACCCCTCATTGGCAGCAGCAGTTACTCAAGTGCGAGGTGCGTCCTTGTCTCTCGTCCTAGTCTCCCCTTACGAATCAAATTTCCTTCTTTCTTCTTTCACCCAGATGATTCGTGCCTCTCGCTCACCTCATCACCGTGCGCGTGCTAGCGCTATGGCTTCTCGCACCGTCACAAAGTCCGCAATCCCCATCACGAATCCCAACAAACCTCCACCCGAGACAATCATTAAAGAATCTGACAGCGTAGAGAATGGCATCAGCTCAAGCACAAGCGGAGAACCCTCTACAAACGGTGCTATTTCCAGTGTTAACCATCCCTCATCAACAGTCGCACCCGTCGCGGAGGCCCCCCGTCCAACTGCCGCCAAACCGCCTGAAAACAGTTGGAGCTCGCTCGACATGGGTGGCGTACAAATAAAAAACCTCCCTCCCACATCTGGCCTCTTCACCTTCACCTTCCTCATCAATCTCTACCTCAATCACAACGCACTCTCATCCATTCCCCCGGAGATTTCCAGGTTACGGCATCTCGAACTTCTCGACCTCTCCGGGAACAACCTTCAAACGTTGCCTTCAGAGATGGGCATGCTCACCAAGCTCAAGGAACTTTATCTCTTTGATAACCACATCGCTATCATCCCACCCGAACTTGGTACCTTGCACCAGCTACAGACCCTTGGCATCGAGGGAAATCCGCTTGAGCCTTCCCTAAAGGCCATTGTGCAGAAGGAAGGTACACCTGCCCTCATCTCCTTTTTGCGTGACTCGTGCCCAATTCCCGCGCCACCACCATCCCGCTCTCTGCGTGACCTTCTAGCGCCAGGAGAACGTGAAGCACTCCATGAAGACCCGAACGTTGAAGTGTTCAGCGTTCTATCTTACAATATCCTGTGCGAATTGTACGCAACAGAAAGATTATACGGATACACACCATCATGGGCACTCGAATGGACCTTCCGTCGTAATCACATCATAACCGAGATCCTCAAGCACCAAGCAGACTTCATATGCCTACAAGAAGTACAAACAGCGCAATACGAGGAATTCTTTGTTCCCAAGCTCGGAGCCGCCGGATATGATGGGGTGTATTATCCAAAGTCGCGTTACAAGACAATGAATGAGGCGGATCGCAGGCTGGTTGATGGATGCGCAGTTTTTTTCAACAACTCAAAGTACGCTACCCTACTCGGCCTTCCCGCGTAGTGCCCTGACAGATATAATAGATACCAGCTGGTGGAGCAACACCCCCTCGAATTTAGCACCGTGGCCATGCAGCGGCCTGATTTCAAAAAGACAGACGACATGTTCAATCGCGTGCTGATTCGAAGCGACATTGCTATTATCTGCCTCTTTGAGAACATCGAAACCGGTACGCGACACCTCATCGCAAACGCGCATATCTGCTGGGATCCCAAATATAGCGACGTCAAGTTGGTGCAGTCTGCCCTACTCGTAGATGAAGTAGAGAAAGTCGCGAATAGCTTTGCCAAGTATCCGCCCCGTCCGCCGTCTGAGAGTTCGCCTGTGAAGCCTCCACCGACGTACTCGGACGGGACGAAGATTCCGATAATTATTAGCGGAGACTACAATTCAGTCCCCGGAAGCGGCGTATACGATTTTCTCGCGAATGGGATCCTTCCAGGGGACCACCCGGACTTCATGTCGCACTCGTATGGCAGATACACAAGCGACGGTTTGCGGCATCGACTGGGGTTGAAGAGTGCGTATGCGGGCATCGGCGAGCTCCCCTTCACGAATTACACGCCAAGCTTCCGCGGCGCGATCGACTACCTGTGGTATTCGACAGCGACGTTGTCCGTTAATGCGGTACTGAGTGAGGTGGACCGTGGGTATTTGGAAAAGGTGGTTGGGTTCCCAGATGCTCACAATCCTTCGGAGTATGTCCCTCTTCTCTTTCCACAGAATTCTGGACTGTGTTGACGACCGAGTTTTACAGTCACATCACCATCCTTGCTGAGTTTCGCGTAAAGCCACCACGCGATACGCAAGCACGACCGCCGCCGGTTTTTCCGAACCCGTCGCACGCATGATCTACCTTCACACTTACCACCTTTTCAACGCACATTCATTATCACACGTTCTCCGTTGTACATAATTACCCACCTCTTAGGCCGGTTCGTGACCCTTTCGTGCCATACATTCACCGCCTATCGCTGCTCGCTCTTTTCTGTTTTTATCATTTCTGTCTTTTCTTGTGTTGCGTGTTCCGTCAGACCTGTAGCATGAGCGTGTATGGCCCTCGGTTGAAGCAATGTTCTGTTTAAATTAACCAATTCTGCCTGTCCCGAGGGAGTCACTCGACTGAGGCCAAGCGCCCTATACGCATCCCGGGTCCGCTTTTGGCTGCGCTGAGCCAATGCATTGTTAAACGCCACATCTTATGTTTATTCTTCAATAACGACTAACTTACGCACAATCATGAATACATATCCCTCTCAGCCCACACGTCTATCTTACTCCATTGCCGGTTGCTCCGAACATAGCAATCGCTATGTCGCAGAGAATATCATGGTCGACGCACCTACAGACGCAAACAGTAGGTGGAGTGGACTACACGAAGACCCAACCATCAAACAGTGGATTCTTTTACGGCTCGACACACTTAGCGTTATTGGTGAGTTCCTTGGTTGACCCAGTTCGGGATCATCGCTCAACTTGGCTAAAGATAGCATCACGTTCGGCAAGGTGGGTGCTCCATAGTACCTCTATGTGCACCTGTTGATCCCATCCACCCTTTCCGTAGCACTACAAACGTGCGCATCTCGTGCTATTCTCCCATAACTGACCCGAATCAGATGTCCAGAGCATCCATGCAATATGAAAGAGTTTCGAGTCTGCGTTGGCATGTCCAAGGATCACATGACGGAAGTCCTCTCTTCACCCTCAAAGACGACAGTGTCCCGGAGACTTTCTCTTTGCGGCATACGAACAGTGTGGGCGTGCCTTTTCCGAGCCGATACCTGAAAATCATTCCCGTATCGTGCGTTGATATCCATCCATCTTGCGCGAAAGAGATATCGATGCGCGCATTCCTCGGCTTTTTAGCGCATATAGCCACAGCTTTCACATATCTATCTGGTTCGTGTCTATTTCTGGGTTCAACGGTGAGAGCTTTGTGCAGGAGGTGAGGCAACAGCACGAAACGGTACGCCGCAGAATGGAAATTCCTCCAGGTAGACTTTTAATTGATGATGCACCGCAGCACAAGAAAGCGATGGCCCTCAGACACATCCTCAAACACCTTCGCTCGCACCGCCTCATGGCGCCTTTCAAAGCTCTCTCCGCGAGCGCGGACGTTCAACTAGAGCACCCTCTCGTCACGCGACTCTACGATAGCATCGTGTCCGATGGCAACTGGCCGAAGCCGAACGTGTTCTCGTACTCTGCGCAGATGCCGGTCTCTTTGATGCATTCGCGCGTGCGGCACCTGCGCAAGCCGCGTGGACGCGTCTGTGCGGCGGGACGCGGACGGCGACATGCCCAGACAACGCGGGGGACACGCGATGTGCATCGACGAAGCCGCGGAGAGGATATACCTCTACGGCGGATGGGACGGCGAGCGTAGTCTGGACGATTTTTGGGTCTACTCGATCCCGGAGGGCCAATGGCACGTCGTGCCGCGACGCGGCTGCGACGATGCGACGACGATCTGGCCTAGCCGCCGTTCGTGCCACAGGATGACGTTCGACGCCGCGACGGGGCGCATATATCTGCTGGGCTGCCTTGGGGCCAGCGGCGACGAACCGAGAGAGAACGAGAGTCATCACACGCTCAGCTCGGGCGCTGGCGCTGGCGAACCGCGAGCAGCGACCACAAACCGCGCGATTTCTACATGTTCCACACGCGCGGTGAGAATGCGGGAACATGGGAGCTTCTCTCTGCCAACACGGAGGTACCGAGGGATTTTTTTCTCATTTTATTATAATGGCTCACAAATGCCTGAATGTGTCTCTAGGCCTCCGGCGGGCCTCCTTGGATAGTTGACCATCAAATGGCCATGGACTCGACACGCGGACGCCTCTACGTTTGCGGCGGTCGCGTCAACGACTGGACATCCGAGGTGACCAAGTTCTCGGGACTATATTGCTACGACACAGCGACGAAAGCGTGGAGTCAATTATCGTGAGATATCACCCTCTTTCTCGTCATCGAGCTTTATGCTCACAGGTCTGCTCAGATCCAAGAATGGTTCAGCTGTTTCCCGCTCACTCACACGCAGGTTTGGTGTGTGCACCAGTTCTTGAGCAAGCTCTAACGGGGCTGAGATTGTTGCCTAGGTCATTCCATGATCTTCGAACCGGACGAGAACGCACTTTACATATTTGGTGGTATGGAAGATGGCGAACACCACCTTTCTGACATGCATGTGTTCAACCTCGATACCAACACCACCACCGAACTCTTCTCGAACTTCACTGCATTTGGTGGCCCGCCCAAAATGTTTGCTCATCGTGCGGTGATCGACCCTAACTTGAAGGAGATCTACGTGTAAGGACATCCACATATTTTCTTGACACCTTCGTAAAACGTGACGTATGGCAGATTCTGTGGTCTGAAGCGCACTCGAGCAAGTCCAGTGCCTCAGCTCGACGGCGAGCACTGGGTGTTCCGCTACTCTTCGAGGCCTGGCATCTGGGTACGCACACGACCGGCATCCTCACAACCCGGCGATGCACCGTCTGCGCGGTATGCGCATCAAGTCGTATACGACACGCGGACACGCATCGCATACCTGCATGGCGGGAATGCGGGACGCTTGCTCGAGAGTGGCGCCTTAGGCGATAATGTACGTGGAAATGATGCTCTGGTGGAGCAGAGGTTGGATGACTTTTGGAGCATGTCACTATCGCGGTGAGCTAACCCATGTCCCGCCTTTGAGCGTCCTCCTCAAAGTGATTCGAATTTCTTGTAGACCTGGGCGTGAAGAGGTAGTGCGACTGGGAACGTTTCGAATCCGGTGTCAGCAGTACGTGGGCCCCGCGCTGTCACTTCTTTGAGTCGTCACTGGGTCTCGATTAACGCTACGCGCATAGGTTCCGCGAAGCATGCCTAACACTTCCCGCCGTTCAAGCGCTCCGATTTCTTCAGGAGGTCGCCGAGGTCGCCGACCACGCCACTGCAGAAGGAGACGTACTGCGCGACTTGCTTGCCCCCCTCCTCGCGCGGCGCGGGGCTTATCCCGATGCACCCACACCTTCTCCAGCTGTTGTGACACCAGAAACTTACAAAGCGCGAGGGGAGGTGTTCCAGCAGTTAATGGAGTTTTTCCCTCCCGAGGCAAAGGAGCCTGCAGCGGACTTGGCGGAGGTGATTGATTGGTATGAGGAAGCTGGAGGGGATTGAGAAATGATACATGTACATTACTTGTTCGATTATAATCAACAGCGCTGACCATTTCCCGTCACGAGACAAACTCGAGCCACTTTGGGACTCGTCTGCCACTGCCAGTGGTTGTTCGTCCGTCCCTTCACTGCCAAATGATGACTCGCCAGCTAGGCTCCGCCACCCCCTACAGCGCTCTAACGATAATCAGTGATCGTCGCGGCTCTCCTTGGCGCCGGACGGGGAAAAAAAGTTTATCGATCCGCAATCACGCCGCACTTCCTATACGGCGCCAAAGACAAGGGTGACAAATCCCCGATGTATTCCGATGCTGATGCTGCATGGCATTCTTAAATGAGGGCTTCGGCGTCATAATTCGCAGTGCATCCCGGGTAGCGAACAGTTTGCTTTCGAGTTCCTCTACGACAGCCCACTTCAAGTTAATATCCGAGTCTGTAGTAATTGGCACTGGTTTTCGGTATCTCCCGGGTCGAAATAATTTTCGACCGCATCGGTTTCGATCTTCACTGTGTCCGAGCTCATTCTGTTGCGCTGCGGTCATGATCTCCGAGACGAGCGAAGGAGTTCGGTGGCGGCCAGGGGGGAGCATGTAGCTCTTTGACGTAAGTAATCGTCTGTCACGGTGGGACAAGGTGCATGTCACAGACTTGGATAGGTTGACAAGAAGGCGATGAAATTTCTCCTTTTATTGGTCGAGGGCGCGGTACTGGGTGGCGAGGACTTCGCGTGGCCTGTGCATGGACCATGACCCCGGTTTCATATTTATACAACGCACCAGCCTTGAGGGGGCACGTCTTGGGCTTTCACCAGGCTAGCCTCCCTACGCCACCAACATGCCAGTCCTCTCGTTGGCAACCAGTCCCATCGTATCATATGATGCGTTAACCAAATGCCTTGCCATCCTCGCCGTATATATCATTTTCGTAATTTTCTGTTATTGCACCTTGGTCCATCATCGTCGTTCCTCGCAGTCCTCAACCTATTCCCGTGAGACATCGCGGCTGATCTCAGGCTATCATCCCAACACAGTTCCTATTATTCGAGTCGTCGCACCGGAGTCTCGTCCAACCTCCGCTCGCACTCAGAGTTTCCCCCAGCCACCCCCGATCTACGGCCGTGGCGCGCAGCCTGCAGTCAAGACCCCGGTAACCACAGATCACGAGCGAAATCTTTATCGCTCGGGCTCAGTCCTTGCTCCGCCAGGGCTGGAGAGTCCCGTCAGACACTCTCATCCCTTGCTCGTACCCAAGTTTCCTATCAGCGGCCATCAACACCCTCACGCACCCAGACCTCAGTCAGAGCTCTCGCTAGCACTCACCATGGTGGTATTCACTATCACTCGACTCTTACCACGCCATCTCATGCTGGAGGATCCCGTCAAATAGTCTCTATCGTTCCTTACTCACAAGCTACTTCTCAACACTCTCCAAAACCCGTGGCCTATCCTGCTCATATTTCCGAATTATCTCAGTCCTCTCTGACCCATTCTCTCAATCGATCGTCCTCATCTACTTATCCGCAAGTGCCAGCCTCCATAGGCCGAAGTAAGCCCACCCTCTCATCTCCTGTTCCGGCTGTCCTGCCCGACCTCGTTTCCGACGAGATTGAAAACATCGAGAACGTCAACACCGCTGAGGAACTACGGGAACGGGCACTAGGCCATGATCGTCAGATGCATCACGAACGCAAGCTGGCCAAGAGTGCACACAAGAGGCGAGACTATAACGCTCAACGTGTGCACAGAGCGAGAGCCACCGCACATAAGAGCGCGAAGAAGGCCTTAAACGAGAAGGCAGCTAATATCATTTTCAAAGAGAATAACAAGGTATGCATGTAAATCATTATCTGTCCAGACCGCCAACGACGTACTCAACGTTTGTCGCGTCGCACACAGCACCGCAAGGAGGGAACGGTTGATCTCCACGGCTTAAACGTTCCCGAAGCGGTCCAGTATGCAACGAAGGAACTCGAGTCCGCTAGTCGGCGGGAGAACGGAAGGGTTCTATTCATCGTCGGTACGTGTTCGCACGAGCTTTCTGGTGTGTGCTCTCAAGGGACCCCGGGTGAATTATGTCCACTCAGGAAAGGGATTGCACTGTAATGTACCGGGTAATGTCAAAATCCGGCCAGCACTTCAAGATCTTTGTAACGAGTGAGTAACGATCCCGCGATGCCATATCGAAAAAAATTTCAGTGCTGACCTGGATTCGTCTTAGACGTGGCCTAACTCACTTTCTGGATCCCAAGAATGCCGGATGCCTCATTGTTCAAGCGCGGGCTCGAATGCCCTGTTGAATCTGTGTTCATGGGACGCTTCAATGTATTGGTTGTTGGTGATACCACTGTATCGAGTTTACTCCGCCAGACACTCACTTACGTCTTGACTCGTTGCTTGGATACCAGAATACTTCGCATTACCGTTCTGATGAGCTTGATGTGAAAATCAATTTCGAATTCTCAGCTTGTGATCACCCACAGCAGTGTCCACGGAAACAATGCACTAGCGGAGCAGAGGGTGAACGACCTCCAGGATATGTTTGCTATCGTGACAAGCTAACCCCGTCCTATCTTTCGTATCCTATTGTCAGTAGAATGAGGATGCAGACCGAGAACGCAAAGTGATCTTCACCATCGTGCTTACTTCCGAGTCCCGTCTCACGGCTTCTCTGGTTGGTGTTACTTCTGATTCGGTCTTCATGTGGCGACGATCGGCATCGGCGGCTTATGAGGGATTCTCTCTCTGACTTGCAAATTTGTCCGTTCTGTCTGTCTGTCTGTCGCCGAACACGAGGCAATGAAAACCGTCGTAACGATTTCCTATGCTCTGCACGGGGCTTGCGCCGGGATCTGGCAATCAGAGCCTATTATATTTGTACTCCATCCCCAGCAGTGAGCATCGTCCTGTCACTGACCGATCCCTGGTTGTTCACGATCGTTGAGTGTCCGTTCTCAAGATGCCAGGCATCAAAAAAGTTATCGGTCTCTTCGCAAAGGGTTTGTTTGGACTTCATTGGGGTAAGGATAAATATTTGAAATGAGAGGCTGCATTACAGACTATATTTACACTTTTTTAAGGCCATCTAGAGAGTATGTCTTTGAGCCTGCGTCACTGGCAGAGAATGAACCACACCTTGGTGATCACGTGTACCGTATGAGAGCTTCAGCCCATGCAGGTTCCTTTACCTTCTATGGGTAAGACACTCACCTGTTCGCGCTTTGCACATTTCTGGGTGACATCAACAACGAGAAGCCGCGGAAGGAAGCATGGTAGGGAAGACCTCTTTGCGTCCCTGGTCTGCGACCAAAGTCTATCACTGGCAATACGGTGCAAAAGGTGAGATGGGGCTGAACTCATCGGGTGGGGAGGAATCACAGGGAAAGGCTCGAATTTTGTGTTACAGAGCGCGATACTATCACAGACAACAGACAACCCAACTAACTTAAGCATCCCTACGAACACTGGACATTCAAGACTATATTATCGCCAGTCGACCCACTTGAACAATAAGCACTCCAGCATTATAGGGATCCAGTGAGTGCGTCAAACCGCGTCTAAGGTCAACAAGTGAGTATATGCAACAAATAGATATGGCGCTATAGGATCTCCACGTACTCTACGCAGAGTTTTTCCACGGCTGGTCGGAGTTTTGCGCCATCGTCAGAGTGCAACCCCTTGCCTGTGTCCAAGGAGTTCACAAATTGAGTGCCTACACAGGATAACTCGTTGAAAGACGTACCAACAATGAAGCGAACCTCTCCGTGGTCGCTCAAGCTCGCCGATCGAAGTCTCTGCTTTACATAGTGGATGGCTTCGGGAATGTGCAAGCCATGAAGGTCAACCATACACTCCTCGCGACCCTGGATGTGGCCAACATCGAGTCGTTAGCGGTCTGTATAGATAGTGATGTCATGCGTACCCTGTTCCTGTTTTTCTCCCTGAAAATGATAGCAGCTGCCTTTGCATTCAAAGCCTCCTTTGCGTTCTCATGTGTGGTCGCTTTGTTATTGTATTTGCGTTCAGCTTGACGATCTTGCTCCCTGCGTGCATCCTTGGCCAGCTTGCGGGCTTTAAAAGCCTCAAGATCGTGATGTCGCGCTCGTTTCCGTAGTTCTTCAGCGTCCGTGATATCCCCGACATCTTCATCTTGGGACTCGTCAGACTCGAGGTCGGACAGGCAAGTCAGAACAGGAGACTGTGGAACAACCCAAGAACACTCGTGTCTGTCAACATGCCGAGTAGGCCGAGGCTCTGGAAAGTGTTGGTAGGAAGCCCGCGCATGAGCAGAGGCTGTGGCTGTCTGGCGGGGCTCTACAGCTGGAAGTTGGTCAAAATCCGAGTCGTAGAAGCTGCGGTTGTAATCAATGGTAGTGGGGGTCTTGACTGCGGTCTGGCTGAGAGAAGAGGCCAATGCCGCCCGACGGGCGGCCTGCGTACTAGTCGAGGAAGAGAAGGTATGACCAGATTCTCTAGGATGGCCTGAGCCAAAAACTGAGCGATCCCTTCGATCATAGCCGGTGGTTAAAGGGGTACTGTCTGCAGGTTGGGTGCCGAGAACACGGTCACTCGGCGAGAACTGGTTAGAAGCCTCGGTCCGTACGGAGGCCATGGGTTTCTGACGAGAGTCCCCTACATGAGACGAAGTATGACATGAACAATGGGGGTAATGATCGTTTATAGTGGTCGCAGGAGCCCTGGTGGAAGCCCGCTTATAAGCTGGAGTATAGGGAGGAGGGAGGTCGGACGGCTGGGTTCGGGTTGAACCACTCCAACGCGATGATGAGTTCGGGTCAGGGGGCTTTTCATCGTCCTTGGAAAAGGCTACGATGGCACCGAGAACTGCTACGACGAGACCGATAGGAAGCAGGAAGCCCGGCATGATGAAGTGGGGAGAGGGCAAGTTCGAGTTAATCGTTGGGAATCAGAAGATAGTCGCTGATTGGTGGGCCCCTGGTGACCGCCGTCCTAGGCTCTACAAATATGTATTTTCCCATGTCTAGCGCCAGGGACAGGAGGGAGGACGAAAAAGAAAAGGCCTCTTCCAAGAAAAGAACTTTGGGTGGCGGTATGGGCGTCTAGTGCAAAGTTTGGCCTCGGATCACAGAGCATACCAGTGTCAAAATCGGAGAAAATAAGTGCCGGGGCCAGTGACAGCTTACTTGGTTGCGCTCGGGATACAAGAACACATTTCTGAAAATCCCAGTGTGCCAACGGTTTGTTCAAGGGTTTGTTGGCTGGAACTGCCCCGTCGCACGATGTGAAGATCTTCACAGCTCAGGCGGGACTCGGACGGCCCGGTTGTTATCCCGGGCCGCCCGACGAGGTCCGATTTGGGACGCAGACGCAGTGAATTTAATCTCGACCTTTACATCCGTAGTGCTATGTTCTATAAAATTACCATTCAGCCATGTGTAACCCTAGGACGCTAGAAGTCCTCGAGGTGTATTTTTTCAAATCATGATCACCTGATAGGATTGATAAGCCTAGTGCCTAGTCGCATCCTTTCAAGTTGGACAAACGGTGCTCTGATAAGTAGACTAACTTTGTATACGGTCACGGTACAGCCTGAGCTCGGTTGTTGGGAAGCTGGACTATTCGCACTCACCTTCTTCGGGCCGGATAATTCAGTCCGATTGTACCTTCATAAGTCGCAGTTCTGATGGAATTTCCCCAAAGTGGTTAGCATAGTGCGCGGCTGCCGGCGGCAGCCACGGCTCAAGTTCGTCACGTGTCGCGTGTCCGTCATTTCTCCCTATGTTTGACTCCAATATTTGATCCGCCTACGCAATGCTCAGTGACAAACGGGGGTGGCGTTGGAAGCTTTCTCTCTTTGATTGGGCCATTTTCCCCTTTACACTGTGTCTAGCGCCGAACACTGGGCATGAACACCCCGTTTCAGGGATTCATATGGCTGCACGGCGATTTCGCCCTGGCCCATATTTATACTTCACTCGCACTCCTGGTACCGTGCTTCGGTTTGTCTCTGAACTGAACCCTGGTTGTTCAGGCCATTGAGCTACTGGGGCCCTCTCCAGCCTTCAACATGTCACGTCTCACGTTAGTTATCAGTTTCTTCGCACTGGCAGCAGTTGCCTTTGCTGCCTTCTTTGGCAGGGACAACGATCCTCGTCCTCACCCGGACTCGTCTTCGCCTTCCAGTGGTGCCACACCGAATCGGGCATGGTTACCCCGCCAACCACTTCCTTCCGAGTCCTCTTCGTTCAATCACGCTTTGCCCCAAGCTAGAGACTCGCATCAGGCACAACCGACCTTCCCCCTCACGCAGTCCTCACCAGGCCTGAGGTACGGCCATGATGCCCAACCTATCGTCACCTGGACCGTTATGCAGGCTGCACATCGGCCGCCATCGACAACCACAGTGTCCTCTGAAGCGAGGGCTTCCTCCGAAGCAAAGGCCTCTTCAGCTTCTGTAGCGAAGGCTTCCTCTGAAGCAAAAGTTTCTTCTGCATCTGTAGCGAAGGCTTCCTCTGAAGCAAAGGCCTCTTCTGCTTCTGTAGCAAAGGCTGCCTCTGAAGCAAAAGTCTCTTCTGAGGCGAGGGCTTCCTCTGAAGCAAAGGCCTCTTCTGCATCTGTAGCGAAGGCTTCCTCCGAAGCAAAAGCCTCTTCTGAAGCAAAGGCTGCCACTGTTAATTCCCCTCCCGAAGCCACTCCTCCCAATACTCCTCCAAATTCCTCTCCCGGGTCCAACTCATCTCCCAGCGGGCCTTACGTGCCTGCGCCAGACTTTCCCGAGCCCGACTTGCCCGAGCCCGATACCACTGGCAGTGACAGTGGCTCCGATGAAGGCGGTGATGAGGGTGGGGACGGTGGGGACGGTGGGGATTTGTTTGATAATGTCGAGTATATCAAGGCTATGGAACTACGAAAATGAGCGCGACATCGTCATTGTGAGTCACAGCAATCACTGTCTGTGCGGACGTACTTAATGCTTTTCACATTCAGTGTTGTGAGCTTGGTACAGTTAATCTTGGAGAGTCTCTCTTCATTGTCGGTATGTTATCGTTATCCTGTGTATGCACTCAACTGTCAATGGGTGAAATCCTTGGACCCAGGCAAGGGCTCAAACTCGGCAAAAAATCGCCCAGCACTCGAAATTTTTGCAAGGCGTACGTGAAGATTCTGCAATGCTATATTTATTCGCCCTGTGCACTCACTTTCTTGACCTTAGACGCAGTTTGATATGTTCTCGAGATCCCCTTGATGAGGGAGCGCTTGGCGGCACTTAGTTGATATTACGTGATGATGGTGTTGGTGTGTAAGCTTGTACAGTACAGTAGACTTGCTCATAATGCATACTGTCGGGGCGGCCAAATCCCTATGCATTATGAGACATATGCACTACAAGGTTTGTCACAAAATGTGACTTTATGTGACCAGCCCAGTGACACACTACAAAGCGTGACACGGGAGCGTGCTGTAAGTAACAATAATTAAAACATAAATCATATGATGTATCTATCTAAAGTATTTTGAGTCTGAGTGGCATAATAGGCTTATCTCAGGACCTGTATTTTATATGTGCTGGCATTGTAGATAGGGCTGTGGACCACATTGGACCTGTAATGGCCTTTTCCCAGGCTTTTTGATGGCACACCATGTAAGGACGCTTGTCAGTTCAACATTTAGGGCCGGCTTTATGGACTTCATGTCATCTGGCCCACTTCAAAGTAGTGATTCTACACCTCATAAGCAGGACAATCCTTATTTTAGCCTCCCTAGTAGTGCATAAATTGCTACCTAAGTCTATGCATTATGCATTATGCATTATTGCTGTATTTACAGTGGGAACAATGATGGGAGATCAAAAATCCCATGCATTATCAAATTTATGCATTATTAGGTCATGCATTATGAGCAAGTCTACTGTATATACTTATGTCTCGATTTGAATGCAAATGCTGGAGATTCCCCAACGCTGTGGTGAGCTAATAGCTGCCCCGTCTCGTCAGTGGCACGGGGAGCTTTGAAGATATCGTGCGACGCAACAGTTCCACCAATGTCAACAACGTTGTCTCCCACCACATTGACGTTCTCAGCAGCACATGCCTGTGACCCTAAGCTTCCCGGCATTGTTTCGCTTCAATTTTCGAGTTGACGCACCACCTTAACGCTCAATGATCTGAGGTCAAGGTTTGGGCTAGACGCCCATCCAAACATCCCAAAACTCTTTTCTCAGAGGGTTTATTCTCAGCCTCATGAGCCCTCGCTGGTGTGCCTGGCGCTACACCTGGGACGATAAGTATGTTCCAAAGCGGAGGATGGCACTCGCGCAGTGGCTCATCAATCAGGGACATAGTATACTTATAGTTCATCCATCTGGTTTACACCATCGAGCTTGCCATCTGTCTCATGGCAATTGCTGTTGTTGTCTATAAAACCTTTTTCAACGGCGATGAAGATCGTCCTGACTCGGACTCGTCATCGGCGGCGCATTCGCGAATGCCTGGTACCCGGACTGGCCACCCAACGAACTACCTCAACCCTCCTTTACTCCAGCTCAAAACCAGGCTACCGCCAGAGCTCCTGTAACCTCTGCTGGTGATTATTGTCCCTATTATCACGCAAAGTCTCGTGTCGGGCAATCTCGTCAGAAACTGTTAGAAGTGGTCCCGCTTAGCCTCTCGGAGATAGGACATTCTGGTATTCGTACATTGTAGATTTACGCACACGATTTTTCATATGGTTTTGTCAACATCCCTATTAGGTAGTAGATACCCTTATTTCGGGAAGCTTCGGGAGAGTCAACATAGGTACACACAAAGGTCAGCCTCGCGCTGTACGCATGTATTTATACCATACGTTTTCTACCTTGAGGCCTCAGCGTTTTTACACCCGCTGAATTGCCCTCAGGTTAGTTTTTAATTCACTAGCGTTTTTACACCCGCTGAATTGCCCTCAGCAATAGATTATGAGACCTGTCGGTCTCTGAAGGTCTGAACCAGCGTTTTTCGAACTTCCCCAGATATCTTTGCCAAGCTGCCGCCCCTCACTCGCGCCCAGGCTCGAGCTCGCGCTATGAGTCAGTCACAAGCCACCACTAGTTCCGCACCATCGTCTGGTACCAGAGCGACCTCTTCCGCACATAACTCCACTGCAGGGAGCCGCCGAAGCACTCGTCGCACCTCCTCAGCCGGAACACCTGATTTGGTCCCTTCGACTCTTACGCAGCTCTCCAGCGCCCGCCGTACTCAGACGCCTGCCGCTCCACCCGAACAGGCAGCCGCTGTCCAACCTTTTCACGCCCAGGCCGCCCAAGTCCCTCTGGCCCAGCCGGCCGTCCTCCAGCCGCCTCGCCACGACGTACCGCACCTGGAGCAGGATGGTAGCAACTTCACAATCTGGAAGTTCCAAATTCACGCCGCACTTATGGCCGTCGAGATGGATGACGTCCTCACCGGTCCCCCTCCTCACTCTATCCTTGAGCCCGCCGCTCACGCCCTTTGGAAGCGCAAAGACCGCCACGCTTTCTCCCTCATCGTTCTCACGACTACTGGAGAAGCAGCTCGCGCTTTACTCCATGCAACCACTGCTAAGGAGTGCATGGCTCGGCTCTCGGACCATTTCGAAGGGGTAGGCGAAGCGAAAATCAATCGGCTGATCACCAAGGTTTTCGCCACGCCCATGTCCGAACTCGAACCACTCGGACCTCAGGTTGACGCCATCATCGAGGCAGGCGATTGTCTAATGGCCGCAGGGGCCGGATTCACCCAGCGCCAAATCGCCCACGCCATCGTCCTCGCCCTTCCCGCATCCCTCGAAACGCTCAAGACTATCCTTGATAACGTCCATCTGACCGACTTCAACCCTCAATACATGAAGGCTCGAATCTTATCGGACGAGCAACGCCGCATCCGCGATTCTGGCGACAACGTCACCACGTTTTACGCTAAGGCAAGCAAGAAGGGGAAGGATAACCGCAAACCCGAGAAGAAGGACTCTAAGAAGAAACGGGGCAAGAAGAAGCACTGCTCGCACTGCAATATCGACGGCCACGACAACTCAAATTGTAGGAAACTCAAGGCGGAGCAGCGGAAGTCTGGCAACTCCGCAGCTACTCCCGCCGCCTCATCTTCTACCGCCGTCGTTCCCGCAGCTGCGACTGCTAAAGTCGCTGTCATAGCAGATACCCGCAGCGCTGATTCTTTAGCCCACGATTCGCCCCCAGTCCGTCTTTATCGCGCAGGTTTTCACGCCCCCTTCCCCAAATCTTTGCTTGACCTTTGGATCCTCGATTCCGGTGCATCTCGCACCATGACTTGTAACCGTGACTGGTTCAGTCAATTCTCAGCACTCCCTAGTCCCGTCACCGTTATGCTTGGGGATGAGAGCACGATTTCGGCCACCGGCGTAGGCACGATTCGAGTCAATATGCGTGCCGACCGTCAGTGGTCCATTGCCCATCTTTGTGACGTTCTATACGTCCCCGAGCTCCACGGTAACTTACTCTCGGCATCACGTCTTACCGACCAGGGCTCCCGCCTGACACTCAGCAACGGCTCTTGTTATCTTTACGACGAGAACGACACACTCGTCTGCGAGGGGCGCAAACGTTCAAATATCTATATTATGGACATCCGCACCCTCGTCCCTGAGTCCGCTAGAGTTGCTCGCGTCGACGTCCTACAGTACCTTGCCGATGAGCTTGCTTGGGAGACACTCTTATTAGCTGAGAAGAAGGGATCCACAGCTGACTTGCAGACGTGGCACCGGCGTTTAGGTCACCTCAACAGTCGCGCCGTTATCCGTATGGCCAAGCGCGGAATGGTCGTCGGAATGCAAATCGAGGATAACACCACTGAAGACGCAGTCTGCGAACCATGCCTCAAAGGCAAACAGACCCGCATCGAGATCCGCAAGACGACCGACACACGCGCAGACGCAATTCTCGGACGCGTCTTCTCCGATATTTGTGGAGAATTGCCCACCCGGTCCCGCGAGGGGTATCACTACTTCGCCACCTTCGTTGACGATTTTTCGCGCAAGGTGTCAGTTGTCGGCTTACGTCGCAAGTCCGACGTACTTCAGCATCTCAAGGACTACGTCGCTCGGGAAGAGACTCAGACCAATCAGCGCCTCAAGGTGCTCCGTTCCGACGGCGGAGGAGAGTACACGGGTAAGCTCGCCAGGAAGTTTTACGCCGACAAGGGCATTGTGTTGGAGATCACTACTCCCGATACCTCACAGCACAATGGAGTCGCCGAACGCATGAACCGTACCTTACTCGACCACGCGCGTTCCATGCTCCGCGATTCCACCTTGCCCGACTCTTTCTGGTTCGATGCACTTCAATATGCTGCCGTTCTTCACAATTCAACTCCTCATGCTTCCCTCATCGACATGACTCCAGAGGAAGCATGGAGCGGTAACAAACCCGATGTTTCTCGCCTCCGGATTTTTGGTTGTGATGCTTACGTCCACGTCCCTAAGAAGCACCGCACCAAACTCTCTACGCACTCTCAAAAGTGCAAGTTCCTTGGCCTGGCTGACGACCATAAGGCCTGGAAGGTCCACCACCCCGAATCGCGCAAGACTTACCTTTCGCGTGACATCATTTTTGATGAGGGAGGGCCGACCCAAGAACGTCTTACACTTCCGGATCAAGAAGAGGGGGATTTCGACATAACATCAGTTCCCCTCGATCCTTCGCCTCCGCCTTCCGAACCCGATCACTCTCGCCCGCATCGCACGATTCGCGCCCCTATCAAGGACGACGATCCTCGTTACGATGTGTCCTCCTACGGACCTCGTCAGCCCCTCGATCGCGCTTCCGTCGCACAAACCGATCTCAATGCCGATCCTCGCACTTACGCTGAGGCCATGGCACGTGCCGACGCCGCTGATTGGGAGCTCGCCTGCGATGCCGAACGCCGCTCTTTTGAGAGCATGGGTGTGTACGAGATTGTCCCGCGCCCATCTGGCCGAAAGGTCGTTGGCAGCCGCTGGGTTTTTCGGATTAAACGAGGGCCGGATGGAAGCATCCAGAAGTACAAAGCTCGCGTCGTTGCGCAAGGTTTCACTCAAGTCGAGGGACTAGACTACGATGAAACATTTGCACCCGTCGCAAAGCTGTCATCACTCCGCGTTATTCTCGCGCTCGCCGCTGAGAACGACCTCGAGCTTCACCAGATGGACGTCAAGTCGGCGTACCTGAATGGTAAGCTTCGCGAAGAGATTTACATGGAGCCGCCGCCTGGTTTCGACGTGCCGGAAGGTATGGTATTACGCCTACTCAAAGCAGTCTACATCAGGAAGATCACACTTTTCTTGTCACGACTTGTACAAGCTTGTACAAGCTTGTACAAGCTTGTACAAGTCGTGACAAGTCCAAAAAGTTGGCAAGCCACAAGCTCGACAAGCAACGTCGAAATTTTGACAAGTCCAGACATTTTTTGTTTGAACAAGACTGACAAGGCTGACAAGTAGACAAGCCGGCAAGTGTGAAGATATAACACTGCACTGTAGCACGTTTCCATTGAACCTAGTGTACTGGTAGTAGTGCTGGGAGCCTGGGGGGACTACATTCAAATCCACGACTAAATACGCAAAGGAGGGGGGAGGGGGGGGTATAAATGAACAGAAAACCAGGCATTGAACGCTGGGAGGACTATAACCAAATCAGCGAGTATGTGTGCGAATTTGGGGGGTATAAATGGACGGAAAACAGGGAAAAGATAGGAGCAAGTTCAAACGCGCAAAGGGGTACAACCATATAAGTGAATGGAACACGAAAAGACAGGGGGTGAACACGAAAAGACAGGGGGTGGGCTCAAATGCCCAACCATCGAAACGTCTCCGAACCCGGACCTGCGAGGGGGTATCAACATATGGAGCTGCTTGGCCTGGGACTCAGAGAACAGTGCCGGAAATCTAAAAAATGAGAACTAGTAAAGGTTGCGATCCAAGCGACGTATATGAATACCTTACCACTGGCATTGGCTAATCAGATCCGGGTTCATCAGCAGAAACAATTGGACTGCTCGGCTCATGGAGGATTCGGCGTTTTCGCTCCATTGAAGGTGCCTCAACACGAATGTCTTGATCTTGCTGGAATTGGGCTCCACAGCTTTCCAAGATCCGCATCCAGCGTCTCTTAGAAAGCCCCTCGGCGGACGCGATGTAATCGTCAATCATACCACCCATTTTCTCGCGCGTGTAGTTTCCTATGTCCTCCTGCTTGCCGGTCTTATACATTAGGAATGCGCGCTCGACCTAATTATTTCGGTTAGCATAAGCACGGGGGTATGGGTAAACACTCACGCCGCCAGCAGCCATACCAAGGGCCCCCTTTGGATAGCCGAAATCGAAGCATGAGCCCTTGCACCATTTGATAAACGACGTGAGCACAGATATCACGAAAGGTGACTGGAATATTTCTCGGGGTTTCTAGATCACGAACTGGTCAGGGCACAAGGGAAATATGTACGAGGCGTCATGATAGACATACGATGTAATAAATCGAGTCTTCCGGGTAAGTGCAATCAACAGGGGTGGGTACTTTCCAGATCCCTGGCCCGTTGTGCCGTGTGGCCCATGAAGCATATTTAGCGATCGCGACGTGATTCCCTGCAAATTCCGGGGAATTAAAATGAGTAGCGACAACCTTAATCGCTTGACGGCCGAAGTAGGCGCGCTTGTCATTGATGCGATTCTTGGCCTGTAGTACCAAATGTCAGCAAGCTACAGTAAACTTGAATGGAACGGAGTTGAAGGAAATAAATACACACCATGTTGTAGATCTTGTCATTCAGTTGAACTTTGTATCCTGACTGAGGGTACACAATGTCAATGAGCATCTGGATTGTTTGAACCTCATCGGATCCGGGCTCAGATAGTTCCCAAGGCTTATTAAGAGATCCAAGGTAGGCATAGAGCGTTGGTAGGAACCTAGTGACCCAAGCAGAACGAGCAAATTTAGGAAGAAATTGACTTGCGTCCGAGTCTCCCGGCGAGCCAGAGGTCGACGGAGACCCAACATCTCCAGTGGGGGCCACGACTTGGACGGAGGTTTTCAAATTACCTTTCAGGCTCAAAGTACGATGAATGCCCCGGGCCTTTGCCGGCAGTGGCTTTGCTTGTTCAGCAGCAGTGGAACCTGCTGGTTTCGAGCTAAAAGCGAGGACGGGCCTGGGTTTCGGACGCTTTGATGCTGGGACTGTGACTTTATCATCGCTATCATCGCCGGCGTCGCAGATGAGAACGGTCTGACAAATTTGGTCAAGTGATGTTCATGGCAATATCCAAAGAGGGAACAATGACACGCACATCATTTTTGCGATCAAGGTTGGCATGGCCACTGGTGCTCAGGCGGTGGGAAGGCTGAACCGCGGAAGCATCGTCATCGTTGAGCCCACCGATCGGGTCCTGGACAGGCAGTCCTTGGAAACTGGCATTTCCTGAGCCTGAGGCACCCTGACTGTGACTCCGAGTCGGAGTCTTCAAGTTTGCCTTCCAGTTTGGGAGAAGACCTGAGGGTATGCCAGGCCCCGTCGCCGCGGCCTTGGACTTCTTTTTCGTGCTGTCATCATTGCCAATGGGTCACACGTGTGTCAGATTGACTCAGATTTGATTACGCCACTGGGAAATCTGTCACCTGGTTTTGGGACGCTGTGACTCGGAAGTCTTCGCCAAGCGCCGCCTTTGTCCTGCCTTAATTTCTGCCTTAGCAACTTCGATGGCCGCTCGAATCTCCCCTTTTGCCCGCTTTTTGTTTCTCTGTGATGAATCATGGCACCTTTCGGCTCACTGTTTATGAATCTAGTATGACCGACTGGACTTACAGTCGCCTTCTTGGCTCGAACGGTCATGGTCAGTTGACCCTGCGCTCCCTGCTCCTCTTCGTCCTCAGACACGCCGACGACTTCTGACGTGGTGGACTCCGAGTCCGAGTCCATGGTTGTGGTCTCGCCAACATCATTTGCCGCGGTTTCTTCTTCCTGTGCTTCCCTGTCGTCTTCTAGCTCCTCCTCAACTTCCATTCTTGCCAATACCTCGATCTTCTCTTGTTCCAGCCTCTGTAATCTGAGCCTGTTCTCTCTCTTACGCTCCTCCAAGGCTTTGATCTCGGAGCTCATCCGCTTAGGACGTTTCATATCTGGTGCCCCTGGATTGACGACACGGGACGCACGTGTTGGGTTGGGTGATCGAGGTGGAAGATTCTGAAACCTCCCCTTTGCGGGCTTTGCCTTCGTATGCATTGGCTGGGTCATCTCCACATCTTCCATCTCCACATCGGTGTCGCCGTCGCCGTCTTCAAGTGATCCCGCGAGAGGCTGCTCAGCCTCGTTGTTTTCGTTTGTGCCACGAGGACTCGGAGACGTAGCCTTCAGTAAGATTTGGGCCTTTATTAGCGAGGCCTTGGAGGAGTGCTGTATCGTCGTACTCACTGGCTCTAACTGGGGACTCACATGGAGTGCGGGGGAATGCTCAGAGATATCTGAGACCGCATAGGAGCGGGTGATACGACTCGGACGTGGATGCATTATGGGGAATTTATGTATGGTTTAATGGTTTCAACTTGAAGGGAACGACAGTACTGATTTTATATTTTTTTAAGGAGAGAAAAAACGAGTGAATGGTCTTGGTAAAAAAAATGATGGTGAGTAGCTGGGTTGCAACTACTTCGTGAACGCCGTTGGACCCTTTTTTCAAAATCCGTACATGTCCTATTGGTTGCTGTGTTGAACTTCAACTCAGCAAGTCTAATTCAAGATTTACTCGCACTGGCGGGCTCCAATTGAACTTGTACCCGCTCACTGCATGGCTACTTCTAGTAACGATCTTCTCCCCCCCCTCCGACTGTCTTCGTTTGTCCAGTCTGCTTTCACACATGCAAGTCAGGGCGTGGACTAAATCTGCACAGAAATGCCCTCCATCGACATTTTACACCGGACTACGAAAGAATCCCCACAAAGCAAGTTCATCCAGATTTGAATGGTGCGAGCGGGTCTAGTCCAATACTACTTCATGCTGACACTCTGTAGGAATTCCTTGCGACTCAAATGGTCGCTTCCTTCCTCCTCACACTCCGCCACCGCCTCGCGCACCTTCCGAGGGTGTTTCACCCAACCCCTGGCGTCCCTTTGGATCTCGACTTGAATTCGACTTCGCGCATTACCATTTCGTAGAGCTTCAGAGTTCTGGACGCAATATCGACAAAGCTCTTGATATGTGGGCAGCATCTGTGATGGAATTTGGGGGTAATGTGCCATGGAAAAATTCTGCTGACTTGTATAGGACGATTGATGCCATCCAGCACGGTGATGCGCCATGGAAAGTTTACCAAGTCCATTACCAGGGCCCATTTCCTCCTGGTACCCCACCAAAGTGGATGACTGAGAGTTATGAGCTGTGCATGCGAGATGCACGACAGGTTCTCCACCACCAACTCAGTACACAAGAGTTTTCAGGTAACATTTCTTAAGCCCCATATAAGCACCCAGGCACTGACGGACGATGCATTCGCAGGTAACATTGATTATGCCCCATATAAGCATCAAGACGCCGACGGACAACGCGTTTGGTCAAATTTGATGTCAGCTGATTGGGCTTGGAAGCAGGCGGTACACCGAAGTCTAATTTTGCCGTTTTTGGATTGTGCAGCTGATGGATCACCAGGATGCGATTGCGAAAGACAGGGCCACTCATGGGGCCATGTTTGTTCCAATTATAGCCGGAAGCGACAAGACAACTGTATCTGTAGCGACAGGGAACCAGGAATATCACCCAGTCTATATGTCACCCGGGAACCTATCAAACATAGCACGGCGGGCTCACACCAACGCTTTCCTCCCTATTGCCTTTCTCCCTATTCCAAAAAGTGAGTACACTTTTCGCTCGTGTCTATTAAACGAGTTAGACTGATATAATGCATCTCTAGCTTCGAAAAAAAATAGGAAGGCGGCAACGTATCAAACGTTTTGCCGACAGATGTACCATGCATCCCTTTCCATCATTTTCGAGCCGCTCAAGCCAGGGATGTCGGCGCCAGAAGTCATAAAATGTCCTGATGGCCATTTTCGACGCGCCATATATGGTTTAGGTCCTTACATTGCTGATTACCCCGAACAGGTGTGGTTGGCGGCTATCGTGCAAGGGTGGTGTCCAAAGTATGTCATTTATGCTCTTTTATCTGATACAGATACTGAAAATATGCAGGTGCGATGCGCCTCCTCATGATCTCGATTGCAAAGGGTCCCACCGGAGGAGTGAGAGAAAAACAGATTTCCTTATCGGTGCATGGGATCCAGGTACGCTGTGGACCACTTTTGGCGTTCGTGCAGATGTCGTGGTATGTTTTTATTATACTCCTTTGTTGCTCCCATAATGTTAAAGGTGATTTACAGCCATTTACCCATTCATTCCCTCGGGCAGACATCCATGAGCTCTTATCACCAGATCTACTCCACCAAGTCATCAAGGGCACATTCAAAGATCACCTTGTCACCTGGGTTAATGAGTACCTTCTGGAGGAGCATCGTGAAGCCCGGGGGCTAGATATTATCGCTGACATTGACCGCCGGTACGTCCTTCATTCTTGCGAAGCTTATTCGTGTGACGCGCATCTATGATAGTATATCTGCTGTGCCACCATTCCCTGGGTTGCGCCGCTTCCCAGATGGCCGAGACTTCAAACAGTGGACTGGTGACGACTCAAAGGCCCTCATGAAGGTAAGGTCCCGTTACGAAGTCATGCATTTTACAGCAGCTAAAACAATATGGAGGTATATTTAGGGGCAATCGCCGGTCATGTACCAGACGCGATGGTTAAATCTCTGGTGGCTTTCCTCGATTTCTGTTACATTGCCCGGCGCAATGCTATCACCAGTGAAGGGCTCAAGCAACTAGAGCACGCTCTGGATCGGTTCCACGTTTACCGAGAGGTATTTGTTGGCACAGCCGGTGTTAGAGGCGACCAATATCCTCCCGCGACAGCACTCTCTCAAGCACTACGTGCGCTCAATTCGTCTCTTTGGATCGCCAAATGGACTGTGTTCATCGATAACTGAATCGAAACACATTAAGGCAGTCAAGGAGCCCTGGCGACGTTCAAACCGCTTTCAGGCTCTGGCACAAATGCTACAGACAAACTGCCGGATGGACAAACTAGCGGCTGCACATCAGGTACTTACAGCGCTTGGGATGATGGATGGGACAACGTCGTCACATCAGGCGATGCTTCTCAGGGTGAACAGCCGCAACCAAGGCCCAGGGTAGGAGCAATGGCCGCTGAAGACAATATGGACGATGATGACCATGGCCCAGCCCCAGGTCCCAAATCCTTGTCCTCAGTTGAGCTAGCTCACACTCCTGGTATGTTCCCCGATATTCTCATCGTGATTACATTCGAGACGACTCGTTGATGACCATCATGATAGCGCGAGGCTATCCACGAACTCTCAGATCCCTCGCGATTCACATTGACCAACCTGAACTCCCAGCGGCTCTTCGTCGGTTCTTATATGACCAAGTCAACCCAGACTCTGATATTTCACCTGCCGATGTCGATATCAACGATTGCCCAGACTTTACTGGCCGTATTGTCGTTTTCCAATCTGCTGTCGCCCGCTTTTACGCACCAAGCGACCTTTGTGGAGCCGGTGGAATGTATCATGAACGCATACGCTCCCACCAAAATTGGAAGGGTAAATATCCGCGATACGACACCATGTTCATCAAAACAGGCCCGGATTCCGATCCGATGTATGGCATGACCATTGGCCGTGCCCTCCTTTTTTTCTCGTTTACGTTTAGAGACAAACATTTTCCTTGCGTTCTCGTTAATTGGTACGTTCCGGGTAACGCGCCTGACGAAAACACAGGCATGTGGGTGGTACAGCCCGAATTCGCAGGTAATGGGCGTCGCCCTCTTTCCGTTGTCCACCTAGATTGCGTAGCAAGAGCAGCACATCTTCTCCCCGTTTATGGGACTTCGTTCATACCAGAGGACTTCCAATTTTACGACTCCCTTGACGCTTTTCGTGCATATTTCGTTAACAATGTTATTGACCACCATACTCACGAGTTTCTGTCATAAGAACTCATAGATTTTCAATTTTATGGTCCAAACCCGTCGAAGGGGGCGCAGCCTCTGCCAGCCTGACTGAGTGTCTGCGATCATGTCCAATTACTCGTCCTGTCGCTGCGGCATCTGGCCAGGACCTTATTCGTGATCACGATCCTGTTATTGACCCACCTCCCGAGCCTGTCTGTCCCTGTTCTTGATCGCGGTGACTATCGACCATTGGCCTCCCTTGCCTGCTCGAAGACGCCATGGGCATCCATCAAGCTCTGTCCCTGTTATCACCCGAGTTCTCCGGACGTAGTATGACCTCATGTCCGAACGTTACTTCACGCACGCATCGCCCACTGTATGGTGTACTCTTCACTGGCTCACCGTGTTATGCGGAACCTTTCTGGCGCAGAGATAGAGACATATTTGACAACAAAACATCCCGATTATGCTATCCTTGCAGTTCGGATCGCTGCACCAACCTCCACAAGGAAACAAAGAAGAACTTTTCTCATGTTATCAAAGGTCTGTACAACTACGGTTTGTGCTGTTCAAAAGCTTTCCTGTCATGGTCTGAGTCTTGTTTAGTGAATCCTAAAACCAGGCAAGCTGCTAGCATGATCCCGAAGGAGACTTACGACGTCGTGATGGCTAACGCCAAAACCTTAGACTCTGCCATCATCTATGAGCGTGACTTCCGGTACAACTTGTACGTATCGCTGATGACGGAGAGAATATTACTGACGCCATCCCTATAGCTTTGGCTTCAGTGTTCCTACTTGCTATGTATCAAGCAGGTTTAGCGGAACGACCTCAGCACCTTATCCTGCGCGTTGCAGTTGACATAGTACACGGCTCCGATGTTGAAGGAGTTCTCCAGACACTGGCATCAACCATACAACCTCACGCCGTCTACAATCATTCGGATTCATTCCTCAGTTGCGCCATCTTCTTTCGTTTGTGGAGGCCAGTTGTGAGATGGCACAAGTACACTGTATACAGCTGCCATATGACCCCGACAGTGTGACTCACTTCTCGTTGTAAAAACACGTCTCATTTGTCACTATTCGAGCACGCGCGCGCAACTAGTACAGTAGTTAAAAATACATTTTTTCGCAACTTGTCAACTTGTCAGCTTGTTGAGCTTGTCGAGTCTTGTCAGCTTGTTGACAAGCAAGAAAAGCCCTAACAAGCCCTGACAAGCTCGAAAAGTCGGCAAGAAAATTGCGATCTTGCTGATGTACGGAACCAAGCAGGGAGGACGGGTCTGGTATGATGACATCATGTCCCGGCTCCAGGAGATGGGATACAAGCGCACTGAAGCTGATCACGCCGTATTTACTCGTTATAACGACGGCACCCCTTCCATCATCGCGTTGTATGTCGACGACATAACGATGGCCTGCCGATCCCTCTCGATCATCCAGCAAGACAAGGCAGCACTCAGTTCCTTCTACGAGATGACTGACCTTGGCGAAATTTCCTGGATTTTAGGCATGCACGTCACTCGCGACATCAAAGCTGGTTGGATATCGCTATCCCAGTCGAAGCACTCTTCCGACGTCTTGGAGCGTTTCGGTTTCAACACTTCTCGTCCCATCTCTACCCCTTCTCTTCCAAACGAACGCCTCGTCAAGTTAGATTTCCCCGAGTCCGACGTCAAGCGTTATCAAAGTGCCGTCGGCGCACTTATGTATTCAATGCTCGGTACGCGACCAGACTTAGCCTATACGGTTGCTACTTTAGGTCGACACGCTGCCACCCCCGGCCCTCAGCACGAGAACGCCCTTTCACGAGCATTCCGTTACTTACGACACTCCTCCGAGAAACGACTCGTATTCCAACGTGGAACGCCTCGAGGAACTTATCTCCACGGATTTGTCGATGCTGATTGGGCCGGAGACGCTAACGACCGTAAGTCGACCTCCGGTTTCGTTTTTATCCTATCCGGGGCCGCCGTCAGTTGGTCTTCCAAGAAGCAACCCTGTGTCGCACTCTCCACCACCGAAGCAGAGTATATCGCCGCCGCGCACGCCTCAAAAGAAGCAGTCTGGCTTCGGCGACTCCTCTCCGAGCTCTACGTTGACACCTCCAATCCTACACTACTCTACATCGACAGTCAGTCAGCTATGGCAGTCGCTCGTAATCCCGAATTCCACGACAGAACGAAACACATCGCAGTCCGCTATCATTTCCTTCGCCAACTCCTCGCTGAATCCGAGATCGATTTTTCGTATGTTCCGACGGCGGACCAAGTCGCTGACTCGCTGACTAAAGGTCTCGTACGCGCTAAGCTTGAGTTGCACACCATTGCCATGGGACTCCGAGATGCAGCGTGAAGGGGCGTGTTAGAAGTGGTCCCGCTTAGCCTCTCGGAGATAGGACATTCTGGTATTCGTACATTGTAGATTTACGCACACGATTTTTCATATGGTTTTGTCAACATCCCTATTAGGTAGTAGATACCCTTATTTCGGGAAGCTTCGGGAGAGTCAACATAGGTACACACAAAGGTCAGCCTCGCGCTGTACGCATGTATTTATACCATACGTTTTCTACCTTGAGGCCTCAGCGTTTTTACACCCGCTGAATTGCCCTCAGGTTAGTTTTTAATTCACTAGCGTTTTTACACCCGCTGAATTGCCCTCAGCAATAGAAACTACTGGCCTCCGCGCGCACCGAGGCTTCTAACCAGCTACCACCAGGTGATGTCCTTGGCACTCGCCCGGCAGTCAGGACCCTTTCACTCACTGGCTCGGGTCAAACTGGTCGCCACTCAGTTTTCGATTAACACCACGACCACTGATTTCAAACGCAGATTCTATGATTCAGGTTTTGACCCACTGCCAGCTGTAAAGCCTCTTCAGACAGCCACAATCTCCGCTCGTGCGTGGACTTTCTATCAGTGACTTCCCTTTCCGACCTCGAGCCTGATGAGCCTGACGAGTCCCAAAATGAAGATGTCGAGGATCATATCACAGTCATTGAGGAACTACGGAAACAAGCGCGACATCATGATCTTGAGATGTTTGAAGCCCGCAAGCTGGCCAAGGATGCACGCAGGAAGCAAGATTATCAAGCTGAACGCAAATACAACAAAACGGCCCCACATGAGAACACAAAGGAGATCTAGAATGCGAGGGCCGCTGCTCTCACTTTCAAGGAAAAAAACAAACAGGGCACGCATGACATCAATATCTGGTCAGACCGCCAAGGCTCAACGTTGGTCACATCCAACACCATGCATTTTGAGGAAGCTGATGTAAAAGCCGAGATACAACTCGTGTACCACCACCATCTCCTGTGATAGGTTGATAAAGCAAAAGAACGGCAAAACAGGACAAACGAGTAGTGTTCGCTAGCCTGCCGATTATTACGTGTTATCGCCTTTTGACGCTAGGCACGCTACCTGCAGTTCGCAGTTGACGGTTTTCCTTTCCGAGGCGCGCGCGCAGGGGCTCATCAATCACGGACTATTGATTCTTCTGGTTGTCATGGGTCATTGAGCTAGAGCAAACCCCCTCCTTGTCATCAACATGCCACTGGCAGGCTTCACCCGCCTCACGCTTAGCATCGGTCTTGCAATAACTGCTGTTGTTATCACAGCCATCTTTTCCAAGGATGACGATAAGCGTTCTGACCCGGGCTCGTCATCGCGTTCAAGTGGTACGACCCCAGTCTGGCCATCCGACCAACCAACTTGCCCCTCCTATCCTCCAGCTCACAACCAGGCTACCACCAGGACTCCTGCAGCCCCTGTAAACGATCGTGATCCCAATCGCTCAAGTCGTATCTCACCTCATATCAAGGCGCTTCGCCGGAGAAAACTGGCCTCCGCACGCACCGAGGATTTCAACTGGCCGTCACCGCCGGGCGACGCCCTCGGAACCCATCCTACTGTCTGGACTCTTTCAACTACCGAGTACGACCGAAAGAGTCACTCGGGTTTCGACTCGCACGACATTGGAGAGGTTCATCATCCACTCTCTGCATCTGCTGGTCCGCAGGCTTTCCATCGGCCGCCGTTGACCCCTTCTCGCAGTCAGAACACAGTCAAGATCCCCGCTGCCACTGATCACAGCCCTGGTTTATCTCACGCTCCCGAGCCCGAACCCAAGTCATACCCGTCCTTCCAGGCTCACCGCCGTCATCGCTCCTCGTCATCTACCGACTTCCCGAGGCCCGTTGCAGTTCTCAGGAAGAAACGCACCTCGGTTGATTTGCTCTCTCGTGCTCCGGCTTCCCTTTCCGATCTCAAGTCTGACAAGCTCGCTAAGCAACTACGGGAACGAGCACGACGCTGTCATCGTGAGATGTGCGAGGCACGCGCGCTGGCCAAGAGCGCGCACAAGAGGCGAGATTATCAGGCTGAAAGTAAACATAACGAGGATGCGATCACGCACGAGAGGAAAAAGAAGCTCTTCAATGAAATGGCGGCTAAGATCATATTTGTGAAGAACAACAAGGTATACATGTAATCACGATCTATCCGAACCCAACTCATATTTTTCTCCCACCAAGGGCCACAGGAAGGGAACGGTTGACCTTCATGGCTTACACGTGTCAGAAGCAGTTCAGTACGCGGAGGAGGAAATTAAGTCCGCCAGTCAGAGGGAGAATGGCGAGGTCCGGTTCATCGTCGGTATGTGCTTCAACAAGCTTTCTGATGTATGTTCTTGAGGGACATCGAATGTCGACTCAGGAAAGGGATTGCACTGCGATGTACCGGGTGACGTGAAAATTCGGCCTGCGTTAGAAGAACTTTGTATCAAGTGCGTGAAAATTCCGCATTGTCGTGTTAATCTGTTCTGCGGGCTGATCTGTATTGATCTTAGACATGGCCTGAAGCACTCATTGGATCCCATGAACACCGGGGTTCTTCTTGTCCAAGTGGGGTGACTGGCGATAACAAGAATCTTGAATACTGTTGTGAATCGCGTGATTTGTACCCTTGACTGTTGTTGTACGTTTTGATTGTTTGCGATGATATCTCGCTGTTCGTAACGCGGTCTAATTGTCTGAATACCATGTTTCTGGAGTGCCGTGCCAGAACAATTTCCCAAAGTGGAAGTACAACGGAAAGATTACCTTTCTCACTCAACACAATAATCCATATCAATAGGCTACAATTGTCAGAGTTGGGGTGAGGGGTTACGATGTCAGTTTTGGCGTCGTGCTGGTGAGCATCGCTGGCAATTGTCGGTTTTCACGCGACGGGCTCTCGACAATTATCTCGGCTACACTGTGCGGGCTTAGCATACCTGGGTCACGAAAGGAAGCACATATATTACAGCATCGGAGAACAAGAACGAAGCAAAGTATGTAGAATGTGTTGTAGGAGATTTAAAGGACACACCAGCCCACTCATCACAAGATGTTGACGAGCAACTGGGGGAACAAAAGTAGAGCTGCAGCGAAGATAATTTGAGACGTAAATATAGCTTGATGGCCTTCGTCTGTCAACAGTGCGGATATGCGGTCTTATAATAGCCTTGTGATAACACCAAGACCCTACTCGAATGGTCAATGTTTTATTAATAATTCCCACGGGCCTCCGACAGTTACCTTTGTCTTGCCCTCGCGGAAGAGCAACTTCATACCAGCCTTGACGAATTCAGGGTGTGCAATGAATTCGAAGATTACTGTAGCACGGTCTCCAGTGCGCAGCAGATTCTGGGGATGGTCAATGGAAACGATGCGGACCGTCTGTCGAACAGCCTGCGCGAATAAATCAATCTAATGCCGTCCATAGAGAAGAACGAATGAATATACTCCGCAGTGAAGCATAGCCTGATAATTCGGTTGCATGGTGGTATTGTGATACAGGATAAGAACTTGCCCTTCGAACCTCCTCACCGCTGAGCCACCGTAGTAAGTTGACATCACCTCAATGTGAGGAGGGAACTACGTACCTCGTGGCGGAACCTCTGAGCGGTGGACGATCACCATACCTTTGCGTACCGCCACGCGGGGCACATGTTTCAGTGCCAGTGCAACGGTCTGTCCAGCTACAGCAGTCGTGACGTCAGCTCGCTTGCGCTGCATGGTCTTGACGACCGTTGGAGCATAGGTGCCATTGGAGTCCGGTCCGAAGAGTACTGGGTCCCCTTTCTGGATGGTGCCACAATTGAGCAGGCCGTTCACCACTGTGCCGACGTACGGCACGGACCAGACATCTGTCACTGAGAACTATTCGGGTGGATTAGCTCGCGACAACAAGGAGAGCGAGGGAGCGGTGAATATACCTCCAGTGGCTGGGTAGCGTCGAAACGATCGACATCGCCCTCACTCGCTGGCAACAAGTTGAGGAATGTGCGAACCTGTGGTGCTCGACGCGTCAGAAATGGCAGCTACAGTTTGGTGAGATATGCGCACAAAGTCGAGACCCATGCCCGTGACATTCGAGACTTGAAAAATAGGGCAAATTCTAGGTGGAGAGTATAAGGCGGAGGGCGAGACTCGAAGGTCGAACCTCACTTCTCCTTGGCATAAGTCTGTGAAACCTCGACGGCAGCTTCAATTGATTTAACGAACACCGGATTCTTTCTAGAAGGGGAAATATCGGGTAAAAAACGGCGAATAGGTATCTAGTAGAGTACCCACCGGCAACCACGGCTACGCAGAATTTTGACGACTTGTGATAGTGTTTCCTCGAGTTTATTTGGTGGCGTCATATCTACCTGTGGGACACCGTGAGCAACAACCCTGAAAACGGGATAGAGACACTGTGCACGCACTTTAGTTATGCAAACCACGATCGGAACGCTAAGAGCAAGAGCTACGGCCAAGTGCTCCTTCGACATGCCAATGACACCTGCATTGGCTCCGATGACCAACATCACACAGGATGGCGCCCCAGACGTCAAGCCATATAAGGTAGTTTTAAGATATCTCTCATGGCCAGCCAGATCTGGTACAGTGCGATCAGAAATGCATATTTGTCGACAATATGACATACCGATAAATGTCACAATTTTTGCAGAGCGGTGCGAAATCTCTTCCCAACCAAGCTTCTCCCTTCGAAGAACGTCGTGATCAATAGCGCCGGACGAAAGTGGGAGGATGGGAGCGCCAGAGACATCAAAGCCCAAAATCTGATTTATTCAAGGCCACGTCAGCAAGATGAGGACAATTCGCCCACCTCCATGCCGACGGACGATGTGCGTCCGCTCTCTATCTCGTGTTTATGCCTGAAGAGGGCAACCCGGGCCAGCCCTCTACCATCATCAAGACCACCTTTGTGTCTACTTTAAACGATTTATCGGATGGCGTGTGAGACAGGCGCACCCCTTGTAAGAACGCCGAGTATCGTTGACTTGCCGCTGTCGACGTTTCCGACCACCGCGCATCGTACTTCAGGTGTGAGAGATACGTCGGGCGGAGGTAATCGAAGTAGAACAGAGACTCGAGGATGAGGTTTTCCTTCTCGTATTAAGACGCGAGCCTAAAGGTCGTATTAAGAAAAGAACACACGGTCTAGAGTTGGGACTGTACCTTCCCGCCAACCTCTTCAACTAGTTGGCTGAGACGGGTAGTCATCATGTCAATCTCTGCCTCTGTTCTCTCGTCTCCAGCCCAACCATCGGCATTATTAATATCCTCATTGGCAAATAACGGTGCGCTCGGGGGACGAGCACCTAATCGAAGCAAATACTCCCCGCCTTGCTGGGTTAGGAGTACGGCTATCAAATCCCTCGCTTGAGTATCACCCTCGGATGAAGAGAGCAATGCGCTCTACACAATGAAATATCAATGAGAATAGAGATAAGGAGATGTACAACTATAGCGCGCCTGGAGGGAACGCTCGATGTCAGTGACGTCTTGGGTTGGCTCATCTCTGGTGACTTTAGCAGTCACAGAGGAGGTTGTTGGCACATCTCCTCCAACGGCCTTCTTTTTAACTTTGGCAGCAGGTTTATGATCTGCATGTGGCTTCCTAAGGACGTCTGGCTGAGGATGTGTCCGGTTCTTAGCGAGTTCCCGATTGCAGATATCCTCAATCTCGGCTTGAAAAGATTGTAACGTAGCCATATGGTGAGGCTGATACTGTAGAAGATAAAGATGAGCAGCGAGTCATTACACGTCAAGTTAAATCCTTTAAGGATCCCTACTTTTCCGAGTCAAGTCACGCGAAATACCTCGCACGTGACTTTACTTCTAAACACGACAACGCGAGGCCAAAGCCAGGTGAGGTGCGAACAATGACAGCACCTTCACGTTCACTCTTTGGCCCACATTCAGGCCAACTTGACAACACTCAACCATCCCGTGTTCTTCGTCATCCAGATGCAAAGTTGTCTTTTTCATCTTTTCACCCTCTCACCGCGTCCAATGTGCCGCCTTATAATGCCCACCAAAGCTCGTCTAATCCAAAGCGTATCGTTATCGAAACACTCCCCGGAGGTTATTCTCATTGGAGATTTGTCCCTCGTGCGCGACTCGCGGAAGGCGTCAGTGACGAGGGTGAATGGCCACGCCTCGTAGAAGTTCTGGGGTACATTGCATTTCTCATGTCATGCAGTGGTCTTATAACTTGTATCTCCCTCCAGAAACATTTTTATGTGCGACCAGGACCAGTGGGATATTCACAAGCTTGACCCTTTTTACGATTGCTTTGTTCCCACTCCGCCGCAACTTCCTACGATTCGGGCTAAAGTCACATCTACCCCGTCATTTGCCACCACCTCTTCATCGTCCCAATCATCTTTATGCGCGGAGGATTCTCAAAAAAGAAGGCTATCAAGTCCTGCTTCAAGTTTTGAGGAGGAAAACGGGCAGTCACCGAGAAAGCGCAGACATGTCGTCCATGTTGACATCGATGAAGTCGAGGTGGAGACCGTCATGAATCCCAACGCACGTAGACCGGCTCTGCGGACGCACGTGCCTGGTAGGCGCGTTCGCGAAAGGCCAAGGGGCACACGACACGTACCGATACCCAGAACAACGCCAGTTAATGTCCAACGTCCTCCCTCAGTCGTGCCACTCGATCAAGACATGCGTTGCACCACGCCGCCAAGGGCACCACCCCAAACTACTGCCCCTCCTTCAACCTCGAAGCGAAGAAAAGGTAGGGTTCGTTCAATACTTACATCTACCCACTAACCTAGTTCTTGCTTTGATAGACGACGAATGCGTTTCGCCTACCAAAACGGAGGACGACCTGAGATTCAAATCTTCGAAACGGGCACGCACGCACTCACCCGATTCGATTCGCCGCGAGACCGCTGCTAAGTTGATGGACCGTGCGCGCGCACGGACGGAGGAGTTCACCCGTCGAATGAACGCTGAGCGTGAGGCACGCCGCGAGGCTCGTGATCAAGCTATCATGGAAGATATCATCGCTGAGATACCAGAAGAGTATATTTGGTCGAACGGTACAGCAACTACCTAATAGCACGCCCAAATTACTATACTCATTTCCCCGCCCCAGGAGAGCAGGAACAACAGGCTCAAGACGAGGAGCAACTCCAGAGCGAGGAGGAGCAGGACGGGCTGACCGAGGCACTGAACGAGCTGCGCATGTACGAGGAACGCATCGCTGAGTCCCGTCGCAAGATCGCCGAACTCGAGCGCGACAGACCGCTTTGGGATGCGGCCGCGCGGGCCAGGGAGCGCCAGGAATATGAGGAGGAAGAAGAGCGTCGTCGTGCGGCGCACGAGCGGCGCGAGCGCGAAGCAGCAGAAGCGCGCGCTCGAGCAGCCGAAGAGCAAGCTCGACGCCTCGAAGCTGAGCGCGAACGCAAACGTGTACAACAGGAGGCCGAAGCCACCGAACGACGACGACATGCAGAAGCACAACGGGCGCGCTGGGCGCGTGGGCCTTGGACGTCTCAGCGCGCGCTGGAGCGCTATCGGACGCTCTGCGAGACGTTCGACGACACGGCCAAGCCCGAGTCACTGACCTTTGAGGACATCCCGTGGCCTACCCTGCGAGCACCCTTCACTTTTGGCCCCGAAGACATCGACTGGACCGCCGTCGAGACATTTTTCCATACCGTGCGGGGACACATGCGTGCCCAGGACTACCGCGCGTTCGTCGAAAAGTCACACAGGCGCTTCCATCCGGATCGATGGAGCGCACGGGGTTTACTTGCCGCGGTGAAGGATGACGACGTACGAGGGATGATTGAGGTGGCAGCCAATACAGTTGCCCAGGCATTGACGCCCCTGTGGCGTGAGGCACGGGGACAGTGAAGCTAGATTTCCTAAATTTTATGTATCTTGTGACCATTGGGCAAACAGACGGGGATCACACAGCAAAGTAAGGGGCTACAACCTGGCATTGGCTCATCAAAAGATTATAAAAAGGTCCCCCGACAAGAAAGCAAAAAGCAAGATGTTTTTTACTAGCAAAGCAAGCGGACAAAAAAGGTCCTTTTTTACGACTTCGACTTGCGAAGCTTCAACTTCACGCCTTCGATTGCAACGCCGAACCGGTGCGTGATCTGCTGCGGAGTGTCAGATCTATGAGCATGGGATTGGGGAGATAGAGTAGCATACACCAAGAAATAGCCCCATTTTGAAAAGTGGGCAATACGATGGTTTTGGTACCTCATCTACTTGAAGCGCAGGGCCAGGGTCGTGTAATGCTTGCACTGGGGCAGGGAAGCGGAAATCTGGCGATGGCGCAAATGTGAGGGGGGACTGGCGGAGAGAACCATGACTTTCCTGAAAATAAACACCGAGCACCACGTACCGGGGGTCCAGAATCGTTTATTCCTTCACAGTCAAAGGCAAATTCGGAATCAAACGAGACGGGCTGGGGGAAAAAATAGTACAATGAGCGATCAAGTGAGCTGAAAAAAAGACAACTTACTCCGTATAAGCGGGCTTCATTGGACGAAGCTTCTCGATTGCCGAGGGACGGCCAAAGTAGATACGTGACATAGCTGTCTTCGCTGGCTCTTTGGTCGGACGTGACCATCTTGGAAAAATGAAAAAAGGAAGGAATGTGGACAGTGGGGAGGAAAGACGATGGGGATCCATTGACAGTTTGAATCGTTTATATAACAACGCGGTGTCTTCAAGACAGATAGCCACGGTTAACTGTAAGGTCTTACCTTACCCCGCTATGCTGGGCGGCTTTCTGGCCTGGCGCCAGGCCAAGTTCCTGTTCCTTCCTTTCAACAGCCACCCCATCGATCCCTGTCTCATCTATCGTCACCTATGCTGCATGTTCTGGGGCCTTCTATGAATGACGGTGGCCTGTCAATTCTCGAGAAAATAGCTCTTCAGGTCAAGGGAGAGATCCTACTGAGATATCATCGGAGGTTTTGACTTTTGCTTCCGTGAAACCAAACAAGGTAACGGAGATCCATTCTTGGCGTCGCGTCCACCCCATGCATCCCAATCCCACCCTCGCTTGTCTCTGCACCGTCCACCTATGGAACAATTAGAATAGGCAAGGCATACTGCCAAGACTTTTTTTCGTCTTCCGGCGCACTTTGGTCTCAGCCGAGAGAGTAACACCGAGGAGACATCGACGGTGCTTTATTCATTGTCTGGACGTTTCCTTGTTGGTATATACCCCCGTCGTTCAATTATCCTCATGTCCCTCCCAGGGCATTGCGTCGAGTACGCAAGGACCGGGACCGGGGCAAGAGAGACAAACACGTGACCACAAAGCGGATATCACGTAGTGACGTGACAACGTGACGAGGACGCATGTTTGCATTGAACGACGGCAAGCAAGATACCTTCAAATGACCTGGTGATCAAGATCTGTGCGTGAAACCCTCAAAATCAAGACAGAGTGGGACTGCTTTCTGTGACTGGACTGAGTCTTGAGCGTGCAAGAGCTCTCTGGACTGATCAAACCAAGTTGCTCCACGAAGAGGGCGTGCAACTCGTCATCCGGAGCTCAAGACAAGACAGAGTGATCAAGAAGCACAGAACTGAAAATTCTTGTGAGATTTGCTGTGAATGCGCCTCAAGAAATCAAGAGATCCTACTATGCTTTGGCTTTGCCGCCTCGATTCTGCCGCCAACAAGTCGGCTAGCCTACTCGGTGTCAAGAAACTTGAGTTGTTATGAGGCTATCCCTGGGTCATGCCAGAGATTCAAGAACGCCATTGATCCTTCCCCGGCACGAAGAAATAATCTGGAAAAAATTGCACCGCTATTTCGGCAACAGACTTGACGGGATTTAACTCCTACTGAAAGGGCTCCTCGAGACCGGTTCGATCTTGAGGGAGACACAAGAGCGCATGGGAACTACGCTGGAAGACAAGTAATGAAGGCAGAGAATGAAGAGGAGTGACAAGAGCAAGCCAAAGGAAAAGCGGCGAAGTGGCGGAAGTGGTCAACAAGGTTGAGAAAAGGAGACTGAATTCGCCCGCTCAGACCTCCCCGCTCAATTCATCGGCCGCGAATCCCTCCCAACCAGGCTCGGCTCGGGTTAGGGGCCCCTCCTTCCCTCAAATTCCCCCAAAGAATATTTTTATTTTCAGAGTTGAGCTCCCCAAGCGTTCGAGTGTCCCCCAATTCCCCAGAGTTGTGTTTACCATCTCAATCCCTTCTCTTCGACTTCCCCTACTCTCTCCTTTGACTCCCTCCCTCCCTCTGGTCCCCCTCACTTCCCACCAGCAATTTAGGATGACCCCACTCACCTTCCTCCCATGTCACTTGCCACAACTTCCACCCTATTGTTCGTTGTCCTTTTACTCTAGCCATACTTCATCCACACTCCCCCAACTAATCCCGCTCTTCCTATGGTCTCGCCAACGAGATTGTCGAGAACCTTATAAATAAGTTGTACGTGTTGTCTCCGCTGTGTCGCTGATTCCTTTACCTGGGTGGCGTCTTTCATCCACTCCCTTGGCCGTGGTACTCGAGCCAGGTCACCAAACAGTGCCGCCGACCCAAGGTACAACCCATTCTGGCACCGAAATCGCAGCAACTATCGATGACCAGAAACGAACCTCCCCCGTTCTCAATTATTTTTTCTCCCTCTTCGCCACCCCCCCTCAAACTCCCATCCAGCCACCTGCCTTGGACTGTCACCCAGCACCCAATGCCATCGTCGTCCTTTGTTAATTTAATCACAGCACGAGCCGACATCAAAGCTATTCGTCTCAGGTCCACGGTCCCCCGTCTAGGATTTCATTCACCTGAACTGGCAAGGTCCCCAACAACCTCTCGACGTTGCTCTCAGTCCTAAGGAGTCACAATACCTATAGAATTTAAGAGGATTTCCGATCAGCAAGGCGAATGGATGCAAGCTATCCGCTATGGCCTTGCCAGCCATCTCATCGGACTTTCTCCCCTTCCTTGTCTCTCACCTGAATCCCTACAGCGGGCAAGTACCATGAGCTCTTATTGGTAACCCATTCTAATTTTTTTTAACCCTATAGCCGAATCCCGTCCCCCTACTTTCCTGCAAGGTGTGCATCAAGACGCACATGATATCCAACTGTATGTATGCGTAAATCTGCTGACCCGTGTTTGACGGACGAACTGTGAGGGCCCAGCGAATGGGTCTCAGAAAGCATCTACACAAATAACTACAGAGTCCCACTGGCATCACAAACCTTCCGAGTTGTCACCCCTGATTCTTCAGCTTTTTCGATGTACCGTAAGAACGAGCGTTGTCTACTCGACCCTGCTCTGGATTCTTATCGCGTCCTTTTCCTTCTCGTGCGGCGTGTCGACCTATTCAAGGCTTAGGAACAAGCCTATTGTATAATTCGGCACGCGATCACGTACGTTACCCAGCAATCTTCTAGTCAGTATGAAATCCCCTTGTAATCGAGAAGAAAAAATGCCATTCACAAATAAATCCTGAGCAAAAAATGTTGGCTGCGTTGGGGCGACTTATGAGGCTCGAAAAAACGGTCGCCGGGTCGGAACCACATTTAGCCCGAGGCCGCCCGTGAACTTCTGGATTCGAGCAAGGAGAATACTGTGCGCCACCTAGCAGACAATTCCTATTTGAATTGTGTTGATGGTGCCCGGAGGTGGATGGAGGGAGCACTATCTATCTGGCAGTGATGCGTCCGTCGGTCACCAGTACGTTATATTTTTGAGGCATTTAACCCAGGGCCGGGCCGGGAACAGCAGTGGACTTCGTCGCAAATCCGTGAAGGGACGGTTACATTTGCTTAATTTCATACCCACATATATGGACACAACTGATCACGAATTGAGGGCCGTCAACGTGGTCACTGGCATCACCATTATCCACCGTGATCGACATGCCTCCACCACCACCGCCACCACCGGTGTTCCTCGCACTTGGTGCGCGACGCGCCTGCATACCGTACACCCCTGCTTTTCAGGGAGTCGATCGTGTATGATACCTATTGCATTATAGCATTTATCTCATGAATATGTACCACAACATATGTATACAATTTCTCTCATTGCGTCACGGTGGCCCCAGAAGGGCACTGGTGATGGATCATGGAGTGGGGGAGAGCGGCCGGTTTTGGGCAAACCCTTGGAGAGAATTCCGGGAGCTTCAGAAACACACAAGGGGTGAGAGAGTGTTTGGGACGTTCCAATGCTGGTGATTGAGGGGGGGGCGTTGTAGCGAGAATGGAAGTTGGGAGAGCCATAGTGATGAAATAGAACAAAACTAACAAAGGCCCGACACAAAGTGTGGTGGAAAGGGGGTACTCGGTGGTCATAAGGCGTAGCAACGAGGGGTTCAAGGTAGGTGGGTGTGCTGGGTGTCGATTGTGAAAGAGTGGGTGGAAAGGGAAAGAGATGGTTATGGAGGTGGTGTTTAGGTCCAAGTCGTAGGGCTGCCTTAATGGCGTAGCAAATTATTGCTTCGCCGATGATCCATCATTCCTCGGCCTCAGGTTGCTGGAGGAGAGGCCACCACTCGAAGTATGCATCCTCGGGGATGACATCGTGGTGAGAAGAGGTCTGGGATGAATGACCATCTATAGATCTCCGGATGGATGACCTCGGTGGCATTCGTCCTATCCGTCTCAGGTGAATATTCTGCTCGCTGCCATCAGGAGAATCTTCGACTTTGCGCTTTCGCCTGCTCCTACTTCCAGAAACATCTGTATGAGGTTCGGATAAATCTAGGCTGCCGTTGTTGATATCCCATTCCGATTGCAAGTGCTTGTCAAGAATGGCCAAGAGCGTATCCGAAGTCTGAAGTTTTCTCTCGTGAACAGACTCGACTCTAGGATCCTGTTCTTTCCGTGTAGCCTGCAGGGATGTAGATTCATCGTTCACATGGAGGTAGAAACCGCGGAAAAGCGACCCCATATCTTTGATGATATCCTTGCAGGGCGTTGTAACAAATGTCTGAATGCGCGAGGAGGACAGTTGAAATATCGTTAACAACTGACAACTTCCCGAGACCTCCCGTGGTGACGCCGTTACTGGAATCCGTAACATGAGAGTCAAACACTGTGTGGACGACTCCCTTGAGCGCATCGGTCCAACGACTCCGGTAGCGGCAAACCTGGTACGGTGACAAGAGTACCCAGAAGAATGACTCCAGATCATCCGAAACTCCGTGCGGCCATGATCAAACCTGTTGTGGATATGAATTGCCACGTTCCCTGAGCTTCCATTCGGTCCATTTGTAGACAAGTGAGTATCAAATCCTCACCGTGCGCGAATGTCGCCTGGGCTGGTCACAGCCTTCTTTCACCTTTTTCGACAAGTCCCAGTCAATCAAGATCCCAGTCCCCTTAACTGTGATAGGAATATTCCCTGCGCTCACGTCCCTATGCAAAATTTGTGTTTTGTCGTACGCGGCCGTATGAGCTAGAAGAAAAGTAGTCGATGATGAATGTATGGTTCAACAAGCGGGTGACCAGGGCACCATGAATAAGGACTATTTTCCCCACTCAGATAGTCCTGCGTCCTGGTTCTTGGTACTGAGTGGTGTTCCTGGTGGTGACAAAAGTTTGGTGGGGTTTCGAACAGCGACTGCCACTGCCCTTGCAGATTAAATAGCTGGTGGTGATATGACGTGAATTGAACGTGGTAAACAGGCCGGGGGACTGGAAGGAGATTTAAAAGGGTTTGTTATAACATCATTACATTATACACATTTAGTCCAAGACAGTTGCAAACTCGTATTCCTTGATGCCTAACATATCCGATGATCGTTGGAATATTGAACAATTACTAATAATGATTCGACGTACCCGCCTCTTCAAGCAACTGTTGTGCAATCGCGTCCTTCTCACCCGCCTCAAACTGTGGAATCTCAGACGGATCCATGTCTTTATATCCTTTGAATGGTGCGCTTTGTGTGACAAGCATCCAGTGAACACCAGCGACCTCTCCAACTTGTCTGAAGTTTACACGAGAGGCTTTTACTTTATTGAATATTGCCTTCTTGACAGTAGGACGGTTTATCACTGGATGTAGTTCTCTGCCCTCCAAACGTGACGCCCACTGGACAGCAGTGTCGTTATCTATACGAAGGCCACCTAGACGATAGTGGCGTGGCGGCGGCTTGTGGAAAGTGGCAGACATGAATGTTTATCTGTGAGTTTCGGTACTATCAGATCAATAACTATGCCATAGAAGAATGTCGACGCACTGGGAGTAATTGTGTTCCTAAACTCTAGGTATGATAGCTGGTGCCGAACACTTCAAACATTTCCCTGACTTCGTGACTCTGAAGGTGACGCCACAGCCGGGAATAGAGCGTGACCGTCATATCATCTGTGTGGTGGAAGCCAAGCGAAACAATGACACTGAAGTGCAGGCAGAGGAACAAATGTGGGCTAATATGGAATAAGCAGCAAATCTGCCTCAGCGAGAAGAAAATCTCCGGGGATATCTGGTTATAGGCAACATGGTGCGCACATTCTGGTTGCAAGCACAAGGGGAGGGGGCGCCAGTAGAGGTGATGATGGCTGAGCAGGCATTTGCCATGGCTCAGAAACGTTATGGTATATTCGGCAAGCGAACGTACGGTACTCAATATAATCAGCAAACCTTTAATCAGTATGAAATCCTCGAAAAGACATAAAATATTTTACAAGTAAATACTGCGCAGAAAATGCTGTGTAGCGTCAAGAGATCCTAAACCCGAGAACCAGAACAAATCCAAGGACCAGAATATAATCCGTGATAAGGAAGATTAGCGACATTTTCACAAGACCAATGTGATGGCAGCAATGATTGCGTAGACCACGAGCGGCGGCCAGGCGACCTCCCATACGTCCTCTGCAACCCGTAGTGAGTACCTTTGCCTGTGTGAAGGTGCAAGCGGCGATTTCAAGGACATGGGCAGCGTCAATGTGCGGGAGTGCTTTACGCGGTGTTTTTGATGGAAGGTTGGGATGGTGGTCGCACGTATTGCCACGAGCAAAATCGTTACGAAAACGAGCGGGGAATACACCCAGATGTATGCGTGCAACTGGTCGGGCAGCGCGCACGGTCTATACGCACTGATCCGCGTCTCCTCGAAGAGCGACAAGAGCTGGAAGCCCGGCCGGCGGACACCCATCGCGATCGAGAGCGACTTGACGGTCACCTCAGGGATGGACGATTCGAGAAAGTGGTGCGTATATTCACAGTAGTCGTGGTCGTCGCCGCTGTGTAATTATTCGTTAGTTGACCTCGGAACAGAGAAGAATGGGATGATAGGAAATTTAAGAGAGAGGGGGAGGGGGAGGGGAGGGGAGGGAGAAAAATACCTGAAAATGAGAGAGGGGCGCAGCGTGTTGAGCAAGAGTTGAGATGTTTCGGGACTGAGTAACGTTTGGTAACCTTCCCCGCGTGCAACGGGGATGGATCCTTTTTCGCGGAGTCGGCCACAGTCTGAGTAGGGAGGACGGTACAGCGGAATGTGGGAAAATAGGATCAAAGGGGTGTCTTTCACGCACATAAAACAAAGTTCAGTCATTTAAAATAGAAAAGGTTGGGGAAGGGAGTGGAAAACTGCTTACCGAACCCTTGCTGTGCGCGTGCCTGCTGGAGGTGGATGAGATTGTGCGGTAAACCGTCCGTGCGGTTCTCGCCTGCGCGGTCTCGGCGCCAGTCCTCGTCTACGAGGGCAGGAGCATCGATCATGAGCAGGGAGTGTCCACCCAACGCTACATATTGGGAAAGTGGGCCAAATGTAACTGCATAGCGAGCTCGCGCATCAGCTGACGTGTCCCCACCATCCCCGAGACCAACATCGTGGTTTCCTGGTAAATAGTACACCGGCAGTGATGGCGACGTAGGAAAGATGGACCGGAAGCGCCTGGCATATGCAAGGTACCTATCACATTTGGTGAGAAACTTGAAGTTGAGTACAAGTGACAATGGAGTTAGGCTTGGGGACGCACTCTGAGATGGGCATGTTGGCAAACCCATTGTCTAACATATCTCCGAGGAAAATCACCGTTTGCGGACGCGTGCTTCTTGCCACGCGCCAAGCCTTGCGTAAATTCATGTCGACGAAGATCCGGGAAGCGGCCCTAAGCAGTGAGTTGCGCTCCGGGTAGGACCTCTCATTGAGAATCTGCGGATCGGCAACGAGGAGAATGTGAGTCACGTTGCCTTTTCCTTGACCCTGACGAACCGAATAAAAAATGAGCGGGGCACGGTCGGGGAGCAAAAAGAAGCATACCGTCGGTGGATCTGGCCAATAGCACCGTGCACTGGAAACGATAAAAACGCCAATCTCAGACCATAATATAAGAGCTACCCAGACTATTCTGATTGTCCTCAGTGAATATCTGGGCACCAACATATGTCGTGATACGTCGTAGTCAATGACAGCTTGGGATATATGGACACGGGCCGGCCTTCCTAGCTGAAGACCGGCGATTCCCGATGACAGCCACCTGGTGGTGCCACGTGCCTCTGGCCGATATTAAACATCCAACCATAGTCACGTTGCCACGTTTCGGAGCGAAAGAACGATGTTAGGCTGTTAAGCCGGTGCTGGCCATGCATGGGCCATGTTACAGAACTTGCTAAAGCCACGGGATTGGCACATACAAATTGCACAAATTGTCTACAGTAGTCTTGTTACTAGTAGCTGCTACCTGCGAATTCGTGATCTTGTTCCAAGACCTGTCCAAGTAATCCGCTGGAATGCGAGCGTCGAATGATGGCCTTTTCCAACTGACTTATGCAGTGGAGCGATAGTCAAGTTATGCAGCTGGGGGTATGAACCAGTGTATTCTATATCTGTAGAAAGATCCATCCGCGATGTAGTATTTCGGTGGGTTATGATCAAGGTTTCAGTACGACAGCAGAGAGGACGGCCAAGAGCATGAGATGACCCAAGATGCAGACGACCTGTGGATAACCCCAACTCCTCCACACCAATCATCGGCATGTTCTCCGCTTATCTCGCTTCGTTCCATCTCCGACTCTCGCGGGGTGGTCAGGGGGGGTGATTACCTCATGAGCTGATGCTGATGTGTTTCTCGGCGAGCTAATCGGAACTTCCGAAGAAGATTACTGCTATGAACGGGTTCCGTCGTACCCGTCATCTTAACCCTCTCCTTCAACTACCATGTCCTCCTCTCTAGTCATCTCCGCCCCCGGAAAGGTTCTCCTAGCTGGTGGTTACTTGGTCCTCGACCCTACTTACTCTGGCGTCGTCGTCTCCACCTCCTCCCGCTTTTACACAGTCATAAGTCGAGCAAAATCTAATTGCATCGTCGTCAGATCACCGCAATTCATCAATGCCACCTGGTCCTATACGTGGTCCATTTCGCGGACAGCGTCACCTCCGTCTGTTATCGTGTCCCAGCTCGCAAGGTATGTCTATCCAGTCGCAATCTGCGAAATTCTGACTGCCACCCCCTCCTTGCCTCAGCCCTACAACATCAAACAACAAATTTGTACATCTCGCTCTCCAAAAGACGCTATCCCTCGCTTTGGAATTGAACGGTCCCACAGAACTCGAACAGGCCCTAGGTGCTGGCCTCGACGTCACGATCGTCGGAGATAATGACTTTTACTCTCAACAAGACCAGGCATCGTATTTCCTCTCGGATAGGGATGGTACTTGTAACTGATAGCTTTCCTCGCTTCCTCACCCCGCAGCTCAAGAATCGCGGCTGGCCCACCTCTCTTGCTTCACTTGCAAAGATCGAGCCCTTCAGTCCTACAGGCGTCGACCTCGCAAACGTAGCCAAGACAGGTCTCGGCTCCTCTGCTGCGCTTATCACCTCTTTGGTCACCGCTTTGCTCGTCCAGACCGGCTTGATCGCATCTGACCAGCTCGCGAGCGCCTCGTCACGACGTCTTGCGCACAACGTCGCGCAATTCGTGCATTGTCTCGCTCAGGGAAAAGTAGGCTCCGGTTTCGACGTCTCGGCAGCTGTGTTCGGAAGTCAGCTTTACACGCGCTTCAGCCCAGCCGTGCTCCAGCCGCTCATGGATGACTCGGTGTGTACCTCACCCATCGGCCCCTCTCCTTAATTTGGCCCCTTCTTTATCTCTTTTGCACAGACGGGCTCGCAATCGCTCCTTTCAGTGCTAGCGCCGGAGAACCAGGCGTGGGATTTCACCGCTGCCCCGTTCACACTCCCACCGCGAACCCGCCTCTTACTCGCGGATATCCACGCCGGCAGCAACACGCCGCTGCTCGTAAGCAAGGTACTCAAGTGGCGTTCCGAGAACAGCGCAATCGGTGAATCATTCGATCCTTGTTTTGATTAGTGTATCGCATTTGCTTATTCATTTATCCGTAGCTCATTCGCTATGGACTGCCCTTGATCAGTGCAATACATCCCTCGGCCAGACCCTCGCCCGGCTCACGGAACTTTACGAACGAGATGAGCACGCGTACGTTGAGACAGTGCGATGGATTTCGGGGTTACAGCCTGTGCAGGTGCGACACCCTTCCCTACCTTATTCGCCCCAAGAGCGGTCGATACCTGGCCTTCGACTTCCATTCCAACTATTTACGGCTTCTTATCTGTGAGAAGCGCCATTACTCACAAGCACGTGCTGCAGTGGCTTGCCAATCCTAATATGCAGCAAGCACAATCGACATGTCTCGAGGCATTTTATGAAGCACACTTGCTCACTGAGGTAGGATCACGTATATTCCGTGCTCTTACCTGTTCACCCAATTGTGTGCTTTTGCGTACAGCAAATTCGCGGCAAAATGCGCGAGATGGGCAAGCTTTCTGATGTCGATATCGAGCCCGAACAACAGACCAAGCTGCTCGATACGAGTGTGTCGATGGCGGGCGTCATCGGTGGTGGTGTACCTGGCGGTACGTACCTTTGCTCTCCTTTTTTGGTCTTTGATTCAGCCTTTCACACGGTCAACAGCGGGCGGATTCGATGCGGTGTGGTTACTCGTCTGTGAGCCGCCTGAGGATACGCCCGGAATCCAGCCGCTGGCGCGCATAGAGCGACTCTGGATGGGCTTTCCCGGCGTTGCCCCCCTGCTTGCGCAGGAAAGCAAGGCGCAGGGTATCGCGCTCGAAAGGCTGGATAACGTACCTGGGCTGGAGGCCGCCGTGGCTTCAGCGGTACGTGACTAGCGAGAAGACGAAGATAAATACAACTGTAGTCCTAAGTCCATGTAAAAGTGATAGCTGTAGATACATGTACTGCTATATAGGGCGCGATGATGAGATGGGGGGAGAGCATATTTAGAAGGCTCTCGGCCGGCTACGTGCATATTTTGACTTCTCCAGCGGGCGTCCATGCATTCCCCAGGGCAAGAACGAGCGAGAGCACCATGACAAGCGCGCCGAAGGCGACGCATATGTATGCAGGGAGAGTTGTGCGGATATCCCGCGCACTAGTGAGTTTAAGGAAGCAGGCAGCGGGGAAAATATATGCGAGCGCGGTGGCGGAGATTCCACCGACGATCTCGAGTGTAACTCCGAGGTCACAGGTGATGAGCGATACTGACATCAGCTGGCGTCAATCACAGATGGTGTGTGGGGTTAGGTAATTGTGGACGCACTGAACATGGCGGAGAGAAGGATGACGCTAGTGAAGAAGATGTGTCGTTGCATGCTGAAAGCTTCATGCGAAAAGAAATATTGCTCAATTACCTGTACGACCGGCCGTTCATCAGTTTTTGAGTGCTCTGTAGATAGAGTAAAACAAAGTAAGCACCTCGCGACATACGAAGAGCTCTAGTGGGAGTGTAGTAAACATGTTTAACCCGAATGCGAACCGTGCAATGTTGATTAAGGTATCGTTCTAGAGGTCGAGCCGGATCAGCCACTCAAGTCAGAAAGTTGCAGATAGAGGGGGCCCACAGGAGAGAAGTTGTTGAGTATGTTACCCTGTGTTCTGTCGGTGAATACAACGTATCCCGAGATCGCCATTGTAGCGCACGCGATCAACGACACCACAGTCGACACATGCGTGACGGTTGCGAACCGATCTAGCGTTGGCGTCTTGAGGCTTCCATAGATCAGCAACGAATTATGGTGACAAACGAACGCGAAACTAATGACGCCGATAGATTGGAAAATACCCGGCTCGAAAACCGAGAAGCGCTTGGAGGGGTCACCTTTCAGGAGCGGCTCTACGAGTGGACCTTCGAATATGACTGAGAATACAATTATAAGCATGCCGCAAAGTGCGAGGCTGGATGCGACGGAGAGTTTGTGGATATCCCGGTACAAAGACAGTGGATAGGAAACGCCGACCGTGCAAAGCACGATGACAAATCGTCGATCGGTGAAGAGCGAGAGGACGGGGACGGAGGACAGGTCGGGAAATAAGGAGCGGATGACATGCGGAATCGTATCTCCTGCGGCGCAATGAGGGACGGACTCGGTCTTAAAATACAATATACGCGCACCAATAATAATACCAAAGGCACACATCCCTATCGTGAATGAGAAAAATCCGTGCAGAGACGTAAACATACGTACCGCCAAATGCAAAGGAGAACTGGAAAAAGGATATAGCAGCGCGCCCGCTAGAACCAAAGCAGCGATTCATGATTCCAATGTAGGAATTCGTGCCGCTGAGCTTAGCGTTCGTGACGATGAGACGGATAGTCCAGTCTGTGACGTAGCAAAGGACTACCAGGAGAAACAACCCGGTGAAGAACCCGGCGCGACTCATGGCGTAGGGTAGACCTGACAAGCAAGCAAGATGCTCAGCGCGTTGGAACAACGAAACACGACTGGACTGGGCATACCAATAATCCCTTGAAAGGAGGGATGATCGTAAACCAAAGCAGATGAGAAAGGGAAGCTACTGTACATACCAGCTCCAAGGATAGAGTTGGCCATATTGGCTATTGAATTCAGCATCCCGCCTCCAGCACTCTGTTTTGCGACAAGTTCGTCCAGATCGAGTTCCGAATACGCGGGGACACCATCTTCACTCAAGGGAATGTCCAAGCTCCTCCTCACAGCAGAAGCGTCGAGGAGACCAACGAGTAGGGGCATAGACTGCTCTCGTCGTGAATCGCTGCGTGCGGTACCATATTCTAAATTTGTCTGTGCGATGGTCTCACCATCGAGGTCATCAGAGTCGAGTTCATATTCTAGTCAATCTTCAGCGGTGAAGCCAGAACAGATACTCGTGACATACCTGCCTCCCGGCTCTCCAACGTGGACCGTAGGCGTGGTGCTATGACCTGAACTTCCTCCTGGAAGCGTACGGAATGATCTTCCTTGCGCCTCGGATGGGTTTCTTCCAGGGCTGATGTTTCTTGTTCATCGTCGTCGTCAACGGCAAATATGACATTGTCAGTCGTCGTCGAGGGGTCCTCATGTGAATTATCGAGAAGGGGTTGATTGTCCCCATCGATGTGACCATTTTGGCGGCCTCTGCGGCCAAGCATGAGTCGTTGCGCTAGTTATGGAGTGGAAAGGAGTGACGACGACAGACGCCAGGTGGGATAAACCTTATGTCTGCGTGGCGAGTGATGGGAACGCAGCCACAACAGCAATTAAGTCAGGAACCGTTCCTCCACTCCTTCATTCCGTCAACGACCGCTAGTCTGACCGTCTTCATTAGCCTGGTCTAACCACGGCGGATTCCCGGAATTATCTTGACTCTTTATTTATATACAGGGCGTAGTTGAGGCCCACATTCAGGTTGTCGTCGCCACAACTCGATAAGACCGGCCATGCGCTGGCTTGCATTCGTTTCACCAGTTCTCTTTGCAGCACAAGCTCTCACTCAAACCACTCCCGCGGCGTCTGTTGCGTCCCAGTATCAACTGTCTGCCACTATGACAATTCCTTTCCCCAATAAAGCTCTCAACAATTCCGGTACCCAATCGTTCATCACTTCCAATTGGAATCTCTCTAAAGGCCGCATCCAAAACGGTGCATCCAACCTCGTCTTTGTTGCTGATCCATTCCCAGATGCCCCAGTCCCCGGCAGCAACTCCACGTCTGGTCCCGTGCTGAGGGTGCAGTATCCTGCAGGCAGCTTCCAGGACAACAATGCCGGTGGAGCGCAGATGTACGCAATGTGGAACTCGAGCGCGAGCGGAGAACCGTTCCAGAGCATGCTAATCTCGTATGAAATCGCGTTTGACGCGGGATTTGACTGGGTCAAGGGCGGAAAGCTGCCTGGCATTCGCGGCGGGCCCGACCCGGATAACTGCTCTGGTGGCAAACAGGCGAATGGGACGAACTGCTTCAGTTCGCGCCTCATGTGGAGAACAGATGGCGCTGGGGAAGGTGAGTTGGTCTTCTGTTTTGTATAGACCATCAGTCCTCACCTTGGGCATGTTAAGTATATGCCTATGTTCTACGGTCGAACGATATCTGTAGCCAATCGGGCGTACAGTGCAACGATGAATTTGGTATTAGTCTGAGCCGCGGTTCCTTCGCCTTCTCCAGCGGACAGTACGTGAACTGTGTTCTCTCCCCCTCTTGTGGTTCTGTTAACCTCGGTTGAAGGTGGAACCGCGTCACCTTATTGGTCAGGTTAAACAATCCGACTGACATCGCTAATGGGCAGGTGACGGTCTAGTAAGCCCACCCTTTCCCATTCCTGCGAATATTTACATCTTCTGGTAGTTTTAATGATGCTCAAGTGTTGCAACACAACGACGTCTACTTCCGCACTAGTGATGTGATCACAACGGGCGGCTTGTATTTTTCGTACGTTTGTCTCCGACTGAGCTTACCCAAGTGCTGACCCGCATTCTCTTAGCACCTTCTTTGGTGGGGATGATCCAACCTGGGCTCCGCCGAACCTGACCCATACGTATTTCCGCAACTTTCAACTATTTGCGGGCACTTCACCCTCCAATACCCAAGGCTCGCAAGCTAAGAAGTCCGCACAGGACCGCACACAGATGTCCCTGGTAGGGGACCTAGCAGTCGCCGTGTGTTCTGTACTTTTTGGATTATTTCTTTAACGGGTTATGAAGCCCATCCTTTAACGTTCTGGCTAGCTTTCATTGAGATCACTGTCAACATCTAACTGTGTTACGGTCGCCGTAGACTTTATAAACGGACTCGGAGAGTGTACAGGGATAACATACTCTGCCCGGTACTTGACATGTCCGGGCTTCCACGGACACCCACGTTGTGATACATACTTCAGACAGTTATTCGTTCGTTCTTCTGTACTTCACAAGTCATAGAAATTTCAAAAAAGCCAAAAACCTGAAAATGCAAATGGAAATATAGTGCTGTATTTTTTCGACCATTGAGGAATTCGGAGAACAGCCAGCTTTTGGGCAATTGACACAAAGCTCTTTGGCATTAATATTTTGTTTTATTTTTGGTGTTTCCCGATTGCACAACCAGAAAAAGCTTAATTGTAGGATTACTGAGGCAGCGGAGTCGTGCCTAGTGAGAAAAAAAAAACACTCCAGGAGGACGCAGGTGAGGCCATAAGGGATCAACGATATCGATCAACCATACCGTGGTCGCTGACCGAGTCTTGGTCCGAACCTACTACCGGGCTCGAGTCAATGACGAACACAACATGAACAAGGGGGTAAAGTAAGATGGGATAGGTTCAATGCACGTAACGTGACAAGTTTCAAATTGGGGGGGGGGGTTTGAAAAACACAGCGCAACCCGAGCTGGATGATTTTTGCCTCCGCTTATCGTGATAAAATCGTCGAGGTCTAGCCTTAGCCACCTCGAGGCGGCGTCCAAGATACAGTTCAGCATAATTCTAGAGGTTTAACGGCGACAGGGGCCGTGTGGGGCTGCTGGAAGTCAGAGGCCACTCACTCAGCTGACTCGAAGGGGTGACCACGGGACAGATGGATGACGCGTGGTGGAGATAACGAAGGCCCTCTGGACTGCATTTAATCCGGGTCGGTCGCTCAAATAGAGAGCACATGCCGCGTTGGGGTCAAAGGTCAGCAGGGGAGGGGGGCAGTCTGAGCGTTCAAGATAGGGTGGATTCGGATGGCTGACTGGATGGCGGAGTGACTGGATGGCCTCGAAGTGAACCTCGCTACAAGTCACATATCCATGACTCTGTGTGAAATACAGCTAGACGCTTTTTTTGTGATATTGGTTAGTGTTACCACCCCCAGTCACAGATGATACGCTCAACAAAACAAAAACCAAAAGGGCATGCAACGAGGGATGAGAGAGGGTCATTGGCAAACTAAGGTAGCGCGGGCAGCTGCGGAGCCCCCCAACCCCCAACAGGGTTGACACACTCACCCCTGAGATGTGACGGCCTCAAATGAATGTGAGAGGTCGAACGAAAAGGGTTGGATCGAACGAAGATATCAAGTTACAGCACACGATTGCATTTAGGGGCCGCAAAATGGAGACGGATGGCTTTCCAATGAGAAACTCGTCGCGGGGAGGGGGGACATGTAGTATGCCCGTAACGATGTTCCGAGTTAATGTACCGGTTGAAGACAGTGAGGGACCCATAAACAATGTTTGTAGCACGGCCGATCGTTGTCCGTCCGTCCGTCCGACGACTGGCCGAACCGACGGACGAGTGAGTGAGCCGTGTGCAGCGGTTGCGGCCCGCCCAAATGTAATTTTGTCATGACTCGGACACGCAACAAATCCTACACCGACATTCATCTGAATCATCTTCAACACTCTCTCAATGGCATTCTCAGGTGCCTTGGTGACTCTTTCCTTCTCAATCCAATCCCCCAAGCACGAAATCTAACTTTTTTGCCCGCCCAGACTCTCACGGATCTGAACGATTACATTACACCCTCTCAAGCCTGTATCAAGCCCATCGAACAGTCTAACGTCCCCCCAAAGGCTCGTGGTCCTGGAGATGCAACCGTACGTGTGGCCATTCTCCACTACTTCTGAAACTGATGTGTTTGTGCCGACAAATGCAGACAGAGATTCAGATCGACGCAAGCGGTACCTATTACGAAGTGGGCCACGGTACAGAGTCAAGCGGGGGCAGGGGCAAAACACAGAAGCTCCAAACTGCCGAGATAAGTCTGAACGATTGTCTAGCGTGCAGGTGTGGCGTACCCCTTTCGCCGATACTCCTTCTTTATTCCCGACTCACCGAAAATCATCCGTGTGGTTGACTAGTGGATGCATCACCTCGGCAGAGTCAGTCCTCATCACCCTCCAATCGCACGCCGAAGTCCTCTCCGTCCTCGCCGCGAACCCGAGTCCGGGGTCGCCAGGGCATCGAACCCCCGTGCTCTCCATTGCCCCACAATCGCTCGCCTCGCTTGCCGTCGCACTCAGCCCTAGGGTTGCCGCTACCTCCGGCGTGCCAATCCCACTTGCGCGCATGCTCAGACGCGTGCGCGCGTTTGCGACGCGCACTCTTGGTTTTACCCATGTCTACGATACGACTTTTGCACGGGAGATCGCGCTGCGCGAACACGCACGTGAGTTTTTCGAAAGGAAGGGGCGGGTGGCTAGTAGCAGTAATAGCGTAGGCGTGTTGCCAATGCTCTCGAGTGCGTGTCCCGGATGGGTGTGTTATGCCGAGAAGACGCACAGCGAAATGCTGCCGTTCATCGCCGCGACGAAAAGTCCGCAGCAGGTGATGGGTACGCTCGTTAAAGAGTGGCTGGCTCCGCACTATTGGGACAAGGCGTACGCAAACATTTTTCTCGGGAACGCGACCTTCTCCTGCTCTTTGCTGACCGAATGCGTGGACCGCATAGCCCCAACGAAGTATACCACGTCACAGTGATGCCGTGTTACGACAAGAAGCTCGAGGCGTCGCGCTCGGACTTTTATAACGACCAATACGCGACGCGCGATGTCGACTGCGTGCTCACGACAGGCGAGCTCTTACTGCTCGCCCAAGAGCACGACGTCGATCTCTCCCTCCCCATCCCAGACGAGGATATCCCACCACACCCATCGTCAGCCTTTGACTCTGCCACCAGTCCTGTCTTGCCTGATCTCCTCATTCACCCTGGTTCCTCCTCTGGCTCGTACCTCCACTCATTAATGCAGGCCGTAGCCCGGGCCTATCCCCACCCACTCACGCTCGAATCGAAGACCCTCCGCAACGCCGATCACGTCGAGCACACGCTACGAGACTCGTCATCGGGCGCTACCGTCTTTCACGGCGCGACATGCTATGGCTTCCGGAACTTGCAGAACGTCGTCCGGCGTGTCGGGCGCGCGGCAGGTGTGCAAGTTGGGCGAGGCGCAGCGGGACGGCTGGCTGGCGGTCTACGGAGTAGCGCGATCAACAAGGCATCGGTGGCGGGTGGAAGTGCGAGTGGGGCATACGACTATGTTGAAGTGATGGCCTGTCCAGGTGGATGCGTTGGGGGCGGTGGGCAGCTACGGGGCCCAGAGAAGAAGAAAGCAATGAGGAAGGAGATGACGACAGAGACTGCAGGGGACGCTGAGGGGTTCATACGTGATTGGGCGGTGGAGGGGGTGTTTCCTGGGGGCCTTCCTCCTCTACCACACGACGACGGCAAGATAGGCGCGAATCCAGAAGCGGCAGGAGAAGCGCCCTGGAGCACACGCGCTTGGACACGTGAGGCCGAACGCGCCTATTGGGGTGGTCCAGCGCCCGAACCGGTCCTACTTCCTACCCCTCCGGCGTCTCCCAAGCCCGGGGCTGGCACGTGCGCTGGAGCTGGAGCTGGAGCCGAACGAGGTTACCACCAGGATCAAGACCGGGAGGAAACTGGTTATCTATCATCGTTTGATGAGGATGATCTCGAGACGCTCATCGTTCGCGTGTTCAAAGAACTCGCAATCGGTGCGCCACCAAGGCGGGACGAGGCAGGGTCGGGGGCAGGGCTAGAGACATCAGTGGTGGGGGGAACGATGACGATGATGGATGATGACAATAGTGATATGACCGGGCGCGCAACCCATTTTCGGACACAATACCGTGCTGTGGAGAGCGAGGTTGTCGGACTTGGTGTCAAGTGGTAGTTGAAAATAAAAAAGTTATTGTTCGCCCGATTCGGTTGACTTTTGAGAGTGATGATCGGGGGGAATGGAATGACGAAATGTTTAGCACGGTGAATTTTTTGATCAGTTGTATCGATGGTGGCCAAGGCGATAAGATCCGAGACAGCGTCGTATGGTTTCATCTTCTCGTGAGTGGAGCGAGCAGAACCGACAAGCATGCTGCACCATGTCAATCAAACATGTGGGTTCGTCGAGCTAAGCGACATTAAGGGAAAAAAAAAAAGACAGAGGCTCGTGTATTTGTGACCAACTAAGAGAGGATCTAAGTACGAAGAAGCGGTGCTAATACACTGGATATTTGGATTGATTGATGTAAGTGAAATACAACTAATGGATGGCCTAAACACGTGCATAGTTGCAGGCGGATGGGCGGTTGCGTGGGCGTGTGTTGAAATAGTAATGGGGGTCATGAAGAATCAAAACGAAAGGAGAGCGCCAAAGTTACGATTACATGACGAGGGGTGTGCTAGCGCCTGCCAGTGCGCTGCTGCTTTCCAGGTCCACGGTACCAATAATCGCAATCTGAACAATATTCAGGCGTGCTCGCCGTAACGGTCTCTTTCGCATCTGGGCCGAAGAACTGCGGGGAAAGGTGGAGAGAATTGCATCAGCGCGGGGAAACTGAATGGGTCAAGGGGGAACCGCAAATGCATACCTTATCGCAATAGCACGGGTGGCAAAGTTTTGGGTGGTCGATGGACCATACACAATAGCGATTGCCGCAATCGATCTTTCGTAACTTCTTGGTCTGTAAACGATTTAGTGAGCGTTTGAGGCACGGGCGGACCGGAGAAGAGAAGAGAACGCAAACGTGCAACCTGTTTGGGGAAAAAGGAACGGAGCTTACGATTACATAGTGCTGTGACGTGGGTGTTAGGAACAGAATTTAAACGCAAGTGTTTCGGAACGGTTACTCACACCACAGCCGTGCTTTGTGCCTTCACTAAAAGATCCGGAAGATGTAATGTGAGGAACGGAAGAGGGATGGGGGAGGGGGGAAGGTAACGTACGTTTCGAGGTTACACATGAGTAAAAAAAGAGATGGGGGGGGGGGGACGGGTGAATGAATAGGGTAGAAGTGGAATGGATTATTGGAGAGTTGTAGTGAAGGGAGAGAACTGGGGAAGGGGGGATGGAATTAGTAGAGAATGATAGAGAGGGAGGGGGGGATTATAAAGGGAATATATAAGGAATAGAGAGAGGAGAGGAGTTGGGCGAGCGTCAGTGGTCGTGTGTTGGTGGAACGGGTAACGGGAACGGGAACGGGTATGGGAACGGCCTCGGAATGGCCGGGTCAAGCCAGGTCAGGCCAGAGTTTGTCGGGAGCGGAGCGTTCGACTCGACTCGACCCAGAACCAGACCGTGCGAGGAAACTGACAGTTTGTGTTGGGCTGTCACAGTTCTCTTGTCACACTTTGGGAACCCATGTCATCCTCTACTACATTCATCCCAACGACACGCTCACGTACTCTCCTCTTCATTTCCTATCGTGATTCTAGCGCACGCGCACCACCCACCTCTCGTAGTAGTGGTCGCCAGTACCAAGACGCTTATCATACCAACGATGAAAATGAGGGTCTCATCGACCACCAGGGTACACCCCACATTTCTCTAGACGTGGAACTACCCCCGAAATGGTTCGTAAGATCTGAGTGCCATATTTCCCGAATATTTCCCATTCGATGGCCCCAAAAAACAGGGTCGACTACGTAGAACAGGTAGAGGAAATACTTGCCGCCACCCACGCCAAAGGTGCGCGTTCGTTTCGACCTCTCCAAGTCAGTTGATCGCTGTGTTTTTGCCCCCATGACTAAACCTTGTTCAATTTCTCAGTCGCTGCTTTGGACAAACTTCACGCAAAGCATGTACTTCCGGGATTTGCGGACCGAACTACGGAAGAACGAGAAATTCAAGTGGCTACTAACGAGATCACCAAAGTAACTGAAACATGAATTCCTTATCACTCATCTCCGCCGCTTCTCGCTTATCCCGGTTATCATCTAACAGGATTTCCGTCAATGCCAGGCCCTAATTCAGCGTATCGGCACCACTCATCATCACTTTCCCCAACAGTCGTTCAACATCACGCGCTCGCAGCTAAGAACACTCAACGTGGTCTCGCCGCTAAAGTCCAAGAGTTAACGCCACCTTCCGAAAAAGGCAGCGAGTGTATATGGAAAGTGAGTTACCTGTCCCTCTACCCATTAACCCCATATGTCGATATACCCCGTACCCGTCTGACTTGTCCTCGCGTAGAACTCCAAGGCCATGCGATCAAGAATCAAGATCTTCTCCTCCCCTCCGGGGTCAGTCCAGATTCGTTAGACCAAGACGTCGAAGCAACGGTATTGCCTCGCTTTCCCCTTTTTTTTTCGATCTATTCACTTGACCGTACCCAGTCCCCTCGTCAACTCGTTGACCAACAACAACTCCAACCTGACCTCACTGCACGTGATCGAGAGCTCACCGAAATTGCAAAATCTATTGCCACCCTAGCGGAGCTCTTCAAGGATTTGTCCTCCCTCGTCATAGATCAGGGCACCCTTTTGGACAGCGTTGAATACAATATCGAACAAACGGCTGTTCACATGGACGAGTCTGTCAAGGAGCTTGACATGGCTACCCGGTTGGTTCATTCACGTGTCCCGATGTGCGATTAAAGTCTGATCTTTTCTTGCCAATTCCAATGTCTTCCCTTTATCTTTTCTATCGTTCACCCCCCTGACAGGTACCAGAAGAACACAGGCAGGCGGAAGTGCATCTTCCTTCTCTTGCTAATCATCTTTGGCCTCATCCTCGTTCTCATCTTCAAGCCCCGGCGCCATAGTTCGGCCCCCGCCCCAACGCCTATATCCACACAAGCCCTAAAAAGCCACCGTTTTCTGCACTCGTGATGTATGACGATGATACCCCGTGTGAGTGATGGGCGATAGCGGCAGTCACGTCAGGCAGCATTGTCCACTTTTTGCCTCGTCCCAACATAACTTACACTCGAATACGTATATCTCACATTATTTTTACGTGTAATTACCGTCTCCCATGGGGCAGGATGGACCCCCTCGTGTGATGTCGTATAGAATCCAGAAACATGCTCGCCAGAAGATTGCTGGTCTATTCAAACGCCTCGCGGGGCGTCTCTTTCCTTCCCTTTTCCAGAGTGGGCTGGTCTTGGTGGAACTTCGAAGATGGTGCGATTACAATCCTTTCTAGAACGGCGGACACATGTGTTGTCCTCTGGGTTGAGTGTAGGTAGGCGAGGAACCACGCGAACAAGGAAGAAGCATCACGTGCGAACAGTCCCAGTGGGGCAACAGGCAGGCAGGTCCATGTAAACTGTACTGTATTGTATCATGTGGGGGCGTGTCGAGGCAAGAAGTTGCTGAGCTCCAAAAAAAAAATTCAGATTTTCATCATCAAATTGTTCCTATCACAGGCAGGCAAACAGGCAGGCAGGTAGACGTGCCAAGTTGCCACCGGTGGTGTGAGTAGACTACTACGACCATTGGGAACATGTAGGAAAGGCGCAATCACCAAAAGAGGGTTTTCATCCAAATCATCCAACACCCCCCCTCTCTCTCTTCCACCTGCTCCCCGGCCGGCGGTGGGATCCTAAATTTGGCGTGATCAGCAGATCAAAAGGTGTGGAGAGGCGTTCTCTGCATCCGTTTCTCTACAATCATATCCCATTGGCCCACTGGCCCACACTCCGACAATACACTCGGATGCATCTGAATGACTGAATCGTACGTTATTACGGGTCATGTGTGCTGGCCCAAGCCCTCGGGGACATCATTTTTTTTTTGCAATTGATTGTAATCCTGCCGCCTACCCAGGAACTCTAGTTGCCACTTGTATCCGAACTTGCCGAATAGCTACATACAGGGTTTCTTCTGGACCACACACACATACACCAGCTTCTCCCGCAGGAAGACAAAGTGCCATGTAACCCCTTCTGAGTGACCCCTACACACACCGATCGCTCACGGGTTGGTGCAACCGGTACCCTCTTTTATTGCTCACCATCTGGCTTGAGCGAGCTCCTTCCGGCGCGCAGAATCTCATCCGTGGACAAGAGATTGACGGCGATCACAGAGCTACAGAAACCGCGAACGTTTAAGGGTAGAGGGTTTGTCAGCTAGCCGAAATGAAAGTGAAGAAATGAGAGGGGAAAAAGTGCACGCACCTCGAGTGCAGCATTTGACGCTTGACACGGTAGTTATCCCAGACGCCCTCGACTGTCGGATCGAACGGCTCGCCGGACTGGAGGTTGACCCCCACGACGTTCCCTTCCGCATGCTCGTCTTGCAACGCGACGAGCGTGTCCTGCACATCGAATCCACCGTTCGCAGCAAGGTCTTGGGGATCACAAGTAGCGCGTCTGCATACGCTTGAACCCCCATTTTGACTCGGCCTTTAGCCGCCTTCTTGGCATTATCCACTAAATGAGCGGCGCACGCGACTTCGAATGCTCCCGCGCCAGGCACGAGAGCACCGTCTTCGAGCCCATTCTTGACGGCCCGTAGACCGTCACGCAACGCATCCTGAATCTGCTGTGTTGTGTGGGCGTTTGGGCCCTTGATGAGTAACGTCACGCTCTTCGGGTCTTTCACTTCGTCCACGAAAGTAAACTTCTCTTCACCGAGCGTGTGTTCATACACAAGCCCGGCCCATCCGAGAACGTCCGGTGTTAGCTCTTCGACCGAGTTTTGTGCTATACCTCCACAAATTAACTGCAACCTGGACAGGATCACGTGGGCACATGCAGCGCGGAGACGTCAATAAGTCGGTGACTGAAACTCCGGAGGTAAGTACCACCGTTCCATGTTGCGCCGCTTCGCGCGGCGTAGGGCAAGAATCCCGTTTTTTGCGAGGATGTCGAGGGACAGGGGGTCGATTCCCTTCTGGTTAATTACAACAAAGTTCTTCCGTTTCTCTTTGGAATCCACCGCCTGATCGCACACCCGATTCTTGAGCTCGACGACCTTCTTCACCTTCTCGTCGGTGAACTTGCGTTCCGACTCGACGAGTTTCTCCCGTTGCTCCGCTGAAGAATAGAAGAAACCCGAGTTCACCTCACTGTCATGTTCACTTCGTCAGCGTTACAAAGATCGCAAGGTAGCACTCACGTCTTCTCATACTCAAGGCTAACATTAAGCGTCAAGATGTACGCGTTCTCGACGCGTTTGGGCATGTCCGGATGTCGGGCACCGTGGTCGAGAACAAGCCCGCGAATCAGCTGTGTCTCCGAGGCAGTACGGTGTTGCATTTTCATAATTTCGACCATGTGAAGATCGATCGGCTCCCGCCACTGGTCCTTGGCATCTGCGAAAGCGCCGGTGAACCCTTTCTACCCTGAAAGTCACCGGCTAAGTTCCATACCTTTCGGTGGGGGCGGAGGCCTAATAGATATCACGGCATCGACAACAGGCTCGGAAAGTTGTTGCGCCAAAGCAGCACTGAGTTTGGTGGCAAGAGACGTCTTCGCCAGGCTGACGAGGGTAGGGCGGTCTAGACCGGAAGGTTGCTTAAACGTGTCCAAAAACTGGGGTACAATCACGTCGGCGTCGATCGGTAGAATTGATCTACGTGAAACTGACCGAAAGTGCCTCCTTTTTGGCAATGTCAAACCCTGCCGCGATGACCGATGGGTGTACGCCTTCAGAGATGTACCGATCTGCCTGCTTTAGCAATTCCCCAACGAGTAAGACCACAGATGTGGTTCCATCTCCGACTTGGTCGTCTTGTGCGACCGCTGTTCGTGCGATCATAGCGGCAGTGGGGTTTTGTATTTGCATCTCTGAGAGCAAAACTTTGCCGTCCTTTGTCATTTTGATTTGTCCAGCACCGTCCACAAGCATCTTTAATGTACCCCTTGGACCTTATGCGGCGTCAGTTTTTAAAAATGGGGTTCAAGATATTCATTCACGCACCCAAGTTTCCCCTCACAACGTTCGCCAAGCCCATTGCACCGGTGGTATTGACCTTTAAGAGATATATCGCACTCGGATTGCTGTGTATGATAATGTATGGATTATACCTGAAGTGCGGCAGCCCTCCTTACACTCTCTGCTTTTGGGTTGATGAGTTCAATACTTGACATGATGTTGTGCGACGAAGGGAGGGAGCACACTCAACGCCGCAAAGACGCGTCCTATGATAAGTTACATAATCGTGTCCTAACTCAGCACAGCGATGATAATCCTTGTCCTTTCTTCCTGCTGGTAGCATCTCCTGCACGCCTTCCTTTGGGAATATGGGAATCGACTACCGTATCTTCGCTCGAAGTAGTACTTCCCTCGTCTTGTTCTCCATCATCATTCACAACGAACCGTGTTTTCGCTTTGACGCTGGGTGTATTCTTGATAACTCGCTGTGCAGTCTTCGATTTGGAGAAAAGGATATCCTCCTGACTTGAGATGTCCGTAAGCCGTCTGAACGGGGTGGGAATAGACGTCAACTTTGTCGGTGTCTTTGTTGATAGCAAAATGGTGGCTTTCTCGGATTCATTTACTGATCTGGATGCTGATAGCGAGGGCCGAGCTCTGGGGGTTTGGCTACTCCCGGGAAAAAGAGGGGTTGTTCCCTACCCTTTCCCCCCTGCGAGGCAACCATAGTTCTTCGTCGACTGGGCACAGACGTTTCTGCTTCCACGTCCGACGTGGACGAGTCGTCCTCACCCGACGACTGCATCCCCACAGGTCCCTGGCTATTTGTCTGGTGCTCTTCAATGACGGACGAAGCATCTAATTGCGTTGGTTTAGAGAATGCTAGATTTGTCCGCTCCACCTGAGAAGAAGCAGGTCGTAGCGAGCCAACGTCTTGATTCACCGAGGGAGAGACATCATCACCAGTGCTACGAGACTGCCATGCAGTTGAACGTCTGGACTTTTGCTCGAATTTACTGTCCTCGCTTTGTCCTCGGGTTGCCAGTCTGCCAGATCGACGATATGGCTGCTGCGAAACGAGCAGAGGTTTTAATGTAGATCTAGGGGTATGTCCACGAGATTTGCGTGGGGTAGGTTCCAGTCGAGTGACAGCAACTTGAGTGGGCTCAGCCTCGATGGGATCGCTCTCCTTGTCTCTATCTAGCGGCTCGTCTGCGGGCTCTACATCATCAATCTCGTCTTGCGACGAATTCTTCTCTCCTTTGTTCGCAATGTCCTGGGCAATGACGGGGGAAGACGCTGGTACGAGGATCGTGCCTTTCGAATGCTGTGTAGAAGCTAATATAGGGGTGGCAGTGGGTCCTGTATTGATCACAGTGGCATCAGATTCTGGAGATGCTAGTTTGGGGCTCTTGATACAAGGTTGGATTACCATCGCCCCGAACCTGTCAGGGCCGGTTGGTGATGAGCTCAAATGCAGTTGGTCCCGAGCTTTTTGTGGCTGCTCTGACTCTGCATCAATCCCTGCTTGTTCAAATACTTCGTTGCCGAGAGAGGCATGACCCATAGCTTCGTTGAAAGTGGGAGGCTTTACCAAGTGTTTGTTAACCTCCGCGCGAGACCTCTCGAAGTGAAGTAAACTCACTGGTGAGTGAGGAGGTACCACATGCGACGTATCCATGTAGACGGATAGTGAGGCAATGTCCTCATCGTCCGAGGTGGCCTCTGGCCCATCGGAGTCAGGGGAACCACCGAGAGCACTTTCATCTGTTTGCGCGATGGCTGCCGTGATGTGTCCTCCTCGTCGAGAATGAGATCCTCAGAGCTTGTCTCGTCTCCCGGCTCGCTGCTTGATGGAATCTCGTCCAAAACGCTTTTGTGTGGGTTTCGTTTCTCGGGACCATGAATCAACGCAGCCAGCTGGTCCTCGAGAAGGTGTGTGGGCACAGACGTGGCAGTAACGAATGCCTCTCGCCTGGTTGATGGGGCAGCTCCTACCCCTCCTTCACCCTCAGTAGAACTTTCGTCGCTGCTGCTGCCTTCGCCATGACCCTGGACATGCACCTCCGAAATCTCAAGTTCTTCTGGGATAGCGGGTATGGCCTCAGAACTCATCCCCTCCTCGGAGCCTGAACGCATTGACTGAGCTTTCGCTGCAAATGTACGAAGAGTAACGGCAATACCTTCTGAGTATCGTGCGAGTCCTTCCATTTGTACACTATGTGTCTCGATTGAGTCGGTTCTTTCGACTTCAGGCTCAAATTCAGGAGACTGTGCAGGACAGCGAGGATAGGGAGCAGGTTTCGGGCTAGCTGCTGTCGCTACTTCGACGGTATCAATGGCGACATTCCATCCGACAGCTTTCCGTACTACTGCAGGCCTGCTTGACTTTGAGGTACTCAAATTAGTCCCGCTCACGATGTTTCCCTCCTCGTTATTGGCCTCCATCAACTCCTCACATGTTGGGGGTACTAGCGAAGTCGCATGATCTGCGCCATCCATACCAGGGCCTGACTTTAACTTATTGCGGCTCTGTTTTTTTTTGGGAAACGGACCGTGGCCTTGGACGGCAAGTCTGCTACTGGTGATAGGAAGATCCGAGGAAGACCCCCAGTCCGCTTGAAGCTTTTTGCTAAGGAACGCGGCAATTGTCTTGTCGATATCATCGCAGTCACCAGTCCTCGAGGCTTCGGGCGTTACTTTCTTCCCCGAGGCCCCTCCGGCAGAGGGTTTCGTAGGATCTGTATCTCGAGAAGCTACTGCTCAGTCGCTGACGCATTGCTAACTTTAGCCTAAGACTGACCGGGTAACTTATCTTCGGTCGGATCCACCAAACCGGTTTTAGACTTCGCGAGGTCGTTTGCTGCTTCGATCCGTGTCAGAATAAGAAGCCATAGCGAGGCTTGTTGATGACGACTCACCAACATTCGCCCGGCCTGGCTTTTGCTTCTTGGGCTTTACTCGTTGGGGCATATCACTAGCTGCAACAGCCATCCCTGCCGGCAATGAAGAATCGGCAATGGCAGGTGTAGCTAGCCTGATGTAAGCTTTGTACGTCCCATAAGATTCGGCAGTTCATCACCAATGATAGTCACTTACCAGTTGAGGCCATCGATTTCTCGTTCCGCAAATGTTTCTTCTGGGTGTCGGATGGCATGTTAACACCCCGGACGTTTGAATTTTCATGTTCGGGAAAAGATTCTCTTCCTGACGGAATACCATTTTTCTTCCTCTTTTTGTGCAAAGTTTCAGTGGGCCGGGTGGATTCATCCCCCGACAGTACGAACTTAGCAGCCTTCCGCTTTTTCCCCCCTGATTGTGCTATCTGAGTTTGTACCGAAGACTTCACCTTCTTGGTATTAGAAGCGGGGTACGACGTGGCTGGGCGCAAAAGCGGTGGAATCATAGTGCCAGAAGCGGACTTATGTGCAACGGCGGAAGGCACTATGCAGGATGATGAAGGTTCGGCATTATCCAGGACTGATTGGTCGGCGAGCGGAGAGGCTGGACGCATTACATGGTTGCTGCTGGATGCGATATTCCGCCGCTTTCGGGGGAGAGAGGTACCCATGACATCCATGTCATGTAGCTGTACCAAGGTGCTTTCATTTGGATGCTTCTCGTGTTCTCTAGGCGCACCCCCCATCTACCCATCGTGATTAGGAGAATGCTGAATGAAGGGGCGTCGCGGCAGACGCACATCGGAGTTTGACGAAGGCTGAGTATTCTCCGAAATTACCACTGCCACAGTTGCATGAAACGAGGCCTTTGTAAGAGCCCTAAAGGCTTCAAAGTCATCATCTGAACGACATTGAGATTTCTGTAAAGCTGACTGTCAGATGGACGCACCGTCCTCCAAGTCAATTCTTCTCCCATCGCGTAATTGAGATAGCTCTATCGGAGCATCAGAACTGAGGCCAAGCTTTTTTCGAACAACTTGTTTCGTCTCCTCGAGAGATTGTTCTTTGCTCGAGACAAAAGCAGTCAGCACAAGCCAAATATTGGTTGCCCGAGGAAGTTCGTACCTTTGAATAGGCGATCAAAGGCCCTTTCCGAGGTTTGGTACGTGATTCTTGGGTACCCAGACATGAGTGGGCGTTGGCAGCCAGCACGGCAATCACCGAAGTCGGCCAACCACTTACCCTCAACACACACGCTTAACCATTTCCTCAATGGCGGGCCCTGCTGGTACGATTCTACCAGATTATTGCATATCTTGTCTTGGAATCGATCATTTTTCAAGGTTCTGGTTTCAATCCCCACTTGCCCGGCTTCAAACACAAATTTCTCGCCAAAGCCCTCGGAGCTACCATGTGGTTTTTCATATTTTACCGTGCCAGGTTCGTCTAACTCTCATTCACTATGCTCTTGAAGTGAACCCTTTTTTCTTAGAGAGGATGGCCCCAAACTTTTGGTACGCTGCTGTTCAGCTGCTAGGCTAATACTTACCCCTCTGTATAGGGTTTAAAACATCCATGGGAGGGACATGGACACGCGCACTCTGAAGACGGGGCCTCCCACCATTGATCCTGATCGTCCCTCTTTCGTTGTATCACACACTTGGCGAAATACAAATATTAGAACTGTTTCATATAATCTTGTGATGCCTGCCTTTGAAGAGTCCTTACACCAGGTCCCGCGGATACTTGGTATGATCTGGCCTAGTTGGACCGCGGACAGATGATAATACAACCACGACTGGAACGTAATCAAATAATTACTGACGATAATGTATGCCGTATGAAAATGATACAGGAATGCACAATATTGCAAAAAGCCCTCGTTATCAACAGACACCACCTCAAAATTCGAGCGAGGACATAGATCTCCTGCGCCTTTACTACATCTATCAAGTTTATAAGACCGGATACAGTATATATTATCCAATGACGATTCTAATGACTACGATTCTGACGAGATACACACTTTTCAGCATATAAAACCCCATCGACATCCATTGTTCTTGAGTTCTATGATGCCAGGAAGTTGGATGTCATTTTCTGAATGAAAAAGTGAGTGCTCAGTGAGCCTCAGTCAGGCACTAGGCATATGGAGTCACTCATATACTCACTAAAGTATTCTGCTCTGTTCATCTGTATTGCTTGGAGTACTCATTCAAGCAATGAAGATGTACAGAGCAGGATACTCTTGAGTACTGGACAGTGCATTTAAATTTCTCTTACACCATTATCTTTGCTTGCCTGCTGACTCCCTACCTTTTTCCCAAATGCCAGCCACTTTAATTCTTTCCGAATTCGATTTTCCTCATTTTTGTACTGAGAACCACTCATTCACAACTTACAAACCAGGTAACCAATAGCATCTTTGCCTCGCCCTTGACATTTCACGGAAATGCGCCCATTTCCAGACAGTCGCACAAGTTCTTCGCTTCACGTTCCTCGCCAACTCCACGCTTGCGGCTCCTGCGCCGGCACTGAAAGAGACATTTAAATCGAGGAAGTTTTAGCTTGGTGACGGATATCAAGAATCTGGCCAAGGATGCCGCTATACAAGGTGCCCTCGTCGGAGTTTGGTCCTTTGCGCTACCCTCGTTTCAAGGCTTCGTCAATGGCAATTACAGGTACATACGCTCTCCTCCTCCCGACTCCATTACATCCTCTTTCCCCCCGCTTCCACGAACCGAATCATGATAAGGATTTGACGTACAATCGCTTTCTCAGTCGTCGGGCCTATGACCCGGACTTCACGCGCGCACCGCCGTGCCCCCGCTGACCAGTCTCACCGATGAGCACCTCGCGTTGCTGAATGCTCTTTCACGCCGGGTGATCCACTAGGCCGATAGAAGGCCCTTTCTGAGGTGAACACCAAATGACCATTGGTTGACTACAATGGCTTCATTGTTTTGGTTTGATAATGCGTCCGCTGGCGGATTGCAACCTTTTCTGGGGCTTGTATCACTAACAGAGTTCACGTTTTATGACCGAGACATCTGCGTTTGCAGCGGAGTAGTGCGCGGAGTGGTCCACTAGGGGCTTTTGTTATGTATGCACACCTGAATTTCAGGCAGCCTGGGTACCACGGGCTTACTTTTTCGCATGTCGGCGACCACGTATAAATATGGGCAAGTCAATGAGCGATTCTGCGCGTTGCACATTCATCCCGGAATAATCTGCGATCTTCACACAGGTGGGTATAATCCTTGGCGTTTCACGCTCATAAAAGCCTCATATTGACCGCTCACCGAGACAACAAATTTTTGAAGGACTTCTGAAACCTTTCCTCTCCACATCAAGCTCAAATTACATTAATCACAGAACACGAGCCCCTACAACTAATCATCATCTATCTTGTCCGAGTCTGTGGACTACAGACATTGGGTGTGTGTGTAATGTAGGTGGTACAAAAGATCTGGGGGCTCAAAAGTTGCGGGGATGGAGAGTCAAGTCAATTTGTCTCAGTGAGTACTCATGCCCCACGATGAGACATATCGGTTTATAAACCTTAATCCGTTACTCATTCAATTCAAGTCTCTTATCACCATGACCTTGACGCTCTCGGGTACCCTATAGCTTCTTCATCTTCGCCCTTGTCTTGCTAGCTGGCTAGTAATCCATCGCCGGCTTCCCCTATACTAGGCCCTTTCATTCCTTCGTTTGACCACTCTATGTCAAACCTTTTGATGATGCGCCCATCGCAGACAGTCGCACAATGTGGACCAACAATGTCAAGCGGTTCGATCTTCAAGTGGAAAATCCCCTGATCTCCCTTACATACCCTTCCCACTCTGCCCTAACGAACCGAATGAGTACAGTATACCCTTTTGTCTTGGATCACCCATTGAAAGCAAGACGAATCTCCTGCTTGTGAGTTCGAGGTTCAACAAGTGGCGACTCGTGAGAGGGGAAGAGTGGAGAGGGGGAAGAATGGAGCGGCGGCGAGAGGAAGTAAACGCGTCGAGAGCCCATAAACAGGATCGAAACGAGTAGTGTAGGCGTAAGAGGAGAATAAGAGGAGACTTGGAGAGACTTGAGGCAGACAAAGATTTTGAGAAGAAGGGGAAAGTGGCTAGACTTTCAAGTACATCAGAAACTGGTGATCTAAAAGTGGGAAGTACGTCGAGCACGGGCATCGCGGGCCAAGTAAAACTTGAACGCAAGCTGAACGGGGCCGTGGAACAATATATGGCACGTTTGTCGCGGCGACAAACGTTGGTTAAGCCATCGCGAGTATTGTCCGTTATCGTTAACGTTGAACGGACGATCATGAACCTTTAAAACCCATCAAAACCCCAAATTTCAAGCACCTCTCAGCATCTTAACGTTCCCGGGTACTGGATAGTAAGCTTATTTTCCCTTCATCTTCGTCTTGCTAGCTGGCTAAACCCCTACCCTCTTCCCTGATGCCAGCTCCTTTCGTTCCTTCCAAATTTCGAATTCTCTCCGTTTCGTCTTGACGGCGACACGACTTTCAAACCAGTTGATATCTTTCGTCAATCTACATTGTACGAAAATGCGCCCATCCTATACAGTCGCACAACTTCTCCTCATTTTATCCATCGCCAACTCCGCACTCGCAATGATGAGGCTTCCGTGGTCCGGTAGCAGTAACAGCAGGCCATCGACAAGCTCGGACCCGTGGACCGACAGGGATGTTTGGAATCTTGTCAAGCAGTACGGAATACAAGGTGCTATCGCTGGACTTTTCAGCGGTTTCGGGGGAGCGGGAAACAGAGCAATTATCGCTGGTGGTGGAACCAATGGCCCAAATCCGAGTCCGAGTCCGAGTCCGAGTCCGAGTCCCGTGCCGAGCCCAGTGCCAAGCCCAGTGCCGAGCCCAGTGCCAAGTCCAGTACCGAGCCCCGGGCCGAATCCCAATAACGGTACCAGTCCGTACCAACCTGGGCCGGTTAATCCTGGGTCTAATACGACGTACGTATCCTCCTCCCTTTTCACGTTAAAGGATTTGACGCTTTCATAGCCGTCGGGGCTCTTACTCGGATGACGCGAGCACCGTCCTGCTTACACGAGACATTCTGAATGCTGTCATGCTCTCCTTACGTACTAACACCGCAAAGTCGTCGACACCTCCGACAAGAACTTGGCCAATGTCGCGTAGTATTGATGTTTCTAGGCTGAGTGATAGGGAGCTTGTACTTCTAAGCATTCTTTCACGCCGGGCGATCGAAAATCTCGACTAGGCTGATCCGAGACTTTCTGATATGAGGTGTACAAAATGACCTTGTGTAACTAGTATAGTAGCCTAGTGCAACGAGTTTGCCCATTCACTCCTAGCCCTAAATTTTTGCTTCCTATTTCTCACGAAGCACTCGAGGGATAATGCATAATGTGGGAAACATAGAATTACAGTCAGTGCCTTGTCACAAAGTCTAAATGAGAAGGACCACCGTTTGTGATGCATGTGATGCAGCTGAACCGCTGTGGGAACTCATACGTCGTTCATACGTTCGTGTAACCACTGGCAGCACAGCAGCACGACCACAAAATCTGACCATTGTGCTAAGAAGTCAGGTGGAACGCAATTTTAGACAGCATGAGCTGAAAGTACAGTCCTCCGGTTGGCGACATACGGAATAGTCGGCTCTACAACATCGATAACAGCGCACCGTCGGACCAACGTATTTTCCGATTTGTTTCCGTGTGTCTCGCATATCGACTTGTAAGCCACGTTCTTTAATGTTCATCGAACGTTCATCCTCGACATGCACAGGCTATGATCGATAACGGATGATCCTCGCGACCTGGGCCTTCTTATAACATGTATAGAGCTTATAATACACCCATCGACACTAACTTTCAAGCTCATCTTTGTCGCTCCCGAGTACTGGATAGTGCGCATACCTTTCCTTCACCGTTTGTCTGGTTGGCTGGCTAACACTTCTCTTTCCCCAATGCTAGCTACTTTTTCACTTCACTCCTTCCAATTTTTGAAATCCCCTTCTTTTCGTCTTGACGCCGGGCGTTTCACGGAACTTTTTTTTTTTTTCACAAACCAGCCGAATATCTCTTCGTTCTCGCCACGTTGTATGAAAATGCGCCCATTTCAGACAGTCGCACAACTTCTCCTCATCGCATTCATCGCCAACTCCGCGCTCGCATTTAGGTTTCCTGGGTTTAGGACTAAGCCAAAGACAGAGACGAATCAATATCAATATGGATATCCGCCTGGGTATTATGGTAATGGATATGGGCAGCCAGCAACCTCCGGGTCCAAGAGCAGTGGACTCATGGGTATGGCCGGGGGGATCGGCTTGGAAACCGCCGGTTCCTTTGCCGCCAATAAACTTTTCAGCAGCGGTTCAAGTTCCAGCCCTCCTTCCAGCCCTCCTCCCGGTGTTGCTCCTGGTACACCTGGGAGCACAGTAGCCCCTCCTAGTACACCCGGGAACACAGTCCCTCCTGGTACACCCGGGAACACAGTAGCCCCTCCTGTCAGTAACTCGGTGTACGTATGCTCTCCTCCTCCTGATCTACCTTCCATCACCTCCCCCTCAATGAACCGATTCACGATAAGAATTTGACATACGATCGCTTTTCGCAGCCCTCCCAGTAGTCGGGAATTTGACGCGGACAGTCGTTTAGTGCACGCCATCCTACTCACACGAGACATCCTGAATGCTGTCGCACGGAGTGACGTCGCCTCTCCTCGTACCTCAACGTCCTCGACACCCCAAAAAAGAATGTCGCGCGATTTAACAGAGTTAAGTGACCGTGATCTCGTGCTTCTGAGTGCTCTTTCACGCCGGGCGATCGCAAAACTCGACCAGGCTGATCGGAGACGTTAAAACCGAGGTGGACATCGTACAATGATATTGGACTCTGTTGTAGTTGTAATATGATCCCTGGCGGATTGCCAACTCCCAACAAAATTTACGTCTACGATCGAGACATCTACGTATTACAACGTGTTTATGTTCCGGACCCCAGCGTCTAGATATTAAATTTTTGACGAAGATGTGTATTGTTGGCCACCTCGCAAAAAGAATGACTTTTGTTGTGCACACGTCACGTTCGAGCATCCTGGGCACCGAAGGCCCATTTGCACCGACGTCGACGGAGCACCAGCACCAGTCTCCTTCAAATGTTGCGTTACAATGTCCGCCAGTGCACGTATGAACACGGGTGAGTCATTGAGCGATTCCGCGCGATGCACCTCCATCCCGAGCTATCGCCTCTCTCCATCAGTTTCTTCTTCCCTGGCGGAGATAAGAAAGGGACTCGCACCTCACGCGCCTCCTTCCCATATTCGATGTCGAGCTCGTACAGCGTTTCTATGTGATCGCTGGTAAACGCGATCGGAACGAGCACGGCGCGCTTCTTGCCGAGTCGCGCGAGACCCTTGAGCGCGTCGCTGGTTTGGGGGCCCAACCAAGCTCTCGGGCCTACCTGGGACTGCCACACGAGCCGGTAGGGATTCGTGTGGCCCAGACGGTCCATCACGGCTGCCACGGTCGCGGAAACCTCGAGCACGTACGGGTCCCCGCGGTTGACGACGGACATAGGCAATGAGTGCGCAGAAAAGAGTAGCACCGCGTCGTCCCTTCTCTCTTCTGGGAATTTCTTGAGCGCCGATTCTATATTCTGGGCAACGGCCTGGTGGCGAGTGAGGAATGGAGGTAGGTAGGTGACATATATATATGCAAAGGGTGTAGGGGGGAGGTGCTCACCTCGACGAAGCCGGGATGTGTGCCCCAACGATCAATGACGGTCCAATTGATATCAGGAAACAACCCGGCTTTGCTCTTTCGGTAAATGTCATTGAGACTGCTACCCGTCGTACTACAACTGTACTGAGGGTATTGTGTAAAGGCTATGGCACGTCTCACGCCGTCCTCCTTCATACGTCTCGCGGTCTCATCCGCCAAAGGACGTGCATAGCGGAACGCGACGTAGCTCTTGTGGGGCGCCGTCGCCGGATGGAGCTCGTCGAGTAATGTAGCCATCCCTTCCCCTTGTAGTTCGGACCAACGCAGGATTGGGGAGCCACCACCAATTTCGGTATACTGCTTCTCGATCCGTGGTGTTCGCCTTTTGGCGATCCATGGTGCCAAAAGAGATTGAAAGGGAAGGGGGATAAGGTCTCCGTCGGAGAAGAGATTTCGTAGAAAGTCGTAGGTTTCAGAAACCTAGACATTCGGTCATATAACCACGGGGAGAGTACACGTCCTTGAGATTAGACATACGGTGGACGGACCGCCCATGTTGAGCATCACGACAGCTACACTCGGCTAATATAAGGAGATCGACGCAAGGGAATGAACAAAAGCGCAGGACAAACCTGTTGGACTAGAGCAGATGAGAAAGATTGGTTAGAAAGAAAAATATCCATACCTTCTCCCCACAGATGGGTTACGAAATGTGGCATAGGATCGAGAAAGTATACGCGCGAGCCTGGTAAATTTTGTAGCCATACTGTAACAGATGATGACGGTGGGACGCGACAGGTCATGTGAATTGAAAGACTTTATTTGGGCATACACAACCGAAGCATACTAACTAACACTAACCAACACAACTATGGACTCGATTTTTCCAACATAGGCTTGGCACCAACTGCCTTCTCGTGTGCACGTATCGACTGCCTCCGCTTGATGTATTGGAACAAAATTAGCATGCACCACGAGACGACTATCCACGCGATCAGTATTCCAAAGTTCAGCCCAACTGTCCCATGTCAGATCCTTATTGAATTGTCCTGCGCGCAAGATAAGGGAGACGTACTCTGATTACGCGTGCCGAAAATGATGGCCCGAACGGCTTGCTGGACGTTATAGAACGGGATCGCGTAGGCATAGTGGTAGAAGCCTGGCAGCAACGCCGGCGGGAAGATGCACACAGAAACGTTCACTGTGGCGACGTATACGTTAGCAAACTTAAGGCCCATGGCTGAGGGCGAAATGGGAGGACACACGGATAATCCAGAAGAGGAGAAAGAACGGGACAAAGCGCGGTGTCAAGATCGTGATCATCGAATCAATTATGCCGCCCAGCGCGCACATGGCCACCCAGGACAACATCCAATATATTACAAATCCCGAGCTACCGAAACTGGAGCAAGTATCATCAGCAAGAGACAGTAACGCACTAACTGCAGTGGGCCTACAATCGACTAAATGGGACTTGAAAGGCGAGACTTAGCAAGCTGAAACAACACTGTTCGTGGCAGTTAGTGGAAAGTAAGTTGTAACAAGTCAGCTCGACCTACCGACAAGAAAAAGTATATGATGACGGGGTTGACGATGCGGATGATGACGAGCCACTTGAACGTAAGACGATCTTCAAGGTGTGTAGCATCTACACGTGCCATATAATGCGCCGATACTACTACGAACTGTACGCCTCTGAGTGAGCCAACATGCTCTAAGCACGAATTGTGAGTATTTGTACCGCAAGGATGAGTAGGTAGATGAGTCCGACAAAGTCAACTGCGGTTGCCACGGGTACATCGAATGGTCGTACATTCAACAATGTATATGAGATGGGGAGCGCGACGAGTCCCGGCGCGGTGACAACAAGAGCGGTTAAGTTGGATGAGAGATCGGGTAAAGATTCAACATATTGTGCATTGAACGCTTGGGTGATTCTATTAAGCAGATTGGTGACCTAGTATTGCCTCAGCTGTGAGCCCAAATTCAAGTTGCCCCAGCCTAACAAGGCGGCGTGCTTACATACAGACCAATCACAGCGCGGCTTTTGAGATATCATTCACGTGAGGTCAAACCAAAGGCAGACAGACAACTTGAAGTTCCACAACGTACTATGCGTTCTCAGAACGAGCCTCCGCAACATATGCAGTGATAGTACCATTTGAAACGTAAGTGCTATCTGTAGCGATCACTGCGGCGTTTAACTTTGCTGTCGCATTAGGGTTGACTAAAGTAATCTCATCGTCAAAAACGAAGACACTTCTTCTGAGACACGATACGCACTGGTGATGATAGCCCAGGCTTTGTTTTGTACAACCGCATCCTCAACGTCATGCATCCCGTTTGGAAATAAATCTGTGGAGACAGTGTTCCACGAAATTGCAGTCGGTGGTCCATTACTTGCGACCACAGCGCGCGAGACGAACTGGCCTATCTCACCGCCGTCAAAATCCTGTGGGCATCAATATATTCACGCATGAAGCGCGCACGATGTGGATTTGACGTGCTTACCACGACCCAGCCATTCAGATTATGAACGTGCGCTGGGGTCTGCCAAAGCGCTCCCCAGTATATGGATAACACAGAGAAAATGACGAGGACGAGGATGCCGATATTCAACCCGAGGATCGAATGGTAGACCTTTCGCGCTGCCGCAGTCGCGGGCTCGTTCGAAAAGTAACTCTCGGTGAACCAAGGTGGTGGCGGTCTAGCTGTTTCTATGCGTGGCGCAGAGGACGAACCGTTGTCGCCTCCGGCTGGACTGGCTGACTTTACTGGAGAACGAGAGTGGGGAGACTGGGATGGGGAACTATCACCTGTCTGCATGGGGAAAGTGGCGATTTGTCCGTAGTTCAACAAACACCTGGTGCAATTTCCTGGGCAATTTTCGATGCTCTGGGGACCAGACACGAAGGGAAAAAAGGTAACTCAACAAAGACTGGATTTCGGTGTCGAAGCCTGATCGTGGGCTCGGATCGTGAGGTCTTTATCACCGTATAAGTGCATTATTACTCAGGCCGAGATTCACTAAGCGGGACGATTTTGCCACAGTCGTCATCAGCCCCTGTATGAAAAGTTACCGTCGGCTGACCATAGTAAGTTACTTGTGATCACATGGCGCCAAGCTCGGCGCAAGCAATCCTTACTAGTTTCTACTCACTGAGATGTATGAGATGTCAACAGCTTTGTACTGTCTCTGCACGATAAGTTGCATATCCAAGATGCCTGCCCACCTCCTTGAATTTTGATTTCTCTATCGACATGTACCAAGAAAAGAACATGATGACCCTAGAACAAAGTACACGGGAAAGATTGTTAGCGTTAGCATATTACACATACAATACATTTTACACAACAAGTGCAGTACCGACGGATCCTGTCCCTAGAACGCGCAGACTGCAAACCAGAGTCCAGCATACAAGCTCATGTTCCCCTCTGCCTATTTCTGCGGAACCATCGCCGTCGTGCGGGCCGCGCTTCTTGTCCCGTACCTATGGTGCCTTCGGGTTCGTTTCCACGGACAGGCCGTTGACACACCGGACAGCGGCCTGACACGTCAAGTAGCCATGGGTCCACACACGTTTTCTGTCGTAGAGGCAGTCCGTCAGTAGTCGTTAGTACAAGATTCGTCTGCGGGTAGGTGCAACTGACGTGAAAGACGTGACCGCAATTAAGCAACCTTAACGGTTGTGCACCTTCGCCTGCATCCTGCAACCGGAGGGAGATGTCACCGCTTGGTAAGGCAGGCGTAGTCGGCTGTCTAGTCACGTCCCCTTCTTGCTCTAGAGCCTCAGGTCCACCTGTCGCTTGGTTCTCTGCCACTTGCTCTTGCGGCTGCTCCTGCTCGTTTGGCTTCGTCATGTCCACTACCGTCCTCCGGGCGCCCACACCGACGCGCTTCGGTTCTTGAAAGTCGAGTAGACAAATAGCGCAGGAAGCGCGGTGGCTATCTAACTGCACGAATGGGTACTCGCCTTTCTCCCAATTATCTTCCCAGGTAAGCGGACGACTTGGTTCCCCCTTCTTTTCTCTTCCCTTGCCACTCTTTTCTGCCTCAGTGGGTGGCGAACCTCGCCGTCGGAACGGCAAGAAAAGGAAACGGCGACGCGATGTGGGCGAGTGGGGCGGGTAAGTGTGCAAGTCTGACGGGATCGTGACGGGCTTCGATGGTTGATCGGGTGATGGAGGGATGTAAAGCACTAGTGGGATTTTGTCGACGACTGATCGCGGGACCTGGCCGATGTCCGGTGTGAAATGATGCGGATTCTGTGAAGGATGTCGACCGAGACAGAGCAGCAGGATGCTCCAGAATAGCTACGCGAGGTTAGCCTATGCGAAGAGTGTGTGTGCACGATTGATACATACGAATAGAATCGGCCCCACAACAAAGACGAGGATCGCGACGATCACAACCTCGAGAATCATGACATACATCACGCTAAGCAGTCCGAAAGTTAACCACCAGAGATGTGGTGATGAATGTCGGCATGTCTTGATCGAGCTGTACATGAAAATTTGGGCAAGGACAAACCAAACGAGCGTGAAGGTAGAACCCATTAGTGATAACCTATCGTTAACATCGGAGAACGGGCGCAATGTAGGTGTGCAGGCTTAGAGTGGGAAAAAAAAAATAGAAATGCGTAAACAGACCTAGCATATGTCCTTGGATAAGGCATTTGGTTAGCATTAGCATGTGGCTGCCCCTGGCCTGGGGTACTCGTGTTATTTCGAGCGGAAGGGGAGTTTCTTCTTCCGCCCGGAGGAGCAGCATTCGGATAGGTCCGTGTCCGAGATTCTACATCATTAGGTGTCTGACTACTGCTATAGCATCGCGCGTGAGGGAAAAGTGGTAGAAGGTCGCGCCAAATAAACTTTTTACCTTTCATCCTGGAGGCGCTTCGTGCGTTCGCGGGACCACCGCCAGACGCTGAGCCAGACATCTAAAGCAAGGCGGACAACCCAGAAGGCATTCCATGTACCCAACGGCTTTTCACATGCGTCCCACTCGTTTTTGGAAGGTACCGTGGGGCTTCGGTGGTGTGTTGAAATCGTCAGGAGTGTGATGATCGCGATAATCTAGTCACGAAACCAAACAGCGGGGCGCATTAATCGGTCGTGAAAATGAGACAGATAACACCAGAATCACCTGGGAGAAGTCTGCTACTAGTGTCCAGATAATGGACACGAGTTCCTTGCGCGCTCTGTTATTGCGGCCATATCCGAAGAAAGCGAGAACGCGGCCTGCGACGGAAAGTCTCTGTTGATTGGCATTCGTTCTATGCACAACTATCCTTGGAGCATTCGGTGCTGCGGCAACTGGATTGGGTATGACGGTTCGGATGGGCGGGCGAGTAGAACTAGTACTAGTATCTCGGTCATGGTTGTTGGCTGTAGGGGGGGAAGGCGGTGGATTGTTGACGACGGTGTTCTCTGGTACTGTCGCTCTGCTCGTGGCATCGTTTAGGGAGCTTACGGTGGAAGGTCGCTCCAATTCGCCAGGTGTGGCAGGAATGACAGGACTGTCCGAGGGGGGTTGTTCGGATTCGGACGTGTCTCCTGCTGAAAGCGGAATATCTGTAGTTACGGTGAGTGTGGGTCGCGGTTGGGATGGATCCTCAGGCATGATGAGAGTTGTGAGGAATCAGGGGGTGTATGCGACCGCCGCAAATATAATGACTGGGGATGGCGATGAACGGGCAACCGCGAGTATAAAACAAACTGGATTGGACCACAACAGAGCAGGATAGGTAGGTATCTGAGGCAGCTGCACTTGTCGAGTCGACGGACAGACGTACTTGTACTCGTGTACGCAGGGCTGGCGCGGTTCACAGGCTGAAATAGCTCCTAGTACACGCCGCGCCGCGCAACTGACACGGGTGGCTGTGCAGGTATAGGGTTCAGTACAGCTCTAGGAGACAGTTTAAACAACTCTTACAGTTGTATTGGGAATAAAGATCTCCTTTGGGCCGCTCAAATTCCGAATTCTTATGATGGGAACAGAGTCTGAGTCTTGTCTCAGTGATGTCTTACATTTACAAGGTATAGCTTACATAATATAGACTATCACACCTCTCTTTTTACCTACCAACCCCTGCTGCGGCCATGAGCTCTGCAAAGTATCAGGCACTCCCCACCAATGACGACGAGGAGCGCCCCCCCACTCATCGTAGATATCTGTCAGAACACCGCCAACTCGCACAAGATCCGCGCTTTAACCCACCACCTCCCTCTTGGTGGAAGCGCGCCTTGCTTATCGTATTCATCGTCGTCATGTTCTGGCTATCCTTTTCTCTGCGCGCTTCGATGAAAAGGGGAGCACAGTCGCATGTCGTACATGCTAATAGGTTGTGTCAAAGTTTTCAGCAGCTCCTCTTTGTTATCCGCTGTGGTGGCGTGCTGACACCGTATTCTAGATACTCGAAGCAATACAAATATCGCCCTGCCGCCAGCCCTGTCATTTCTGAGAGACTTAAGGACGGCAGAGTGCGCGTACGAGGCGCGGCACCCCACGTGCGATCCCTTTAACCAACCTCATCATTTTGGTTATCCCTGTGCTGGCCCTCCGGAGACTGGCCCACTCTGTACAGCGTTACATTCCTTTCAAGTACTTACAGCAGCATGCCCCCATCTCAGAACATCACGCTCCTTGATGTGGAATTATTTTTACTATTGTCCAGTTGCTGTTCCGTCCAAATTTCCCTTGTTACTTTACTAGAGAAATGTTACAAGTACCCCTCTGGTAGGCAAAATTTGGACAGTTTGATTTTTTAAACCATATCCAACATTACCGCGAAAGGAAACTAGACAAGCTGGGCCGTTTACTGCCTTTCGCGCTAGTATTCGACAAGCGGTGCGATGACATTGCATCTTCTGTCTGATGTACCGCCTCCGCATATCTACCCGTCATGCTCCACATTAGTAAGAATGACGTCCCCAAGAATACACACGCACAGAAGCTTGTAGCGAACGAGCTCGCCTTCAAGTTCCTCGTTCTGTAACCGTGCTCGGACGAGCTCGTTCTGTCATTGAAGCATCATCGACCCCAGCAGAGAGAATCGACGAGACACATTACGCACTAGGATACCAACATGCTCCTGGTTCAGCGCCGCTAGGTTCGCTTCCAACGCATTCCTAATTGCACCAAAATGTTAGCGTCCAGGCTGTCAGGGCATCGAATAGGATGTCATGAGCCTACATCTGTGCCGACAACTGGCGGTTATGATTACGAAGTGTGTCCATCTCCGCTGCATGCATCTCCCGTGTACGTATCATCTCATGGTATTCATGGTTGTACGAGTCAAGCATGAACGGGGTGATCCGCAGTGACATTGCATCATTTACGAAGTCGTCAACGCGATATGTAGCCCTTTCACCCTCTTTTGCAAGAATCTGCTCTCGTCATAACCGGAGCACGGAGGATGTTAAAAGGGTTGACCTGCCTTGTACGTATCGACAACGCCAGTGTTAAGGAAGGCAACAAGATCGTCGAACTTGAGCGATAGCAACATCGCTTCGTTTTTCTGAAGAAGGGAGATCGCAAACCCAAAAATCGCCTCAATTCCGTTCGCAAGACAGTTATCGAGTATTCGAAAAACAATCTCCAGGGGAAAGCTATGACATATGTCAGGACAAACGAACTCTACGAAGGAGCAATAACCTACCGGTAAGAAAAAGTGTAAGAAACCACTGCGAGCAAAACATGCTCGATTTCACGCCTTGCCGGAGGAAGTGGACATGCAAAACTGGGAGTAATTCTTCTATGAGTCGATCGAACTGTGAGTAAGGGCTCTGTTAATGAGAAGGAATTTCTACAAGACTTCCGTCCTCACTTGAAACTTAACAATCCCAACCTGATGAGTAACTCCAGGATCCCATATGTAAGTTGACAACTCACAAGACGCAATTGCAGCTTGGGCATCTCAGGCAAGAAATGTCCACGCAAGTCATATGAATACATTAGTCGAACTAGCAGCGAAAAGGCTTCTTCGTCGGGCATCTAGAGCAGTTTGTGAGCAGCATGTCAATGAGAATCAGGAATCCACGAACATTAAGTAGCAAGACTGCGACTACGAAAGGAAGGCCTTGGCAGTATCCCACTTGTGGATCATATCTTTCTAATCAGGTGAAGAAATTGAACATTGATACATGGTGTGACGTACATTGAGTATGCCTTTAGAACGTTGAATAAATTCTCCTGCCCAATACCGTGACCGTCTGTAAAGAATTCATGCTGTGGGAAGGTCCTGGTTCGCTCAGCGCAGATTCGACAAGGGTGTGGCCTATTCGCTTACCGCCCAAGGTCACGCATGATTGCCTTTTCGTGTGGGCTGGTCTCCTTCAACAGTTTTATGTATGTTGCCTCCATTTCCATATCCTTTGACGCTGACCTGTTCGGAATCAGGGGGTGGAACGAGCAAGAGCGAATGTGAATTACATGAGCTGCCATACCATCCCACGGAGCTTGTTCGGTATCCCTCTTTCGATAGCACGGGCGAGTTCCTCCGAGTTCTCCGAAGCGAACGCCTGGTAGTCTAGGCGCTTCGTGTCAGAAGGAAGGACGTAGCAGACAAATTTTCGCATACCCGAGATGACGGAACCCCAAAAGGCTACACATGTGTGAATAAACTGTCTGAACGAATAAGACGAGGAGACACTTACCCCAGTCGACGTTAGCTAAATCCTCTTCCAACTCTTTACTATTACGTTGCGCACGTTCAAATACCTCCTGGAACTTCTGTTGTCCGTCTAGACTCCTTCTCATCCCAGACACGCCATCGTTCCCGAATCTTCGCATAGAGAACGACGCACGCACAGAGGTGCTTGAGATCTCCGAGGGTGCAGGCGCAGGCTCCTCTTCCGCCCATGGCTTGGAAGCCGTCTCGTCAACAGGGGATTTAATAGCGATAGTGCTGTCGCGAGTCGCAGTGGCTGCAGCATTGAGAGACACAGTAGAGAAGCGCTCCTCGTCGTCAAGGCGGACTTCGCTCAAGTCAGATCCTGCGACAGAGTCCCGTGGAAAGGATTGCGTCTGTGACAGTGGCGTCGTTTTCGGCGAAAGAAGCGCGTCCAGTGGAGAAGAGCGTGGCTCCTCTGCGCTTCTCAGATTGGCAGGCTCATTGACGGGTGGGTATAGGGGGCCGTCAGGGGGTTGAGAAGGTACGCTTAAACGCATCGCTTCCCCTGGTCGTGTTTTCATCGATGCTCGGGACCCCATGGGGGGAAGTTTGTCTTCGGGCTGCCCAGAATCCTTTTCGCGAAACATTTCGGGTTGAATTTTCAGGGTATCTAGAGAGCTCTGGGAAGGTCCCCGCTTGTGTTCTGATTTGGACGCTAGATCGTTTTGTTGTTGATGCCGTGGCATGTCTACGGGCGAATGTGATCGACCTGTTGGAAAATGGGAAGTTTCTAGATGTGATACGTTCTCTCCTTGATTGAGCATCAAATCATCGCCCTGCCCAGTGTTGGGCCCGTGTTGAGGGCTGTCGGTGCCTTGTGAGGCCATGGTAACGAGGGGAGAACTTGAGATGTTGCGGCAATTAATGTTTTTAACTGCGATCACATGTGATGTGACACATTCGCACGCAGCGCGCCGCCTCCACAACTTCCGAATAATGGCCACATACAGTACGCAGCCATCTATGAAAGGAAGATACAGGTGTAATAATCCAGCAATCAGTATTAGTTAAAATATTAACGTTAACGAGATCGTCGAGCTGGTAAATGTGGTAAACTTGAATTAGGCGCAACCTCACCATCCACTCTAGTCGTTGATGAACGACTGCCAGTGCCAGTTGCTGGCGGTGCCGGGTCTAATTTCTGAAGGAATATTCACACCTGCCAATCGTCACACCTCAAAAACCTCCAACAAGCTCGGCGTCCAACTGAACTGGAGACACATCTCGGTGCCTTTGAGTGGGGACTCAATTTTGACTTGCCTCCGAGTCTGGAAAGAGTGTGCCGCAGAGCTGAACTTCTACGAATAACCATACGTCGAACAAACCCAGTGTAGAATCGAAAGGTGCGCCTGGAATATCACGGTCGATGATCTGAGGCAGCGATCGTATGCCTGCCGCATGAACAGTCAGCTGTTGGAAGAGGAGCACTAACGGGCCCGAAAGCAGCGACTTCGCCCAAGTTCAAGTTGAAGCCAGCACTGATGCCGCGAATGGTACTGAATTGGCATCGGCGTTATAAAAGGCTTGAGAGCTGTATTGAGGACGGTTGCGTTGGGCGACCGAGAAGAAAGTGAGGCCGAGCACCAGGACAGTTGCTAATGCCAATGGCACCACTCGATCACCAGGAGATATGATTCCAGTGGAATCACGCTTGTTTGTTCACAACGTCATCGATTCCGCCATGAGCGGGATATTGTATCCCAAAATCTCAAAAATCATTGTACTCGAAGCCATGGCCACCTCCACCACTTGGTGAGACTGGTTACACGCACCCTGAGGCCCTATTAACAACAAGGATCGATAGCACCGTGAAAGGCGAAAACAGGGAACACCATGGACTTGCTCGCTGCAGTCGAAACTTCTTAGACTGTCGATGATCGGAAACAACACCCAATAGGTGGTATATATTCCAGTATGAACGCCATCAAGGCAAAGAGCCCTGAAACTCGCAGCAGCTATGTGCGCTTGATCAGATACAGATCAGCCTCCGAGCCGTGAATGTGAAGGCATGCCTTTGGTTTTGCCCATCGAACAGAGCAACGAGAAAAGACTCTTGAATAATGTCGTGATAGAAACGTCGCTTGCCAGTTAGGTATTCAGGGGTAAGAGAACGTGAATGGATACAACTTCGAGGCGGAATACTTGACCGCCGACCACAGTCACGTGGTACTGTGTATCCTATCCTTAGCCCGAACGATTTCCTCTCTTCAAAGAACTCTTGTCTCACATTGACAACAAAACGAGGACAAATAGTCGTGCTATCTTCAACTTCTCTCTCATCAGCGTATTCGACTAGATGAGCCCATAGAGAAGCCATCATCTATTTAGATTCAGGGAAGACGAATACGGCACGGAGTAGGTGCCTGAGGAGATTGTACTGTCATCCGATAGCAGAACACCAGGTCCCTCTGGCAGGCTGTCCTATAGCAAGGCAACTGACTTAGCACACTCTGTCAACTCGATGACGCGCCGAACGGGAAGGCCCACTTCACCACTTCAATTCCATCCGAGTCATTGGGTAGAGCATCAATGAACCTGGGGTTGACTGCGTCAACTGGACCTGGAATGGGGACATCGGTGGGGTTACAATGAGAAGTAGCAAGTAATCAGGGTTAGATTTCGAGTTTAGCTGTCACTGTTCACGGAGCTTCAAGTTACCGTGACCATGCTATCCGCTACTTCTATCATGACACATCTCAATGTGAGCAGTAGGGGAACCATGAAGCCGCCGCGCCGCGGTGACAGTAGCCTAGGTGCCATGTGTCTTTGATTTCTTCCTGTGTTTTGTGATGCCCATGAAACGACTTGACTCGGCGGCTACTGCATCTAGGTTGTCATTACTAGTTGAGGACAAAGTCGATCGAAGTCTGGATACAGTTCCAATGTACTTTCTATCGTGCTCTTTGAAAACCTCCGTCAGGCTTGCAAGCTCATTCATGTTGTTCACGGAATTTTCGTTCACAGAGCCGTCCGGACTGTCACACCATCAAAAACAGATGCAAACTTAGAATCATGACAAAAGATTACATGCCTACAGAACAGCAAACCTGGCAGTGTCGAAAATTTTGTCCCAACACACCACTCATGCTGCATACTCATGACCCAGCCATAACTGGCCCAAGCACCGATCTTTGCCGATGCTTGCTCGTCAGTACTGTCCTGCTCATATAGTTATCAGTCGGGTATATGTCCTGTACATCTCCGATAACAGCATCTACTGGCATGGGTGGCATCATCGGGTTTTTAATGACCGCCCTTGTACTACTTCCGTACCATGCTTCTGTCTCCTGGTTTTGAACAACTATTTGTGTAATTGATTCCAGTAATCTGTTCGCCTCATCTTACCCATGTATTCCATACGTAATCGTTGTTCTCCTCCTGCCCTCACAATCTATCCCTTGGACCAAGCTATGGCTCCCACAAACTCCTGTCGGGAGACTCATCAAATTCCACACACTACTTCTCAGTCCATACATCTCATGTCGTCGCCTCCCTTGGTTTGGAGGTCATCACACCGCTATTCGTTGCGCCGTGCATCTCTTGTTCACAAGCGTCGCTTCCGCTCCCGCCAATCTGTGAGCGATTCGCCCGCTGTCGAGTCTACATATCCTTTAAATGTTCCGTCACCGCCGTATACCGCCACTCTTGACCTACGCCTTCCCGTGCTTTCATCTGCCAATATGCCCCCCACTGCTACCTCGGCATCTGGCTCCCATTGGTCAGCGCTGCAACAATCGAAAGCAGCGATCCATCACACAACTGCCATCACAGCGGCACTCATCGTGGTTTGTGTCCTTATGGGATTGGCAGCGTGCGCCGTGATCAGCAGTCTCGCCTACAGGAGACGCCTCTTGCTGCCCAAGTGGCTACGGTGGAATCGACGAGCGGAAGATGACTTGGGTTTTGTGTTTGTTGAGTATGACGACTCGACGTGGGGTACGACGGCCAAGGACTCGTGGAAAGTGATGCCATCGTTCGAAGCTGGCGGGCGAGAATTGGCAAGCGGGGAGGCGCACCCAAGGGCTGTCGACCCAGACCCGTTGACAGAGAAGGTAGAAAGAAACACCACATCGAGCATCCACTCACTCTCCCTGGAAGTATTGCGCGATGCCAGCCATTGCGACTCTGGCTTCACACACACGATGGCAAGAGGCGGCTCGGAGCGCGTCTTGGGCACTATCGTTGAAACGGATGAACAGGACCTTGGTGACGCATCCACTACACAGGACTTTAGTCTCCCCACGGTCACACACGGGAATGTGGAAATGTCTAATGCGCTGGGCTTGGCCATGGGGGGTGATGAAAACCTCAAACTGAGTACACTCGCATCGCCTGAACTCGCTGCTGTGCTTGCGCTGCGCGCAGGCACAGAAAACGTGGATGTGCTGGCACCCCCAACAATAGCCCAATGGGAACTCTCGAACACAATTGGAGCGGATGACGCGATCGAGCAAACAGCGTCTTCCACCGTGGACTCGCTTGCCTCCGACTTGGCAGCATGCGTACTTTCGACAGAAAGCAGTGGTTCGGAGGAAGACTACGAGCTCCATAGGGTGGAGACACGCAGCATGGATTTCGAACGTGGAATCGTGGTTTCACTTGGGGCCTTCTCCGACATTGAGAATACGGAAGACAAGAAATCACCCTTATCTCTTTACGTTCTTCCCCGCATAGTGATTCCTGAGAGCAAGTCAGTCGCTTCCGAAGTAGTGTCATCTGACCGGGACCCAAATCATGCGACAGGGGTGAGCGAAACAACTATAGACCTCGGAGATTTTCCCAACCCACCTATTATTGGCGACACACTGAAAATCATATCTACGTCTCTGATATCCGAGATCGAGATTTCACTAGGGCCAATCATTTAGGAATGGCAGGACGTAGGGGGTTGTTCACCGGAACTGAGAAGTTAGCTATTGTCTCCGTGTACCAAATTGGATACCGTAGTACTCTCAGGCTGACTAATCACAATCACCTGAGACGGGACAGAGTTGACAATAGACGACGATTCAGACTTCTTATTGTTTTCGCGTTTTACTTAAGAACATGTTTATGAACATAATGCTAGCCTTCGATCTACAGCACCCCCAAGAAAATGACTTGCTGTTCAGGCCTTCATGCTCATATCTTTCACTGGCTTGAATCTCACCCTGTTCTGGCCATTCTAACCACTCTCATAATAATCTACAATGTTCATTCCTGGCTCTATCCCGATCCCATAATGAGGTTACCGTGTCCTCGAGGTGGTTCTTTGTTTGGTGGCCATCTATATGACGCCTGCAAGTCAGTACGCCTCAGTTTGTACAGACCGAGCTGAGATCCTAATCAAAGTTGCAGCACTGCACGCTCTCCTTTCTTTCACCAGAGATGTATCCAAGAGCTGGGTAGGAACATACGAATACGAGGGCTCTTCCCTGTGCGTAGACATGATCCTTGCCGATGTAGAGAAGGAAAAATGACTCGTCGCCCATAGTGGGAACAACGACTACTTCCGTTGGACCCCGTCACCCTGGCTCACATCATGAAAAACACATCGATCTACGAGAAACCTTATTCATCTCGAAGATTTATCCAAGGGATCATTGGGAGTGGGATGCTCGCCACGGAGGGTCATGTACACAGACGCCAACGACGCGTCGCGACACCCGCCTTTTCGAAGCAGAATATGCGTGCACTCGTCCCGGTTGTTTTCAACAAGGGAGAGGAATTGAAAGACAGGTGGATGGGACTCATCCAAGAGCAGTCCAACAACAAGACGGGTATACGTCTCGACGTCTGTCACTGGGTGAGCCGCGCGACATTCGACGTCATCGGAATGTCAGGTGCGTCCCAGCTCTTATTTGTGTTGAACCACGAGCTCACGATACTCCTCGTGCCGTGTTAGGCTTCGACTATAGCTTCAACGCCATTCAGAATGAAGAAAACGAATTGTTCAATGCTTACAGGGATATGTTCGAGATAGCGATTTCCCAACCTCGGATGTTTAGAAGCCTGGTCTCAACTCATGTTCCGATATATGATCGCTTATTCGTAAGGTTTCTGTTAAGCCAGCCATCTGTCGCTAACCAATCCTCAGCCGGACAAGACGGTTCTTGTCGTGCGTAAGGGTCGGGAGGTGATTGATCGTATGGCGAGGCAAATCATCCAAGAGAGGAAGGAACTAATACGGGAAGGCGAGGAAACCGGGGGAAAGTTCGAAGGCCGGGACCTTCTATCACTCCTCCGTTCGTGATTCTTCCCCGTCCCTTTTCTCCTCTGATTATTATTGTCAACAGTCAAATCTAATGCGGCAACCGATCTCCCGCCTGATGAGCGCATATCGGACGAGGACATCTTTCATAACATCAATACCTTTATGTTTGTCGGCACTGATTCAACCTCATTGGGGATCACGTGGACGCTGTTATTTCTGGCAAAATATCCTCTGATCCAGAACCAGTTGCGGGCGGAGCTGCGGAACATGCCTCACCCAGAAAACCTCGGTGATGAGGCGGTCTCGGCACACTATCAAAAACTTGCCGAAGCGCCGCTGCTTGACAAGGTCTGCCGCGAGTCACTTCGCCTCGCGCCACCACTACATTCGTCGCTTCGTGTCACAACGCAAGATGACGCACTGCCAGTATCGAAAGGTGAAGATATTCACATTCGGAAAGGCACGCTTGTGCACGTTCCCGTGGAGGCAATAAACTTAGACCGTGAGATATGGGGAGAAGACGCGTGGAAATTTTCGTACGTCTAACTGGCCAACTCGTTGGACTCTTCCTCCCGTTGACTCGCTACTGCATTAGCCCCGATCGTTGGGATAATCTACCAGAATCTGTCACCTCTCTACCAAGCATCTTTGCCTATGCCAACATGATGTCATTCTCAGCTGGACCCCGAGTATGGTTTTCCATCAAATATGACTGCCTGAAGTACCTGCTGACAGAATATATCGCCAGTCCTGCATAGGCCAGCGTTTCGCGCTGATTGAAATGAAGACATTCCTTTACATCCTTATCACCAACTTCGTGTTCTCTCAGACTGAAGAGAAGGTTGTCAAGTCGAACGTGTACGTAGTTTTGTTTGGGTTGATAATGGATGGACCCCGCTCACAGTCCCCGACAGAGTGCTCACAAGGCCGTATCTGTCAGGCAAGTTTAAGGAGGGTACTCAGTGTCCCCTGATAGTTGCCCCGTACGTACCCGAGGAAGCGATGTAAGATATTTGTACGATTGATTGGGAAAGCCTTCGTTTTCAATTTTACCCAATTTTACTCTATTTTTATTTTTGCGTACTACGCGCGTGAGACGGGTCGCGCTAGACTCCTCTTCAAGGCCTCTCGCCCAAGTGAGGCCCTGACGTTGGCGTCCGGTGTACAGTGCAGTTAGCTGAGAACTGTGAGGCCCCTGAGAATCCAGTCAAAATTACGTAATAGTGTTGTCCCGTAAAGCTCAAACACAACCTCCAAGCATCTGTAGGCGATTCTCACAGGGTCATAAGGCGCGTACTAATCCGTGCTTCGTATAAGACAATGGTGAGTCATACTATACATGTGAAGATGCACCCATTGTACATCATCCACGTGGATCATCAAATGGTATTATTGTGATGGTAACCAAAATTGATGATTCAATCGAGGTTGAGTGAGCTGTGTGTGGCTCGGCGGCCCTCATTCTGTCGATGGAAAAAAATTTGTATATATCATTCTGCTGTCTACAGTATTTCATTGAGATATTCGTCCGGATGTTTATGGAGCCCCCAGGGCCACCAATACTGTACTTCTGAAAAAAAAAAAACAAGACGCCACTGGCAGCTGGCAGATATGCAAAAAACACGAAAAAAAAAACACATCAACAAAAAAAAATTTCATTTCTGATCGAGGGCCCTCCACTAACTCCACCATTGTCGTCGGACTCGGGAGTTGGCGAATACTGTCACGGTACTGTAGTGGCTAGAGCAGAGCTGAGCCGGGACAGTTCTCGCGTCGCGAACGGTGTTGCAGATTATCCGAGCATTTTAGTTTATCCGGTTCAAGCATCGTACAAATTCGCGTGGTTTGAATTCACAGCTGAACCGGAACAGGGAGCGGGTACTATTAATTCGGCCCTGAAAGATGCAACCTAACTTGTTGTGGGCCTCAGGCATTGCATCCGCCTGAAGGGAGCTCTCTTTGACGACCGGAAGTCGGCGTCTACTACGTTCAACCAGTCAAATGTTAGATACAGTACAGCACTATGGAATATATTATTACAAGACCGCGGTGGGGGTCAAAGTCCAGGAACTATATCAATCTAGGTAAATCTCCCAGAGATAAACAGTGATGTAGTGCAGCAAAGATACGTGCAGACGATGCAGAAGATTATGATTACAGACGATGTACGGCTATGTCCTCCTCAGGCTCTTAAATAGGCCCTTTCTCTGCGGTTTGGCTTCATTTCCAGCAACGCTTGTAAAAGACGGCCGCGAGGCTAGCTTCGACTTGCCGTCAGCATGTGTGTCACCGGTGGTGTCAGATCGCCGCAGCGGCTTCTCCTTCTTCATCCAGGTATAGCGGCGAAGAGAAAGGCCGCCGAAACCCATTGGCGAGACAGCTGAAACAAAATCTAAGCTTGGTGTTGCCACAGCACGTTTGGATCCGATTGGCGTTTGGGACCTGCCCGAATCAGTGCCACGACTTGCATTATCCACTGATTTCTCCCTCCTGGGTGGGCTGGTGCCAAGTCCTGCTACCGTGCCACAATAAGTACTCGGCTCTGGTGCGGGCCGGGGTGCTTCAAAGGCACCGTTATCGATGGTTGACAAACCCACACCCGGTATAGCGGAAGGAAGGCCGGTAGTGAGGGACGGCACATTACGCAAATCAAGGGACGACCACTGCTGACGTTGTGCATGCAAGTGTGAAGGCGGGTCACGTAAAGGATATGAATTGTTCCTGACAGGACCAGCCAAACGAGGACGTTGTCTAGGAGGCACAGGCCTTACGTTGGCTGAATTCCGCGACTCGCTGGAGGTAATAGGAGGGGACTCTCCAATCTTGGCGAACGAAGTCTGGAGGTCATGAGGTTCGTACAATGAGTCCACACGCGGTGGTGCGATTGGGATTGCGCCGTGTGATGAATACACAAATTCAGAAAGAAGCGGGGAGTACGGAACATCCGGATGACGGAACGCCCTGTCGTGTAAGGTTCGATACCGAATTTCACCATGGGAGACTGGAGGTGACAAGGTCAGGGAGGACGATCTGCGCCTTTGGCTGCTGGGGGGAGGGGCAGACCCTGCGGCATCTTGTAGAGTCATTGCTCGCCATCGCTGGGACGCTGAATCCACATTGTGGGACACGAAATCATACGAGGAGATAGAACTGAAGGCTGCATGCAGCCCAAGGTTACGACGCTGATCGTCTTCAAGTCGCAAGTTTCGCGCCAACTTGGGGTTATATGAACTTCCATGTTGGTCGCTGAGTTGTTGCATACTCTGACCAAACGCCGGTGTTCCATACTCAGCCAGTGAGCCAGCCCTGGCATTGGATCTAAGACGCGCATAACTAGCTCTTGTCACCTCCCTTGTGCTTGAAATGTTCGAGTTAGTGCTCGGCCGTATGCATGACGGCCGTCGGTGTCATTATATTGAAGGTCACTCGACTCGCGAGAATGGTTTTGTTCTCGAGCGAGCGGGCGCGGGTACCAGGAGCGAGCGGAGAGTTCGGCCGCGCTCCTTACTTTGCGCGGGACGTGGGGCGTTAGTGGACTGAATGTCCACGCAGAGGACCCACCAGGTCACCCACGACCCGCTTCAGATCATGCACCCCAGAAGGAACAGCAGCTTCATCCTCTAGAACAAGTGTAAGGGATCATCCCTCTGCACCAGGAAAAGGGACGCACCACTTCCCAAGAAAGACAGCCTGTTGGTCACCAGTCGTGGTGAATCGATGTCGGAGCTAAGGTCAAGAAAATCGGGAAGGAGGTCCTGCGTTTCCTCTGGGCGGGTGAGTGCAGTGATCGGTGGGTTTGACGGATCGGACACTTCAAGCTGAGGTGAGGCGAGGGAATCGCTGCGAGGATTTAACTCCAAATAATGCGGGATTGTGGGAAAAGCTGAACTACTACGCGAGCCGGAGAAAGTGTGGCTCCTTCTGCGCAGGGAACGAGCACTGGAAGCGACCGGCACTCCCTTGGAAGGAATTACGCTAGGTGGTGGGTGATCTAGTGTAGACTGACCATCCAAACTCTTCAGGGATTCAGACACTGAGGTTAGATGTGAATGAGGGTCCTTGTACGCAGAGTGGTGAGAACCGGAACAATCAGTGACACTGTCCTGCCCGTGGTAACTGAGATAGCGCTGAGACGAGAGAGTGTCTCCATATTCCGAGAGGTCGCTCGCGGCGTCCTTGGAAGCATCATCATCGTCACGGATACGTTGGTCGGGAATGGGTGTTCCAGCAAGGGTGGATGATTCGGTGAGAAGATCTTCCGCACGTCGAGCGAGGAATTCCCTTAATACCAAGAGTTCATCCGAAGACATTGTTTCAGACTGAGACTGCGAGGCCTCTAAGGCACGGGAATTCGAACCAGATGTAGGGCGAGGGTGCGTCTCCTCTGACCCAGGATGCACGGATCTGCGCGCTATCCGCTCAGCAGCATGAGAATAGGTGTTTGATGAAGGGTGTGAGGTTGGCACAACAGAAGAATCCAGGGAGATCTGATTGGGTGGAAATGAAGCGTCTGAAAATGGTGGTCGATTTGAGAGTGCACTTGCAGCTCGACGTAGAGTTCGGGGATGCCGGAGCATTGTATGCGAAAAATCTGATGCCGATGACGACATAGAGCTGGGCACGCGGCTCAAGTTGTCAGAGGTCAGAAGCGAGTCTAAAATTTCGCGTGATGGGGAAGATACAGATCTGGATCTGCGGAAGGGCTCGGAAGGTGGCGTTTGCGCAAAAGGTATGAGAGGAGATGAATCACTGATCTCGACAGTAAGGGTATAGAACGCCAAAAGAATGTAAAAAAAAAAAACTCACGTGCTGCCATTGCTGAGACTTGATGGAGAAGGAGAGGAAAGTTGCAGCGACAACCCGTCATGTGGACGAGGACATGCGACTTTGAACGTGTGAACGCTGGTCGCAGGATCAAAATGCTCCATGACTAGCCCTGGGTGCCTAAGATTGGGACCAACGTAAGATGCCCGTGAACTCCTTCTGAGTGCTTGCGAACAAAGAAATACGTACTTGCGTAAAATTTGAGAAGCATGCAAAAAAGCACCAATTGTATCCTTCTCTTCTTCAGGTCCGAGTAACGTCTCTGACAGGTCAATTTCTTCAGAAGAGATAGAGAAGTCGTGTTTGCCCAAGATGGGGTCCTTATTTTCGTAGATGGCCGATAAAAGATCCTCAGCCAGGGGAAAATTATGGCTGGGGACAAGAGGGAAATCATGGAGCTGAGCGAGCAAATCCTCTGGGACAGAACCATCGGAACTTTGTAGAAGATATGCAGCATCAGATAAGAGTGCAGATAAAAAGGTCCATATGTACAACTCACAACAAAGAATGCTGAGACATGACGTCCTCACGCCCAGCAGTATCTAGGACGTTCCCCCCTAGGTACGACATTGCAACAACGAAGCGTTGACAACGCTAATGGTGCAGTGAGCTACGGCTGCGATACCTAAACGAAAAAAAAAAAAAAAAAAAGTAATTTCAGTTAGTTACCAAGTCAACGGTGTAGAGGTGAATAAATACTTTTTTTTATAACAGGCAGCCAGGGTGCCAGTGGCCTGAGAAGAAACAAAGAGAGTAGTCAAGGAGAGTAAGGGTTTGTGTCAAGGGAAGAAGTGCTTCCCAGAAGTGCTATCAACCAGGAAGAATCATACCCAAGTGACGAGAAGACTCAGGACCTCAGTTCCGCCTTAAAATCGACGGTCTGGGAAAAAAAAAAGGTACCTCGGACATGTCATTCGTCATCACCGCGTGGATCTCAAGATGAGTTTTCTCAGCCAGCTCATCGGCTTCAGAAGAACCCTTATCTATTTATGGTAACAATCTCGCTTACGTTTAACCCCAAATTGGGCCAATCTAACGGTATAAGAAAAAGGCCGTTCAACAGCCCGCAACAAGTCAGTAGTAACAAGTCCATTTAACAACATCAGGCAAGTGAACCCTGTGGGATACATTTATGAGTGGTATGACGCTGGAGACAAACTCAAAGCTGACCATAGGATCCCAAGGTGGAAGGACAACTTTATCACCACTCTCCAGACCTTCACAAGCTCCTTGGGTGCCAAGACCTTGGGTACCACTACTTGGTATACGAATCTGCAGAAGAGGCCAGAGCTGGGTTGTGGTATAACGGCACAAATGCAAGATGGACTCACTCCTCAAACCACCGGTCGGTCATCACAAAGAAGCCCTTTTCCCCTCGCCCCTCGCCCCATGAATTCTCTACTTTGTAACGCAGCGGTTTTCCGCTTTGGGGATCGAGATGCACACCAGAGATGACCATTGCATGAGTCATAGCGGATTCGTTGGTGCGCAAGCGATCAGCTTTGGAAAGTGAAAGCGAAATGTCAAAGGCGTTCTGCAGGCTGTGGTCACTGTACAAGGGACGGTAAGAGTAAATTGGAGATACCTCGTATTCAAACAACTCCGTGTCCATGATGCCAGAGCTGTTTGCTGAAAACTGACCAACGTCGCACCCAAAAAAGACTGGCTGGCCAGCTTTGAGCGTCTGGTAAGAAAAGATCAGTCCCCAACAGCGTTCTTCGGCATGATCATACTCTTATCACAGCATTCTTCAAGTTCTCGATTTCAGTGTTAACATCTAGCGATCAATTAGTCAGGGCGAGATTGAACAACTTTCTGACCAACAGCGAACAGGTCGTCCACCCCACACATTGCCGAGTTTGTCTACGGTATACAGTGTCGAGTAGGGATTGCGGGTATCATTTATTAGAGAGAAAGAGTCAGACGGGGGATAATGTTTGTTTGAGAATGTCTAGATGAAGGAACAATGGTAGATTGCTCTCGATTAATAAGGTTCTGACGTACCGAATAGAACTGCTTCGCATTGCCCTCCCACCGTCCAACCTTTCCGTCTTTGTCGTAATAATCCCACACAAACTTGTCATGCGGCTGAGGTGGTACGCCCAGAGTGGCACTCATCACGTTATAAACTTCGCCAGAAGGTCTTCTTTCTTGGAACGAAGTGCCGCAATAATATCACCCTCAGAGAGCTGGCCTGAACTGCGCAGAGAAGAAGAAAGATCGCGTAGAACGAGGGCATGCTCGCGAAGCTTGGTCTTGAGAAGCTTGTTCAAAGGCCCAGATAGAGACGAGTGGGTGGATTCGGGATAAATGGTTTGCGGAATCACACCGTAGTTCTGCCAACGCCTAGGTTGGTGCCATTGACCCAGATAAGATGATTCAATACCTCGAGCAAGTTAACAACCATGTCCCACTGGCCGCCATCACTAATCAGGTCACTAGAAAGGTGACTGATAAGGCGATCGTCGAGTGGACGATTGGCTTCCTGAATAGACAGCTCAAGGTAGTAGTTGGACTTGTTGAGCTTATCCCAGAAAAATAAATAGGACTACAAGTATCGTCAGCATCGATAGAGGATGACACCACCGGTCTATATATAACAGTACGTGCCTGAGATAATTGGAACTCCTTGAGGTTGAGCTTCTTCATAATCTCGTACCGGAGCACGTTTGTCGTGGCGAAGAGCCAACAGCGACCGCTACTCTTCTGGTCAGTTATGGGGCCCGTCTTGAAGTCAAGCTCGGTGTTGAAGACGTGCGCATCAGCGATGAACGCCTGGCGGCGAACAAGGGCGCTGCTAAGATTTGAATGGGAGAGAATCGTGCGAGCAAGCTGAGTCTTTGGGGAAGCTGCAGCTGCGGCCTCCCACTGAGAAACGCTCTTCAAGGATAGCGATCCGTCAGCTGAGGTAGGAGTAGGAGCACAAGGAAGGGATGGGGCAGGCTTGTCCCATTTCTCGTCGACGTCCTCCGTCTTGACGTGTTGAACTGGCTTTGAAGGTGCAGAACCCATGGTGACTGAGGTAACAGCCAAGTGTCAGGCCACCATTGCTTCGCCGAGCTCGGTCCGGATTCAACACGGCCCACGTGCTACTAGCAGTTCTCTTACACGTTTCACACATCCTTTACAACATTGTACGAAAACGAATATAAAAGCTAGCGAAGCGACGAGGGTGTGTTCGTGTTTGGTGAAACAGAATTCGAAGCGGTAAGAAGTTCCAAATCATCCATCTGTTGAGATGACCGCTGGAGGCCTGCACCCTCCGCTCCTGAGCCTCTCGAATTTTGATGTACCTCGCTCACAGCTTGCTGTCGCGTTGCGGCTATTTGATAAATAAACGCACCAACTGCCTACGCAGACGTTCAATCTGCATCCGGTAGCGGAATGAAAGTTACGTACGACAACCAGAGAGCCAAGGATGATACCATCTTTCCATCGATCATCTATGGGGCCTATCTGATCTCTGCGGTGACGCTGCTTTGCCCTCCAGAGGGCATGTAGATCAACCCGAGGAGAAGACGGAGCGTGAGGTGAAACGGAATCCGGCGTGGTGCGACGGCCACGCAAGATATCATATGACGCACTGATAGTGCGGAATCGCGCCTCTGACACTTCTTGGGGATACCTACGAGCGACGGGGGAGTCAGGATGGTATATCCGCACGAGTTCATAATCTGAATCATCAGGGAGAGGGTCAACGACGGGGCAGCGAGGTGTGGTCGATGGGGTGCACACAGCGCGCTTTCACTTCTTTCTGAGATGCCCCTTGCGGCAAGTGGAAGATTTGATGGGGTGTAGGATTTAAGTTGGAAGGGTATGGATATATGTTGGCGCTGCTGGTGGTAGCGACATTGCATTTGATGAGGCGGAAAAACTGTGAGCCACACCGGAGGTTGCTGGCTCGCAGGAGCATAGACATGCAGAAATGACGACGAGAAACCCCTGGAGTGCAGGGCAATAAACCGGTTAAAGGACAGCTTGAAGCTTGAAAGCTTGAGGACGTAGGCAGGTGAAATGATGAGGCGATGACGGGCCGGGCATACAATGTCAACTCCGAGTCGCCAACAAGCACCCGCACCTCGCCTACATTTTTAGGCCACGACCACGATACAAGTAAATATTTTCCTATGTATGAAGGGCAGCGAGATAGCTTGAAGGTAAGAACGCTAGACGAGCACTCAGCAGGCCTCGTTATGAGATCGTGCATTTACGAGTTATTTGTTTTAAATGAATGAATTGCGGAAGGAATGACTATCTACAGTAGTGTACGACAACGAAAATCACACATCCGGTTTGACACGGCCTGGTTGATCCGTGGGTATAGCAAATTACCAAAAAAAAGTATAGCAAAGATCCACAACCGCCTCATCTCTTACAGCCCAGCCCCGCGACAGATGCTAAATTCAGGACGGGGGACTATAGTGAAGAAACCGTCAGATCTAGATCTTCGGGAAAATAACATTTGCTTACACGGGAGGAACGGAGGTGGCGGGGCCAGGGTCTGCCGTGAGAGTCGGGAATGAGCTTGAGGAGCACTGTGCACACCATCAGTCAATTTATACGAAGAAGCGAGAGTTTGCGTCCATACGGATCTCTGGATATCTTCGTACGAAGAACCGGCCGGAAAATGGGCGGTCGTATGGAGAGGTTTGGGCACCGGGATGACCTCAGTACAGTCGATCAGGTTCTTCGTATCCTGGCCAAGTAAAGACAGCTTCCTCATTGCAGCCTGGAAGGCAGATTTCATGGAATCTTGGTCCACATATCTTTGCCAGGTGCACGCGGTGCGGGAATCTACCATTATCATTTAACCGTTTTACGCTGCAAGGCAAGACAAGAACGCCGTGACGGGCGTACCTCTGGCGATCTCGTGGTCAGATTGGAGGCGCATCACGCCTGCGATGGCTGACATTTGTTCGCATTTATCTCCTGACCTTTGCTACGTCCCCACAGTGAGAAAGAAGAAGCAGGTGTCCGCAGAAACACTGACCCAGGGTATAAGGTGCCCTTCAGCAGGGTCTCTACGTAGAATTGGGTATCGAAGTAGCCGGGCGTAGAATCAAAGGGTGTTCCCGGAATTGAGGTATCAACCGTATCAGCCGCTGCAATTGAGTGTCTGGGGTGGAAATATAAGTAACCTGCACATTTTGAGGATACAAGCGCTACATACGATGCAAGGAGTGCAACAACCTCGTCAGGCCAAAGCCAGCATCATCGAAGCGAGCTAAGATGGTTGTGACGTCATCTGTGGGGTAGACCGGGGCATCAGGAATCCATATCTGCCGTCCCCATATCTATTATACTTACGAAATGGCTCTGGGACCGTCTTATCTTTGGCGGGGGCGACGGGCGGAGGTCGGCCAAGCAGGAAGTCAAGCCTCGGCGCACCAGGACAATTACTCACACCAACGGCGGCTGCGAAGTGAATGCTAGAAAATGTGTACAAGGTGAGGCCCAGCTTCTTTATGCCTATAAGAAAACTCACAAGTCGCCCGCCGTGATATTGTGTTTGCGCATGATTGGCTTCTGACTCTCGACTATTTCGTCGATGCCATCGTTGGCAGGGTAGGCAGTTTCGATATCGCTAAAAACGGCAATCGAACCATCAGCTCCACCTCCACTAGGGTAGTGTCAGTCTCCAGACTAACGAAAGAGAAACGGAACATACAGAGATTGGGTCTTAGAATACCCGATAGCATCATGGAAAGCGATTCGCAGGGCGGAGTGAGCTTGTTCACCGCATTCGCCGTCGTCGAAGAGATTGGCCTGAATGTCCTGTAGAATCGGGTAAAGAGCGCAACACGCCCCGTTCGAGACGACTTGCCCGTCCGCGCAGGTGACACGGCGGATCAGTGCGGCTGTCAAGGACGACCATTAGGTTCCGTGCCATCCGGCCAAGCAAAGACATAGACACACCGTTCGTGGCAGAGGTGAAAGCGAGGATCAAGGCGAGGAACTTGAGAGACATCGTCCGTGGCGTTGAGGGAACGTAAAACTTGCTGGGTCGTAGGGCGGAGTCGTGAAGAGTACGGTCATATCTGGAGGTTTTTATGCAGTGATGCGAGCAACTGGCTGCGAGCAGTCTAGTTTGAAAGTCGGCGGTCAGGCTGGATAAATTCAAACCCAGCGGCTAAGACTTTCTTGTAGTGTGTCACCAATATGTCATCGCAGTACTGGCAACGCCATCATAATTAAGTCCCGATTGACGTGGAAACCTATGAATTCCATGTAACAGCCCGGAGAGAAAATCAATATAAAGGACAGTAACCTAATCAAGACAAAGCCGCGTTGCGGGTAAGATGTGGATTAGTCTTGATTAGGTAGTCACCGTCCATATTTGATTTTCTCTTCCAACAATCAATCATCATGCTCACGAATTTGTTACTACCATGTAAAGACTATTTTACATACTTATATTAGCCAGTACTGCCCAGTCTAAAAAGTGACTCACAGCAGTGATGACATGAGCTGGTTTCCAAGTTTCCAGGTTTCTGAGTTCCTGGAAACCTGGAAACTATTTTGCCATTTTTGCTAATGACTTGGCAGTGTGTGTTCTTTTTGTCACCTCCCGTGAAATATTATACAAGCTCGTTTATATCCACAGAGTTGTGTATGGAAGCAGGGTTATAGCTATGTACATAGCATCTCAGAATGGCGAAGAGTGAGTTCCAGCGAGTTCGAAGAATGGCACAGCCGGAAGGTGAACATCAACCAAGAGATCGACAGTAACTTGAAGCAGGATTGTCATGATGCCGGGTTGGACCCGGCATCTGATGAAACTCAGCATCTGATGCCCAAATCATCACATCAACGCCTGATGCATGAGTCATGCATCAGGCAATCAGGCAATGTGGGATACTCCTCCTTATTTTGGAAGGTGAGTGTTACATGTTCTTGACCATCGGATTCGCATCCGATGCTGACAACCCTGACTTGAAGGAGTCAGTCGTTAACTCGAACATCGTTGCTGACATCTAGACTAACAAGCCTCTGTGGTCGACAGAATTGCCTGGTGCGTGGTTCCAAGAACAGTTTAAAGATAAGGCATGACACACCCAATCTGAGAGGCGTGCCAGTGGGAGGAACAGGAACATGGGGATATCACGTGTCGGTCATAATTCGCAACAATGTAGGTGGTTCTGATTCTGAAAATCCATCGTCGTTCGGGAGGTTCGAATTCCAGGCGGAGCAAGTAAGGGATCATGCGATCGTGAAGGGGATCGTTAAGCGCTTCGACCAGGACTCGTTCTGTCACTCTGTTAAGTTCACACGTTCACGCCCGTCGCTGGATTGGTGAGTAGCTTTCAGCCTGTTATCATGGAGACTGCCCATCGGTGGCCAACTTATTATAGTGGAACTCGGTTGCGCGCAGCGCCCACTGTGCAGGGCCGTGTAGGTGAAATCAATAACATGAGACCGCACTTCTGGGGGCACACGAGGAAAGATACGTGGTGCAACCGCACTGCGACACACACGAGCATCGGTACCGGCTGCTCGAAGTCCGAGACTTTAGACGAGATAAGGACCTCCGGACGCGTTTGCTCCTCATTTACGATATTGTTCAATATTACTTCTCATTATTACCCGCGGATACAATATTTCAGTATGCTACGATTCGCCCCTGCAATTTGTCTCCTTCCTAAAGACTAACGCGGCGCGGCACCCACTACCAGTGGTTGGTTATGTCGAGTGAGGTAGGCTGTCACGAAAAGCGGCGCTTTCAGGCTCAGAACACTACTGAAGTCTTGATGGTCGGAGTAGTCGGTGGTGGAATGACCCCTGGCGCGTCAGAAGGCTGCTCCCACTGCAGGATGCACCACAACTCCGAAATGATTGGTACGGGATGTGCAAGGCAAGCTGGATTGGTATGTCAAGTTAAATTCAAAACTGCGAAGTTTGAAAGAGCGAGTCGTGCATGTGGCGTTCAACTTGAAGCATACAAAGAATACAGTGTATACATGTAAGGTCCCGAAGCTTGTGAGGGCTTTCCAGGGCCGCAGGCAGCGACCCGTGGGTTAGCTTGCGGAATTTCAATAGGATGACTTAGAGACGGGAATTGTTTTCTGGAGAATGGGTCAGAACAATGCCAAGTCGTCTATAGTAGAGCATCCAAGCTTATTAAGGGTCATCGGCCTTCAACTCTATGTCATTCGTTCCAGGAAGGAGGATAGGGGGGAGTGGTAGGCAGCAATCTACTACCGAGAGCTCTGTGCTCGGGAATCGCGCAGAAAGGGAATCATTTCTGGAATAAGGCCACCCTAGGAAATCCTTCCCGCAAGTGCAGATAAAGCTCCACGTCAACAGGATAGGCTCTCACGAGGGAAGGCTCAGCTCCCACCACTTAAGATGCCACCCCTGACATGGACTACCCAGCACGCAAAGGTGCGGCAGTGTCGCCACGTAAGGGGCCTGTATCAGACTTCGATCCCTTCAAGATTAGTACCCTGTAGCCTTGTCAACAGAAAATGTCCAGGCAGCATGAACAACGCAGCCCACCAGCTTTGGTAGCTTCAAATATACATCAGTCCCTGTATAAACAGCGGGGTTAGCGTGCCGCATATCGAAGCCACAGTGATGAATGGCCTTACCCCATCCATCCAAGGACACGAGTTCCAAGGAACCACCGAAATACCTGACACAGTAGATCTTTTCTCTGGATCAATATATATTTATAGAGTCGCGTACCTCGCAAATATGTTACACATGGCGAGACCAATGCCAAGCCTGGGATGGCGGCCTACACCGGACTTAAGCTCGGGGTCATTCTTCAGGGACGTCCCGTCCTCGCGTTGGCGCCACTCGTCCTTCCAGCGGCTAACCAGTTCATCTACAGTCGCGCGCATCCCAGTAGGGCTTGCGCTTGCGGTTTTGAGGAGACCCAGATAATCCTGCTCTAGTCGTGAGGCATTGCGGACGTGCGAGAAGGAGAATAGGTCGGATGGAGTGCGAATCTGTGGATTCAAGAGACCACCGCCTAGTTCCGAAATTAAGTAGACGTGGAGACAGCAGGCCGTGAACGGCACCTTGGTCCGAGATCCGTATCCCTATGCTGTCGGATGCCGTGACTATAGTGACCAGGATTCCGGGAAGGACTGATTTTCGGCCGTGCACGGCAACAGTGGTTTGCATGGCCTAAGTGAACATAAGGCCCATCAGGTTTTTGCGCACCGAGGAGAGAACGCACATTCTTCAACAACTCGAAGATGATGTACCTGAACAAAGGGTCAGTGATGCGTTGGTACGGGTGGAGCTGAAGCTGACTCTAGATGTTCTCGAATATAAGCAAATTGTGCACCAACGTGGCCTTCGATAGTCACTGCTGGCCATTGTATATAGTCCTTGCTCAGTGCTCCCGGGTCATTCGAGCTATGAGTCAGCTGGTGTAAGAGAGCAGTACATCTCTGCACACTCTTCTCCACGTTTAATCCCGTATAAATAATGCCAATATGGTCTTCTTCACTTGTTCCCTGATTTTTCCCGCAACAGAGTCCGACAGGGCGATATGATGCTCCGCAAGGACACGTCGAGAAATTCGGGATACGAGCATACGTCTCATGAACGCGTCAAGCTGGTCAGGTGGTAGATGCGGAGAAGATAAAGAGAGACCAAGAGATAGATTCGGGATTATAACAGCACTGCGTGGACGTTGGCAAGGACCGAGGGGTCTCTATACATACGCACTGTTCGTCCAGAAGGCCTCTTAAGAACGTGCAGAAGCGCTCGTTATCTTCTAATGTTTCGATTCGCGGAAACCTACGAAGCCTAAAGCATAGGGTAGCCAATGTCAATTACTATAGATGGCGAACATACTTCTCAAAGGCGGACCAGTACAGCTAGAAAGCACGGTAGTATCACATTGGTCAGTCGCGAAACCATGCGTCTCACCTCATACACCTTCGAGACGCCTTCTTGCATAACGATGGCATATGGAAGAGCCTGCAAGTCCCGTATTCTATGTGCCAAGCGCACAGGAAGCTCCGTTCGGACGTAATTTGCGCTCTGAAAACGTGATTGGTGGAAGAGGGTTGAGATGAGACGAAACAGACCTTGATGAGACGCTCTTCGCTCATAAACCTTCCGTAAAAGACCTAAAAGTGCGCCAATGCTTGTAGAATACTCTTTTCCAGGAATAAATCGTGTACCAGCTGTCGTAAACTCAGTCTCTGGGCCTCCTTCGAGGCATATAGTTCCAGTTGCCGATTTTGATAGAAGTGTAGGTTCATAGATTGAAATCTCGCCTGAGTGAGAGACGAACATCTTAACATGGAATACCTGGGGCAGCCATATCACAGAGATGTAAGCCAGGGAAAACAGTGTGCGATTGCGGTGAATGCGTCCAAACAATACTTACATAAGACACTGTACACGATGTGTTCGGGTGCACTGCGGTAGTTATATCATCCCCAATACAACCCCGGCTCAAGTTTCCTTGTAGGATCCGACATTCTACTCAAAACGACAAGAATGGGGACCTCATTTGTATGCGTTCATTGACAACGCAAACCATGATGAGTGCACGACTATCCCGGAAGCACGGCCCGGAAAACCGCGCCAAAAGTTAGACCCTTCACCCTCACGGCCTCACGCCCACCGCCCAGGTGGATGTATGCCTACCCCTTAGTTGCGCGCAACCCCACATATACTCTACTACTCCCCCACACACCATTTCGAAAAGGTTCCTCAGAGCGGTGCGTATACCACGACAGCGTCCCATATCTTCGGAACTGAAAAGTCTTGTCCAGACTCTTCAAGTTGATATATCCACTTCAGTTTGCTGAGCAAGAATGGATCCTGGTCCTTCCAGCTACGACTACACAGAGGGGGCTTCCGCAATTGATATCTCAGAAGCCGTGTCCAATTCCCGCCGCTCACGTCGCGACTCCCAATTCAGCTTGCCATATGAGGACCAACAAGGGACCATGTTCGACGGACCAGGACACAGCGTTGTTCCAAGCAGCATTTCAAGAATGAGCATTGACCGCCCGCGGAGCCGTCGGCGGAGTGAAGACAGCCAGACGACGCGAGCGCCTGGCATGCGTAGAGATAGTGACATGACTTACTCCTCGTCGCAGGTGCAGGATGATTCTGCACTGGAGGACGAAGACGACACGTCAGGCGAGAGGGTACCGTTGCGTCGAGGACGAAGGTCTCCATCACCGCGTAGAAGTGGCATGTTCGGCGGTATTGCTCATCTCTTTGGACGCGACACAGGTGGCGATGCTTCATCGTCACATCGTCGGACATCCTTCTCTCAACACTCGCGCACGTCTTCAGCTCGATTATGGGGACGGCGATCTGATGCTGGGTCAGAGGCGGGAAGCGAGATGCCAAGTGAAGGTGATGACCGCTGGGGATACTCTTCTGGAGAAGAGGACGAGCCATCTGATACGGAGGATATTGTTTACACCAAGTCGCCCGTGGTGAGTGAGAGGGCATTCAGTTCGTATCCTCCATCTCCGGCTCCTTCTGCGTCGCTGCCATTGCTATCCGGAGACCAATTATTCGGCAACGAGACGCGCATTGACATCGACTTTGAGTCGTTGGATCCTCCACCACCTGGCGCGCCAAGCAGACAGACAATTCACCTTGCGGATGAAGATATCACTCTCCGATTTGTCGGCTACGAAGTCCTCAGATGGCATAGCTGGGCTTGGCGGTTGGCATGTGTCCTCAGCCTTGGATTGCTGTGGCTACTCGGCCACTGGTTCCCCAGACTTTGGTTACGCTGGGTGGCGAAAGAGAGGGCGTTCAAAGAGTTATCTAGAGGTGTTATTGTCATAGAGGTGCGTTATATTCGTTTCGGGACTCGAAGACATCATAATGCCGTGTAAGACCACCTTTGGGGATACCCTATTTTTCCCTGCGTGGAGAATACCGTATCCATACCATGCCTCCACCGTATTCGCTAGCTTCAATGTGCCAACGAAAGTAAACGGTAACGGAGCATCGTTGATCAATGGGGAAGATGTCCTGCTCGAGAATCTACTTGTAGTCGACTATCGCTACGCCAGGTTTGCCCTTGACCCAAACAGTGGTCTATTTAATGCAGTCAAGTGCGTCGAGTCATTACTGTTTTGGCTGACTATTTCCAACGTCGTGGGAACAGGGACTGGCGAGATCATTGTTGGACAGGCGTAGGGTCAGTAAAGAGTGGGCTGGAGAGTCCTATTCGACAGCAAAGGCTCACTTTGTTTGGGCCCAATGTCATTGACATCGAGGGAAGTCAATCATCTCCTTGCTAGTGAACGAGGTTAGCTTGCTTTATGTGTCCTGCGGAACTCAAACAGACTATAAGGCAGGTTATCCACCCTTTCTACGTCTTTCAAATTGCCAGTATTATCCTCTGGTCGCTAGACAACTATTTCTATTATGCGTTTTGTATCGCATTGATTTCAGGTGTGAGCATCACCACAACGCTCATTGACACCAGGAAGGCAGGGCAATTTCAACAACATAAATTGACAATATGCTCACGACGTCTTTATAGACTATCACTCGAATGCGTGAACTGTCTCGCTTCACCTGCCCTGTGAACGTCTTCGTTGATGGTGTTTGTGAGTCACTGCTTCGTTAACAGTCGTAAATGCCTAAACTCAAATTAGGGCTCGAGCGCGACTCCTCTGAACTTGTTTTGGGTGACATTATCAACCTGACTGAACCTCCACTATCTATCCTTCCTGCCGATTTAATCTTGCTCTCCGGCGATGCTATAGTGAATGAATCTATGCTCACTGGTGAATCTGTCCCAGTCAGCAAGATTCCTGTCCAGGACGAAGACCTTGCTCGTTGGTTCGAGGTCCCCGACGTACAGGGTGATATGGCCAAGAGTTTCCTCTATGCAGGAACGAAAGTCGTTCGCATCCGAAAGTCAGTCGGCAAACGGATAGCCCCTTTGATAGGCCTGCTTTAGGGCTTGTCACCCGCACAGGTTCGTGAGAGTACTAAAATATAGATACGAGAGATTTCAACCTCTGTAGGGTTCACGACAACGAAGGGCGCCTCGTCCGCTCTATGCTCTTCCCAAAGCCAATCGGTTTCAAGTTTTATCGGGATTCTATGCGATTTATCATAGTACTTTCTGGAATCGCCGGGCTCGGTTTCTGCGCCAGCGCTGTGCAATTTATCAGGCTTGGAGTATGTCCTCTTCTTTACCATTCTCGCGTGTCGTTCAACTAGCGTAGGTCCCCTGGCACACCATCCTCCTTCGTGCGCTCGATCTAATAACGATTGTCGTCCCGCCGGCACTTCCCGCAACGCTCTCTATCGGCACAAGTTTCGCTCTTAGCCGTCTTCGTCATTCCGGTATCTTCTGCATCTCCCCAAACAGGATAAACGTTGCGGGCAAGATCAATGTCTGCTGTTTTGACAAAACGGGCACGTTGACTGAGGACGGGCTCGATATTCTGGGCGTACGTGCGCTCGATCGCCACAGTGACACGCGTTTTGGCGAGCTCCTCGACAACGTCTATGATCTACCAGGGCCCGTGGGGCGCGAGAAGGCTACATTCTTATACGCGCTTGCCACGTGCCATCAGCTCAAGGTTGTTGATTCTGAGGTTGTCGGGGACCCGCTGGACGTCAAAATGTTCCAGTTTACCAAGTGGCTGATTGAAGAGGGACATGTTGCTGGTACCGGGATGATTCGAGGCCGCGGAACCGGCGAGGGCCAAGCACGACCCGCAGCACTCGTCCAGACCATCGTCCGACCACCAGGAAGTGCTCAGTTCAAGATCGAAGATGCTCTCAAGGGTAGTGCAAAGGTCGGCCCCCCTCCCCTTCGCCTTCTGCCGTTGTGTCTTTTCTCGAAGGAAAGCTAACGTGTAATTTTGCGCTTACTGTAGCATGCGCATTTCCTAGAATTTGGCGTTATTCGGACGTTCGAGTTCGTTTCACAGCTTCGTCGGATGAGCGTCATTGTCAAGCGTCTCCGGAGCACGAGCATGGAGATATACGTGAAGGGCGCACCCGAAGTAATGGTCGAGATTGCGAAAAGGATTCATGTGCGTGTTTTTGTTTGTGCGAAAGGGGCGGAACTGAGCGAACGGTGACAGTCCCGGATGACTACGATGACCTCCTGTCATACTACACAAAGCGCGGGTACCGTGTGATCGCAATTGCGGGTAAGAGCATCGACGGGTTGTCATGGCTGAAAGCCCAGAGGATGAAGCGGTCAGTCTTTTGCCTTGACACACGAAAGGAACGCATCTTCACGACGACGTTACAGAGAGCAGGCTGAGTCCAGCCTTCGATTCCTAGGCTTGATCATCTTCGAAAATAATTGAAGCCAGGGACAGCCCCAGCAATCCAAGCCTTGCGATCTGCACATCTTGCATGTAGGATGATTACTGGGACAATCCTTTGACAGCGATCAGCGTCGCGCAAGAGTGCAACCTTATTAGCCAGACGGCTCATGTGTTCACACCGTCATTTATCGAAGGCGAGTGTTTGGGATAAGCATGTCAAGTGTCCTCATGTCATTCTACTGACATCCCTGTGGGCAGGAAACGCAATGACCCCGCTAGCGAAGCTTTCTGGTCATCCATGGACGATCCGGCATGGAAGTTGGATGACTACAGCTTGAAGCCACTGACGCCTCCTCCGCATCATTCATCGATGCTGATATGGTCGATTATCAAGACTACGTCGTTGTCATCACGGGTGATGTGTTCCGCTGGATGATCAACAACGCACCGCTCGAGACTCTGCACCGCGTATGTGCCCTGAACACTGCTTTGTGTGTCGTCATTGATGCAGTACACGCAGATGCTCGCACGATGCCAGGTCTTCGCACGTATGTCCCCAGACGAGAAGAATGAAGTTGTTGAACGGCTGCAGTCGATCGGATATACCGTCCTCATGTGCGGTGACGGCGCAAATGACTGCGCGGCGCTCAAGGCTGCCGACGTCGGGTTGTCGTTATCCGAGGCGGAGGCGTCTGTTGCCGCGCCATTCACAAGCAAAACCCCGGACGTTGGATGTGTGCTGGAAGTCATCAAGGAAGGCCGTGCGGCTCTTGTGACGAGCTTTAGCTGCTTCAAGTACATGTAGGCCAACTCGTTATTTTTTGAGTGACGGCCTGGATTTCACTTCAATAATCACATCCATTCACAGGGCTCTCTATTCCCTCATCCAGTTCACGACAATCACTCTGTTGTATTCGTTCGCCTCATCTTTGGGAGATTTCCAGGTATGTGTCTTTGTGACTGTCGCCAAGAAAGTACTGAGTTGTGTCGGTAGTTTTTGTACATTGATCTATTTATTATAATTCCTATTGCTGTCAGCAGTGAGTCATTACAAATTTTAATGTGACAAACGGTGATAGACGCTCGATAGTGGGTCGCACACTTCCGTACCCTTGGATACACCCCAGGAGGCCGACTGCGAGTCTTGTGTCAAGGAATGTCCTTGTCAGTATCATTGGCCAGATTGTCATCACGAGCGCGACACAGTTTTGGGCATTTTTCTGGGTGCGAAGCCAGCCTTGGTATGTTTTGATCACTCGGTAACATGAGGTTCGAGAGGGAGATTTAAATTTCCCAGGTATGCTCCCGCGAAGCCTGATGTCGGTTCGGATGACGACTACTTGCAAGCAACTAACTATGAAAACACGGCATTATTCTTGCTGTCTTGCTTCCAATACATCTTAGTGGCAGGGGTGTTCAGCATCGGTCGGCCATACCGCAAATCCATGTGGACGAACGGTGCGTCTGCGTCAACTAGGCTAAATGATTGAAAACGAATATTTTTCTCCAGGGTGGCTCATGTTCTCCCTGGTCTCGCTTTCGCTGTTCAACTTGTCTGTCTTGCTTGCGCCAACCAAATTCGTCTCGGCACTCTTGGAACTCATGCCTGTTCCGATATCAGCTCGAATGACACTGCTGTGGGCCACCATCATCAATGTGGCTGTATCAATCGCTTATGAGCGGTGGGTCGCACAACTAGTCGCAGAATTGGTAGGGATGTTTGTATCGCACCATGAGAGTCGGCGACGGGTTAAGGACAGTAGGATGTACAGAGCGATAGAGAGGGAGTAGAATTATAGAGTGGACAAAAAGGAGTTCAATTAATGGTAACTTACCCGTTGCATAACGACCGGCTTGCAACTGCCGAAACCGGCTGATTCGGACCTTGTGACCCATTTGGTGGCGGTGTTTGTGGTGGTGGTCAAGTCGGCGCGGGTGCGAGGGTCTAGGTGGTGTTATAGACGTTGTCGTTGCTCTCTCTCTCGTTACCCCATTGTTCCCTTTTCCCTTTCTCTTTTTCTTGTTATTCTTTGCTCTGTGGGCAAATCACTTTCATATCATTCTTTCCTTTAATCCTCCACGACGCATTTACTCAACTAGCCGTCGTCTCTCTTGCTGGAGCAGGCACTCCAATCTTTCGCCATCTCTCTCTTCAAGCCCTCCAGGCGCCTTTGTTTCTCCATACTCACCCATGCATCATCGAATGCATGTCGTCACTTTTGTTATTGCATTCGCCTTCTCCCTCTTCTGTCCAGTCTCTACAGCACCCTCAACGCCCTTTGGATCCGTTTCTAAGCCAATAACGACCCAAATAGTACAGACGACTCAGACGTGCGTGTTACAGTTCTCTTTGAAGACCTGGTCGTCTAATCACCTCGGTTATTGTAGTCGGGGGGGTCCTGTAACCGAGACGTGTAACGTCACGTTGACGCCGGTGACGGGACCAAATGGTGAACACTTAGTCCAAGTGGTGCGACAATGCACAGTAAGTGGTGGCTCGGGCTCGAATGCGCCGCCGCCACCGGCCAATTCTGCTCCACCTGCTGTGAGTCCCACTGTTAGTTCGCTGTTGTCACCGTAGTAACGACTTCCAAAGGTCACAATTTCCTCCTCACCGACTTTGTCTGCCGCGGTGGCCGGAAGCTCGGGATCAGCGTCATCAGCAAACCCTGGGGTATCAGTTAATGTGAGTCAACATTAAGCCTTGTCTGTCAACCGTACTCTAACCTTCTCTTAGGGCTTTTCATCAATCACGGTTTCCAGTGTCTCTCCGCCCTCATCACAAACTTCAACGACCTCGACGAAGCCCAAGGCGGCCACTTCCACTCCCACACCCCCGGCTACATCTACTAGTGGCACGTCACCTGCATCGGGTGCAGACAATGCCTCGTCATCTACCTCTTCTGCCACCCAAGCAGCAGCTTTCCAGATTCCTGGGAAGAAGATCTCTGTGCTCCCTATCGGCCTTGGTATTTTCGCGGGTATTTCAGTGATCGCCCTTATTGTGGTTGGTTTGGTCACCTACGAACGGACAAAGTATCGCAAGGTATGTTACCTACGACTCTTGCTCGACCGTGGTATTGCTCACTAGTAATAATTATAGATATTCAGGCAGCGAAAACTGGCTGAGCAAGGTGCAGATATGGGCTACAACTAACTAAGCCTGAAAATTGCGCTCGACATCCCAGAATTCGGATAAACAATCTCTTGTTCCTTTCTTCCTCCCCAGGGTGTTGATACCTTGTATCTGTACTCTTGTTGTGACTGTCCTAGACCCTGTTCAGCACAGCGAGATTATTATATTATTGCTACAAAGTGTAGTCGTGGCAGTCGAGCCGTATATGTTTTCGTCACTCGTTTAAAGGTCAGCTATGTCTGTATAGCACTGGTAATGCATTGGGGTCATTTAGTGGTTTTGGACGCTTGATGGACTTGCTCCCCTTAGATACCCCCTGCCCCTGGGTCGCTAGCACCGAGCCAGTCACCAGGGGGTTGTATTTAATTGATTTATGATGTTGTTCACGGATTAACGGATCCGACTGGGTCAGAACCCGCAATGATTGACAACTGATGAGACGGATATATTCACTATTCACCCACGCGTCTGATCAATCAATTCCACGCCTCATTATTGTTTCCCACATTTTTTACAAAATTCGGATTAAGAATAACCTATTTCAACAGAACGGGGAATACGCGAAAAGGCAATTGACAGGGGACGGGCGGGCAGCATGGCTGCGTGGCGTGGTGCTGTGTGATTCAAAGAAGCCTGGAAATTATGGCATTGAATTTCCTCTTGGAAAGAACGTTAACGGAACGGAACCACCCCCACACACCTCAAGTTCCTCCTCAAGTTGCCACGCGGCTGCCTCGCTGCGGGATCGAGTTTGGAAAAAAAAAACGTGAGAGACGCGCGCAGTACATGCAGCGAGAGAAGCTCATAAATGGACATTGTCTTGCCCACCTTCTGCAAAGATAAATAGCTGCGGATTCGCTCCCATGTAACGCTCGCGCGCTGTGAGGAATTCATCATCAACAACAGCGAAAAAGAAAAAAAAAAAGTTCTACTCGAATTTTTTTTTGAAAGGACCATCATCATTCAATGTCGCACCGTCGTACTACTACTTCTACTACGCATACACACACACCCAGGCAGCGCTCGTACGTCGTGACTATCGATGCAGGCACATTTGCCAACATCGAAATTGTCATCGAAGGTGGTCGCTACCATCGTAGAGGGGTCTGGCCGCCTCCGTCGATTCCTCGTAGTGAGCACGGACACGGCTACAAATTTGGATACGGTGCGTTCGCGTCCCTCATCTCATTGTATGCGCACCGCCTCAAGGTGATTGACGACTCACTCTCTTACTTCCTCCCCCAATCCTCACGGGAAATTCTATACGTATCGGTTTTCGATCACGGACAACAACCGACGATAGCTCCGACGTCGCCGGCAAAGCGGACTTCGTTTACGCCGCTGCATTCACAGCAACCGTCCATGTCGGCTGGGAGATCCCCATCCGCCGATACTCGAAGCAAAGTCGCGTACGAATGGGACCATGTGGCATCGCGACGCCGCATGGCTGAGGAGCGTGCAAGAGAGCAACAACGCCGGCGTGAAGAGGCGCGTTTGGCCGAAGCGCGTCGGGAAGCCGCCGAAGAGGCTCGGCGACGGCAAGCGCAACAACACCAACAACAACAACAGCAGCAGCAGCAGCAGAAGCAACGGCGGCAAGCGCTGCGCGAGGAACGGCGGAGACAAGAACGCATACAGCGTGCGCGCGAGATCGCAAACGCGTGGCGCACGTACGAGGGGCGCTGGGCATTGTTGAGCCAGCGGCAACCTGAGCTCGGGCTGCTCAGTGCGCTTACATTTGAACGGATACCGTGGCCAGTGGCGGACGTACCGCAGGGCCGGACGCTAGATATGCTGCAGCCTGAAGCGATCCGCGAATTTTTATTATCGCCGGCGCATTCGCCAGACGTGTCGTCGAAAGATAGAATCCGGGCGGCACTTCGGCGGTGGCACCCTGACAAGTTCACGCGTGTGCTCAATCAGGTGATGGAGAGTGATAGAAATGCGGTAGAGGAGGGGATGGGGGTTGTTGTGCGTTGTTTGAATGACATGTTAGAGAAGGACCATCAGGCACGGGACTAGACGATGCTGGGCATTGCGTCCCTGTACTACTATGCGCACGGTTTTAATTAAGCCCCATATTCATACTAAATGCTTGTGTACTGTAGTTGATATTGCAAAGGTTTCAACTTTTTGCAAATCAATTGACAATCTGGCCAAATGGGTTCAAAAACGTTCCAAATTTGCGCTTGATGAACGTTTGAGACTTGTAGGTGATTGTGCTGAGACACATGTCATTGGATGCGAAGTGAAGTGTGACGGTGTTATAGTGTAGGTACTCTAATTTTGAAGGATGGAGTGAGTGGTGAGAATAAAGATACCAGTAGTGTCCCGAAAGGCGATGGATGGGTTAGGCAGGTACGTGGGCTGGCGAATGTTCTGCAGAGGATCTGGCAGTAGAAGCAGAAACTTCATCTCCACCAGCGGATGACGGTGCAGGTAGCTCGTCATCGTCGTCGTCGTCGTTCATAATTTCTGTTTGAAAAAGTGGTAACAAAGAAGGCAAGCTGACGAAAAGTAGAGTACTTACCCTCTCCGTAGACATCCGGGTTCTCTCTGAAGCAGTCTTGCATCGCTTTGAACTTTTCCACGCAATCAATTCCCTTGGGCTCTTGCTCTGAAAACACGAAACAAGAAAAGGCCTCGCGGAACTGCATACCGCAGGGCCATAAGCCATCCCTCCAAGACAAGGACAATCCCAGTTGATTTTGCCAGTTACGGGGTCAAAGGCACCTTGAGAAGACGCCTCTTCCTCCGAAGGCATCCCGTCTTTCTCCCTGTATGAGCTGTTTGCGCGTCGGACGTGTCTGAATGCGGCGCTGAAAGACTTTCCGGGGACTGAGTGGGCGAGACGCGCGTCGTATGCTTTGACACAGCTGAGAGCGGTTCAGTCCGAAAAGGATTTATGAGGATAGGAAGAAATCAAGCATACATGCGCTGTCCGAGTCAAGGACGATCCCTCTGCTTTCCAAACTTAACCGCCATCCTAGGTAAGAGGCGGCAATGACAGAAGCACCAACTGCCACGGCCACCCTATGTCGTGAGAGCCCTGGCACAGAGTTGACTGTACAGTAGTATGCATCCCACGACGCAGGGTTATCCTTGCGATACCTCTCAACATTTGTGGATCGTGAGCAGGGCAATTGAGCTACGATTACAGCGCTGGTATGAGTAAGAATAAATTACATAATCGTCCCACGCAACAAATAATATCAAACCGCATCCGCGCCCGCAACCTTGTACTCGTGCCCCCGGTCGATCATTAATAGCGTTGTTCTGTAAAGTGTCTCTATCCGCTGCCAGTTTTGCCGAACAGAGATCAGTTCGACATTCAACTTCGATCTTTCCAAAGAGACCACTCACCCCCGCGCGTTTCAACCATGAGCAATCAGTTCTCTCGTGCCAGCAGGTCGTTCAGGCACCTGGCCACTATTCCAGCCCCCCTCTCCACAGCACGTTTGTCCTTTTCATCAACTCTCTTGAGTATTCGCCCAAATCTATCCGGATGCCACCGTCGTAAGGCGCCTTTGATCGCCTCTTTCCGCGATACCCCTCTCGAATGAGCGGGTGATAAGATAAACTTTGCGATGGCGGCCGGTGTAATCTCCCCAACGTCCCTGGGTGGTGAAGTCGTAGGCCAGGGTATGGACTTGAATTTCAGGGGACTGCCGTCGCTCTGGATGGCAGCCCATCGCCGTTCGTACGTCTCCCTCGCCTCCTCTTCACGCCGTCTTTCCAGCTGCTTCTCTCTCTCTGCCCTTGCCCTCTGCTCCTCAGCCCACTCATGCTCCTGTCGCTTGCGCCTCTCCTCCCGATTATCCTCTCCCGCCACCGAGCCTCCATCCTATCGAACTCTTGTTGCAATTGAATACGCTCTGCGTTCCGCTGCAGAGTACGAAAGCGTTTCTTCAACCATGCCGTCTCTTCGTCGACTTCCTGGCCTGCCGGTTCGACGTTTCGCCGCGGCTTCTCCGTAGGGTTAGGGCGTCGGCGTCGTGTGCCGTCATTGGACAACAAGCCAAAGTGGGCTTGCTGCTCGAATGCCCATTGACGTGTTTCAGATGTTTCCTTGGATAACGCCGCGAGCTCTTGTTCCACGTTCCACGTGTATATCGACGCCGCGTGCTTCCGGGCATCACCGCCGTTCGGAGCAGCAGGTGCCCCGGCAGCGCGATGATAATGTCCGCGATTGTGCGGATTGTCGTAGAAATGCGAGGAAATAGCGAAGATCGTACTGCTCCTTTCCATTACGAACTCGAAAATTTGAGGAGTGGGTAGTTCAAGATGCGAGGGTTCGGCAACGGTGTGGTTTTAATGCAGCCGCAAGGCTGCAGCGTGCCCTCAATCAACACCTCGTCGTCGACGCTGGTGGCTTGGCGCTGGCAGACGCATGTACAAGCCCTAAGGATACTCTCTTGCTCGGAAGTGATCGAAAGTCCTGTCATCCCGGATCAGGTTGGCTACGAGCCAATGCTCGACTAACTAAGGACCTGCTAGGTCAACCGAAGGTACATTAGAAGTTTATTTTCCCGTCTTGTCCATTGATCGGTGGCGAATAGGGCACAACGTGCTTTCAGCATTGTATGCTATTTGGCTGTCCATTAAACGATCAACCACTCTTCCTGCTCGATTTGCCTAATAAAGTTTACCGGAAGCTTGCATGGAGGAGCAACGAGGACTGACATAGTGCCTAGTCCCAAGCTAGCTATTTCTTCCGCACATGGGACCCAGTAGTTGTTCAAACCCTTGTGGATATTCTTATCGCCTCTTACTCGCACGCCGCAAGCACTATGGCCTTCTCGTAATCGTAAGCCCTTGTTCAATTAATCCTAGACGAGGTCGAGATAAATTTGTTTTTTGATGTCGCAGCGCGCAGCTGGAAGGGACGATTTGCCATCCACATTCCCGAAATGAGTTAATCTCGCGAGGAAGCGGGTGCCAATGCCGTCATCCTCCCCACGTTTCCCAGCCACGCGCTACGCCCTCGGTTTCCCGCGCCGGCGGTGAGAGATTCGTGATTTTTGCCATTTTAATGTTGTTCTCATTCAGAGCCCATCTACCGCGGAGAAATGCGACATGAACCTATTCAGCCGCACTATCTCACTTCTCCGGGTTTCACGGGACGTTTGAGCGCACGATGGACTCTCGGAATATTGATAAGCTCATTCGTAACTATTTCGGCGTCACCCCTCGATATTTTTTCACTTCGCCTTACCCCAAAGAACCCAACTTGTCGCAAAAATGTTGTGGAAGGAGCTCAGCTGCTCCGGACAGAAGCGCGTACTTCTTGGTTCCGCTCCGCGGTAGTTGCGCCGCCGCGCTGATAGCCGAGGGCTCCTAGACTTGCTTGGATTATTCAAGATAGAAATGATATGCTCTAGATAGGGTTCCGCAGTATATCATAAAGGTAAATTTCCTGATGGACTTAGAACACATGGGCGAGCGCCGAATCACACAGTATTTTTGCGGCCCTGCCATTCCCTTGTTTGACAACCTTGCTTAACATAGAATCGTGGGGGGCCGGTGACAGCATTGTTGGGAGTGCGGTTCCGACTCTAGTATAACGCTTTACTTCCGGCGTAACTGAAAAATTTCCATTGAATTTTTTTTGGTTGTGTTGCCTTCTAATGGGGGAGTGCCAAGAAGTATACCAGTACGTGGTCACGAATCGACTTGAACACGTAAGATGTCAATTTTCCCCACACATAGCATTCTCACCTGACGTTCCTTCTGCCGCGCCGCGTAAGTCTATGCGACTTTCCAGGACCGGCATTGAAGACTCTGCCGACTCGGAGCAGCTGACGTGCCCCGCGCTAAGTCTGAGGACAATGTGACCCATGATAATGGACGCCTGGATCTTCCATGAATCGATGACAGACCCCGCCATGACCGTTTATGTCGTCAGCCTTCCATTGACGGGAAAGTCTCCTGTGATTCATGACGCTTTGCTGACACCCCTGCACTGGCATACACGAATTTGCGTGAAGAATGTCACATCGCTTGCGAGAGAAGAGGATGGATTTCCACTGGCCGTAGGTCATGTTGTGATCAAATCGATCAAGGGACAAATATAGTGCCGCAAAAAGTATGTGAAGCTTAGGCAGTCTGCTCGGTACTAACGCCAATGGTTAGCGGTCTAAGTTACTAGACCCGCATTGGGTAGCGATGCCACCAAGCGGCAATACCGCGGCAGGACTTTCAGGCTATGCTCCAAAAAGTATTGTAATTGACAGTCAGGTTTCTTAATTCTCTGCCAGTTGTGGAACGGTCGAGTCGGCGTGTGCCAGTACCAAGGATTGATAGATACACCGTATCAAGTTGTCCAAATCCTGGTTACAGCGTGAGAGAGAGAGAGATGGCTATTTGAGGAGCGCTCGCCACTCGTCGTCTTCGCAGTCAACAAGACGACGTGATGCAAACCCTACAAGTTTCACCTTTATCTACTACAAGAATTTCATACTGTGCTAGCTGACGAGTTATCAAGGCTTAAGTTTCATGGCGAGGAGTACAACTTTTCCAGGAGGCTAACCACATCCCCGTGAATTTCATTCTTTCCCCCCAACGCACGCTCGGCGATGGCAGAGATATCTTCACGTGGCACTTGGTACTGATCCAGGCTTGATTTCAGGCCTAGATTACTCACGAGGCTACCAGAGCTTCATAATTATCGAAGGGGTAAAAAAAGGAAACCCACCCTTCAATGAGCTCACTCAATCTGACCACATCGTCATTGAGCGACCCCGTGGATGGCTGGTGAAGTTGATGCAAGACACCCGCAAGCCACTGTTTGTCTTCTTCAGAGGCGACTTTAGCTTCCAGCCTAACGACCGGGGCTAGTGTTAAGCACTGAAAGGGGAATGAACATCGAGGCGTTGGTTTCCGGTACTAAGCACGTCTTACCGATGTGATCCCATGTGGTATACCATAGGTTGCGCCAAGTTTGTGTCCAAGACTGTGCGACAACCCAATGGCGCTGGAGTGGGGGGTTGAGCATACGAACATAACGATTAATTTCAATCACATCACCTGTACTTCTCAAGTCTCACTGGCCAGAGACTCATCCATGCTGCGACTTGGAGCTTCTGGCGTGCGTGAATATCATTCGGGTCATCCTTAGACTTTGGTAGGTATTTGAATAGATCTACGATGGCCCCGTAGCACAGAAATTTCAGTGGCGGCACTATGAACGGACGATACAAAGTCTCGATGGCATGGTCAAGAGCACGAATTCCAGTTGATAGCCTATTAGTTATTAAGTGTCATGATCTTCCGTGCACGCGAGGCATAGCCTACCAGAGCCTCGCAGGGGTGGCAAGAGAGAGTTCCGCATCGAGGATGACGCCTGACGGAGCAAGATAAGGGGAGCCTACTGCTGTCTTTTGACCGGCATCATTAGTATACCCTGCGCCAAACTTTCCCGAGATCAAGCCATTGCGTAGAGTCATTGACGAGAACTGCATACCGAATACTCCGCGGCGCTGAGGGTGGTAGGTATAGCAATCTGGCGAAAGAACTCTCCGCCAAGCTCCTCGTGCAGGAAGAAGATGATGGCTTTCGAGGCGTCGATGGGTGAACCCCCACCGACTGAAACAATAATATCTGCTCCTGACGTTTTGAACGCCTCGACACCGGCGCGGATTCCAGCGATGGGAGAGTGCTGTCCGATGTCGTGGAACGTACCCGCATAGCGGTTCTGCTCACGCAAGATACCCTCTACTCTTTTCACGACATCCGTCTAGTACTGGACGTGAGAAAAGGCCGGAATAGGAAAAATCAGGCGTACCTTTGTGTAGAGGCTATTTCCTGTGACAATGAGTGCCTTGGAGGCTCCGAGTGTGTTCAACAATGTGGGAAGGGCTGTAGCAACTCTTCCAGGACCATAGTACACCCCTTGGAGTGTGTCAGTCCAAGCATAGAATCCATTTAACTCTGTAGAGGAGTTCTGTCCCGACATGACTGACTCCCTTGTTGGTGTGTATTAAAGACCATTGGCATGGCTCAACGTGGTTTATAAGATCCTCCCGAATGCCGAATGACATCAGCTTATGAATGAAGCCCGGTAAAGTTTACTAATCACCATGATGCAAAGAGAACGCTGGCGCTGAGCTCGGTATGCAGATCTTTGCTGGCAGTTTTCTGTCGATTCAAGGCTTGGAGGATACAAGCACCAGCACAACCGGTGGGCGCCAGTGGGCTGCCGCTAGTAGAACAATTGCGATAATGGTGAAGGGTATTATCGATCGATTCGTTAGGTAATAACCGTCGACTAATGCAAGTTGCTCGGAGATTCACTATCGCTGATGGTAAGTGATGACACTCCCAAGGCTCACTCATAAGTCAGGCACAGCCTAGGCATCGTTCCCCCATCGACCGCGTAGTGAGTAACTTGTGCGGGTGACCAAATCACACAGGAGTGCCAGCATTCGTCCCAATGTCGGTGACGGATTAGCGAGGGAGGCGATTGGTGCGAGGACCGAGTCCGGACTCTTAAGGCGGTGCCATCACAATCAACCGGGCCTAAGTTATAAAAGGTACAAATCGCCGCCATCGAGTAACCATAAGGAGTTACAAGCTACTGCGGTCTGTAAAGAGCTCTTCTCGTCATCTGACAATCCCAAACCAATTGTGCCTTGTATGTCCTTAACCGTGACTGGCAAGGCAAGTTCTGGCCCTCCATCCAGTACGCCGAACCTCGCACGTTTACCGAAGCTCATTCCTTCGGGCTAACTGGATTGGAAAGTGGGAGACGGACTCCCGAAACTCTCATTGGGACAAGGATAGGATAGGAGCCAAGGATGAGATCGATGAGACGTCACACGCCGGACTTTGTTACCATTATCTTCGACCCGTGGCCCGTGTTTGTATGGGTTGTTTGACTGAGAGGCTGCGTCAATCAGTGATGCAACACTGCACCGTACTTCCGCGGCCAATTAACGCTATCTGAAAACAAACCAAATCTTGCGCCATTCAGGCATGGTCTATGTAAGGAAATGATTAAACAATTATGACAATTGATGTACTTCGCCCGTTTTTTCAAGTGGCACGTTATGAAAAGGTAACGCCCTCATTTGACCCTCGAAACTTCAGCCGACAGACAGGTAGCCTACAACCCCCCAATAATCACAGATGTATCCCAAGAACATGCGAGACAATTGCATTCGTGGTGAAATTGATCAGCGAGCCATTTGTTGAGGCTCGTGCGCATTGTAACAAGTGGGGAGTTTCTGGGCCCACCTAGGAACCCAGTGTGAGTGGTCGAAGTAATTTTACGTTATAACTTGGCTCAATGATTGATATCACTTAGACGACGGTCAACTGGCGTGAGTAAAGGAAAGTGCCGTGAGCCTGGGATGTGAGGTATGTACACCACCGGCTTTGGCCTAGCCATCTGTGCGTTTGGGGGGCATTGTTTTTTCACATTTATTAGGTATTCCAATCACAGGGCGGTCTTCCCTGACGGCGGAACGGTACCTTTCGCCACTCACTTTCTCGGTCGTGAAATACGTGCGCAACCGCCATGTCTGTCCGCGACCAGATGGACCACAAACAAACCTGGTGAAGCTACGACCGATATCTAGGAAGATAAATGGCTAGACGTCTGTGCGAGACATTTATGCGGGGCTTGGTGAGGGCTTTGATCTAAATGACAAGAATGGAATGATGTCAAGCAAGTTCTCAAAGCGAAGCTTGGGTCAGAAGCATAATGTGACAGGACGGGAATATTGGGTTCGGTTATCAGATGTTCCATGATAGCATCGCAGCTTTGGAAGTGCCAGATATATATTTTGACATCATACGGGGAAAAGAACGCCTTGTATGGTGAAACGCCACTGGCGTAGTGAAAAGACGAAGCAAGGACGTGGGAGCTAGCGCTCAACCCAAGTAAAGGCCCCCTGGCACATGTCAACAGGGTCACATAGATAGAACCGGAGATGAAGGTTTCGAGTGTTCGGCGGTGTTCCCAGTAAGTCCATTCTCAGTTGTCAGAGAATATAGCAGGGAAAATGGGCATAGCGTGGCACAAAACCTGATCGGGGGTGGGGGCCGTTTGTATTATCATGACTCAGAGATCAATCAGAAGCGTATGTGAACTCAAAATCAGTCGCGGAGGGGGTGTGGTAGTTATTAGCGCGCGGCGGGCCACGTTAGAGAATGAAGGGCTACGCCTTAAGGATAGTCCATGCCGAGAGGGATCGTAAATGTGTGGGGTATCATGAACTAAACGTGAAGCAGTGCAATGTGTAAGAGCCGCGTGTAAGAGTGCAGGCAGGAAAACTTGTCAATATATAATTTCCATTTATTCCGTTCCCGCCACGTGCTATACAGTTCCACTACCCGTCGCGCATACACCCACCCATTCCTATTCCCACTCGATTCTATACCCTCGTTACCAGTGAGTCAAGTCTCGTCTTACAATCTCATTTCGTTCATCAGGTCACTCTAGCTCTCATTTGACAATCTCAATTTTTGCAGCAATTTTTTCGTTTGGCCGTGTTCACTTGCCAAATCAATTTGTGCCGGTAGCCGGTCCCTTTCATATAGGACAAACAAGGGTAGCACCCATACGACTCAACTGCCTCCTCGAAATCCTCCATGGAACTATCTCCGCCAGCACAGCAGCGCGCCCTCGCCGTGTCCAGGCTCAGGCGCGCCACCTCTCTCCCCCGCATAAAAGATGGACGAAGACCAAGACCGCCTATGCATGTTGAAGCTGTCAGCGAAGGGGAGAGATCACAGGATCGTCAGGACGAGGGAGCGGATGCCCAGCTAAGTGACGACAGTCCAATGGTGTCTGAACCTCAAGTTGGAGACCATACTCGGCAAAAACGGGTCGAACCAGAACCCGAGGTTGACACGGAACACAGCGAGACCAAGGCCGAGGACCCAAAGACCGAAGAAGAGCCCATCATTTCTCCCCCCGTAACTCCCGGACTGCCAGAAGATACTCCAACAAAGTCTAGGCGACGCCCACGCTCACGTTCACGAGGGAGAAATTCCAAGGATTTCAAAGGCAAGGCCAAACCCACTCAGTTTACCAATCCGACAGCCGCTACGTCGTTTGCCAATGATTCTTCACCCGATGAAGGCCCAGTCGCATCTACTTCTCAGCCCAATGGCTTCACATTGCCACCCCTTATGTCTCCGATTCCTGCCCGGTTGGCCTTACTCCAAGCCCCACGCATTCTCGCCTCCCCCGAACCCGGCATGCTATATCCTGGGACTTCCCCGCCGACACCCATGATACCTACCCTTCAAGATATCCAGCGTGGGTTTTTACGCCCAAATAGTGCCGCAGCACGTTTAATGGCCATACACCTCGCGGGACCTGGTTCCTATGATCCGTCACTTATATCGCCTCCCGTCACACCACCGCATCCAGGGAAACTAACCCGCTACAATACCGTGGGTGGAGGTGGGGGTGAGCGTATTGCAGCTCGCAAGGTGATGCTTCGTCATATTGGCAAGCGTCTAAAGGCGGAGGCTGAACACACGAGCGGAGGTGAGGACCCTCCACCCGCAACACCTTCGCGTCGTAAACGACGGTCAAAACGCTCGTCTGTGAACCGGCCAGATGTCGTCGACGACCGTGAACCACCCTCGGCGGCGTCTCCAACGACACCTGTATTGCAAATGCCAGCTTTACCTCTCCCCACCTCCGAAACTGCACGTGATGAGAGCGACGCTCAACCCGACCTTCCAGCGCGAAGTCCGACGCCGAACCCAAGGAGTCCTAGCGTTGAGCGTAGTCGAAAACATGCTCTGGACATACTCACGGGGGTCTCACCATCTTCCACAACATACCGCTACGAGACCCCGCTGGAACGGCGAGGTCCGGTAGTTGAAGAGGACGACGCTCCCGATCACGATCACAGTCAGGCCTCCCCCGTTCCACGTTCGACGTACAATCGCCGCTCGGATACACCCCCTGAAGTACCTTCGCCTCATCCACCTCACGCTCCCGTCGCACCTCCAGATATCTCGGCAGAGTCGGCTGATGATGGTGGCGTTCCCGCATATACGCCGAACACTGCCCAAGACCAACCGCATGTGTTCCCAACCTCGCCTTTTGCCACACCGTTGCGCGAAAGGCAGGGTCCCGATGAAGAGGAAGAGGATTCGCATACAGAAAATGATACACCAAGGCGTCCGCCGTGGAATGACGCATATGACCGTCAGATTAGTTGGGTAGCTGAACCTGGTCAGTTCCTTAAATATGATGCCTCTTCATTATGACTCATTACATTGTCTATATTAGTACCAGAACGGATTCCCGTCCATGACGAAAGCGATTACGATGAAGCAGACGATACGGACGAACCAAGGGGCCATCCCTCTGCTCCACAGCCCTCGGACGATGACGAATCGTTACCGCGGGCGTCCACCCGAACTCTTGTGGAAGATATTGAAACCTCGCCCGAGGTTTCGAAGCCTTCTCAGATCCCGCCATCACCCTCATCCGCCATCGTCTCCCCCAGAGACTTCAGCAATGATTCTCGTATTTTCCCTACCCCTCCATCACTATCATCGCCTAGTCAACCCGAGCTGTCCTCTCCAAATGTAGAGTATCAAGAGTGGGAGGAGTCTTTGCGGGTGATCGTTACTGACACATCGCCGAAGAAAAATGGAGAGACTTCGCAAAGCAGGTGGGACAAGGTCAAGAATGCGCTTACGCGACCAGGATCCAGTACTGGGAGACGGTCACGGACTAATAGTATCAGGGAGCCCGCAACCAACACTGATTCTAGTACAAGCAGGGGGAGTGGCGCAAGCTTGACAGGCGCGTCAAAGCCGGATAAAGGTGATTGAAAAGGCCTCTCATTGTTCGCACATTATTCTGATCCAATTAAATATTGCTAGACCTTGCCTCTTTAAATATCCCAAGCTCGCCCGCCGTCGTTTCCAAGTACGATGACAATCCCAAACTATTGGCATTCCCGGGTATCGTGAAAAGGCTGGAGGAAGAGCGACGTACTCGCGGCGGGCTCCCACTTAACGCCTCCTCTCCTGATATCGCATCCCCTCCAACAGTAGACGAATTCTCTCCTATAAGTAGTTCCGGCTCTGTGTCCTCGCGTACCCCTCAGGCTTCCCCGGAAATTTCCCGAGATCAGAAGTTGTCACAGCCAGCCCCGGATACGCGCCTTTCCCAGAAGTTCATTCCAGGAGGCACTCCACCGGCACTCTCATCGCCATCTACCTCTACGACCCAGCCTGATCCCACTACGCCACCCACGCCCAATAATCCTGGATGGCTGCTTGGTGGAAAATTGCCTACGAACCGTGAGACGGCCAAAAGATGGCTCATCGCGAAAGGGCTTCTCCCGTCCCAACCGCCATCCCCTCATCCGCAGCAGCCAGTTCCAACTCCCGTTGTCATCTCACGTCCTGGATCGACGGATGTGGGCAGAAAGCCATCTTTGTCTGATTTAATTGATGTCCGTAAAGACATGAGAGGCTGGGCGGAGGACATTTCGAGGACTCCGACCACCACCAACGACAGTCCCACGCAAGGCGAAGAGTCCCGGAGCAGATTCGAACATAGGATACGGCAGCCCCCCTCCGAGGGATCCTCAACCCCGGAAACCCCAGCCCTAGAAAAGTTGCTATATGACTCGTCACGTGTCCTTGCGGACGTATCGCCTGCTCCAGATCATTCCTCTGCCACACCTGACCCCACGTCATCGTTGGATGGTTACGCCAGCCAGTCCTCACCGTCATCCTCCTCACCGGAACGCTTCCTGGAGCCAACGAGTTCACGTACACCAGGGATGGTCATACTCGAGCGACTGGACACACTTCTAGGGAATGGGACCCGTGGTATCGCTGTTCTCGATGACCCGCCCCGGAAGCTGCTCTTATCATCGCAAGTGCTCCAAGTTGCTAACTCAAACACTGTGAAGGACCGCTTTTTGTTTTTGTTCAACGACATACTTATTGTCGCCAAGCCCGCTCCTCATGACTACGACGTGCTTTTGGACTTGAACAAGCCCTCGCCCTTAGACCGGAAGTTCATCGTGAAGAGCGTCGTGCAGCTGCGTGATGTCCGATTCACGGCCGATAGGGACGATCTTCCCCTCAGCTCACTCGCTTTTATTAGCCGGAATCCACTCGTCAGGTCTTTTGTCGTTCAGTTCACCAAAGACGCGGATAATGCCATATCCCACTTCTTCGAGAAGTCCGGCATACGTGACGACCCGACGGTGCTCGGCCAGCTGTTATTCAGGTTGCTGGATCTGGATAGAGCAAAACTTGGCGACTATTTGTCACGACGGACATCAAAGGTCGTACTAAAAGCGTTCATTGGGTGCTTCGGATTTGGTGGCGTGCGGATTGACAAGGCGCTTCGTGTGTTCCTCCAGTCCCTTCACCTCGCCCCTCCATCCCGGTTCTCCAATCCTTTAGAATATGTGTCGGATTCTTTCGCCAGTCGCTGGTACGATGCCAACGCGGATCTGGTCGCGTACGACAAGGATCTTGCCATCCGGCTTGTTCGCGCTATCATACAGTTAAACGACGTTCTTCATGGGGGCGTTGTTCAGGATCCGTGGAACCACGTGCAGATCAAGCGTAACGTAACGAGTCGCGACTTTATCGATGCGTTCCGACGATATGACCCACGTTGTCTCGTCTCCGATGACTTACTGGACAGAATTCATGCCTCTGTCAGGCGAGAGCCGCTCTCACAAGCTCGCGACACTGCCAACTCGATGACGCAAGACCAACACATCGTATTGAAGCGCCCGATTCCATCACGCCTCACCTACCGCCTGCAATCTGAGCCCATCATCGTACGCATCCCGCAGGCTGACCCTTCATTCACTATTCATCTACACGGGAACGAGCTCATCTTTGACCCACCATACCTCTCTTTCACGCGTTCCGCGGAGGCATCCTTCCGAATCACTGGTACGGCTCTCGGTCTCAAGACTGTATCATTCTCTCGTTCGGGCACTACAGCACTGCTGTACACGGGCCTCCCGCTAAGCAGTCCAATCGTGATCGAGCGTAGCTTTATGCGCAACACATTCCAGGTTGCGTTCGTGAACCACCAAGGTTTGAAGCGCCGGTACATGTTCAGCGTCGACGACCCCGTCATCCGTCACAACTGGACTGTCTCCCTGAAGCGTCAGATCGAGATTGCGAGTGCGAGTCAGCTAACGCAAGCTGAAAATTTCACTCCATTTCATCGGGCGGTCGAGCAGAGTGCGTTCCGGGTGTTGCAGGATACATTGGTACCATCGCCATCCACAGACTGGGACAACGCTCGTTATCAGACCCCGAGCCAGTTCTTCCAAACGCAGCCTTCCGTGCGACCACTTTCGTCGCAACGCAAAGGCCGTCCTAATACCAATGGTAACGGTAACGGTAACGTGGCCCCACTGTCCGCACACGTGCGATCAAAGTCGCGCAGCCAAGTATACTACCGTCACGGACTGGGAAGGCTCGAACACCAGCAACTTGACTCATCATCGCCTCTACCAAACGGCGACGCCGCAGACTCGCCCGGGACAGATGGGGAAGACCCTCCGCCGCCGGAAGGAGAGACGCGCTCATGGGGAGGCAAAGAGCTCGAGATGGTTTGTCAGCAAAATAGCGCAATTGTGCAGGCCCTTGCATTGTCGCAGAGCGAGCCAGCGGATGCCAGACTGTCTCCGTCGCCAGCTCCACTGCGCCCTGTGGTGCCTGTTCGATGAGTTGTGCGCATATTTATGTGAGTGATCTACTGTTTCATATCCTGATCCCCACTCATGGGCTTGTTTTAGTTTGTATCGACCGTTGTTTTTTTTTTGTTTCTGTTACATTTCGCTCTGCATAGTCGCTCACACACTTACCCTCGTATTCCCACATCTTGCCAAACTCTGGGTCGTATCTCCTTTAGTAATTAATATCCATGGTTGTCGATGTATTTATTGTTTTTTTTTTGCCGCGTTGGTACAGTAGTTGGATACACTTGTCTCACTGTATAAATTCTCCCACATGATCTTCAATTTGCGTGGCCCCATCACTTTGGATTGACGTTCTCAACTGAGTGTATTGTAATATAACCCATCCTCACGACGAGGATACACCAACACCCGATCTTCGCTAGGTGTTAGTGCTGACAGATGGTTGGCACTGTCATTCGCTTCATCACTGTCACTTGCTCAGGCCCGCCCACTCCTTGCATTGCCATCCCAACTCCCTTCTGCGGAATTCGCATACGTCTGTCCTTTCCCATTCCTTATTACATAGATACCACGGATCATGGCGACAGCGCGACGGCGGGTACATGGGAATAGTGGGAAACCTCGAGATACAACGGGAGGAGAAAGCGAACGCCATGATCATTCTCATTCAAATTCCCACTCGCACTCTCACTCTCACTCTCATGGCGTCTTTGGAGGACATTCGCATGATCACGACCATACCCACAACGGCGGGTGATTGAGACACTGCAAAGCGGAGGTGCGCACAGTTTCGCTTCCATGGCACGGATCCACCTCGGTTGATTTCGGCCGTCTTTTCCTCGCCCGTGAAGGCGACCGTGGCAGTCGTATCACACTCGTTGGACTGGGTGCGAACGTCTTGCTGACAAGCGCGAAAGGCGCAGCAGGGTGGTTCATGAACTCGGCGGCACTGCTCGCTGATGCCGGCCATTCATTAAGTGGTAAGCTCGATCACCCCTCACCCCATCCCACTTCTCCCCTACCTAAGCGATGCGCCTTGCGCCTCGGGCGTAAATTAAATGTCGTGGCATTCGCGACGAATGTGTCACCAGTGACACATCTCCCATGTCTTTCCAATATAAAGCCGTCTTTGAGCCCCATTTTTACGAGATGCCTTTCTAGACCTTTTGGGCGATTTCGTTGTTCTATTTTCGTGGCGTCTATCCCGTCGGCCGCCTAGTCGACGATACCCATTCGGACTGGCCAAGTTTGAGACACTCGGCACCGGCTTGGTCTCTGTCTTGCTCATCGGCGGTGCCATCGGCATTGGTTCACATTCTCTCTCGCTCCTCCTTTCGGTGTTGTCGGAGACCGCCGCCACAGTGTCTCCGGGTCCGTTACAGACAGCAATGTTCAATGTAGCCGCAGCCATGCATAACATTCCGACAGTTGGCCACTCTCACGCTCATGCGCATGCGAATGCGCTGGATATGAACGCGGCATGGTTCGCTGCTGCCAGCATAGTAGCAAAGGAATGGTTATTCCAAATCACGCGCAAGGTCGCGGAGCACGAGAATAGTCCTGTGCTTATGGCGAACGCGTATCACCACCGAAGTGACGCTTATTCGAGCGTCGTCGCATTGGTTGCAATTTTAGGAAGTGGGTGGTTCCCTGCATTGCCGTTGGACCCTCTCGGAGGTGCGTCTCGGTCAAACACCAACACTTCTTTCCGGTGCTGATCGACTTCTGGACAGGTCTTGTCGTTTCCATCGTCATCCTTCAACAAGGCCTCTCAATACTCAAGGGTGCCTTTTGGGAAATGACAGATGCCAGCGCCCCTGAATCGTTATACGATCACTGTCTCACTCTTTGGAAAAGCTGCGCGAAAATCTGGATATTGCGATTTCCTTCCTTCATTTCCACAACCTTCGTGCGCGACGAGCCGGCTCACATCTCTCAGTCCACGTTTCTGTAGAAATCCCTGGAGATCTGATGGCGTTTCAATTGGATCAGCTGGAAAAACAAATCGTTGCTGCCTTGAAGCAGAACGGAGGGATGTTAAAGAGGTCCAGATACAGTACAAGTTCGTCTGAAGCAGATACACAATAATTTTTCTCTCTTATGGTCATGTATATTTTATCGATATTTTATCATGGTATCACATAATCAGATCTTGTGACCGTGTCATGACACGCTCGACTCGCGACTCGCTTCAGAGACAGACTTTATTTCTCTTGAACAATGCCGGAAGTAGACATAATATTTTCATCCGAGCAAGCATCCGCTGGATCATTCCGATTGCTGGAACTGCCCCCGGATCTATGCAAACGAATTGAGTCATCAGAGGGTGACCTGAAGTGTGTACTGCATAAAGTCAATCATTCAAACAATTCCCTGATGCTATCAGTTCCAGTCTAGCGATTAAGGGAGGTCCTGAAGATGATGCTGTATTGTGCACCTCGGACAGGACATATAACATCCGTTCCGTGGCGTTATCGAACTCGGTTCTTGTGGTGTCTTCCTGCCCAGATGGTGAGCACCAAGTCGTCATCCAAGATGGCCTCAATGAGTTGTTGGAGCTCGTACCTGCCGTACCGAGGCTTCGTCGACTGAATGCCCTGCTGAAGGAGCACCAGTGGGAGGAAGGACACGAAGAGGAGGACGATGGAGATTTCAGCACGGTGGGCTTACGCTTTGGATCACATCGTAAACCCTAAATGCTTTTGCTTAAGAGACTTTTTTTTTTTTTCTCTCTCCGTGAAGGCGAAGCGAAATCGGTTTACCCTTGATCAAGCTCGGATAGAACTTCAAGCGAGCGAGGAAGAACTTGCCGAAGCACTCAAGGAGAAGCATATACTTATCATAGACGGTAATATCTCAAAAACGGCTCTCCCTGCAAATCCAGGAACGACAAAGCTGACGGCCAAATATGATACCACAGACGCACTCCGTCCCCTTTCTCCATCGTACCTCCACAAGATCCTGGAATTGCTCCTGATGCACGTCGTCTCTCTCTCCCAACCGCACGACGCAGCCCCTGTCCTGGAATTGTCCCGATCCCTCGAATATGATCACGAGGTCAAGCGAGAGGTGACACTGCAAGTGATGCGGTGGTTCGGAGAAATCGATGCTACGAACGAGCTTTGGAAGATGGACGTCCAAAAGATCGTGCTCAAGTCGGCCTGGGCGTGCTGCGTCAGCACAGGGTTGGTGGTCGTTCCCTTTTACTTTTTTTCGTTCGTTGAGGAGTTGTACATGACAATCCTCATGCATCTTGCAGGGTATTCATGTACCGGAAGATGAATTCATGGTCAAATGGCATACCGCCGTAGGCGACACTTTTGCCTCCAACACGTCCCTCAAATTACTCACCGTAAGCATCCTATTTTTTTTTTTTCGAGCTTCAGTGTCCTCTGAAACAATCTTGTTGTTGTTCACAGGGAAACTACCTCTGTGCCTCTTCTCCCTTTTCCTCGGGTACAACCTTGTCCTACTTTCCTTGTTCGGAACTTCCGATCGACCCTGCCATGCGTTTCGCGGACCTCTTTCTCACGCGCGCACGTTGGAAGGCGGAGGATATCGTGCCGTATCTGTCAGACATTGCAGTCGACAAGAAGGATCTGGACAAGCTCATACTCAAGTACGCACGAGCATTGTCAGATAAGGATGGTTTATGGTATACGGCACGGGCCCGGTGATGAGTGATGAAAAATGAAAAGCATAGTCCTTCATTGGGTGGCAGCTGGGTTTCGACTAGTTCAAGTCCCACCAGAGATCAGTTGGAATTTGGATGATGCTCGTGCTACTGATGATTCACTGAGACTTGAACCCTACAAGGATCAGTGCCTAGCTCAGCATCAGACCTACGTACCATAGCTTCTGACTTCTAACGAACCCTAATTCTGGAGTTTGGGCAGGGGAGCTTTCATGCTGTTCCGCTCCGAATTGACAGAAGTTTTCTAATAAAATGTATGACTTCCGGTGCAACTAACGACTCAATGGTAATGATAGAAGAATCAGGACAGTCAAACTGTCAGAGGACAAGCAGAACCTTTTGTCCTCTAATGTTAGTAGTCCACCTTGACGATGTTGGATGTCATTGTACCTTGATAGGTCATCATTAACAAGACCAGCGAAGTTAGCATATACTGTAGTATATATACGTAAACAGACATTGAGCCAGATTCTGTGAGGCATATGGATTTGCACCCGTAGAAAATGTAGCGACAAGATTGGAGTTGACGCGCCAGATAACGTGAAACTATTGTTGAAGGTCTCCTTGGCGGTCGTTGTAAGACCCGTAGACTACGTGGACTACAAGAAGTTGATCTGCAGCAGAATGATACGGCAAAGCATCCGGATGAAAATCTCTGCTGATGACTTTTTAAGGTATCCCGGATGTATTGAGACAAAATATTGATAGGACTATTGGTGAGTCCACTCCTGAATATGAACTAGACGGAGGCACGACAATACTTGCGGTATGTGTGTCATCTGTTCTGTTCGAGAGCTCGCACTTGGTGTACGTGACTACGCCTTTTTTAATGCACAGAAGTCATCTTCGTCTTCTTTGCCTTGGGGATCGTGGGTGGAGATTGCCTATTTTCACCCCCACTACCGTCGTCGGCTTGAGGCCGCTTCTTGCGCTTGGAGGCTTTGCCCGAGACGGCGCCGTTTGGTGCTGCCCTCTGCACCATGGAGCTCAAACTGAGATTCACCTTGCGCTCGTCCACAGCGTTGATGATTGCCCAGCTGTGTTTGCAGACTCGCGAGTTCATTCGTACGTCCTTGTGTGTTTTTCGCAGCTCATGTCGGAAGTGAAGAATCGCCGCAGCTCTCTCCCTGTCACGAAAATCTCCAGCGTCGTCATGCATCACGTAGAGTAGGACCCCTAGGCACAATGGTGCTTTAGATATAGACTTTTTTCAGTTGGGATAGCGACAAAGTTACATACCAACGAAGACAAATTCTGCAGGTGAAACCTTGGAAGAGAAGCCAGTAAAGCCCAGGTTCAGATTTGCATTGCAGGCGATCTCAAGTAGATTCGACAACATGCGCTCTATTCTAGTTTTGAAAGTCCGGGAAGGTTCCCTTGGTCCGTTGAGCCACTTTTCGAGTTGTGGCGCTGAGGGGGTACGCTGTAAATCAATTTCTTCGCAGCAATACAGCATGGAAGCAAGGTTCTGGAAAGTCCGTCCGCGTTTGGCATCGAACTCGACATGACTTCCCAAACCCCCACCAATGGAGATGTACTTCATGTCAAGTTCGTTCACGTAATCCGCCCAAGGGGAGGCAATGGCCTGCAACTTCTCTACCGAACGCTTACCCATGAAACCATCTCACTTGTAGAGCGCTGAAGAAAACACACCTGCGGCGCTGAGGCTCATACCAAGCTGTACGCGCTGGAAAACCTCACGTTCTGAGGCAGGGGCGAGCGCCCGGTATTCCACTTAGGTCTGATCAGTCTCCATGATAAAAACCCCCCGAAGAGGTCTGTCTTACCGCAAGTTATGCGCTTATCCTCAAACTTCGTTTTCCCCTCTCGAGTTATCTCATTTCGCTTGCCTCTATGAACAACTGGGACTTGGTACCACCAGAGTTTCCGAGTATCTGGATCCCTGTCTGATGTATATCGTCACACACCACAAGGGGTCACATGACGAAATAGTCACATACATGCAATCTACAGTAGAGAAGCGGATGAGTTTCGTCCAAAGCGACAGGCATGGAAAGAAAAAAAGTCATACATGACCATCTAAGAACTTTACAATACTTGTGAGACGTTGCTTTCCATCGACGCAAACGCGTACTTCTTCCCCATCCTCGTCTTGCATTACGGCAAATATGACGGGTGGAATATAGAAGTTGTGGAAGAGGGAATCGATAATCTCCATTTGTTTTGCGGTAGGCCAGACGACGTCTTTCGCCCTCTGTTAGCGAAACAACCGCTTGAGAATATGCCAGAGGCACACACCTCGTTGGTACGGCGGGTTCAGGTCGATTTTACCGTTGTGAATCTGGACTGCACGTGAAGGTCAAACGGGGGTAACGTTCACGGTGACCGCATTGACTGACCATGAAGCTCTAGCGTCGTGTACACTCTGGCATCGGGTTGCTCGAGCGCATTGCGTATGCTAAAGACGCTTGGATCGATATCCTCGCCGGCGATGACTGACTCAACATCGAGCTCGTCCCTGTCATCACCAACAGACTCTTGCCTTTCCGACATAGTTGGAAGTCTATTCTTGTGGGAGCCCTAAGAACCCCTTTGATTCCGCAGCGATAGGTCCTATGCTGAATGACAGACTGTCATGTAAGGACTGCTTTAGCGCTAGTAAAAAGGGATGAAAGGAGAGGAAAGTAAAGGTGACAACGTGGAGGACTGTTTTCGGCGTCGGAGTTTCGAATGCCACCAATGACATGACATGAGACTAGTACTATGTGGGGTATATATACTGACTTAACTACCAGCAAAGTCTCCAAACTCATCTCCTCGTCTCTATCTTTGTCATTATTTCGGCGCAACACACTGGATGTTGACCGGCGACGTGTTGGCGGTTGTCTATTAGTTGCCACCTGCAAATCATCTCCATACTCATGTGAGGCTGCGATGAGATGTTCGCCTTCTTCCCCGTGGCTAGCTTGTGCTAGACCTTGGGGTCGTGGTGTCGTGAGACTCTCATCCTCTTCGTCACTCGCGTCTCCGACGTCCCACACGACCTGGCCCTGGTCCTCACCCTGATCCTCACCCTCGTAACCATCCGTCTTACCATCGGTCGTCGTGCGTGGTATTTGCCGGCCAGAGACGGCATTCAGCGCAATGCCGCTCTCATGATGTGTAGAGGTAGACTCAGGCTTTTTGTGAGTCAGCAGCACGACACCAGATATAAGAATGAGAATCGAGACAAATATAAAAAAGAGCGTCCATGAGGCATATGCATCCACAGAATCGTTGAAAATCTATCAAGCGGGACTATGCATGGGCATCACAGTGGAAACGTAAGGACCTATGAAAGGCTCACCAGGGAATTAAGCCAACTGTACAAAAGAACGATCAAAAACAGCCCCCGCAAATAGAATGATGGCTTACCCCGTCGCCGTGTATACACCGTAAAACACGGGTACGACCAATGTCGAGTCGTATATTTCCAGCCCACGGTTGAGACAAACAATTTGAAGGACAGCTGTGAGCGCGAGGAATATGAAGGTGAGAATAGGTGCGAAGTGACCAAGCTGATTGCCGGTGTTCTCATGTGATAGTGAGCCAGAGATCAACTTGACTCTGTCGAAATGTCTCAGTCGAGAAATGTGGGTAGAGAAACGCGAGAGACTGACGTTGCTTTGGCGAATACCAGACACTCTCCGGCCAAGCCCCCTCCTGCGCAGGCCCAGCCGATGCCCAATGTCCACGCCATAACTTTGTCATCTTTTCCAGCTGTCCATTCCTCGAGCTTTCCGGCAACCCAAATCATTGACCAGTTCCATTGGCTCTTTAAACGGATGAGCAGTCCACCAGAAGATGTCGTGGGCATACGTGTGCTCATGCCTGAAAATGGTTGTGCTGATAGATCTGAGCGTGATGACAACACTAGATCGAGCTGGGTCACGAAAATGTAGAGGAGCGCGAGGGAAAGTGACATGAAGAAAAAGTAACCGAGCCAGCCTACACGACCCCACAGGGCTGCAAGGTGAGCGGCAGAGGTTTCTTCGGAGAGGCCGGTATTAATAGAGCCAAAGGCTACGATGCCTACTACGCCAAGTATAACGATTATGGTACCCTACAAGGGTGTTCAGGAATGGGTGCTACATCACAAGTTTAGGCTCACATATATGTCCGTTGCGGTAACGGGGGTTCCAACGAGAAATCTAGCAAATAAAAAGTTGAAGATGAGAGCAGTGGACCCCAGTGGGGCGACATATTCTGTCGATTGGTGTTAGGCACGGTCCATCACAGAAGGGAAAAGTCCCACCCGCTCGCATGTATTCAAGAGCAAGGGTTGAGCCAATGAGCTGAGATAGTCTGAAAAAATAAACATGAGACGAATTCCAGGACAAATTGCGAAGCTTACATGTACAGTAACATTCCTAGTAGCCATAGTGGTCGTAACAAGTCTCTCTTCCGCGCGCTTTTTGGTATAGCTCTACTTTGGACCTATATACGGTGATGGAATGGTTAGCGAGACGGTCAAAGATGAAATAGTGGGACGAGTACATGATCTAATTTGGTCAAGTTTAAGCCCGCGGCATTGAGAACGGATGCAAGGATGATTATGGAGAGCCCAATTATGAACGCTACCACCGGTTTCGCACGTCGGATACCGCCCGTTGACTCTGCAGGAACGGGAACGGGGATGGGGATGGGAACAGGGACGGGAACTAAGATGGGTGTTGATTCATTACTCTGGCGAGCGAGTAGATGAAGCAACGCAATCATCAATTACTATGTGAGTGTTGTAGAAGACTAAGATTCAATATTCAATTTGTAAGGCTGCGGAAACGGGCTTTACCCGGCCCGGGACGTCTCACCAAGATGACGTGCAATCGTTTATTGATACCCACTGTCTTTGAATTATTCTGTGTGTGATGACCTCAGCCCTGCACGCTCTGTCTCAGAATTCACTATGACCGGGACGCAGTCTGGCCATGGCCAGCATACTACTGACGCAGGATCTCCTCAAACTGTAGTCAATATACCACCTCTCACAGTTCCTCATCCGCTACTGCGGTCCCTCCCTCCAATGACCCATCTCCCCGCAGAACTCTTAGACTTGTTGAACCAAGCGTATTTTTTGCATATCCTCGCAAGCGATCCATCGAGAGTCTTGCCGCCCGGCAAGTCCTTATTATCTGCCTTGTCACAGCCCGATGTACGACAGCAGCGGGACGATGAGTCGACGACATTGCAAGAAAAAGTTGAAGAGATGATACATAAAGCTTTTTGGGATGAGGTGCCATACCCTTCTAAGGACACTTACCCCTTACTTACTATCTGGTACTACCAGGCCTTAGGCACTCTCTCCTCGACAGAGCCTTCCACTCAGCTTCCCCGCCTTAAACTATTATTCAAAGACCTACACGCCGCTCTCTTACCGGTGCTTCCTGCAGAGCATACCGTCCTCGCTATTCTTTCAGAGCCGCTTCCACCTACATCTTCTCCTCTTCTTACAACGGCCAATTACTTTCGTGAGGTCCTCATCGCACTGCGTGAGCGTTGCGCACCGGCACGCGACGCTTACATAGATTCTCTCTCTACTTCTCTGACAGACCCACCCTCTGATATACCCGGTCTTGCTAAATTAGTGATAGAGACCACCAGGTCTCTTCTCAAACTCGCTGAGGTGATGAAGGACGATCTGTCACAATTTGTTCTCGGCACTATGGGTGAGGTTCAGCTTGCATCTGCCATTGCAGATCAGGCACGGACCCAAGAATGTGCACTGGTCCTTGATTTGTGGAAGCAGAAAACAATTCATGAAGATATTGCCGCCTGGCTGGCTAACCTCTCACAACCGTATGCGCTCATCGTCTCTCCACCTTCCCGAAAATGGGTGCTACGGCTGATGCAGGCTCTGGGAGCTACAGACCCAGTCGCTTGTCCATTACCAACCAAACCTCTGGTTCCAGAGGATACCGTCCCGCCACCAGCTCCTAATACACTCCCCCCTCCCTTCTTCTTTTCCACTCCAGAGTTGTTCTACATACAGAACGTTCTACAGGCCATCGTCATTGCCGCTGTGCTGCGCACACTACTTCCCGCCTCGGCATCACCGCCCAGTGACTTCATGTACCGTGTTTGGACACTGCTTCTGGCATCTGTAAATGAAGAAAACCATGCGGAAGATGCGCGACTCGTCAACCTCGCCGATGAGCTCATCCGCGCATCTTCTTTGACGGATGCTGACCCTGACGCAGTGAAGCTCCGCGCGGCCGTAGCCCGGACGGTGCGCACTTCTGATCCCGTATTTCTCCTACTCCAACGCCGCCTACTCTCAGCACTTGCCGAACGTCTCGTCCGCACACCAGTTCCAGTCAGTAGGAAGGATGTACCCACAGAAATGCGCACCGGAAGACGGGAGGGGCTTCCCAACACCCGAGAAGAGAAAGAGACGGAAACGGAAGTCCTCGAGGTGAAAGGATTCGGCGATCCTGCATTGATTGAGGCAATGCGGGACGTGCTGGGAAGGCTTCGGGGGACCGTACTGTGGATCGAGAGTATTTGGAGGGACGTGTTTGAACCGTGAAACACCGTGAATGAATCGAGTGCAACAATATGTAAGACGGCTTCAAAACGTAGGCTCGGATTGACACCGCGCGGCCTGTAGAAAACGTAGTGGAGTTCTATTCTTGTCTTGATGTGGAGCTGAGCATGATATCATACTGTAGAACTGATCAATATAGTGTAGTTGCGCGACGGTCTGCCGTCACGTGAAGGAAGCACTTGGACGACGCGTGGGGTAAGCGGGTATAGGTGTCTTGTCCGTCTCTTCATCAAAGCGATGCATTCCGGGTCTGATTCCGACTCGTTTGATGAGGGAGGTCTCACCGCGCGTGGACGCAAAGGAAAAGGAAAGGCAGACGCCCGCTCCAAAGAAAAGGGCAAGCAAAAGGCCAAGGACGTGCGATTCCCGCGCCTCTTGCGGTATCATTACATGAATCCCTTAAACTAACTTCCGTTCGCTGCAATTTTTTCAGCAGGGATATGCGTGGGAGGCTACCTATGTTCGTTCATGGGATACCGTGCAAGAGGACGAGGCTGGCAGCCTTACTGGGGCAGTCGCGGACTTGCTGGCGCGAGGACGACGACGCAGGTGCGTTTGCGCTTTCGAGCTTTCGCCTCCCCGCGCACATTTACATCTCGTGCTCAACTAACTTCTGTCTGGTTTTTGTATTTTACCCTTAAAAGACTTCTCGCGCCCGCCGCTGCGATCCGCCGCACGATCATCCGCCATCTCGTTCTCCTGCTAGACCTCTCGGCCTCAATGACAGATCGGGACATGCGACCGACGCGTTTCGATTTGATGCTCGAATACGCGCGCGAATTCGTCACCGAATGGTTTGACCAGAACCCGCTTGGGCAGATTGGGATCGTCGGCATGCGTGGAGGGCTCGGCGAGCGAATAGGCGAGATGTCTGGTACGTTTTACACCCCCTAAGACCTGTGGATGTTTTAGGCCGTTTTTTGTATTTTATTTTATTTGCTGAGGGAGGGGAGGGAATGTTAGGGAATCCGCAGGAGGTGCTCAAGGCAATCTCGGAGAGACATAAACTCGAGCCCGTTGGCGAGCCGAGCTTGCAAAATGCCATCGAGATGGCACGCAGTAGCATGAGGTCTGTCTCTGCTTCCATCTCACATATTGATCGGGTTCGTGACGCCTCTCATCAGTCACTTGCCAACGCACTCCTCGCGCGAGATCTTGATCATCTTTGGCTCGCTCACGACCGTGGACCCGGGCAACATCTTTGAAACCCTCTCTTCATGTATCAAAGACCGAATACGAATCTCACTCGTCGCGCTTGCCGCTGAAATGAAGATATGCCGCGAACTATGCGACAGAACCGGTGGTGCGTACACACACTCTTGCTCCTCCTTCTCCGCTCATTACTCTCTCCACCTCGCAGGCACGTTCGGCGTCGCGATGAACGAAGGACACTTCAAAGACCTCATCTTCGAGCTCATCCCTCCACCTCCGCAGCAAAACATCACCACCACCGGCGGCGGCGGCAGCGGCGGTGGCAAAATGAGCGCAGACTTGATGATGATGGGTTTCCCTCAGCGTCTACCGGACACTGCGCCCACCGCGCTGTGCGTCTGCCACGCCGAGATGCGTGCCGCAGGATTTCTCTGTCCACGTTGCGGCGCAAGGTTGTGCGACGCGCCGACGGACTGTGATGTGTGCGGACTGATGATCGTGTCCTCGCCTCACCTGGCGCGGAGCTATCATCACTTGTTCCCAGTCAAACCGTATTCGGCCGTGTAAGCAAATTCCCCCTTCTACACAATCAGAACCAACGCAACGGTGCAGGATGACCTTGGACGACGTGTCGAGCGTGGCTTGCCATGCGTGCGCACGACCTTTCAAAAGTATTCCGGGGACGAGTGTGGGTGAAGGGATGAGCCCGTTCGATCGTTATCGGTGCCAAGATTGCAAGGATGATTATTGTTCCGAATGTGATGTGTTCGTTCATGATGTGCTTCACTGCTGTCCAGGATGTGAGACGTAAGGATGAGTATGGAGGAGCTAGCAAGAAATTCGATTTGCCGTGCTATCCCGTATAGTCCAGTATACAGAATACCGCAGGTATATTACTACATCTACACCAAAACACAATGAAACATAGTCCGTCAGGGACCCATGCGCGTACGTCATATCCGTCTAAAACAGGAGGAACTCCCACGTTGGAGTATATATCTCCGTGGCTCAAAACTTGTTGTGCATATAAGGCGTACGCACAACGAGTTGCTCGTTCTCAATCGAAGCTTCAAATGAACCACTCTCCTCGCCCATGGGATGGCGTTGCTTGAAGCTCTTTGGTTCAGGAGCGGCATTTTGCAATATTGGAGCATTAGGGTCCTCTGTCAAAGTATAGGCGACCGACTGGCGGGATGCGACTGTCGAGAATAGGGAGGCTTGGGCACTTTCGTGCATTTGTAATATGTTCTGACGGAAAGCATTCTGTGAGGAGGTAATATGGGTGAGTAAAGGGTAACCACGTCTAGGATGGGAAAAGTTTGACCTGCTCGCGCCAGTACTGGAGACGCTTTTCACGCTCGTCCTCGCGCTGCCGCCCATGGACGAGGAACAAGATGACTAGGGTCACACCCATGCCTAGGACATCACTATCAGCAGAATTGCACAGATTAAAACGACTAATCCATCACTCACCTCCGAAAATCCCAATCCCAATGATAACATATACCCAGAGTGGAAAATGGCGTGAACTAGAGGGACTCGGACCACAAACCTGGTTGGGCAGGCAGTTGTAGGTGCTGCATTCTTTATCTGCAGCACAACTTGCTCCGATGGTTTTCTGTTGTATACAGACAGTCGAATTTGTGTCACAATAAAGCCCAATCTTGCAGTTGTCGCTGCAAAGATATATAGTATGCCAAGTGACATGGAAGAGAGATGGAACGTCCTCACCGTGATACGACATAGACAAACTGACCCCTTGACCCGTAGCCAATATATCCGGTGTTCTCTATCTGACAATGCGAGCCAGCGGTGACGTTGGCGAACCTGAACGAAATTGAGTCACAAGCACATAGCATAGGCACGGGTGGACACACTGGCAGACAAAGTTGAGACAGATAGAGCCATTAACATTAAGGCCAATCCCGATGTATCTCTGAGTTCTTTGAAGTCTGTCGGACCCTCGCAAGAGTCTGAGGGATACAAAAAGGTTATAATTGGATGTGATTAGAAATAAAGATATCACGAACCATCACGATCGAATTGACATGGTTGACCAACAGGAATTTTTCGGACGCACTGGGATCCTTCGTCTGGGCAAAACTGATCGACGGAGCATTTTGTAGGAAGGGGAATATCTCTCCCGCTTCCGGTTCCGCGACTATCGCCAGTATTGTATCCCAGCGGAAATTCATCCTTGCGACAACCCTTGTTACGACACACGCCGTTGTCACACCAAGTGGTCGCATTACAATCTGAGGTATATTGGAGGGTGCCAGCGGCTAAACCATTGTGGCTAGGATTGCAAGTTTTGGTATCGGTGTTTGTTGAGTTTGCCAAAGAAAGAACGACAGGGGAAAAGAAAAGAGAAAAAGGAGTGTGGGGATGACAAGGTGCATTTTGTGATTGCGCAGTGACTTACAAAGGAGTGCACCCTCGAGACCTCGAGCAGCCACATTAAGTAAGCTTGCCTCGTTCACTGTCGAACAGACATCCATGTCACTCCTTACATCCACACGAAGGTCTTCCCCAGAACCATCACACTCTCTTCCTCCTTCTCCTGATGAAGAAGATATTGGCTGGAGTACTCCTTGGTCCCGTAGTGATGACTCGCTCGCTCGCCCCACTACCGATCATTTAAATCAACTTGGAAAAGGCAAAGAAAAGGCAGCCGAGTACCAGCCCCAGCCCTCCACGTCTTATGTCAACGGTAGCACAGATGAGGCTTTGAGGAGTCCCGATCAAGGTAGAAACACAGAAGTCTACCCGCCGACCACCGATGAAGAGGCAGAGACGCGACGCGTGCGGGAGGTATGCCCTTTCCCCCTTCCACACACTTCTTATGCCTGACTTTGATCTGCGCAGAACCTCAGGGTTTGGGAAGTTGCAGAACGGCAGCGTCGGAAAGCAGCGCGCGAATCATTTGCTACCTCTACCTCATCGTCCGTGGTAGCTGACGTCGCTCAGCGCGCCACCTCGTTTTGGTCGCGCCGTACATCACACCCTTCTGTAGATAGCGGTGGCAAGCATCGTGCCCTTCACACATCGGAAGATAACGTTCATCTCGACGAAATACCGGCAGCCCTTCGCCCTCTGTACCACCATCCCCTTCAACCGCTCTCACTCCCGACAGAGGGCCCTACGCCCACTCCAGAAACCCATTTTCAGACCCACCTGGTTCTTCTTCCTCACTGTTTGTCATGCTGAGCCCTTGGGCTCAGACATTGGTGCTTCTTCTACGGCGGTAGAACTCCAAGCTCCTGCATTTGTGACGTCGCCCCATCATCACATCCCATGCATGTCTCTGCCCCGAAACACGCAACTGCCCGCCCCGGCAAGGTTGTTGGTGCCCCGGCTCCACTTGACCTGCCCAAACCACGCTCACCTCCACCTCTAACCACGCCTCCACCCGCTAAGCGTCCACCCGAGCCATTCACACGTCCCAGTTCAAGGATTTCGCATACCACAGAGTATGATTATGAAGATGAGAAACCAGCGCGATGGTGGACAGAGTGGCTCTGTGGTTGTAGCGAAGGACAGGACCGGGGTGGCGAGGTTCAGGTGAGCCCACTGAGATTCGTTCGCTCCAAACCTACTTGCTTACCTTACATCCGCAGGCTGGCCGGACGAACCCGCTCGAATAGCTGTGCTGTCGCTCTTTTGTCTGACTTGGCGAACTGATTAACGACCTCCAATGACCCAATATTGTGTTTTACCCTACTAGAGGACAATCTCTCAAATCTTCTCATCTTTCACAATTTTTATGTGTTTTGTGCTTCTATCAATGATCTTAACAACCTGATACGCCACAACGGGCATTAGTACCCCGTCTCGGTTATCAACTTTGACTCTCACATGTGACTTGCGGCCGAAGAATGCGGACTAGAGAGGCGGTTCAATTTGCTCTTCAGCGATACTCCGACACCGTTTTCTCCGCGTTCGCACCAGAAGCATCTCATCACAAGACTGCTTCCATTCCTAGCCCTGCCCTCACGGCGACCCCTCATATGGACTAAGCCTCGTAGCGCGGACCTGATGTTTCAGGATTTCGCACCAATTTATTATTAAGAGACCCTCTCTCCCCACGTGCTGATCCGAGTGAGGGACGCGTCCCACGCTACCCTATTCGGGGTGGTCCCGACTGACGGTGATCCATGGTTATCCCGCTACCCGTCAATAACAACTGCGTCTTACGCACGGACAATCTGCAAAATGAAATCGAGCCTGTGGGTTTGATGACGACCGTCACTTTTCGGCTTACCCCAATCCAGGCCAGAGTTGAACTGATATCCTAACTACTTTGTCAGCAACCTCTTGATTGCATCCCTTCTGATCGGTGCCTCCGTTCTACATCATTGCTTAAGTGGCGGTTGTCAATACCCAACGTTTCAACATGTTACCCAGACTGGGCTAGGCCGTTGGCCTCTATCAATACGATGAAGAATGCGTGATTCCCATGCCCACATGGTCCCCTAGCCTACCTGGAACTGGAACCGGAGCGTGGAGCAAGCGTTCATATCTCATCTCCTGACCTCCGATCGCGCATGAAACATCTAGGTATAGAATACCCTGCATCTGAGGAGAGAAAGAACGTCCCAAGTCAAACGTCATATATTTTGCGATGCAGACCCGGCCTCGCAATGAACTGCACCACGACGCATTGCTATTTAATGTCAACAATACGCTGCCTAGAGCCTCTCGAGGCACTCGCCTGGAGAAATAGACAATCAGAAAGGTGACATGCAAACGTAGACCGGGGTGCACACATTGTCAATTCTGCTTGGCGTCAGCTGGCTTCGGCATATTGGACCGTTCTGCCCCGTTCAGGCGTTTCTGCACTTTCCGTAAGAACTCTCTGCGAATCTTGCTCCGGGTCTCCTCGAGGCGGTGCTCGACGCACACCCACGAGCCAGTCAGGTTGATCGACTAGCGAACGAGACATAGTTAATGTACGGCGACCTGCAGAAAAGAACGGGATCGAAAGCCCGTCTGCAAACGCATGAAAATGAACAGGTGCTCTTGAAAAAGGAAATTAGGCGGACGAACGAGTAAGTATGGAACCGAGAACGATGAAAGCGACGATAGGCTGGAGAGCGGTGGCAAGTAGGTCTTGCTGAGATTGGGGTGGGTTATGCGGCGCTTCCAGGCGGCTCTGAGCAAGCGTAACAATGAAGATGGCACCTACACCAATCTGAAGAACAAATTAAAAAAAGAGTAAGAAATGGTCGCGACATCGAGCACTGACAGGGCCAAAGTGTCCACAGAAAAGTGCCCTGCGCCAATTCGAGACCTCAGGCATGAATTTGTACAGGAGAAGTAGGGAAGGGATGCGACGTAAGGCGAGTATTATCACCATGAGGACCACGAGCCGCCAAGGAGTGATACCGATTTCAGGGATGTGAAACTGATCGAACGGGAGCCATGCTCCAATGTAGATGAAGCAGGCACAGTTAAGAACAAGATCAAGGACAGAGGAGAATGAATCGTTTTCGGTTTGCGTGTTGAAATAGCCGTCCCAAGAGATTGCACAGCCTGCACAAACGATAAGCGTCAGCACACAACATTGTGAGGGACAACGTACCGGCAGCGAACGCAGCAAGGAGGTCATCATTCCCAAGAGAATTTGTGGCACCGACTGTAAACAACGCAACGGCTACGTATTGCGCTATGTATGACTCCCTATCAAGGAGGCGCTTCTCTTGCGCGAACCTCATTAGAAGAGCAAACAAGTAACCTACGATAGTGCTCAATTCCATAGCGTTGAATGACGTCAAGGACAAATTCCATACCGATAACAGCACCTAGAATGGTGCCCAGAATTACTTGATCTAAGAAACCAGAGAGATTAGAAAGAAAAGGATTGATGAAAATCCTTGACGTACAGAACCAACTGATAACAACCCATTTTGCGAAAGCCGTTCCTTCCGAAGTCTCCGTGGTGAGGTATATAGCGATACTGAGAAAAGGGTATGCGAGCCCATCGTTTGCCGCAGACTCCGCTACGAGAATATGGCGAACGTCGACCGGTACATTTTTCATGGCAAAATGACCACCTATAAGTCGCGACTGTAAGTGATCAACTAGGCCGACATGAACATCTGATATACTGACCAATGACGGCGGCGCTTATGATTGGGTCTGTAGGCGTCAAGCATGCAGAAATTACTAGGGAAGATATGAAATCCAATTTTGGGAATAGGACATGGATAAATGCTGGAAGCAACTGTTAGAAAGACGTTCTATTTTGCGATCGTCCTGGCTCACTTACTGCCTGATACAAGCCATCCAAAGGCCATGGTAGGCACAACCATGATGAGCAAGCTCCTTGCATGCTCTGCCATGTACTTTTTTGGGAGCTCTACGCCTATGGCAAAAAGACCGGTCCCAAGGACGATCCGCATTATCTCTCGTGTCAGGATATCTGTGACACCCGTCCAAGAACGTGGACTGAAGATATTGAGGACATGAGGACCTAAAATGACACCAAATGCTGTTCCAAGGACGACTTCGTTCATGCATAGCTGTTCCGTGGCTATTAATAATGGGATGAACCTTGGCAAGGATAGGATATCGCACCTTCTCTTTAATTCCCAATGACATCAAGTTATACTTAAAGGGTATTATATAACTTTGGATATTAATGTGAGGGAAAAGCGATACATACGACTACAACAAAACCACCCAAGACGGTATAGGCCAGGCTGGTGGGCGAAACCTGTTTTTGGAGGAAACTGCGATGAAGGTGCTATGCATTGAAGATTGCAATACGAACTTCAACAAATTTCCAGTGCATTTTCTAGGTAAGACCACTTTATGGGAGGTAATTCGAAGGCGGTGGATCTCACACAGAGGGAGAGCAGGAACGAAGGAGGCTCAGTGGTTCACTCGAGGCTCAATCCCCATTTATATCGGGTTACCTCACGTGTTTTTTATATCCAATAGCCTTGCCAATTTCACTCTCTTTTACCGGCATAGTGTGACTGCCAAACCACTGGCCGCCCACAGCTGTATTCGCACCACCGTTAGTCAAGACGAGGGAGTAGCTGCTTTACCCTCAGTGAAGCTAATTTTCCCAGACTTACGGTGGCATTATCAGCCTATGTGTCACTCTCTATTGGCATCAACCTTGGGCACCAATCGCAATTTTGCATCATAGGGCTAACTCTGGACTAAACAGGAGCTTCCGTATGATATTATTAATAAATGATCAATGCGATAAGGCTTCCTTCTAATGGTCAAACCATTTCAACGGGTGAAATGTTGATGTATTACGAGTGGATGATGGGTTTACGTTACGTCAACAGCCCAGGACCGTCCCTTTTGGGATAGCGAATGCCTGACATACTGTAGAGTCGGCTACACTATCTTCTCCCGATGACGCTACACGTCATCAACTCGGCCTTTGTCACCTTTCGGGTGGTTGTCAGTGCTGACAAGCTACTGTACGTCTCACATGAAGCAGGGCCCCTTCCAGCCTTGAGTGGCCGTGGTGTGACTAGCAACGACGAAGGTGACCACATGTGTCATGAGGAGAGGGTAGGGAGTTCCGTGCTGCCTCAGTTTGGTGATAACGACGACGACGACACCAACACAGCACATGTCACCGAATACTCTGAGGCGTCCAATCCAGAGATGACAACTACATAAGTTTCCGACTCAAAGACCACCACACGACTATGTAGCCTCAGGTGTGATGTTTGATGTCTTTGCACTGCCTTGAGTAAGTAATTAGCTAAACTTTACGAGAGCCACTCCCACAGGCGGCATTAAGATGGAAAAATATTGGTCTTGCAAAAAATTATGTGCGATATTTCCTTGATGAGAGTAACTTTCCGTGAACTTTGAGACCTGGGAGGAGGATGCGGGGCCTGTATTAAATGCATGTTGTCGTTGTAGTCATCGGCCAACCTGAAGGGGTGTGGGTATGTCTCCACGTCGTGAATTATGGGCATGTCGTGATCATCTCAGACTGCGACCGAGCAAGATGTGAAGAGACCTGCAGTATGTCAAGATGTTGCTTGCCCCGCAGCCCAGAAGAGAATTGGAAGGGCCCAATAATACGATCAAGACGACTTCCATGGCGGAGATCGTCGACTAGTTCCGCCAAAGGGTCTGGTGCAACGATGGTTGTGCATGCCTTGGAAGAGGTCAGTTAAAGTAGTGCCAGTTTCCCTGAAAGGAAGTGTAGGGGAAGATTCTTCACCGCAGTCGGTGATGCATGCGCGGGTGCTTCTTCTTTCTCGGTATTAATTGCCCAGAAACCAATCGGACAAAGAGGCGGCGAGGGTAGATGAAAAAAAAAACACGGAGTCAGAATCCCCGCACCTCTAGACAGAGCAAACGCAAAGGGAAGCATCGAGGTCATGCTTTGCGCTTAATTGGAGGAGCGAGAAGGGGTCAACTGAAAGGCCACATAATCCAGTTTTGCTGGTCACCGCCGCTGGCACAAGCCACTTTCCGTCTCCCTTTTCCTCTGTTACCAACTGGCTACCACACCCCATCGAAGTCGTAGACGTTGAGCACGCCCCGTCGATGAACTTTATGCAGCGTGCATATGTCACGGTAGTATCACAGTAGCATCCTACCTGTTGTTGATGTCAACAAAGACAAGGAACGGTCGGAGGCGGACGCTGTGGGATGAAGAAGCAAGACGGCGAGGCACCCGCAAGGGTGTGATTACAGTAGTGACCGGGTGAAGACAGTACGAAATTTCTTTTCAAAGCACTCCTCCAGTGCGGTTGGATGTGAGCGCAATAAATAATAAATACCACAGCTGGTTCGATTTCGATTATGTAATACGGGGTTAATCGGTCATCTATACCTAAACATCCGCCGTTCTCCCACATTTCTCGCATAGCCTCATTTAAGGAGCTTTGCAGACGGTCAGATGAGAACTGAATACACCTGATGGAAATGCGGTTTAAATGAAGGAACACCGGACGTATAAATGGACCATTCTTACCGGATAGGAACAGGATTTTGCGTTTCGCGTCGTGCGCCACCGATGTTATCGCAGAGGCTTGTAACCCATCATCTTCGAATACCTATTCTCGGTTGGCGCATTTGCCTTTCGCTTAAAAGGACGACGTCCTACCTTTTCAACTTTCAGTTTTTCCCCAAAGAACGCCTTTTCACCACGTTTTTCGTAATTCGGAAGGCGGATGAAGGGGCCACTTTCTCTAGGTCATGATAGGCGGAGAGAAAACGGAGAGCGGAAGGAACCCCCGCCGCCCACAGCGCACTATTTTCATCGATAGAGAGATTATCCACGAGGCGGTCTGTGCTCGGAATCAGCCGGATCAGCCCCCCAAGCACCCACCGTCCAGAGACAGATTGGGCATCACGCACCCAACGCGATAACATCAGTCAAGACGAGGGAATGGTCGCTTTGCTCCTCGAGTACGCGGATCTCGCCAAACTTGCTATTGCCAACGTAAACGGTGCCGTTATGGGCCCGCGCAATGCCGTTGCTCCCATGCAGGCCGTCGATGGAAATTTTGCAGCCGTCATCGATATGGCAATACCCTACTGAGGTCTTTGAAAAACCGAGGAACTCGAAGAGCCTGGACTGGGCAAGGAATAAACGATCGCGGCGCAACTATCATCTCCAAATGTGGTCCACTTACAACGCCGATCTTTACGCCGTGATCATTGGTGAAGTAGAAGCTTTTCCCATCAGAGGAGCCTACAAGGTCGTTCGGGGTGTCGATGACTGGGTCCTCGACCGTCTTCAAATGAGTGAGTATATTTCCGCCGACAGTAGTCTTGAATATCTCTACGACCGAGTTTGCGCCGACCTTCTTTCCGGAACCTTGCACCGGCCTCCGATGGTTGATTGCGTAGACGTAAAGCTCTGTTGGGTTCGATGTTGATGGGACAACGTCCATACCGTGCGAAGAATATCCTTGGAGAGTCGGGAAACCCTCGAAAGCGAGACGGGTAACGGCGCCTGTGGCCGGGTCATAAGTAGCTATGTAGTCATCAAACGCGACTTGGTCCTCTTCAAAGACACAAAAAGCTGGAAGCCAGTGCTGGCGGCTGACCGGGGTAGAACAAGCAAGGTAGAGAAAACCGCTAGGGGGATGAAGGACGATCTCTGCGTGAAGAGCTTAGTAGAACTCAGGCGTCGTTGACTCGTGGACGCACTTTCACAAGCCTGTAGAGTTTCTACTTTTTTGCAATTCGTGTTTCCCAAGGGTTCGACCACCCTCCACATTCCATTTGCAGACAGAATAGCTTTGAGAGAGACCTGATAGTACACTGCAAGCAGTAGGGCCAAAAGGGCAGAGAACGTAAGCAGAGTGCGGGCCATGGCCGTCAACGTTGGAAATGCGTTGACAGGCCTTTCAGGGGTTGCTAGCCGCGGCGAGAAGCTAGAAACGGCTTAGTCACTCGCTAGCATCACATCACGTCTTCTTTAGGGGCCGTGACGAAGCACGCACAGTACACGTATCATCCCTGACCTCCTGTATTCTTGATCTTCCATCAAAGTCCACACAGAGAGGTAATTAGACAGGTTTGCGCCTGTTGAACAGCGAGGTGCATGCACTCATCTCAGAGACCACATATCATAATGAAAGACATGATTTCATTTTGGGAGGTATTACAGAAAATCTCACGGTGACCCCACAACCATCCACTAATAGTGCTTCTTCCCTGCGAGCTGAAGATGCGCACTGTGCTCGTCGTACGGGAATTTTGACAGAGGAATCTCGCGCCAGAGATCGGGTGTCAAGAAGGCATATGTTTTGGTGATCTGTGCTATGATGAGTAAAGATAGAGAACGAGTGATTTGGCCACGTACAGCAGCAAACGTTGCTTTTAAGAAGTTACCCATTGTTGCAGTCGAGCCCTTTGACTGTGTGTAACAATCTGAAACACCGGCAAGCTGGAGAAGACGCTTCGAGGCGGGGGCTGCCACGATACCCGTGCCGCGGGGTGCTGGAATGAGTCGACACATGACAGAGCCAACCTTTCCGCTGACTTTTGAGGGCACAGTATGTGGTGCGCCAAGATTGGCACCCCAATAACCACGACGAACTGGGATGACAGAAAGCTTGGCAAGGATGATTGCGCCACGGATAGCCGTCGCGACTTCCTTTGCGCACTTGACGCCAAGACCGACATGACCATCAAAGTCACCGATGGCAACGAAGGCTTTAAAGCGCGTACGCTGACCAGCGCGGGTCTGTTTCTGCACAGGCATGATCTTCATGACTTCATCCTTGAGGTTGGGGAGGAAAAAGTCGACGATCTGATATTCCTTGACTGGAGAGAGAAAAGATAGATCTCTTCCATCGATTTGATCTTGCCGTCCTTCACAAGACGACCGAGTTTGGTGACGGGAACCCTTAAGGAACATTATAAGTCCGAGTAGTTCGAGGAGCTGAGGACCGAGTACGCACCACTCCTTCTCCTCGTCTTTGCGGCCGCCACGACGACCTCGGCCACGACCTCGACCGCGGTCGCCACCACGTCCACGTCCAAACCCGCCACGTCCACGTCCAGCGTCAGCCATTTAGAAAAAGATGAAGAAGTACTGAAACGAAAAGGTCAATAAGACAATCACAGGATGATAGGAAGTGGTATCCAGGCAAAAGACAATCCATCCACCGATATGCGGCCTCAATTAGCAGAAATTTTCAGAAAACACTCGGTCGAGTTGTCTTGACAAGCCTGACAGGATGAAACGGTGATAATACTCACGTTTTGAGGTTCCAAAGGTGTGTCGAGCACGTCACGTCAGTTGGTACTCGGCCGTTGACTCGAGTTGTTCAGCCACTTGACACGCGTGGTATTACGTATTTTGTGACAATTGCGTGACATGCGTCGATAAAGGACCCCGGCCACGCTCAACTGCGACCGACAGCTAAAATATTTATTTTGGGGAACTTCCTTCCAGTGGAAGAGGTGAAGTGGAAATAAAATTTACGCCCCTGTACTCCTCGTGGAAGCAGGGCGTGAACCAGACGTTCTTGATGGCTGCGTGGTGCATGTTTCTGACTGCGGCCGCAAGTGGAGTGCGCGGAATATATATAATGGCCACCTGACACGTTCCTGACTTATTACACCTTGCCTCCGACCACCGCACTCCCCCGTGCCCAATACTCACTCATCGTACGCCATCTCGTCTAACCCTATAACACTACCCTTTAATCGCCTTATACCTCCAGAGATCAACCTAACGTCTATATCAAGTTGGCACCTCATGGCGAATCCTTCATATTTGAATTTAAACAAACCGATATCTAGTCCTTGCCCCACGTTAGTGTTGTACTAAGTCTTGTGCCGTTTTAGCGTTACTGACTCATACTCTCCAGCAACGGTCGTCAAACCGTTGGAGATGGGGCTTTCTATGTCGACGTTGCTCCGAGTGTATTAGCTGTTTGCCACGTTCAGGGCGCAGATGACATGTACTATTACTCTACTGCCTTCTCGGGGGGGCCTGGGGTATGCCATCCGCACTTCTGTACCTCGAATGTAAACGCTCATATGTTTTATAGTGGCGGTTTTGACGTCCCGAAATCAAAATGCCCTCCCAATGGAGGGTCGTCGGACTGTGTGACAGGCAGTCCGGCGTTGAAACATGCTGGGACTTTTAATCACCCATTTTTTCCTCCCTCATCAAATTCTGAAGATATCCGGTATAACTCCCACAAAGACTTAGTCTACCCACCCACTCCTCCCACTCCCGTCGCAGATACCATGCAGTTCCCCCTCAGCTCTGTAGGGCCACAACCCATACGTAGTGACCCCAGGACCAGTGGCTTTTCTCATGGTCTCGCCACTCCACCGTTAACGCCAGATGATTCCACTGAAGATGTGTCTGTCAAATCAAATGACGATGCACTCGACTTGCTGTCGACACTGTTCCCGAACCACGCGATGGCCGCTCTACCGTACGCAAAGTGTGTATCCATATGTTCCCCAGAAATGGGTACATCCTTTGACGGCGTGGTGCTTGAGCTGCCTGGAAAGCCCAAGACCTTCTACGTTGATGGCAAGAGCGCCGAGCTCGTCAATGTACGCGAAAGGTGAGCTGTTCTTTACTTTCTCCACTCTGTCTCATTCATCGCTTTCTAGTATCGTTGCGCTCTTGGATCTCGCCGATGAGCACCTTCAATGCTCTGCACTTATAATCGCCCTTGAGAAAGCTTCTCCGGCGCTTGGTGGTTTGCTGCATGCCCTCATGTATGTTGGAGGTACGGTGGTCACAAAACCTGACTTCCCTGTTCACCCTGCGTATGTTTTGGTCGGTTTGGAGATTTAATTGTGCGTATGGACCTGGTTTCGACGATTTGGTGGAATAGGAAGATTATGTACCGGTTTTTCCTTTCCTTAACGTAGACTCATTTACTGGGCTACATTCTACATGCCTTCTAAAAGCAGTTCTCCTTTTGTTGTCCTTGACGCAATGTAACAAACTTTATCATTTCATCGGGTATGAACGTATGAAGGCCCAGACCTCTTCCATGAACTTTAGTGACAGCAAGGTACATTGACTTACCCTTTCCATTTTGCTGCCAGCATGTAATTATGTTGTCATAGTTGGACCTGATGCCTCGTGTCCTGCTCACGCCTCATTGACCATGGCCTATCTCGGAGACCTCATTCGTGCTCTGCTGAGGGTTTTCTGTGTCTCGCCCTCCCAGCAAGCTGCAGCAGCACCGGAGCCCGTAAATCCTGATGTGGGGAAGCCTTCGTACGCTCAGCAGACACAACAGCCACTGGCAGCAGCAGGCCCATATCAATACCCCCTCAGGCTCAGCAACAGCAATTGTCATGGCCACCCCCGCAGCATCATCCTGGGTTAGAGCAGACACCACAACAACTACAAGATGGCCGACCGCAACCTCCTCCGCTGCAAGGACATCACCTTCCTGCGTCCCTGAATCAATGGACTTTGCCACCACCACAAACAATACAGCATCCATCTTCCTCAACACACGGCAAGGTTGCTAGTGTGCGTCTTTGCGCGTCTTACTTAAAGACTCGGACCACGACTTGTTTGACCCCTTTTGTTTTTTTTTGGCAGAGCCAGGGCGAGGTCAACCGACAAAACGAGTATTATCTTTCTCTGCGTGCGCGCGCGACTCGAGAGGGCGATGCGATGGCACACGCATTTGAGCAGAGCCACGCGGCTTATGAGCGGAAGGATGGTGCGGCTGCCAAGGAACTCTCGAATGAGGGGAAGGCACACCAGAGGGAGATGGATCGGTTGAATGCTGAGGCGAGCGCATGGATATTCCGCGGTGAGTTTTCATTGCTGCAAACGTTCTCCTCACTTCGCTTCACTTATTATTATTTTTACTTTGCTTTGCTTTTTTTTTTTTTTCGTGCCGTGTGCGGACCGTGGTGGTGGTGGTGGTGGGCTCATCATTTCACGCATCATTTAAATTCGCAGAAAATAATTTGGTGAGCAAGCATGAATTTTCACTTCGTGCTGGCTACTAGATAATAACTCTCTCTGAAAATGACGCACTACATGTGTGGTCAGGACAGAAAGCCGGGGGAGGTCGATTTGCATGGACTCTACGTCAAGGAAGCTATCGCGTACACTGACCAAAGTGTGATCGAAGCGCGGGCCAGAGGTGACAAGGAACTTCGCCTCATTGTCGGTTCGTGTAGTGTTGCATTAGAGAGGTACATCCGAGTCTTTATATTGCTGCCTAGGGAAAGGCATCCACTCTCCGAATCACGCCGCGAAGCTCAAGCCAGCTATTGAAGAACTCATGCAGAAGTAAGCCCCCAGAGGTTGCCTCACTATCGGTTCTCTATTCACGCAGTCCAGGCATAATCTTGCTGCAGCGATCGACCCTCATAATTCGGGTGTCTTGGTTGTACAACTGGAAGGTGGCACGGCTGCTGAGCAAGCGAGAAACAGTGGGGGTGTGATGCTGGGTGTCGATGATATCACGCAAAGGCTTGACAGAAAAGATGAAAGCTGTATTATTATGTAGTTGTCTCTTGGTATCCCAGCAATCTATATTTCCGCAGAACGTGTATTAGTGTAATTTGTGCCCGCTACGTACCAGACAATACGTTGTCTTGCGCTCAGGATGAACGATTGACGAGGCTTATTACATAGCTCAGGTTGTGACGGCTCGTAATGGCTGTGATGTGGATGCCTATACGGACACGTCATACCAAACGTAAGGAGGGCCTGCATTTAATAGGCGATTCACTAACCAGAACTATAGTAGACCAACAATCAAGTTTAGTTCACAAGAGATCCTATGGTGTCTTGTGGAGGTAACGGTGGTGGGTAGCCTTTTAGTGGTTCACTGGTCACGATTACGATGGTTTTGTCATTGACGAGAATACTGGGATGGGATGGGACCCAATCACGTACGCTCTCTTCTCCCACACATTCTCGCTACATAGCCCCAGTCTTCGCCTTGCCCACCACTCTGCGCGGCGCCGTATCCAGGCTTGCGGCGTTGTTCTGGGTGCAGCCTTTTGATACTCATGCAGAACTTGAATTCGTTCCATTTTTCAGAGCAGTGCGCCATCTCGCCGAAGCGGTATAGCGACTTGACCTGTGTAGCTAGAACTTTTTTTTTTTTTGACTTGTGAGCCACTCGGGGGGCAGAGAAAGAGAAGAGCATACTGTTGCATGAGAGGAAATCGTCGAATACGGTCATGCAAGTGGGGATGTCCTCGGGTGTCGGATGTAATTGACGAAGGCGAGCCTCTTCTTGGGCAACTAACGTGGTTGTACCAGCTGTGTTGCGGAGTCGTCCATGATTGCTACTGTACCCGGAGACGTGTCGAGAGAGGGATGACGGGATGACGCTAAGTGGCTTAACACGGCCCGCTCGAGTTTACATGATAGATGTCGAAATGATACGCTTCGTTACATTCGATGCGCTGCACACCCTCATCACGCCGCGAAAGCCTATCCATGTTCAGTATTCCGACGCGTTCAGTCCCTATCTTGGCACACTCTCGCCAGACGCCATCTCAAGCTCGTTCAAACTAGGTGCGCTCTCCTTCTTACCCCTTTACCTGTACTAGTAACCCAATCGAGGCTTAAACAATTGCTCGTCAGCGCTGCGACAGCTACAGGCAGAGAAGCCATCATATCGTGCAGGCGCAACAAAGTGGTGGAGCGAAGTTATCTCTCGCACGGCCTTGGGTGCTGGTGCGGACCCAGGGGCGGTTGAGAAGCATCTTGGCACGATTGTGCCGAGCCTCATGAAGCGGTTTAGCTCTCGCGAAGGATATTCCTCTTTGACGACACTATCCCGACCCGTAAGTCCTTCCCCCTCGGCTTTGGTGTGGCGACAGCACCGATACGTGGGTTACAGTTCGTACACTCCGTGCGATGGGCATGCAGACGGGTCTCATTACCAATGCAGATGTGCGAATAAGTGCGCTGCTGTATCATCATGTCACGCGGTTGTGTGTTCACGATCCAAGTAGGGGATGTCCTTCTGGACCTTGGGATATTGAGATATCTTTCTCCGGTGGTCATAAGTGAGACGGAGCGCGTGGAAAAGCCGTCGATGTCCATCTTCCTTGCTGCGTGTGCACGCGCGGGCGCTACCCCATCGGAGACCGTGCATATTGGAGATGACTTTGGAGAGTAAGCCGCGTTATGTTTGTGACATTCCACGCCTTATGATATGCCGCCACAGCGACTACCTCGGAGCGGACAATGCAGGCCTTCACGCATTGTTATTACGGAGAACAGGAGAGGCGGAATGGAAAGGCGCTGAGCCAGATTTTAGGACTATTAATAAGAGTCCTGATGTAGTCAAAGACTTGCATGGTGTAGTAGGATGGATTAAGAAGAGCAATGCGACATGTCAAGGATAACACTTAGTGTGTGTATACACGAGCACAGAAGACATCCACATCTGGCAGCTTATGTGTTTATGGGACGTTGGGTACATTTAGATCAGGAATGATGGTCTTCGGGTATCTCCATGCAACATCTTCAATGCGTTCCCCCATCTTCAGTACCGTTGCGCGGATAACACGCGGGTCCTTGCGCAGAAGCTGGTTTAGACTTTTCTGTTTTTCTGGTGACGCGTCAAAATGCATGGTCCAGTAGCTGACAGGGGAGGATCTCAGAGACGGGTGTAGGAAAAGAGAAAAATCTAACGTACTCTCCATGTTCGTGGTTGGTCCCATGGGAGCGCATGCGTTGGGGGAGAGTCTCTGTGCCCCAGTATTGAATCCCACGAACGACACCACCGTTGTTGAGGATATGTGTGGCCGCTAGGCGAACCAGGCCTTTTATTTGACGCTGAATTTTGTCAAAATATGAAGGAAGAGAAGGTATCATGACATACATATTCAGGATTATGCGCGACGATGCACAAGACCTGATAAAAGGGCATCTTCGTCGAGAGCAAAGCAGAACGGTCCGGGCGGTGCGGGACTACCCCCCTTGCAAGGTCAAGTGTTCGCGTGCACATCATTTTATTCAACTCCATCGTCCAAAAAAATGTCGATGAAAGCTGTAAGCTATTTTTGGAGTAAAAAGATCTAATCGCACACCTGATGAAAGGAAACCTTCATCTTCTCCCTCACAGATCGTGAAAAGTTGGTAATATGTGGATCATCTCAAAATACATCTAAAAACAACCCTCCTTGTTTTCCGCAGGCGTCATCTCTGGAGACTCCCTTGTCCTTCGTGGTCGTCCAGGACCCCAGGGGCAGCCGCCTAAGGAAAGGTGAGCTCGTCAATGTCGCATTGTCTATAAGCCTGACCAGTGCTACAGGATTCTACATCTAGCGGATGTTCGTCACCCAGGCTAGGAAACGCATCTAGGGAAGATGAAGTAAGCCTTTCTGTCTACCGCGTATTCCTGGCTCATGGTTGTTGCTTTGCAAGCCGTGGGCGTATGAAGCGCGCGATTTTTTGCGCACCCTCGCAGTCGGCAAGGAGATCACGTTTACCTCTTCACATCAACTTCCTCCCGGAGAGGGAGATATACCCCGTGATCTTGGAAATGGAGAGGTCAACGGTGTTGACATCACGAATGAATTGCTACTGAATGGCTGGGCTAAAGTGAAAGATCTCAAGCGCGAACCGACCGAGGATGACCATCGACGGAAAAGTCTCGAATCCGAAGCCAAGTCTGCTGGTCGTGGTCAATGGAATCCTCACGGGCCAAAAGTGAGTATTTTCATTCTTTGGCTTCAATTGCAATCTTCATCTTTCTCTAGGCTCGGCAGGTCATCCACAACATGCCTTTGGAGTCGCAAGCATTCATCACTGAATGGAAGGGGAAGCAACTAGATGGTACGAAAACTGACCTCTCATATCCACATCCAAAACTAGAGATACTCTTTCACTAGCTATCGTCGAGTCTGTTCGGGATGGAACCACGCTCCGGGTTCGCCTCTTGATGCCCGATGGCGAACATCAATTCGTCAACATCACCCTTGCAGGGGCACGAAGTCCACGCGTAGCATCTAAGCAAGGTGAAACATCTGAACCATGGGGAGACGAAGTAAGTCGTTGTGGATGTGTACCACGTAGACGCTGATCTCCAAACCGTATAGGCCAAGTATTTCACCGAATCGCGTCTACTTCAACGTGCTGTCAAAGTCCAACTTCTCTCGCTACCTACCGCGACTGCCACGCCATTCCAGACCAACGGCAGTAGCGCACCCGTGCCTGCAAGCATATTCATTGGCAACGGTCGGTTACTCTTCTTCGCTCCCGAATCTCTACCCTTTCGTGCTTACATCGACTGCCCTCCTAGTTATCCACCCTGTGGGTAACATTGCCGAGTTCCTTCTCGCAGCTGGGCTTGCGTATTTCGTAGAATGGCACTCGGGAATGTTAGCACCTTATGGCGGTTCCGAGAAGCTGCGCGCTGCGGACCGCGCTGCAAAGGAGAAACGCGTTTGTTTACATGCGAACGTGCCGATGCCTTCTGCCATTGGCAGATCAACATCGGGAACAGCTCATAGCACGGCGCGGGAATTAGAGGGGACTGTCATACGCGTCTGGTCTGGAGATCAGATTTCAATCGCAACAAAAGATGGTAAAGAGCGGAGAGTACAATTGAGCTCGACGCGCGGACCCAAGTGCGCACTCGCTGAGCTCTAGTTCAGGTTGCATGCTGATCCTCAGGTGGTGGACAGGCTGTCAGACTCAAAGCAAGCCTACTACGCTCAAGAGGCTCGTGAATTCCTCCGGAAAAAGTTGATTGGCAAGCATGTCAAAGTCCACGTCGACTTCATCCGCCCTCGCGAAGGCGAGTATGGGGAGCGTGAATCTGTGACCATCCGTGTCGGAAGCCAAAATGCGTGGGTTTTCAAGTCTTTGCCTTGAGGTTTGGCATAACTTATATTTGGCAGCAACGTCGCGGAGCAACTCATCGAAAAAGGACTCGCCAGTGTGGTGAGACACAAACGTGATGACGAGGACCGTTCACCAGATTATGACAAGCTGATGGCTGCGGAGCAAACGTCAGTGCAATGATCGTATGTTCTGTGTTGTGAGGAGCTCACCGACCTCTTGTTCTACCAGTGCTGCGACAGAGGGGCGGGGAATTCACTCCGGAAAGGAGCAACCAATACCTAAACCACCTCTGAACCTGTCGGAGACTGGCAAATTCGCCTCTCAATTTTTGAGCGGCTTTAAGCGACTAGGTCGAATGCCGGCAGTCGTTGACTACGTTGCTGCTGGTTCACGATTCAAGTAAGCCCCCAGTCATGTCGACTTTTTTTTTCGTTTGACCGAACATCACGCATAGGATCTTCCTCCCCAAAGACAATCAGGTACTCACTCTCGTACTTGGCGGTAAGTGCCACTCTACGTTTGAGCGTTTTTTTTTCCCCTAAAAAACTTATCCAATAGGGATCCGCGCTCCCCGAACTGCGCGCAACGCATCCGAAAAAAGCGAACCTTATGGTACCGAGGCTGCCGAGTTTGCAACACGGCGTTACATGCAACGTGACGTGGAGATCGAGATCGAGACAACCGACAAGTCTGGCGGGTTCATAGGTGCACTGTATCTCAACAAGAACGAAAATGTTGCTGTCGCGCTTGTGTCCGAGGGCCTTGCGACCGTACACTCGTTCTCTGCAGACACGCTTCCTTGGTCAAAGCAGTTATATGATGCTGAGGTAGGTAATCGAATGACTTCTTTGGGGTGAACAGTCCACCTTGACAACTCGCCCAGGAAGAGGCAAAGAAAGCCCGGCGAAACGTAAGCCATACTTTCAATTTTTGCCTTCGCCACCGCTTGCTGAATTTGGGGCAGATCTGGTCTGATTATGATGATGCTGCCGCGAAGCAAGAAGAAACTGAAGCCGAGGAAGACTTTGGCGCCCGAAAAGCGGAATACATCGACGTCATCATCAGCGATGTCCGGTCCAAGAATGGGTTTAACTTTTCGGTACAGATCCTCAACACGGAAGGTACGCGCGGATAATAATAAAAAAGTTCACGGCTCCCTTGTCTCATTCTCTCGGCCAATGTATACACTAGGGATCGCATCGCTCGCGCAGCTCATGCGTGACTTTTCTACTCATCACAAAGGCACCGCGCCTCCACCCGGTTTTGCGCCGAGAGCTGGCGATCTCGTAGCAGCCAAGTTTTCTGATGGCGCTTGGTACCGTGCAAAGATTCGTCGCGCATCGCCCGTCAAGCGTGAGGCCGAAGTCACCTTTATTGACTACGGTAACCAAGATACGATCGGATTTGCCGACATGCGGCCTCTGGACGCTAAATTCCGCAAGCTACCTGGACAGGCCCGTGACGCTCGTCTCAGGTGCGTGCGCAATTTAGTCTCTCAAGCTTTTGATTCTTACAAAGACGTGTTCATTTTTTTTTTTTTGTATATCGTAATTTTGCAGTTTTGTGAAACTCGTCGGCGAGGAGAGCGAGTATCGGCAAGATGCGGTAGACCGCTTCCGACAGTTGTGCGACGGGCGCAAGCTAGTTGCCAATGTCGACCACAAGGAGGGAGGCTCTGGCTCCGCGATGCTCCTTCACTTGCGGCTCATCGACCCGGCAGATCCGGTGACGACGGAAGACCCGCTGGCGTCGATCAATGTGGACCTGGTGCGCGAGGGTCTCGCGTCTGTCGACCGCAAGGGGTGCAAGTACCTCGGATCGTACCCGCAGGTGCTCAAAAAGCTGCAAGGGCGGTCGCTGGAGCGAAGCGTGACCGATTTGGGATGTTTGAGTTTGGGGATGTTGAAGAGGATGAATGATAAGGAAGGGGCCGGTGGGAATGTGCGGAGGCTGCGGCTATATGTGGCATGGATTCGTGGTGCCAGCGGTTTTGCTTTGGGACAAATTTAATGCAATGTTCGAGGCGGTGGCTTCACTTTGGGATTGTAAGGCTGTGCAAGGTGGACTTGGAGTCTAGATGGATCGAAGTGAATATCTATGTCTGAATGAAGAGATGATCGTAGTGCACTGGAATTGCTCTAGACTGAATTGAGCTACATTTTTGGGGTTTATTGGTGGTGCGCAGCCAGACTACCTCGAAAGAGGATATTCAACCACCTTGGCACTGGCCAATGGCAGGGCCGCAAAGATCTGCCAACGCCCAAGGGCCTAATATGTAAAGTCAACTGATCACCTCTGCTGCCCATACGTCAACATGGGTGAGAATTGCAACCGGGGAATGCAATTACTGCTGTGCGTAATCGAGAAGCATAGAGCGTCGGTTTGAGCACCGACAACGTGTGATACACGTTGAAAAGGGTCAACAAGCATCGTTATCGGCATCGGGGTCAGTACTAGACGCCCATTTTGAGGCTATCAAGGTCAGAAGAAGCGGACACTTCTGCTTACTTCTGACGTCCAACAAAAACGTTAGACCAACTCAAGCTATATTCGTTTTGTCTCCTCGTACTAATATCCCCTTGTAAAAAAACCTCAATCAACGCTACGTCACTCCTCCCCTTCACCTCACCCCACCACCACACACCATGAGCCCTGTTGCACCTACCGAACCCCTTCTTTACCCCCGTGTGACAATCGAAGATGCTTCAGACGAGGAGTGAGCGGTCCCTTCTCATCGGTGTTGTTGTACCCGCGAGGCTGAGACTGATGCGACCCACCCCTTTCTCTACCAGGAGCATGATGTCTTATTTATCAGAACTGCGAATGGACCCTGAACCCGCTACACATTCATCCTCCCCCTTACTCGCCCCTGCTCGCCCCCCATCCGTCGATGGCCAGCCAGACTCACCACGACAACGACGATCGCACGGAGGCCGCGGACACAGCCCAACGGGCAAATCACGAGGTTCAGAATCCAAGTCGCGTGAGCGCGGAGGTCGACGTGCACGAACGAAGGACGAGGATCGTCCACGGCAGACTCGATGTGACTCTGATGCTGGCGGAGGAAGAGCGCAACTCTTCGAACCTCAAGGCGCTCCTACAGATCACACGTGATCGACTGGAGACGGAGACGCGGCGAGCCGATGCGGCGGAGAGCCGGGCGATGCTGGCCGAGGCGCGAACGCGGGAGGTGACCAGTCGGTCGACGACGGTCGAGCAGGCATCACATCGGAGTGAGCTGGATGCGGCGCGAGCGCAGGAGGAGACGAAGCGCGCTCAGATGCAGTTGGAGACCGCTGAGCGTGAGCTGAGGCGGGTAACCGCGGAGCTGCAGCGCGTGACGCGGCAGAAGGATGAGTCGGACAATGCGGCGGCAAAGGCGCGGGACTTGGCGCGCAAATGGCAGTCGGCGTTGAGGGACTATCAGGCGCATGATGAAGGTCGGCAGGAAGGCATCCGGTTGGCTCTCATCAGGCGGTATGATGATGGCAGGGAGGACGGTTGGGAGGAGGGACACACCGAAGGGTGGGACGCTGGGAAGGAGGAAGGGTTCCTGGAAGGGCGGAAGACTGGATTCGAGGAAGGTCGGGAGATGGGTCGGAGAGAGGAACGTTTGGTCGTCAGGCCTAATCGTTGGAAGGATGTGCCTCCGAGGTCGTTTGAGGAAAGCGAGCGGGTGTATCCAGATAGGTCACTGTTCAGCAAGGCGAGAAGTGAGGTGCGTCGGAACCTCTTTTCCTGGGAAATGCATACGCTGATTGTTGATATGTTTCCATCCCATCCTCATCCCCATCCTCATCCGCGGCTGGCACACAACAGCAAAGCTTAGAGCGGACTCGGACATGGGTGGAATCAATAGTGGATGAATCAATTCATTCACATTCACCCAAACCAGCGGCAGCTTGGTTGAGGCGGACACCCGAACTCTTGTTGGATGAATGATAGAGTACATTTTTTAATAATAACCATGTTAGCAACAGTAACCTTGCTTTTTGTCGAGATCTTTGCAGATTAATGTGATGTGATGATAAGTGGCACGAAATTGTGAGAAATTTACGGAATTTGGAAATACCTTTTATAATGCTTGGTTCATTTCCTCCTCTTTAACAAATCATCCAATGACCACCATCATCTCCACCACTCCCAGTGTACCCATCTCTCCAGGCGTAGGCGCGCGTAGAAAGGGCCCAAATCTCTTCCTACCTTACCTCCATCTGCCTTTAGTCCTCCCAACACTGGCGTATCTGACAACTTTCCTCTTCCCCCAAGTCCAAGCACAGTACATCCCGATCGCATAGTCGATATATGCGTCCGAGGATCAATCCCTGACTGGAAGAATCAGGCTCGGGGTTCCTTGAAGGCCGCGCGAGTGCTATTGTCCTGAAGGTTAACGAGAGTGAACTCGAAGGGTGCGGCTTTGTCGTCGTTTCCTCGGATTGATCGATTCAATGTTCATTTGACCATCTAGGCTGAGTCAGAGGCATCTCAGGCGGGCGTATCTATCCTAGCCGTTCGATTCCGTTTAATTTGGACAGTGGGACGGTCCCTTCCATCCCCGCGACCAAGTTTCCCGTCACCCTCTCGGCTTCGTTCAACGGCACGTCGGATGCGGCAGTCGCTGCTCTCAGTGCGGCGTTGAAAGCTGGTCACATCGTTGACATTGATGTGCCAGGATACGGAGAGGAGAATTGGGAGAAACTGGAAGACTTCTTGACAAAGGCCACATCTGATGCATCCGGCGCAGGTTTCATCATCCTGTGTGAGTAACTGGGTGTAAGCCTACTCCCTGTGTCGAGCGCTGATCTCAGACCATGACAGCCAATCTCCTACCCCACCCCATGACCTCGGGCTCCCCATCGTGAAATTACTCACCCACCCGACTTACCATTCCTATCAGTCGCACATCGCCACCTTCTCCCTCTTACCCAGAGTCTACCTCTCTTATACCCCTCCGACTTGGAACGCACCCACGCCACCGACACCTCTATCTGATCAGGGTGTCGCCACCCCATCAAAGGAGAAGAAGGAGTGGAAGCGCCGGATCAAAATGTATTGTAAGCCAGATCCGCTCTTTTGTTGTCTCCCTTTGATAGGCTGACCCTTCTCTCAGTGGGCCCTGCTCTCGAAGCGTTCGGCTTTGAACGTATTCTCTTTGGCTCGTCACCATCCCCAAGTTCTCACGCGTCTTCAAGCGCGGTGATTGGTACGAGATTGCTCGCGAGTCATTCGCGGAGATTGGTGTTGAACAGAGCAGCATCGATGCTGTCTTTGGTGGTACTGCACAACGTATATACTCCTCGTTGGAAGCAAGTGTTTAAAGGAGCATCTTTGGACAAAATTGTTGTTATTGTTTTGTTGTTGCTGTTGTGGAGACTTTGAATTATAAATAAATTTGCTCGTTGGTCCATTGTTCGCGTCTCTCTCCTCAAATAGTGTCATGTTCCTACATTACAACTTGACACATTCATGACAGATGCCCTCTCAGGAAGATTACGATAGTGATTACGATGCTAGACCAGAGGCTGGCAGGACAAAGCCACACTTGGACTCTGACGAATCGTAAGTTGCGAGTTGCACATCGTCTTTCCCTCACACCCAAGTCCTTCTTCCAGTGACAATGAAGACCTGCCCTCGGGCCCAAGGGTTAGTTTCCCTTCACACTCCCCCTTCCTCACTGCATTCAAAGCATGACCCACTAGCGCCGCCTTCTATTTCCCAATGACGATGCAGATGACGATGACGAACCACCGACGGCAGCCGAGGAAACCAAACAAGATTCCTCGGCCCCACCACGTTCTACCTCTGTCAATCCCATCATTCGCCAGCCAACCGCTTTTCTAGCCCCTGACTCAGACACATCATCTGGTGGCCCGACGTTCAACAACAACAACAACAACAACAAGACTCCCATCCACGCCGCCGTGTCCGTCGAGGGAACGTCCATGTTCTGCGTCGAGGGCTACGTGAACACCCCAGAACTCAGCGCTGGACGCGGCGGCGGGCTCAGCCAGGGCTTGCCGCAAACGGGCCGTACAAGTCGCTCTTCAGGGCGAGGTCAGAGTCGCGGGGTAGTAATAAACCGGTAGCGGTCGCGGTCGCCGACGCCGGTCTGCACGTCCTTGCCGAAGCGGCTCATCAATCGCCAGACGCGGCGCCCTCACCCACTTCGACCGTCTCACCTGCACCAGTTCCTGCGGCGCCCACGCAGAAGAAACGGACTGGTGGTAGTAGGAAACCGTCGCCATTGGTCGCGTCGTCCCCGGCGTCGTCAGTGGCACCTTTGGATGGAGGGGTCTTCGTAGCACAGCCTTCGCCGAAATCTTCTTCGAATCATCCGCACGTTGCTCTATCGCAGCGGCCCTCCCAACAAGCGAAGCCGCGGAGTGTTACTGCTAAGGGTAAATCGAAGGAGAAGACTCCACCTCCGACCGTCGCACCGCTTGATGGAAATAACCATCGCCAGCACGATGAACGGCCCGTCTTTTCACGTCAGCACCAATCTGGGCCCCCACCATCATCGGTTGTTGAATCCCGCGGAACTGAGTCGACGATGCGGCAGGCTCGTCCTCGGAATAGGGCGGGGACGAAGGAAATGGGTTGTACCCCACAATCCCCGGCACCCGTTAATGATAGTAACTATGATCATATGGAGGAGGATTACTACTCTTCTTATTACGAGGCTGTGCCCTCCGACGCGAGCCATACTCCGGTTACACATGATGTTCGCGAAGGAGGTCAGAGCCTCAGTCCACCTCCGCAGAGGACCTGGGAACCCCCTAGACCGTCGTCGTCCGCCGTGAATGCTTACCCGGTGTCCACGCATACAACAAGCAAGGAGTCCTCTCCATCACTCATGGCAGACTCGCGCCCCCGACGTTCGTCGACACCAAGTACCAAGCCACGCATGTTAACATTGCTTATCGAGGATCGGCGCAACGGGTCCGACGAACTCGCTGAAGTTCGTGTTCGTCTCAAGTTTGCTGAGGGCTACTTTTGGGCGGATGCCATAGAAGTATGCTCAGCTTTGCAAAGTGGACCGTCACGTATCGACGGTGGGGCTCTTACTACTCTGCACATCACTCACGTAATAAGATTTTTATATAGGTCCGGCTAAGCTGTTCACGATGCGGGGCAAGTACCGGCAGACATTTTTGCGTATATCTACCGATGGGGAAGAGACGAGCCAGTCTGCAAACTTGAAAGTCGAAGTCGATAAGACATTGTCGATTATCGTGGAGAGTGTTCGTACCCACCCATTGTGCTGACCCTGCCATAGCCTGCTCACCCAATCCCTCTTTTAGATCTCAGATTCTCGTGGGGTTTTACCTACGCCTACTTTGAGCTCAAACCCTAGTCCACTCGTTAGCATGGGCCCAGTTGTGCCAGTGTCGAACACGACTCATCCGCTCACACCCATGTCAAATGTCCTTGACCTGGAGGGCATCCCCGCAACCCCACTTAATCTCGAAGAGCCTGGCCAGTGGGCTCTGGTGCCAGGAAGCGCAAGCGAGGGACAAGTGTGAGCCATATTCAACCCCCGCTGTTCGATTCTTCGGATGGCCGCAACCTCACGAGCCCGTTTGACGTGTCAGCACGAACCGTGCCTACTCCATACGAACACGACTCTCGTCCGCGCAAGTCTAGACGGAGCAACCCGCTGATCACACCCTTCGATGGTGGTGGATACATGTCTGATTCGCCTCCAACGACGACCCTTCGTGCCCAACGAAAAGATCAGATTGCATCTAGCTCTCGTTTGCATAGTAGTGCGGGTTATGAAACCGAGCCAAGCGTGCGTCCGTCTGGTGGTGAGACCATGGTCGTCGCTCAAGAACAACGTCACGGCGGTTCGGATCGTAGGATACGCTCGTTGCTTCAGCCGCCTCCCACGCCCTCGGAGAGCGTCGCCCAGCGCATGCGTGACAAGGTCATCTCGTTTCTTCAAGATGACTTTATGCAGGACGCTTCCAAGTGGAACGAATTTACGCGAGATCGTGCACAGATTGGATCGCTGAGCAACGTGATGTTGCTTAGGATATACTGGTTCGCGCAAGAGCAGGTGGATAAGTGGCTCGGCACGCGAGCCCCACCACATCTCAATTACAAGGAAGTAGAGATTGTGAGCTTTTTTTTTTTTTGGTTTGATGGACGTGTCAGATCGTTGACATTTCTTTGTCGACCTGCAGAGCGACATTCTTGCTGCGCTGGGAGTCACAAAGGAATGGTACCAGGAATGTCACGAGACGCTCTCGCTCGTGATCACGTATGGGAACGGGGCGAACGGGGTGAAGACTCTCGCGCGGTCGCAGCCTGTCGGGATCGCGCACCGAAATCGCGTGCGGGAAGTTCGGGACCCACGGATCTTGTCGTGCTGCTTCGCCAGGTGCACGAGGACTATTACAAATAGGTGAAAAGGGTTGATGGGGCCTACGATGGCCCAGGGAAAGGTAGAGGTTTCTTGTCTCAAAAGTGCTAAAAATGGGGACAAAGTGATGGCACTGGCAGGAATGGCTTGCTCAGCTTGCCCGACAAAAGTAGATGCTCCAACACAGAATGGTCTAGAACGAGCAATCGTGCAGTATGGTTACCAATCTCGCCATTGAACGCCGCTCTGTACACCAGAGCGTGACCTGACACCATGGCTTCATTTATGCCCACAAAAATCCACAAGTCCAAGTCCAATTCTAGAATGTAGCGACAGCACTTGGCTGTGATGATGCGTTTGATTCAAAAGTTCCGCATGTGGTCTTTGGTAATTGGATATAACGATGACGGAGGTGATCGAGGTCTGGGAGGGCATGTTCCAAAGAGGAACCTCGGACCAGCCATTGCATGAGGAGCACCAGCTCGCTCGTCCATCCCCTGTTGTCCCCTTCATTTGACCTTTCCCCGCCACGACCATGCTTTCCTTCCATGAGTAACTTATATACATTAGCTTCTGTGCGCTCGATAGCTTCACTACAATTTTTTTTGAGCAGTAGACCCCGGACCCCGCCGGATTCACCTCGGAACATCCACAACAATGGGGAAGTATGCATTGATGGCAAGGTATTGCACACCAGAAGGTTTGGCACAGACCTCCGTGACACGGGACAGATCCTATTCAAGCGTGACGCCAATATTGGCAGCGGATGCAAGGTCCCGGAGGTATAGTACGCCTATCATTTTATACTCGATACATCACTCTTGTTGAGGGGGAAAGTTATGACCTAGTCATCTAAGAAGGCAAGCAGCGACAAAGAGTGATTGAGAGATGAATCTTAGCGGTGAGTATGAGAACTTTAGCTGGTGTGAGACTACGTTTCGTGAAATGTTTTGATGAAATGAAACTTAGCGGACAGTTGAGATGAGTTACGAATTAGAATGGAGCGGCGATCTCTTTAGCATAGCTTATATTTTGTAGGTCGATACAGTATGTACATTTTGGAGGCACAACTATCAAAAATGTACCACGTAAAGGACAGGCGAACAGGTACGAAAGCAAAGGTCTAAAGGTCAGAAATCATACTCGAACTGAATAGAGGCAAGGAGGAACACAAAGAGATTTTGAAGATACATGCACCACGACTCGTATTCACTTCAGCTACTGGAGGTGCAGTAATTTACATATCATCAAATCGAACTACAATCGCTTCTCATATGAAAAGTATTTTTGATTATGTTCGAGGGCGTTGTTAGCCTATGCAATATACCAGTTATTCAATTTCGAAAGAGTCAAAATTTGCACATACCAAATCTCTCAAGAGTCCTAGAACGAGCGCAAGGTTTTCCAAGTTCTCTCCCAAATTTAATCGTCTTGAAAAATGAAATTCTCCTTCTCTTCTGATGCGAGCAACTCGGCCTCGGCGTCCCGATGCCTTAGGAGACTTGTAGACAAAAAACGTCCACTGTTCTCCCGAGGTGATGCAACCTCGCATAACAGACAGCCTTACATGGATATAGGTATAAGTTAGTTGATTCATGTCAAAATGGACGTACTCTTGTTCCTTGCAATGTGATGCTACCGTAAGTGCTGCCTGTGGGATAGCCTGTTCCATGTTGTCTTGCTCGGCTCTGATGACAGCCCCAGTGACCGACTCGTTGCGAAACATATCAAGGAGGTATTCAGCGGGAAAATCAAAAAATTCTTCTAAAACTGATGTCAGATGTGGAGAGAGAATAAGGAGTGGGCTTACTAGAGCCCTGTGATGAAAGTCGGATCAACAGGTAATCAATCACTCCGCTGAATGAATAGTTGTCGGGAGCCATCTCGAAAGTTGCCTCAACAGGAAATCCGGGTGCAATGTTCAACGTCTGTGCTTCATCGTGGACTGTCGAAGCGACACGCAACAATATGATACTGATCAACATTCGACGTCCGGCCTCAGTCTTACAGGTAAGAAAGCATGAGATAGGATGAACTCTGGCAGTTGACATTGGCTTACCATAAGACGGCTGCGCACGACTTTGATGAGCTGTACGATGGCATCAAAAGAGAGACCGCTAGCCGCAGCAGGGGCTTTTCCCTCGGCCTCGATCTCACCCCTTTTATCCTCTGATAGGACGAGACCAACGCCAGAACATATACCGACTTTCGCTAGGATATCCATGTCGATTTTCGAAAATGACGGTGTCTGAGAGTCAAGGTGTGCAAAGCTGTCAACCACTGCAAGCATCAAACAGTGGCAGAACGGACTGGCATTGTTTCCAAGTGATTGGTGTCTTCGGCTATGGGTACGGACGCTCTCCTGCCACGATAGGAGGCCATGGTTTCCTGACACAGAGTTGGGACTAAAGCGAAGATCTAAGCGAGGTTTCAATCCCATAGCGTCAGACTAAGCTACCATTTTCAAAGTACTCGTTGACATCGTTAGCCTGTACGTTATTCAATCCCGAAACGCATATAAGAGCCAAATTCAGCACGTACCCAATCCCCCAAGAGACGTAAAATGAGTGGGAGGTTCCTCAAGTCCTCGCCCAACTCGAGTGTTTTTGACAAGTAGAACTCTCCCTCTGCTTTGATAGGACCATCTCCCAATGTGTTAGGTCCCTTGTAAATAAAAAACCACCACTTTTCACCCGTGGTAATGCAACCTCGCACACGAGACAGGCTTGCATGGACATAGGTTAGATCAGGTTAATTATTGGCAAAATAATGGACAAACTTGTGTCGATTGCAGTACGATGCTGCCGTAAGCGGTGCCTTTATGGTGGAGTCGTATATGTCGTTTTTGTCGGCTCTGATGATGATCAGAGTAACTGGATGTAGGATAATTGAAGAGAGAATAAAGAGCGAATTTATCAGACGACGCACCATCAGGAACACAGGAAAGCAGGTAATCAATCACTCCACTGAATGAACGGTTGCCATAATCTGTCTCGAAAGTTGCCTCGGCAGGAATATTGGGGATTATGTCCACCTTCTGTTGACCATGCATTGTCGAAGCGATGTGCAGCAACATGATATCGATCAACATGGAATATCCGGCCTCAGCCTTGGAAGGGACAAGCATGAAATAGAATGAACTCCGGCAGCTGACATGGCTTACCGTAAGATCGACGTTGTTGTGCACGAAGCTGATGAGTTGTGTAGTGGTATCAAGCGATCGACCACCAGATGCAGCACCGACTTTCCCCTCAGCCTCAATCTCACCCCTATCCTTTTCTGATGGAACGAAACCTGAAAACAAACGTATACCGACTTCACGGATGGTATCCAAGGTCATGTACGCGAACGGTGGTGGCTGAGAGTGCATTGTGCGTCAACAACTACAAGTGTCTTATAGGGGTAGTACAAACTGGAACGGTTGTATCATGACGCCGCTTCTGGTGTGCACGATTCGATATAGGTTGGTCGTGGGATGTTGTCAAGCGATCGAGTGGCTTATAGGTTTCTTCTACTAAGAGTGAGGACGGTCCCTTTCTTTTCTTCGCGGACGACCTCGTGGAGGGCATGGTGTGAGAACAGGAGGACGCGCGACCCCTAATGGAGTTCGAGAGCAGTAGCCTGTCGGGATCGCGCACTATTACAAATAGGTGAAAAGGGTTGGTAGGGCCTACTATGGCCCAGGGCAAGGTAGAGGTTTCTTTGAAATTGTGGTGGTTAATTCGGGCTCGTCTAAAATTGGGAAAACGTGATGGCACGAGCAGGAATGGTTTGCTTAGCTTGCTCGACAAAGTAGTATCTCCAGCACAAAATGGTCTAGAACGAGCAATTGTGCAGCACGGTTACCAATCTTGCCATTGAACGCCGTTCTGTATACCAAAGCGTGACCTGACACTATGGCTTCATTATGCCCACAAAAGTCCACAAGTCCAAGTCCGATTCTTGAGTGCAGCGATAGCACTTGACTGTGATAATGTGTTTGATTCAAAAGTTGCTTTAGTAATTGTGTATAACGGTGACGGAGGTGATCGAAGTCTGGGAGGGCATGCTACCAAAGAGGAACCTCGCACCTGCGCAGGATCACATGAGGAACACCAACCAGCTCGCTCGTCCATCCCCTGTTGTCCCCTTCATTCGACCTTTTCCCGCCGCGACCGTGCTTTCCTTCCATGAGCAACTTATGTACATCAGCTTCTGTGCGCTCAATAAAGGTTTGGCACAAATCTCGGTGATACGGGACAGATCTATTCAAGCGTGAGAGTTATACCCGATGAAGACATCATTATAGGCTCGCGTTGGGTGGGAACGGGAACGAGGTCGGTTCTCACTTTCTCTTTTATTTTCCAGAAATCGACCCTCTCAACGTGTCCACATCAGAGGTCTTGTCGTTCGCACCTCACCACCATTCATTTGTCTCGAAAAACCATATATTCAAATCCATGACCTCTTTACTGTCTGTACATTCTCTCTACAGTCCCATCTCCACCACCGCAAAGTCCAAAGATGCTTCCACCACTCACACACTACCACCCATCCCTCCCAGACACAAAGTTGAACCGAGGCCCGGCCCCGTAAAGCCATTTAATAGCGCCCTCTAACCCACACTCTCCAAAATTGAAGGAATCGCCGATCACCAACACCTCCCCACAATTTCAACCCACGCCATCCACCGCCAAACCATCCGAGACAATATCCGAGACGATGAAAGAAGATATGAAATATGCATACATTCATGGAATCCACCAGATGCTGGCAAACTTGGGAGGTTCTGGCACCAAGCCAAGGAACTATTTGTGCGTTGGACCGTTGGGTATCGCATTGGCACTAACATGTTTCTTATTAGAAATTCTACTTCAGAGGTCTCAAGTTAAATATCACGCATCGCAAGCATGCCAAGGAGATTCAAGCACGGGTAAGGGCAGGCGGAGAACCTTTGTCCCGCTGAGAATCTCGGTTTATTCCGACAAGAATGACTTTGCAACGTAGTCCCTCTCCCCTTTTCGTTTTCCATTCACCTTCTCATCCTCCGGTCTAAAGGCTTGTACAGTTCATTGCGACTTCTCGTTCTCGAGGAATCTATTCCGTTGATTGTGTTGTACTCACCTGGCACGCTCCCGTCGACGGGAATTTTGACCTCTCTGCGCGAACGATCTGCGAACCGCCGTGAGAAGCAGCGTGCCTTCTCCGAGGCCGGTCCCAGCAGCCCTGGTGTCATCGTTAGCACCTCCTCTGTATCACGCTCTGTGGGCAAGTCATATTTTATCCGTGATTAAGAGGGGTGCAGAAGCACTTACGCTCTTGGTCTGTGTAGGCTCCTATCGCTCTCAACGTGGGGCCCCGCTTTCCGGCACTGGACGAGGATTGAAAGGCATATGAAGTCTGTAGTCGCTTACGACGCACTTCTGGTAATGGAAGGTGTGGGCAATTGGTTGATGCACCCCGAATTGCTTGAGGCGCTCGAAGAGCGCGGCATGTGCGTTGACCCGTTTTGATGAAATGAAACTTAGCGGACAGTTGAGATGAGTTACGAAGTCGAATGGAGCGGCGATCTCTTTAGCATAGCGTATATTTTGTAGGTCCTTACAGTATGTACATTTTGGAGGCACAGCTATCAAAAATGTACCACGTAAAGGACAGGCGAACAGGAACGAAAGCGGCAAAGGTCCATAGATCAGAAAATCATACTCGAACTGAATAGAAGCAAGGAGGAACACAGAGATTTTGAATATGCGTGCACTACGATTTATATTCACTTCAGCTACAGGAGGTGCAGTAATTTACATAGCATCGAACTACACTCGCTTCTCATATGAAAAGTATTTTTGATTATGTTCGAGGGCGTTGTTAGCCTATACAATATACCAGTTATTCAATTTCGAAAGAGTCAAAATCTGCACATACCAAATCTCTCAAGAGTCCTAGAACGAGCGCAAGGTTTTCCAAGTTCTCTCCCAAATTTAATCGTCGTGAAAAATGAAACTTAGGAGACTTATAGACAAAAAATGTCCACTGTTCTCCCGAGGTAATGCAACCTCGCATAACAGACACCTTACATGGATATAGGTATAAGTTAGTTGATTAATGTCAAAATGGACGTACTCTAGTTCCTTGCAATGTGATGCTACCGTAAGTGCTGCCTGTGGGATAGCCTGTTCCATGTTGTCTTGCTCGGCTCTGATGACAGCCCCAGTGACTGCCTCATTGCCAAATGTATTGCGCAATGCATCAAGGACGCCTGCATCAGCGGGAAGTCCAAACAAACATTCTAAAACAGATGTCAGACGTGGAGAGAGAATAAGGACTGAGCTTACTAGAGCCCGGTGGAGGAAGTCGGACCAACAGGTAATCAATCACTCCGCTGAATGAATAGTTGTCAGAAGCCATCTCGGAAGTTGCCTCGACAGGAAATCCGGGTACAATGTTCAACGTCCGTGCCTCATCGTGGACTGTCGAAGCGACATGCAGCAATATGATACTGATCAACATCCGACGTCTGGCCTCAGTCTTACAGGTAAGAAGGCATGAGATAGGATGACTCTGGCAGTTGACATTGGCTTACCATAAGACGGTTGCGCACGACTTTGATGAGCCGTGAGGTAGCATCAAGAGAGAGACCACTAGCCGCAGCATCGGCTTTTCCCTCAGCCTCGATCTCACCCTTTTATCCTCTGATAGGACGAGACCAACATCAGAACATATACCGACTTTCGCTAGGGTATCCATGTCGATTCTCGAAAATGACGGTGTCTATGAGTAAAGGTGTGCAAAGCTGTCAACGATTGCAAGCATCAAACAGTGGCAGAACGGACTGGCATGGTTGAGCGTAGGTGCTCGGCTACATTAGCACTATTAAACCCTTCTAGGTTTGTTTCCAAGTGATTGGTGCCTTCGGCTGTGGGTACGGACGCTCTCTTGCCAGGATATCGGGAAGGCACGATTTCCTGAGACAAGGTTGAGACTAAAACGAAGATCTAAGCGAGGTTTCAATCCCATAGTATCAGACTAAACTACCATTTTCAAAATACTTTTGAACATAGTTGACATCGTTAGCCTGTACGTTATTCAATCCCGAAACGCATATAAGAGCCAAATTCAGCACGTACCCAATCCCCCAAGAGACATAAAATGAGTGGGAGGTTCCTCAAGTCCTTGCCCAACTTGAATACGTTTGAAAAGTAATACTCTCCTTCTGCTTTGATAGGACCATCTCCCAATGTCTTAGGTCCCTTGTAAAAAAAAACCACCACTTTTCACCCGTGGTAATGCAACCTCGCAGACCAGACAGGCTTGCATGGATATAAGTTAGATCAGGTTAGTTATTGGCAAAATAATGGACAAACTTGTGTCGATTGCAGTACGATGCTGCCACGAGTGGTGCCTTTATGATGGAGTCGTATATGTCGTTTTTGTCGGCTCTGATGATGATCAGAGCAACTGGATGTAGGATGATTGAAGAGAGAATAAAGAGCGAATTTATCAGACGACGCACCATCAGGAACACAGGAAAGCAGGTAATCAATCACTCCACGGAATGAACGGTTGCCATAATCTGTCTCGAAAGTTGCCTCGGCAGGAATATTGGGGATTATGTCCACCTTCTGTTGACCGTGCATTGTCGAAGCGATGTGCAGCAATATGATATCGATCAACATGGAATATCCGGCCTCAGCCTTGGAAGGGACAAGCATGAGATAGAATGAACTCCGGCAGCTGACATGGCTTACCGTAAGATGGACATTGTTGTGCACGAAGCTAATGAGTTGTGCAGTGGCATCAAAAGATAGACCGCCAGATGCAGCACCGGCTTTCCCCTCAGCCTCGATCTCAACCCTATCCTTTTCTGATAGAGCGAGACCTGCAAACCAACGTATACCGACTTCACGGATGATGGTATGCAAGTTAATTTTCAAGAACGGCGGTGGCTGAGAGTCCAGTGTGCGTCAACAACTACAAGTGTCATATAGGGGCAGCACAAACTCGAACGGTTGCCAGTGTATCATGACGCCGCTTCTTGTGTGCACGACTCGATATAGGTCGGTCGTCAGGATCAAGACCTGGCTTAAAGGTTTCTTCTATTAAGAGTGAGGACGGCCCCTTTCTTTTCTTCGCGGACGACCTCTTTCTCTTGGAGGGCATGGTGTGAGAACAGGAGCCGGATCTCCTAAGTGGAGTTCTAGAGCGACGTTTCAAATGGCCGACCGATCGCATAAATTCATAATTGAGCATGCTAACTCATCGAATGACAGTATATATGCCTTTTTCGGTTTCCTCAATTAATGATAGTCTGTTGAGACTGCGACCCGTGGGGTCTGCATCTGCATCTAATTCCCAACCGCGAGACTGAGCGTTAGGAAGAAAGGCCCCCTCTCCCCCTTTTGTTGCTTGCTTCTGCTGCTTGTGGAGGTGCGGCGGCGCACTGCAGAAAAAGTGACTGCCAGTGTGATGCGAACCAGTTTTGTGTGTGAGCCAGTGGAGCATGCAAGCCTCGTCTTGCCCAGCGATGCTGCCAGTGTTGTCTGCCTGTGCTGCACTGAGCGGCATGTGTCACCGATCAGTAGCGCTTGCCAGTGGGCACTGCAAACACCTGGATGAGGATGAGAATCTAGAGCACACAGCTGCAGGGACCGCGTCGTGATGGAGGTTAAGGGCATTGGGAGGGGATCTGGATCGGGTGCAGAAGTGTTTGTAGGAAGGGGGTCACTTCTGTACATGGGGGGAGTAGGTTGCACTACGAACATCTGTCGGTCTTGCTTTTGCTGTTCTAGAAGGCGAAACTTTTTGGTTGGAGCGGTGGCTGACATTTGAACGGTAACAGCATCTTGATGAGTTGCTCATGCCAGTAGTATACAATAACTTATCTTTTCAGGCATGTCTCCGGTACTGACCCTCGCTTACTCTCCAATCTATGTCGAACCTGTTCTAGTACCAGACGAGCACGATGTCATTGAAGTAGTAGTATTCGAGTGCCCAGGGAAGGGAAAGGTTGTTGCCATTCACAATACTACACACGACGCACTGGCAACAAAACCGCGGCCGTCCGATCTATCTTCGACGCTGACTCTCCTGGGTCTCCCCACGATGACAGCCTATCATATTCTAGTCGCGTCCTATACAGATTGTATAACCACCCTCCTCTTTGATCCGGTCGGCCCAATCCTCAAAGTCTCGTCTGAAGTCAAGGTCGGTGCCCGTCCGTCCTGGCTCACCGTGCACCCCAACGATCCCTCTCTCGTCTTTACGGGCTTGAACAAAGTGAGGGCGTTGTGATCGCGCTCAAATACGACAAAGACGGCAACGGCACCATAGTCGGCCAAATCCCGAGCGGCGGCGCAGACCCGGCGTCTCTCCTCGCCACTGCTGACACCCTCTTCGTTGGAAATGTGCGGCCACCCCCTCACACATGTACTAGTTGCGCCGGGCCTATTGCTAATTGGTACGTTCTAACTGTAGTACTCATCTGGGACCATATTGGCTGTCCCACTATCTACTCACCGCCCTACTTTTCCGACGACCCGCTTGTGCCAACGCTGCGACCTTGCTGCAGCTCGAGGGTACGGGCCCAAGCACAGACCGTCAGAGGAGCTCGCACCCGCACCACATCGTGTCCGTCCCCGGACGCACCGAACTTCTCGTTCCCGATCTAGGTGCTGACCGGACATGGCGCGTCGTGCACGACCAGCAACCAGCAACAGCTCTGACAGGCTCCTTCACCGGCAAAGGCAGCGTCGTCGGCACGCTGATTCTGCAGGGCAATGTGGTGTATTCCCCAGGCAGTGGACCACGGCATGTCCTCTTTCACAGTTGTCACTCTCTTCCGCTTCCCACCGTCTTCTACAACTCCCGTTGATTACTATATACTTATCATGCAAAACACCCATATAGACGGAATCTTGTACACGCTACACGAACTTACGAGCACGCTCACAGCTCACCGCCTCCCGCCACTCCCAGCAACACCAACGCTGCTCAGCACGACGCGCACCCATCGGCGCACAGCAGACGAACCGCTCGGCGACCGTCTCGCAGCTGAGCTGCTCCTCGCGCCGCTCACGAAGGACCGCGAATCACCGTCATCGTTCTTTCTGTATGCCTCGAACCGGAATCAGCCAGGTCCTGCGGGGGACACCATGGCGATCTTCTCGCTTGATGAACCTGGGACGCCCGAGCTCATCGCGGAAGTCCATACCGGTCTGAGACACCTGCGTGGGGCCGCCATCGGCGGTGAGGACGGTCGCTGGGTTGTGTTGGGTGGCACGAATGGCGGCGGGGTCAAAGTGTATGAACGTGTCGATGGGGGGCGTTCCTTAAGCGAGGTTGCGGCTCTGCCAGAGGTCAGAGCACCAACTGCCTTTCTGTGGTTGTAAGGAGTACCAACTTTGAAGTTGCCGAGCTGGCTGCAAAAAAGTAGAGTCACGATGCACTTGCCTGTTGTTACATGACGGGTGAGAACGAGTAAGAAAATAAATATAATTTCCTGCGTTGTAGGTACACCGGTAGACCAAGGCGATACATGGGACATTCCATTCAACAAGGGATGGCAACATTAGGTTTGACGAGAACATCTGCAGAGGGGAGAGTGGACAGGATGGACGTCCCGTTGCCAGTAATGAGATAGGATAAGCGGGTCCGGGTCTGGTGGATACGGTTAAACCAACTCTCCACCACCACAAAGTCCAAAGATGCTTCCACCACTCACACGGTACCACTCATCCCTCCCAAACACAAAGTTGAACTGAGGCCCGGCCCCGTAAAACCACAATAGCGCCCTCTAACCCACACTCTCCAAAATTGGTCCTGACCACCAACACCTCCATCCAATTTCAATCACGCCATCCACCGCCAAATCATCCAGACAATATCCGAGATGATGAAAGAAGATATGAAATATGCATACATTCATGGAATCCTTGCACATCCACCACCAGGTGGCAAACTTGGGAGGTTCTGGCACCAACCAAGGAACTATTTGTGCATTGGACCATTGGGTTGGCATTGGCACTAACATGTTTCTAATGATAAGGGGAGGTGCTGCAAATTTGAAACAGCAAGGTCCATGTCAAACTTTACTTTCCACTCCAAAAACTCAAATTCTGTCCAGCGATTGCTGCTTGAGTAAGCCCATTCATCAAGACTTCTGTGTCTGGCTTCACAGAAGTCTTGATGGATGGGCTTGCCCAGGCAGCAATTGCTGGACAAGAGGCTTGGAATAGGGCAGTCACTTTTTCTGTGGTGTGCAGCTCAGTCTGAGTCTTGCAGTTGTCAAACACTACTTTCACAGCACAGACTTGTGGCTGGAAATCAACTATTGTTACTAGTATTGTATACGGAAGGGAATTAGATGCAGATGTAGACCCCGCGGGTTGCAGTCTCAACAGACTATCAGAAATAAAAAAAAATAAAAGGCTACTTTCAAGGTAAAGGTGGACTTAAAATCGCTCAATGATTCGTATCTCAATATAGTACTGCATGTACATATATACCACACCGAGAACATCCATGTTCAATATGACATTTACTCTACGTTAGTAAACAGTAATTAGGCCCCGTGCTACGTTAAGCCAGAACCCACACATGATATGATACACCGATGTTAAGATACCTATATCAACAAATGATGCAATTCGGATGCAGTTCTTGTGTTTGTCGTAAATGGACTTCGAGCTGAACGTTCAGTGTGCCCTCTGCGTCCACATAAGACGATGCGCTATGATATTGATATATCGTGAGTAAAGTTTCAGAGGGAAAAAAGAAGGGAGGCGGAGGATGATGACCCACTCGTTCTGAAGGGTCTCCGAGAATTTCTCGAGAGACACGACGATTTCACGCGATCCGCTGGGGGAGATCTGGAAGCTGCTTGTCCTGATGGGAACTGATATCAGCGGACGCTGTTTTCCAGAGTTGGGAATCTTCTTCGGAGGCTGGGGTCGGTTAAGGGTCGTCGCTTTCCGTGCTGATGCTTGGGGATCTGGCGTCGATGGAGGTGGGGACGAAGGCGAGGACTGGCCAATGATAGAGAGCCGGGCATCGACCCACGTGGGAGGGCTGTGGTCGTCAAGACCGAGTGCGATGAGCCACTCGCCAGGACGGCCTGGGTGTGAATTCGGTGCCACGGATGCACCCGCAACGCAAAAGACGAGGTACCACAATCTCCCTTGAACAACTTATGTTTCAGCCAGCGCACACCAAAAAAAAAATGATAGGACAAAAGACGTACCGGATGCGATAAACTCGATCTTGGCCGACTGGGACACGCGCATGCGTAGTTGGAACTGTGAGAGAGCGAAGCGTACGGTGAACGCGCCGCCACTGTTGGGCTGTTCCTTGACAGAGACTGTGTCAGCCACGTCGGTGCTTCCGAGGAGTACCACGTCCGTCCCGAGGCGTTGCAAGAACCCTTCATAGCGTCGCCCGAGACGCACAAACAACGCATTGTTTGATACGGTCATGCACGCGAGACGTGCATCCGCGATGCTCTGAACATTCAGCGGGACGCAAGCGTCTAATATCGCGAGCACGAGGGCGTCTGGGTCCTGCGACGGTGTCGTTCCATGGTCTCCCTTGACCGTGACGGACGCCGCCGAGGTGGGAGGACGTTTGAGGATGGCCCAGTAGATGGGGGAATAGCCCTCGATGAACGGGTCCTGCAGGATGGTGGAAAAGTCGAGGCCCTGCGCGTTGCAGGCCTCGGCGCAGCTGTCGAGTACGGAGATCCATTCGAGCTCGGAGGGACGAGCCTGCGAGAGGAGGTCACGGAGTACAGATTGTGTCGTGGCGCGGACCTGCTTGGCGGTTTTGGAAAGGCCGAAAATGGATGTCGGGAACCATCGCGACGTCGCGGCTGGTTTTACGCGGATCTTTGAATTACGTTTCGAGTGCGAGTGTGACCGGGAAGTTGAGGTCGGGTCGGACGTGTCAGGGGGCCGGAGACCAGGTTTGGAGTCGGAGGAAGCCTTAAGGGAATGTGGGTACGGTGGTGGGGCATCGTCACCAAATGCCTGGGATTTATCAATCATGGTCGAGTTGAAAGAATGGGATGGACAAGCTGAAAACCAGACTACTTAGGGTCCGCAGTACAAGTCCATGTCAGCACCAACGTGCGAGCGCTTTCACCGCAACAAGACAGTGCGGCTGTGCCTGCACGGCTGCCAGTGGTGCATAGTCGTGACAGCTTGGCTGTGCCAGTTGATGCACGTGTGGGGGGTGTGACATACGGCCAAACCGATGAGAATAAATTAGAGGAAAGCGAGAGGATGATACAGTATGTACAAAGGTATGTGGTATATCTGTCCAACACGTGACAAAATCGAGAATATGAATGAATGTCCCAAAGGATATCATAGGAATAATTGGTTTCATACGGCTACCGATCATACGCAATCGAGCTAATCCCTCGAGTGCAGTGGTCATCCGTGACACCAGGAATCTCACCGCTTTGAATGAGATGATGCCAGTACAGGGTATCACCCGCTCGGAGTGGCTGGGTGCTTGGCTTGTGTGAATCTGAAACGAGGCGTGATGGCACCGGGCACGGTGAATCGGATACGAGTTGCGGCATGGTGATATATGGCGGAGTCAATGTGGGGGAGCCAATCGGTGATGTGTGCGTGGCGGGGAGGTCCGGTGTATCAGGAAGGAAAGACCGCGGAGGGGAAGGAAGAATTTGGGACGACTTGGTATATGCGGGCAAAATCCCGCGCTCACCTGGTGTATAATGTCTCTCCGAAGCAATGAGCTCGGACGAGTGGAACACGAAACGGTGGCCATTTGTCACGCGATTTGTGGCCAAGCTCGAAGATGTGCATCGGGCGCACTAGAATTTTCATCCAGATAATTATGAAACCAGGGGCAGATGAAACGAGAGATCTTACCGGAATGACAATCATATATCCTACACTCGTTCCGCAACCGTGCAACAGAGAGTTTGGGTCAGACAGTCACATGTTCGGGGTTGCTGTTCGACTGGCCGTCGAAGTGAAAAAGAATCTGGCTTTGCAGAATAGGCTGAACAGTTGACAGGGAGTGCATCTGTGGAGTAGAGTGGAACATGCGGACGAAGCAGCAGGACAGCCTGGAGAATGACGCTTGCGAATGAGGGAGGTAGAACAAGACCAGCAGCCTAAACGCACCTTCATGCCTCGATTAGTCAAGAAAGTTCGGCAATGCTTGCACTCCAGCAGCCACACTTTATGTGCAATGCGCTGTGTAGAGGCAGTGACGCGGCGGTGGTGTGTGCATCTGCGGGAGAACTGCTAGAATGCCACTGTACATAGTTGGGATATGCCCAGGTGGAGTGTCGACTCATCAAAGATGGTGGGGATAAAAACTCCTGGTGAGTGGAGTCGAGACTGGAAGGAGAAAAAGGGAGTTCTGTGGGGGTATGAACTTGGTACCGAGGGTCGGAGGCTGTATCGTATATAGCTGTAGGTTCGAGTTGATGGAAATGATGACGCCCCGTCGAGTGTGTGGCGACAGCGCCAGGGTGAGATGTGGCAGGGGTATAGTAGGAGGGATTAGTAGCGGCGGTTGCGTTGTGAAGGTGGGCGGGCGGTGTTGTTGATGGCATCGAGGATGAATGTCTGATACCAGTTGCGATGGGATGTGAGAGCAGGTCTGGGGTAAAGAGACCAATTCCAAAGGTAATTCAAGATTTTGCATTTCGGCAGAGATGTAAGAGCCAACTAGTCTGATCGGGGTCCTCGTCCTTGTTCTATGACTTCCGATTCCGAAGCTAGACGTCTCCCTCAGTTGACACTAAAGACCGTTAGTGAGTTTGAGTGTGTGAACGTGCGTGCGTGAGACCGGGCGTCAAAACGACCGCTGGCTCTCCTCTACGTCATCATCATGTCTCTCAAGGCCGTCAACTATCTAGCAATATCTTTTCTCGTCGACAATTCAATCGAATGGTTCTTTTTCCCTCTATCTTTATCCTATTGCTAACGACTCACCTTCAAGGATGTCAAAACTACCATCTGGTTTCACCCATGAGATGCGGCATCATCTCACTCATAAGGTACCCGAACTCGACCCTCTCACCAGCGTGCCTGTTCTTCCACTCGAGAATTTCTGTTGTGGTCAGCATTCGGCATTTTCTTGTCACCGATCTAGCGCTGACTCGGTCACATAGCTGCACATGGTTTCTCCGTTCTGATTGTAAGTTATGTCCTTCCCAATCAGCTAGAAGCGCCCGGAAACGTGAAATTATTCACGTAAATGGCATCAGGAAACTCGGGAGACTGATAACACATCTCCTCGCTTCACTCTCTTTGACACTGGTCCAGAATCCAAGTCGCTGTCTCGCAACCTAGCTGGGCTGGGTACACCCCTTGTCCCGATCGAGCGCGTTGTAATTTCCCACTGGCATGCTGACCACACTGGCGGCTTACTCTCCTTCCTTGATCTCCGTCGTAAGGAATCGGGAGCGCTGGCAAGCGCCATTGTCGACGTACATCCTAATCGCCCTACTGCTCGTGGCATTGCACCTCCACCATCAGGCAAGATCATCTGTCAGCTACCTCGAGACCCATCCTTTGAGGACATCGAGGCGCATGGGGGCACAGTGGAAAAACATGCTGAGGGACATGTCATTGCGGACGATACCGTTTGGGTGAGCGGCGAGATCCCTCGCGTGACTCCTTTCGAAGCTGGCTTGATCGGTGGCGTGCGTTTTGTGCCTAACGAGGATGGCACATCCGGGAGCTGGTCTGAAGAGCCAGTGAGTCGGGGCTCTGTCATTTCTAATCGGTAAACATTTTCACAAACATGAAGGGCCTAGGACATAATGGATGAGAGATACGCTGCCGTAGATGTACTCGGGAGGGGACTCGTTATCTTCAGCGCGTTAGTGACCTAGATCGTGATGAAGCGGCGCTTAGGATATCTTCATAAGCAGTTGCTCGCACGCAGGCATCGTAAACGTTGTCAAGGATGCCATCAAGACGTTCTCGAGGCCAATATACATGGTACGTTGGTGTGCCTTTCCTCTTTGAAATTTTGGCCTATAATAGTCATCTCTCATCTTGCACTGCACAGATCGTGGGTGGGCTGCACCTTGCCGGCCCCGAGCTGGCAGATAGGATAAGACCCACAGTCGACTTCCTCTCTGAGGATCTCATCCCCGCGCCGGTTTATGTGCTGCCGATGCACTGTTCCGGGTTTGCTGCGAAGATCGCCCTGGAAGCTGCGCTGGGTGAGGGTTGCGTACCAGCTGGCGTCGGTCACAGGGTCATCATCAGTGGCATCCCAGATGGCGTGCAAGCTTACGCCCTCCCAGCATCCGCTCACGCTGAAGGGTATGGTAACTGTTCTTAATTCCGGCGCTCAGACTATTGCACACATCTGTCACGGCTGCCGTGGTGAAGCACCACCGGATTTGGTGTTCTGTGATCCCTTAATCTGTCCATTGTCGGACGCTGCTGTCCTTACCATCACAGCATGTTTATATTAGCGCACGTCAATCACTGCGTCCTTTCATATTCTCGGTCAATTAACGTGAATATTTCCAAGACATCAATCACGTTGCTTGCCAACAAAATTCCCTGGTAAATCCGTTGTCAGCACCTAAAACATTCAAAAGTCTCATTTCGTTGCGGCCGGCCGCATGGTTTTAAAACTTGTTCTCGGGCATCAGGATAAAGAGATCGGAACTGTCTACGGACATAGATCGTGCGGAAGTGGAACCATCTGCACTGGAGGGATTGAATCGTCTTGGTACGTACATTTTGTGTTCTCAATGCAAGTCTCCCGGAAGGCTGGCATCTACGAAATGACAAAAGGTCACCAATCGTGGAGCAAGAGTACAGTACTTGTACAGTGGATTATTGTACTTCTGCCCAGCTTGAACAGGTGGGCTTACAAATACTGGGCCCTGATGTCACGTGCTATAAGGATGAATAATAAAGGTCTCAACCGCAGCGCGCGGCAACGTTACCCGCACTCTTCATCCAACCACCATCATCAATCAACTCAAGTTTGTCCTCAATCTTTGTCGGTCGTTAATTACTAACCCCTGATGTATCCGGTAGTCATGCAAATCTTTGTGAAGACCCTCACTGGCAAGACCATCACCCTTGAGGTGGAGTCATCTGACACAATCGATAATGTAAAGGCGAAGATTCAGGACAAGGAGGGCATCCCCCCCGATCAGCAGCGCCTCATCTTCGCTGGAAAGCAGCTCGAGGATGGCAGGACCCTTTCTGACTATAACATCCAGAAGGAGTCCACTCTTCACCTTGGTACGCGGTGTCGGCAGAGCTTTGTAAAATGCGTCCCTTTTGACGTTGCGATTACATAGTACTTCGTCTCCGCGGTGGTATGCAAATCTTTGTCAAGACTTTGACAGGCAAGACCATCACGCTCGAGGTTGAATCTTCCGACACGATCGACAATGTGAAGGCGAAGATTCAGGACAAGGAGGGTATCCCGCCGGATCAGCAGCGTCTTATCTTTGCCGGTAAACAGCTTGAGGATGGCCGTACCCTTTCAGATTATAACATCCAGAAGGAGTCCACCCTTCACCTCGTCCTTCGTCTCCGTGGGGGCATGCAGATATTCGTGAAGACTCTCACCGGAAAGACGATTACGCTAGAGGTTGAGTCGTCGGATACGATTGATAATGTGAAGGCCAAGATCCAGGATAAGGAGGGTATTCCCCCGGATCAACAGCGGCTCATTTTCGCTGGCAAGCAACTCGAGGACGGCCGTACACTGTCAGACTACAACATTCAGAAGGAGTCCACCCTTCACCTTGTCCTCCGTTTACGTGGCGGAATGCAGATTTTCGTGAAGACGTTGACTGGGAAGACGATCACGTTGGAGGTTGAGTCATCAGACACGATCGACAATGTCAAGGCAAAAATTCAAGATAAAGAAGGCATTCCCCCCGACCAACAACGCTTGATCTTCGCTGGAAAACAGCTCGAAGATGGTCGTACGCTCTCGGATTACAACATCCAAAAGGAGAGCACCCTGCACCTTGGTATGTTTATTTGTTGCCTGCCGTGTTCGATTCTTTCTGATACACTTTTAGTCCTTCGTCTTCGTGGAGGTATCTGAGTGTTGGTAGTTGTAGTCATCAAGTCCAGCTGTTGTAACGCTTGCTCGTAGTATCGTGAATATCAATATGGTGAACGCTTACACGGACGTTGACTTAGTACTGGCATGAGGTTGCTTGCAAGATCAACGCAACGTGGACACGTGAAAGTGGGATTTCGTGTCGAACGGGTGTCGTCGATTTCCACACTGTGCTCCGTGTGAGTCTACACGAGCTCAGGGTATGTCTAGGTGACAATTGGGAGCTCCAAGACAACGTTATCAATGACCTAACAACCGAGCTGTCCGGGCTTCGTCTGCCTGCGACTCATCAAGCTTCGAACTACTAGGTGAGTACTTATCGCACGTCACTCCTAAAAAATGAACCTTGTGACAGCCACCTACATGCGATTCCCCTTTACAGGTCCTCCTAATTCAAGCTGGGTTCCATATACCGTATATATCCGCAGCCTCCATCCCTTTCCCGTCTCCGCGTCCGCTTCTATAGAGTTTCTTGCTCGCGCATAACAGAAGACATTGGGGCGTTGATCGGAAACCATCTCTGTGCCCGCGGGTTACGTGTGATAACGAAACTCATACTCATACTAATAGAGAGGCCCCACTTTGAAGCCATTATCATCATGATGTGCCGAATGCTTACATGGTAAAGTTGGTGCGGGGAGCTAGACATGGGCACGTGATCGTCAGGTCTCGTCAGACTTCCATCAAAAACTCACCGACCGCGTGGATCTACAGGAGCTCAGAGCATGTCCTGGTCACCGCTAAGCCGTGGACCCTGCCATAGCATTTCATGCAAGTCACTCGACCCAAGGGATCCCTACAGCATCGCTCAGCACCATGCCGGGCCTCGTGCATTTTATCCGCAGCCACCACCTCCCATATCCGTGCCCTTCATGTGCGACCAAGAATCTTCCATCCGAAGCCATGCGAGGCATTGCAGCTTTTTGATCGGAAACTTTCAAATCTCTCTCTGCGCCCTCAGGGCCATGGGCGACTAGGGAACTTCATTTAGAAGTCGTGGGCATATTATAAAGAGTCTACTGCAACGCCGCAGTACTGTCTGTACTGTCATTCTGACACTTCAAAGTACTGTACGTCCTCGTTTTTCACCGGTCTGGGGGGTTCATTGGTGGTTGACCCATCTGGTAGTCATGCAAATCTTCGTGAGGAGCGATTCCGGAAATGTCCTTGCCCTTGAGGTGGAGTTACTCGATACTGTCGAGAGTGTTAAAGTAAAGATCCAAGACAAGATGGGAGTTTCTCTAGATCAGCAACACCTCAACTATGCCGGGAAGCAACTTGATGATGGCAAGACCCTCTCGGACTACAGCATCCGGAAGGAGTCCATCCTCTGGCTCGGTGCGCGACATCTTTGGCAAGCGTCCCTATGACCCTGCATCCCCTAACATTGCCTTTGTAGCACAACGTGTCCCCGTCGGTGTGCAGATATTTGTGAAGGCTGATGCTGAAAAGACCCTCACCCTCGACGTGAAGCTCTCCGATACGGTCGATAGTGTCAAGGCGAAGATACAAGAAAAGCGAGGAATTGAACCTGTTTACCAGCGTCTCATCTTTGCCGGGAAGCAGCTCGTGGATGGCAAGATCCTCTCTGATTACAGTATCCAGAAGGAGTCTACTCTTCATCTCGGTACGCGGTGTCCTTGTAGCTTCCTGAATCGTCCCTGACAATGGGTTACTGCAGTATTCCGTCGTTACGGTGGTATGCGGGTATTGGTCAAGACACTGGATGGCAAGACCATCCCGCTCGACGTTGAACCTTCGGATAGGATTGAAAACGTAAAGGCCAAACTACAGGAAAAGGAGGGTATTGCCGCAGATCAACAACGATTCGTGTCCAAGTTACTCGATGATAGCCGCTACACACTCTCGGACTATAGCATCCGAGAGAATTCCACCATTTACCTTATTCCCCCCGAATGCACTGGCATGCAAATTTTCGTACAGATCCTCGCAAAGAGGTTCGAGCTCGAGCTAATGCCATCGGACACGATTTCCACTTTGAAGGAGAAAATTCATGAAAAAGAAGGCATCCCTCCCGACCAACAGGGTTTGATATTCGATCACCAACATCTCGAAGATGGTCGAACGCTCGCTGATTACAATATTCAAACGGGGAGCACAGTGTATCTTGATATGCTTGTCCTCCTGTCCACGTCTGTTAATCGTTTTGTCCATCGCCTTTTTAGCTGAGTGGTAACATAGTACTCTGTTGACTAGTTACGGCCATTCCGTGAATATCATTTCTTTTTTTCAAGTCTGCATTTATATTCCGCAACATGTGGCTATTTTTTTATTTTTTATTTTAAATCTGCATTTGTATACCGCAACATGTGGCTTTTTTTTTTTTTTTTTTAAGTCTGCATTTGTATACCGCAACATGTGACTATGACAAAGACGCGGACCCCGAACTACGGGAATGGTACAGGCGGTGGTATGGAAGAAAGGGGAGTAAACAGTATAACTAGACGGAAGCGTGGCGATAGGAGGTGGGAAGGGTATATTAGCGGGGACCGCAACATGTGGCTATGACAGGCGCGGTCGATGAGAGAACGGCATACCGGGCCGTGGTATGGCATCTAACGTCCAATTGTTGACGCATTCAAACAAGGTCGTCAAAGCAAAAAAGCGTCAAAAGCGGGAACAGATCAAGGCCGTTGTCTTTGATGACGATGCCCGTAGGTATGCATATATCTTTTTACCCCTCTCTACCCAGAATGTATGACACTCCACTCTAGGGAATTCCTGACAGGCTTTCACAAACGCAAGTTGGCCAAAAAAGAAGAGGGCAAGAAGAAGGCCCAGGCGAGGGAGAAGCAAGATCTTCGAGAGGCACGACGAGAGGTACGTACTGTCTGCACACTTGAATCTCATAATTGAATGTCCCATGCATGCAATACAGCAACGGCGCATGCTTGCAGAGCAGGCTGCCCAGAACGCAGCAAAAGTTGAAGAGGCATACGGCGGCTTCGTGCAGAGTGCGTTATTCAACCTATATTCTACCTCAGCGTCCTTTCCCCAATAGCTCATACGGGCGCGTGACAAAACAGCTATCGAATCAGACGAGGAATGGAGCGGCATCGGGTCACCGTCCAAAGCGAGTGGAAGCGGTCTGGAACGCGCAGCGGAGTATTCAGACGAGGAACAGTTCGCCACCGTCACGATCGTAGAGGACTTTGACCCGAGCACGCTCATACATGGTACAGTCCCCGAGTGCCCGGAGCCGCCATCTGCGCGCTCCTCGCTGCCTGGGAAGGTGAGACGGGAGGATGAGGAGACGAGGGATGTTCAGGCCCGGGCAAGCAAGAGGAAGACTGTCCCGGTGAAGAAGGTCCGGTATGAGACCAAGGGGGCGCGCAAGGCAGCCCAGGCCAATCAACGCAAACGGAGGACGGAAAAGGCGGAACGGGCAGGTGGCAAGGCAGCAAGGAAGAAAGTTGGTGGTAAGAAACGGAGATGAAAAAAAAAAAAAGCAGATGTCTTTTTTCATTTGCGTGGGGTTTGCAAGGTTCGTTGTATATCATCCCATACTAGTGTATCGCGATTCTAAACAGTCAGCCACTTGCATGGGTTTTGGAAAACAGCCAGCTTTGGCATCGGCGCGTGCTCCAAGTCGACTTGTGGCCATACTCAAAGTTTCCAGGGCTGTTGCCTACTTGTCGTGCTGTAGTCAGCTTGGGGCTCTACTTGCGACTATGGCGCTCGTTGTGCTGCTATCGCCCAACAACTTGGGCCCCCTAGTTCAGCCCTCATCACCTAGATCTAGAGCGAGGCTTCTCCGGCCCATCTATTTCTGTTTTATCATACATGCGCATCTTGCAAAGAGTAATAAATCTACCTAAGTAACAAGGACACGTGACCGTTATCTCCGTATCGAGTGAGTTGTCACCAACAATGAACATTAATGAACCCTCAGTGTGGGTCTACACATGTCCGGACGACACAAATGCTAAGTACGGGAACCACACAGGATGACATAACAAGCTAACTGTCTGCTGGCCTTCTGTCTGCTTGCGGCTCACTACCCTCCAGGCCACCAGGCGGCTTGTACATGTACTCTTCCACTTATCCTCTAACCATGCGTGTCGCTCCTAGGCTGTGAACCTGCAAAAGCGTGCTATGAGGTTGGTGTTGGCTGAGCAGAAATAACGGGGAAGATGTAAGAATTCTCGGTCGTCGATCTGTGTGTCTATTTGTCTCACATATGCAGTGTCAAGGGATCCTACAGTGAAGCGGACGCTATGCAAAGGTTGTGACATTGCTCCCATCCGCTACCATCCCAATTACCAGTAACAGTACGCGTGTTTTCAAAACGTTGTTTGTAAATCCTCACATTGTTGAGCCTGTCTAGTTGTCCAGTTTCTAATGATCATCGCCACCTCAGAACTATTGCTACGGATGTCGATAAATCCGAAGATTCGGCTACACGGAAGTCTAATCGCAGACGCGGGTCTACCCCGCCCGCTACCGGAGCCGCTGTGGCACCTCAAGGGTTTTCTACTGTAGGAAAATGACAGTGGTGGAAGATCAAAGCCAGGGACGAGTCTTTGCGACCGCTACGCCCTAAATCTCCTTCTCTGGCAGGTTCCGACAGTCATTGGTCTAGTTCACGGTGACCCCGCTCCGATGCTACCCGGGCAGGCATCTGGCCTTTCTCGTTTCTCACATACAGATCCACACCATGCCCGAGTAAGGCCTCTGCGACCTGGAGGTGGCCTTCAGACGCTGAAAAGTGAAATGGAGAGAACCTATCGGCACCGCGGTCGAGCAACATTCGCACAGACTCTACGTGTCCTCTGGCGTGAGGTGCAAATGAGTCCAACTCTCTTGTTCCGGCGATCACGCCCTAAGAGTATCTCGTGCAAATCGCAAGTTGCCCATTCTGCGGCGTCAGATGTCGTGGTGCCCATGCATCCTCGTCCTTTTCGTCTGCATTCGTGATCTGAGTTGTACATCAGATGACTGTGATAACATTGTGCTCATGAGCTGTCCCTACCCACCCTTCGAGTGTGCACTGACACGTTCTCTGCCTAGCCTGGTGCAAGGAGCTTTTCTAGCTAACTCTAATTCTCAAATGCCAGTGGTACCGGTCAAAATGTAGTCGACCCGAAGTTAGCAGCCACGGGCCTGAGATCCGAAATCTGAAGGAACGGCATACCGGGCCGTGGCATGCAGCTCACAAAATCTATTTTCTACAAGGCGTACGCGCGCAACAAAGCAGCTACTGAATCAGACGAAGAATAGGACTGCATCACGTCGCCATCTACAGCGGCTGGGAGTGGTCTGGAAAACGTGGCCGAGTGTTCTGATGAGGGACAAGCCTTGACCCGAGCACGCTCATCCAATGGCTCAACCCCCGAATCACCGGAGCCGCCATTTGCGGTGCCCGGGAAGGTGGGTTGGGAGTGGGGAGATGGACGGTGTTCGGGGCCGGACAAGCGTCCCGGCGAGAAGAAGGTGCGGAATGAGACCAAGGCGGCGCAGGCAAAACAACACTAAACGGAGGACTGCGTGGGGTTTTTAGGGTTCGCTGATATCGTCTTACACTGGTATATCGCATTGCTAAACAATCAGCCACTTTGGTAAACAACTTCGTATTCAAACGCTCCGTTTCTAGCGATGTTCCTTGCCGTGCGAGGCCATCGGCTTGGGGCTATACTCGCGATTATGGCGCCCTTCTTTCTGATTGCTTGAACAGCCCTCGTCACCTAAAATCTAGAGCGAGTCTCGGATGATAAAGGTGCGGCGATGAATCGCCGTCAGATGCACTGGGTTGGGCAATCACCCATTGTTTCACGTGCCACAACTAGTACTCATTGCCGAGTCGATAGGATCACCTAGAAACTCAATTATTCCTGGGTGGCCGCAAACGAATGTGTCGAGGCCGCGGCGCTTCTCGGAGACGTCCTCTAACGCGTTAAGACAAATGTTCGGGATGAATCGGCAGTGATGCATCCTGGCGGAGTTGAACAGGCCTCGATGACCGCCTGGGGTGACACGTGCGGCCCGGTTCTCTGTCCTGTGCTCGTGTGCTCAGTGCTCACGTCCTCGGCTCAGGATACCCTCACTAGCTTTCGTGAGATATGCACGAGGCTAATCCCTTAAGATTGATCACGCCATACCGAACACTTGAGCCAGGCACTTAGACACCTCCCAAATGGGTCATTGTATGGCTGGCAACCACAGGCACGAGGCAACAGGTGTCATCATACCTAATCGAGGACCTTCAGGCCGTCGGGTGAGGCCATCAGAACGACGGTCCCGCTTAGCCAGAAGAAAGTCTACTTGACAGATGAGAGAGCCCGTTGAACACAGCGCCAGGGGCGGTCACGGGGATCAGCGCGCTTTGTTCGGGCGCTCGAGAGCCGTAACAGCGGAGCAGACTCGAGATCTCTTGTCTACTCGGTCACAAATCTGGAGGAAAAAAGGTATGGCACCCTCCCCCGCCGCGCCCGTACGCCACGTGGACCACCTACCCACATAGCTGGTTTATAGTTGACGCCTCGTGGTATGGCCAAATGTGGGCGCTGTGCAAATGCCAACTGCCGAAATGAGGGAGCTGTGGTTGATCTACTCGCATACATATTCTGGTAAGAAGTCGGGCCTTCAAATGTAATGATGAGTTGATGGGGACTGTCATCTTGCGACAGATTGTCCTCGCTAGGCAGACGAAGAGAACCATCATGGGTAAAGAAGCTTCCAATTGTCCCCGCCCTATCGAACCAAAAGGCTTAGCTACATGCAGCAAAGATAGATCTGCTAAGTAGTGACGTCGTAGACGCCTGCGCGCCGTCGACGTGAAGAGGACCAACAAGACCAATGGCGGTTAGTTAAGACAGCTTTACCGCCTACATCATAAGGCTCGCCAATCCTCCAGCCTGATACGCCATAGGGCGAACATTCGGGTGCGGTTGCGCCTCAAACTGTATATATTGCTGTGTGCCCTCCGCGTCAATGCGGATCTAGCAAACCGCAAGGTTATTCGTCGCGATGAGAATAGCAAGGTATGAATGCGCACAAAGGCCCCTTTATTGCCTCCCTGATCAACGTAGTTTGGGGCAGAGAATACCTGAGAGCGAGTCAACACGGCGTATAGGTCATGAAAAGGTCATTGGAGTACAGTTGTACATAAACCGTCGTGTTCGATGGCATAACCATCTAGACGTAATCGAAGTGAGCTATGAAACCATTTTGAAGGTATTCCGCTTTCCTACCTTGTCGTACTTCGTGACTGCGCAAGATAGAGGTCACCCCATTCAGCTCACACCATCGTCGAGTCACGTCGGGTCCAAATGCGATTCCGACACCCTGAAGGTACCGAGGCTTGTCAGGATAAAGATTTTCCTCGCCAGAGTGAACCTACGCGTTTACTTGGCCCCCATCCAGGTGATTCCTGCGGGTCCGTCCAGAGGAGCTATGGTACTACTCAGCATTCAACCCGTGATATCGAAGGATTCGAAGCGCGAACCTCGCCTGGCAGTGCATATGAGTCAAATCGTGTGACATAGCAAAGGTGAACGAAAGCATACACATCAGTCCTTCAGTCCCCGGCTGACGACCTATTCTCTTTATCGCACGGATCTCATCGAGAGTGACGCCATCCTTGCTGAAGAGGCCCCCATGTGTGACAAAGTATCGCTTGACACCATCAGGTGAGAGAATCACATTCTGCTTCTCAGCAGGTGGGCACGTCGCACCGACAAGGGTGGCAAGAGGCACTGGGCTCATTGTAAGCGGAAATCACAAGCAGATGAAGCGATGGGGTACAGACTAGTCGTAAAGACATAGGCGAAGAGCTGGAGAGTGAAACAGAACGCTATTGAAAAAAGGATGCTCGACGATAGGACGCAGATAGGACGTACTTTGTACGTTTGCTCGCCGTGCTTGTGTTTCGCCTCACCCTCGAAACCGTATGTTCGGTTCATCTCCTTTGCTTCATGATTTCCACGATTGATAAACATGTTCTTCGGGTATAGCCCTACAATTTGTCGCTGTGAGGTGTTGACAAACGAGTAAAGGAAGAGACGACTTGCATTTAAATGCGAAAGCAGTCAAGATAACCTCAATGGACCATGAACCACGGTCTACGAGGTCGCCATTCATTAGTAAGAGGTGCTTCTCTGACGGTTCTCCAGTTAACGACAATAGGTGTAGCACATCGTAAAATTGTCCTGTAAAAATGTCAGTCTGGAAATCCGCTTGAGCAAGGAGGAAAAAGAGCACCATGGACGTCCCCGATGACATCGATTGTTACGTCCTTGTCTATATTGACAGGCACGAGGCTCTCCTCCTTCACGAATTGGTCGTGTGCTCCGATTACAATTTCCCATGCGTACCGCCGAGGGAGTGTCTTCCCATCCTTAAACCACTGGATCATAGACCGAATAAATTCTATAGTGATCTTGTATTTCCCATCGTCTGTTGTCGCGAGCTTCGGTCCCTCATAGTTTTTATCTACCTCGCAGGAACCTACGGCAGGTCTGAGTTTGAGTTGGAGAAAGAGGATGCGGCGGCGCACCTTCGGCGATGATCTCCAAACACCGCTCCACGGCGGACTTCTCTTCCTCCATCTCGATCGCCTTCTCAAATTCTATTTTACGCACAAGCTTCTGGGTCGAGTCGAGCTCCTTGCGGACCTGCGCATTTTGCGGCTCGAGGGCGACTACCTTTTTCAGGTCGGCAACGGCCAGTTGCGGTTTGAGGATCTGAATGTGACACATCGCGCGACTACCAGGGCACACATATACAGATCAAACGATGTTCTCATAAAGGGATCCAGGGGTGGAAGACACGCACCGGTAGTAGGCCTTTGCATACTTGGGGTTGAGTTCTATGGCACGCGCTGCGCAAGAGGGTATCCGGTTGCTCGAAAACAGTACGAAGGAGAGAAAGTGTGGAAGATTCCTCACAGGCATCATGCAGTGCATAACCATGTTCCTCTAGCTTGATGCGAGTATATGCGCGATTGCAGAATAACGTCGGATCGCCCGGGTTGTGCGATATCGCCTCGGAGTACAATTGTGCGGCTCGCAGAAAGTCATGAGCTTACAATACAGACACGGCATCAGCACGTAAGCGATACGGTTTGAGGCCGAGCATACATGTAAAGGCCTTGTTGGCCTCGGCTTTGAGTCGGGTAGCCTCCTGTTTATCCTTTTCGGAACTTCCTTAGAATCGGCCAAGCTGAGTGTCGATAATGCAGGTGATGGTATCGATGATGGTGGGCTAGTAGAAGGAACAGGTGACGAGGACGAGGACGGTGGCGATTCACTCATGATCAATGAACACCTTATATTCACTCACGCGTGCTACTGATTTCTATTTGTACCATTTCTGGCACCGGTCCGGCTGGCAACCGATCTTTACCTTTATTTTTAAAAGAGACAATTACACCAGTGAAAAGATAATATGCGTCCAGAATTCTGGTAAGACCCGCAACAACATCTCAATCTCGTCATTCATAACACTGATCTAGGTTGTGATATTTGCCAAGGCCCGCATCATATGCATTCACTCCCTGCAGCCAGCCGTTGACGAATTGGTGAATGCTATATATGTGTGAGTATGATTCCAGAAATAAAGGCAAGAGAGCACTTGCTAGTCGAGGTTGTTTTGGCATGTGCAACAAGAAGTGTGGCGGCATGCGTAGCATCAGACTGGTTTGTATCATGTCAGATCCATGTTTTCTCGCCAACAGCGCGTCGCGTACGTAGGTCATGCCATGGCTCCAGCCGTTATATTCACCGATGGTCGAGAATACGTCACCATTATTAGAGCGAGGACGACGGAATATATTTGGCGCCAATCCTGATATTGAAGTCCTGCGTGATGGTCAATAACGTGACTCACCACTGTGATCATCGGAAACCTACGATGTTCTTGCAATCGCCATTTGGGGCGCCCTTACACTTGTCCCGAGTAATCTGCATGAGACCTTGCTCACCAGCACCCCCGACTATGGTTGGATTGCAGTTACTTTCCTGCATCGCGAACGAAGCAAGCATGATCGCAGGAACTGTCCAGAATGATCAATCGAAATAACCTCAAATCACAAATTGAGAGGACACAAACTGTCAAATTCCTTTCCATACTTCTCAAAAGTGGCGATGATCTCATCGCTACAGGAAGAGAATGTGGTATGCTGACATTATCCAGCGGGACGGTTATGAGCTGCCCGATTTCAACGCGAGGAGGCGTCCAGCCACGACCCGTGACGCCACAATTGATCCAGTCGATATGGCCATTAGGGCCGCTGAGCTTCGTGACATTTTCTGCACATAAAACGTGGTTGTAATCTCACGGCGACCAGCAAACGCTTTGCAAAAGCGTACCTGTCGCACCGATGGGGCCGCACTTTCCAGGGTCAACGTGGATTACGCCAGACTGCGCATTGATAACGGCCTCAGCAACCCTGCCCGAGGGCGCGTAGTGATGTTTGTGTGCCAGCTTGACGGAGGAACTGGCAGGGTGCGCAGCGCTCGCAGATTCGCAGTGCCTACCAGGATTCGCAGTGTCGCAGGCATGCGCGTGCACTGCATGGCGCTTGTGCAAGACAAAGTCGTACAATAGATTCGCCTCGACGGCGGCGGCGGCAGCGAGAAAGAGAGAAAACGCGGCAAGCCAACGGTGAGCTTCATAGTAAATTTCAAGGAGTGGAATTCAAAAATGAAAACGAGAGTGGAGGTTAAAGCCAGCTCAACAGGGAAAATGGCGCTATTGAAAAAGTTCAATCAGCCTGTAAAATAGAGAGTTGAGAGGTGAGCAGTCCAACCGTTTGATGAATTTGTGGGGCGGGAACGAAACTGAAGGGATGGAATGGAACACAAACAATGGATTGATTCCAGTCATGCCGCCAATCCGCCATCGTTATTGGCACACTTTTGGTCGTCTTTCCGTGTTTGAATCCCGCGCCGCTTGCTGTACTTTTCCCTGCGTGTTTGGGATGTCGGATGAAAGTAGGAACGAGTGGTGGGGGTGCCTTCAGTTTGACGTCCAACTAGTTCATTCCTCTCTTCGTTCTTCCCCTGAGCAAATTGAATGCGGCTCTAAACACCCTGAAATTTTGGAATATGCAAGCTCATTTACGCCGCCAATCCAGTGCCGTGAATGAAAGGATCGCATTCATATGACCTAATACACCGGCCTCCTCTGGCTGCATCATCAATCAGACAATGTAGAGTAAGGCGAATCACTCACGTACCGTATATCACTCTTCCGCCTCCGCCGACTGATATCGGGTCCTGAGTATATGACGACTCTGTGAGTTGGTGGATTAGGATCATTTCTGAGACTGAACACAGGTACGTAAGGCAAGCGCCGCGGACCCAATTACGGTAAGGAGAGTCACGGTGAACGTGAACGCGGCGCAGCAGTGAAGTACGTTGTCCTGGAATCTGACCATACTGCATAGCTGGCTAGATTCTCCGCGGTGCGCACGGCAATATTACCACTACGACTCCAGAAATGTTTCATAGTAGGTAATTGCCAACAAAAACGACAGAGGACGGCGCCTCCGCAGCCGATAACGACGGCCTGCTGGCCTGGAGGCGAGTGCGCAGCCCAACTCAGGCTCCCATCCAGCACTCAACTTGAAAGCTAATCGTTTGCCTACTATAAAGAGTACCTCGCCCATCATCCAGTTCCCACGGCGGAAGCCCTTACCCACCAATTACAGTTCCTTCGTCACCTAGGCGTAATTCTACGAGTTTCTGCGCAATGACCCCTACCCTTGGTTCTGCGAATACGGCATGGCGTGTTCGCTGCGCTGTGACCCTGCTCTCTGCCACGCTACGCCCAACGCCCTGCCTTTGGTAGGTTGTTGTGGCTGCGGTAATTCCGAGTCAGTCGAAGCCCATTGCCCTACGATTATCATTACTATTTCCAAACGGTACGGATGACCCACTCTCACCCGTGCTGAGTGAGATGAGAGAGCATGACGAACCACCATACTAAACGATGAGTCGTGCTCGCACAACTTGCTTAAGCTTACAATTGTCTTATGCTCTATATGGTGTATCATCGGGTTTATGTGCGGAATTAGGCGCTTCGCCAAGGTTGACTCTGTCATGATCATACAGTACGCCGAAACGTCAGAAAGATTGCACTAGGCATTGTACAGTAAGGACAGTTGATGCACTGTCCGGCGCTGAGTGCCGCGGAATAGACGCTTGGCGCTCCGAGGAAATTAATTCGCAACGGAATGTGCCAGACAACGTGGACTGGCCATGCTTGCTGTGACCGGCCAACCGGTAAACCACTTTTGCCGGCTGCTTGCATCCTCGCAACAAAACGTTTGGTTGCCCCACAAATGACACAGGCCAAGAGCGCTGGCCCCGCACACCAAAACAAGGTTACCCGACGGAGGGTTATCAAGTCTCGGGTGGAGAACGGCGCCAGCAGCGCACTCTATCGGAGTGGAACGGCGATAGCAGACGCCTGGTGACAACGCGAACCCCAGAGTTCGACCGAAGCGGGTAGTTCGGCTGTATGAAATCCCTGACGTCCGAGCTGGACGAGATTGATGTCGAGAGAGGAACATCTATCGAGGGACGCAGAGAGGCATATTTTTCGACAGAAATGGAAGTTAACGATGGATCAGAGATAGAAGCTGCCTATTTCGTCTTCTCTGAGGCCAACTACTACTCGTTTAACCAGAAACATGGCGGTATGGCCAACGAATTGATATTCAGAGAGCATTTTTGTTCTTCTTTGGCGACATTGGCCCACCGGGCAACCCGCAAAGGCAACCGAATTCTGGCAACGGGCAGTGGAGACGTCGAGCCGACTCGACTCGTGCGGTGGCACTCCTGCCACATCTGACTAGCACCAATTGTCAATCTTCAATATGTGCCATCTTGGTAAGACCAATGGCAAAATTCAAGCGCCAACGTCAGCAATGATTCCAACGGCGGTAGATGATGTCGCCAGATCTACTCACGGATGAGTCAAATCGGAGGAAGGAGGTCACCTGCCTTAACGTGAAAAAATGTAGTTGTGTAATCAATCTCAATACAGTAGTGGTACAGCGCCCGAGAGCGCCGGTGAATAAGAAAGCCCAGTTCGCCGAAACAGGCAATTTGATCGAGCGTGTTGAATATGCCAGTGATGCGAGGTTAGAACGCGAGTGGTCCTGCACCTCCTACGATTCGTCACACCAAAGGCTCTCAAACTGTTACATGTATGTCACCACAGGAGTTTTCGTGAAGCAAGAATTTGTTGGTTTTTATTCTTGAGAAAATAATAACGCGCGATTGCCTCGGAAATAAATTACCGGGCGACTGTACCGTTCCGGATGAGCGCCGAGCGGCTGTCAAATACTGGCTGTTATACTCGTGTTCGATGTGCCTTCAGACCGGAATAGGTCATGATCATTGTTGGCTAAATCAATGCCAAGACTCAGATGTCTGTGATGCGGAAGGGTCAAGCATAACTGTAGTGCGGTTATCATTCAGACTCCGCTAAGCTTCAGGATGACGTCCTTAACTTGGTCCTTTATGTCTACCTTGCAACATCTTCCCTACTCCCCAGCTCGCTGGACGTCATAAAGGCAGAATCACCTGTAAATGATCACAGAATGTAGTTATTTTCCATCATTGTTTGAAATGCGGAGACCCAAGCGATGATCTATATACACATGACCAGCAACGCCCCAAATTTAGCTCACCGGGCCCCAAATCAAGTACAGCAACCACGATCGGTCGTGACCGAGTTGACGATCGAGTGGTGTGGGCTAGTCAACAGCTGCGCAAATATCCAAGAGCACAGCACAATTACCAACCGAGCAGCGAGCAGTGTGCTATCGCATCATTGACTCGTACAAAGGCGCAAGCGCATTTTACTTATGGTTTCAAACAGCATTCGCAAACACCTCGGATTACAATTACTGCTGGCTTCAAGCTCCGTAACACAATAATTCTACATCAGAATGATTCAGTCGACGGAGCTATCGCCACACTCGGAGGACGTCACGGATCATCAATTAAGCAGCCGGGAGTCCGAGTCGGAGACGTCACTACCGTCATTTCGACTCACGTGTACGTATGTACCTAGACATACGTTTCTGAGAGTCCATGCCAAGCTCCGTGCGAGAGTGTCGGGCCTGCCGGTCGGTCGGTAACCTTCGAGATTTTTACAGAACTTAGGCCATATACATCCTCGATGCAGATGAATACAAGTACATTAACCCAAAAAAGGAGTCGGGATCAATGTGCCACAACTGAAGGGCGTTCCAGGGGAGAAAGCACTACGGCAAGTTGTTTGATCCAAGCTTCCAGGTGCTGTCAAAGTGAGCAAGCGGGTGCGGACATTCTTTGCAGTGTACCCTACAAGTTGAGTGACTCAAAGAAAGAAGAATACGCCATGCAGTGACCTCTGGAATGTGGTGTATTCGGTGGGAGCCAGCAGGCCAAAGCAAAGGTCAGTCACGGAAGGCTATCCTGGACGCTGTGCCAAATCAGAGGAAGTGAACAGACCGGGGCTGTCCACCGGCTGAACAAGGATACGGAATGGGACAGCTCGGCGGATGCCTAGAACGAACTCGTGGAAGTGGCACTTGAACGTTGGTAGCCTATCTAGGGCCCCAAAATTAAGGTGGTGCAAAACTTAAGTGCGATTATGAGGCTGTGCTGGAGCATGGGAGTGGCGTAGCTTGGTGGCCCTTACAAAAGGCTGTAAGGTGAAAGCGGTTGGGGTGGGATGCCGAGCTATCCCGGGCGAAATACAACAAAAAATGGAGGTAATGGGAAAGCCTGAAAGAAAAGACAAGAGGACTAAAAGGTTAGTCAGGTCAGTCGAGGAATAGACAGGTTTGAATCACGAGGAGGAACGCCACTATCAAAAGCAAGGGGTCCATGAGACCGGTCCCGAAGCGGAGGTCACAAAAAGTGGTAAGCGGTGGTCGCTACGGCATCGGATGGAAACTCCCCGATTCGATCGCGGGGTTATTGCATTACTGTGACAAGTAACAGAGTGTGACTAGTGTTCGTTGACTCCACCGTATCGCCTACTTGAGAAGGGGGGTTTCCCAAGTCACTCTGTACGCCCCCTATAAACTTAACCCCCCCTCCTTCACACCCCTGGTCCCGTGTCTCACCCCCCAGTGCATCTCTTGACTCCTCACTCCACTTTTTATTCCACCCGTTGACTCCTCCTTACTCTTGTTGCATTTCATCCTTCGGCCCTCACTGAACCTCACACACAAATCAACTCTCAGCGTGGATACCCAGCCTCTCTGATAGGGCTGGAAATCCTCACTGATCCTTCCGTGGTCAAAATGTTCCGTGTATCGTCAATCCGACTCGTCCTTTCGCCCGCCAAAAGCTTCTCTGTCATCGCTTCCTTTCTGGTTCTATCCCCTCTAACAACAGCTATATCACTCCTGCAACCTATGCTAGCGCCTTTTAAATAAGTTACTCCTGCTGCTCGTTTTTTTTTCTTTCTCTGCGTGTCGGCTTCCTACCTCCTACCACCACCACTCATAAATGCAAGTTGTCTCTTATTCGCTTGCCCATCGTGGGTCGAGTGCTTCTCGCTCTCGGGCTCGATGGCAGCCCTATGCCTCCATCCAACATCATCAATACGAACGCCATCGAGTGCTTATTTGCATACCCCTGCATCTCTGTATCAACACCCGCTCCACCTCTCCACAACTCAGTCAACGAACCAGATCTCACAAAGTCCCTCCCCCTCTCTCGAACAACCTGTCTCACCCTGTCGCAACCCTCGAAGGATATTCGCGAAGTACATAAACATAAGTATGTCACTAGTCTCGTCGGTGAGTGAACGTGCGCCATTTACCCGCTTCCTGGCCCCTGCGCCTATTTTGGAGTCTTCACTTTGCTTAGGCGCACATTTTTATCTTCTACAGACGCTGCTGTCAAATCTCTCTGCGAAATATGGAATCCCTATGATATTCCCGCAGTATTTCTGACCAAGTCTTGTTCGACGACACTGTCAACTTCAACGCATAATATCCTTCCCCTTAATGGTCCCTCTAATTCAAGTATTTTCACTGGATACACGCAACAACTCCCCTCACCGCCAATCACTCCTCCATATCTACCGAGTACTTCCTCGCCTCCCGTTGCCACGGTGCCCCGTGGTGTCTCTCGCGCCATGACACACATTGACCTTTCTTCTGCCGAGCAGGTGCGGGGCAATCCTGCGCCTCTAAAGAACTTCGTGCACGAGGTTTTGCGACGTTCGCGAACCTCATGCAGTGTGCTTCAAACGGCCCTCTGTTATATCGAAGCCCTCCGCTTGAAAATCCCCGAACTCGTTCACCAAGAACGAACAGGGGAAGGGATTCGTGGCGAGGTAGATCACGGCGCCCGTGTTCTATTTTCGGATGATCCCGACTTACACGATACTCCGAAAGAGGTTGATATTGACGAAATCATCAATCCCGTGCACTATGCTGCTCCGGAGAGCCACCTCAGCGACGATACGCCGCCAACAGTACGCATGTCCGATGACCATTCGCTCGCAATGCCCGATATCTCGACGCAAAGTGAAGTCGAAAAGAAATTGCGCTCGCCCTCCGAAGATCTCCCCGCTCTTCCGCCCCTCCCGTCACCGCTATTGTGCCCCCGCCGGACTTTCCTGGCATCCTTGATCTTGGCATCTAAGTTCATGCAAGATAAGTGCTACTCGAATCGTGCATGGGCCAAGCTTGCAGGTCTCCCGGCAAGGGAGATCGGTCGATGCGAGCGCGCTCTCGGAGAAGCGCTTGAATGGAGACTTTGGGTAGGCAAGATGCCGGTGCAACGCGTGCTGCCGCGCAGTCACAGCGCAGGCGAACTGTTCGGTGCCCCTGCCAGCTATGGGAGTCATGCTTCCATGGACGCTTTCCCTCCTGCCGCCACTGCAGTGCGGCGCAGCAGCACGCTTCCTTCAACCTTGTCGTTATCGACAGTGGCATCTCAAACGGTCAACACTCATGCTATCTCCATACCCACAAGAATGCAAGGTTCATGGATGCCGACTCCTGATACTACTGGATTTGAATACTCGCCGACGCCGACATTGAGTGCTTCTCCAGCCACGACGGATGCCTCTTCCGACAGCCTCAATGAGGAGCGGACCGTTCAGATGAATTTCATCGATCACGTTTCGAATCTTGATAACTTGAAAGAAACTAACCCGAGTGTCGTGCCGGCACTTGCGTATGCTTACGCGGGTGAGGGCGGGATCTCTCGTGGGTGGAACGGATTTGCATGGAATGCAGCGGGGACTGGCTCTGGCTGGGTCCACGGTGATGCCGATTCGCTACTCGTACAATACTGACCGTTTTTTCTTTTCTTCCCGAGTATCTATTCGCTCTTGGCCCCCGGTTGACTGGTATCTATTTCCTCTTTCTGTTCCTTATTGTGTTTGGCGTGCGTTCGCGCTTGTATCCTTGTACAATACATCTATAGAGAAGCGACTTGCGCGGTTCATTGGGAGGGTTTCTATATGGCGGACACTTTTGCGGCTTGTTCACCTTACTGTCTTTATTCTCACATTCATGTGTCATCAATGCCATACATGCGATTTGATGTACCTTTTGGAGTTTTCTCTTCTTTTGGTGGACCGACTTTGTGTATTCGTGGTGAATGACAGTAGCGCTTCCCCGCGGGTGACTTTGGCGCAATCTAATATCCCCGTCACAGTAGCACCCTAAGGAGAGAGAAGGCCGAAGAGGGTCACCTGTATGAACGAATATGGATAGCAGCGCTGTTGAATTACGGCTTTGTACGGCTAAAACAAATCGTTGATAACTCTGTGATGATGGTGGTGATCTTTTCACATAGCCACGCTGTAGCCATAAAGCCGCACGCACGGTCGTTCCCTCGTTACGTGAATAGTCGACTTCTCAGACTAACTTGTTTATCTATCATGGTGATACTGCGATCCCGGTCTCCAAGGGATCTGGAGAACGCATACGCTAATATGTACGTACTAGTTGTGGCCATGGCCGAGTCATTCGGAGATACTTCGGGATTCTGTGCACATCATTGGTATTGTCATTTCCCTCTACCGGTACGAGAGGTTTGTATTAACCGAGGTGGCTTGATATGGCTTGATGAAAGACGGCCTTGGATACAAAGCCACTAACTAGTGCCAGTACAGTAAATTTAATTGATGGGGTGCCGTGTCCGAAAGGGGCAGGTGAGGTGTACGCTTCGTTTAGATTTTCTTCCCGCAAAGGGACGACGACCAACTCGTCTTTTTCTCCACTCGTCTTTCGGATTGAGTCCACTCTTTTCGAATTGTATTCGAAATTTGTGGATGTCTCTGCAACAACAACAATCCGCTGCCAAGCCTTCGCTCCAGGGCGTAAGAATTAAAGCAAGAAAAGGTGCAGTCAAGGCCCAGGCGAAACACGAGCCTACAGGTACGAACCCCCCCGCGCCCGCCCGCTTACTTTTTACTCCTTAAGCGCATACACCCTAAACTTTACTGTAGTTTTCAGAGATCAACTGTACAAACACCTGGAAGCTATTCCCCAGGGGGATTACGACGCAGTTACCAACAAGCTTATCCAAGCCGGATCTACCCTAGAATTTCTCAAATATGCAGACGCCCTGTTCGACATCCTCATCGTCGGGGGCCTTCTCCAACCTGGCGGCTTGTATCTCGATGCAGAAGGACCCACCTCTCCCTTCTCTCTTTCCAGATCAATGTCTCCGCTGAACCTGAAGAGTTAAAGAAGTTTGTCGAGGTTCTCAACAAGTTGATCAGGAGGTGAGTTTTGATCATCTATGCTTGCAGGGAATCCTGGGTTGCTTATAACAAAATGATGCAAGATACAAATACCTCCAGAAACCCCTCGAGGATAATTCTCTCCCAACCCTACTGCAATATGTCAACAAGTGGTCACCAGAACTGAGAGACAGATTTGCCACTACTATCGGTCTCATTTTCGCGCAGGGCCTTGCAAGCGCAGCATGTCTGCAGAGTCTGACAAAGGACCACCTCGTGAAAAATGGTACCTCCTCCCCCTCTCGACTCGGTTCTTCCTAACGATCCTCCTTGTTCACTCTGATGCTTGTTCCTGTAGACCTAGCGGTGAACGTCCTAACAGGGATCCTACGATCCTATCTCGCCGAGACGACCATGGATCATGTCGCCGGCGCGCTCAAGAAGGGCGGATCAAGGACCTACTCACCTTCTTCCCCCCAAACCGGCGCTCGGACCCGATCATCGACACGCACTTCCGTGGCGCGGGCCTCCCGCAGGTCGCGGATTGGTGGACACGCAAGCAGAACGCGATCATCAAGGAAGACATCACCAAGACGATCAAGGAGGCCTTCGAACGCGAGGACCAACCCTCCGATGTGCGTGTCCACTTCTCTTCCAGTGGTGGTGGTGGTGGTGGTGGTTGTCGCGTTTTATGCTGATGTGGGATAAACAGGTCGTCACTGCGGTACGCAGTGTTGTGGAGGAACGCCCGCTCCCCGAGTCTGAGCTCGTTGCGAGCCTCTGGCAAGGCCTTTTGGCTCAAGTCGACTGGAGCGCACGCCCGGACCAAATCGAGGGCCTTGCCCTGCGCGAAGTCTCGGTATTTTTACTTTCTCACTTCTTGTCGTGTTCCGTAGCTAACGATGTGTTTTTTCCCCCACCCTAGCGCTTTGCACCCATCATTGAGCCATTTTGCACGGGTCCCAAGACTGAGGTTGCGCTCATCAATACTGTGCAATTGTACTGCTACGAAGATACGCGAATCATGAAAGCCTTCCCACAGATCTTGAAGGTTCGTTTCTGCTTATTGATGCAGGCATTTACCGGACACCAGAACATGCCTTTGCTTTACAGGTCTTGTACAATAAGGACTGCGTGTCTGATCAGGCGATCATTTATTGGCACCAGAAGGGTTCCAAGCCGCAAGGTCGCCAGCACTTCATAAAGGCGACCGAGGGCCTGGTGAAGGTATTTTTATTGTCCATGCACCAGTGTCCTTTCTGACGCTCGGCTAGTTTCTGCAGGAACAGGAAGATAGCGAGGAGGAGTAAGCGAAGTAATAATGACAGCAAAAGGTGTATTGTTACGTCTCGTGTTGTTGTTGTTGTTGTCACAGATCGGTTCCTCAGCTTGTACTTGATAGAAGAAGCGGCTGGAACGCGGTACTACTCAGTGTATCGCCACCAATCGATGAAAAAACAAGAGACAAAAGAAAAAGGGCTTAGTGCACAGGCCGTCGGTGTCTAATCGATCACTTATTTGTTTTGTCACAGTCCCATCGTACGTCCGATTCCTCGGAGATGACACACATCCAACCCAACCAACTCATGGGTCAAAACGTTTCAGCAAAACAGATGGGATTTTTAAAAAAGAACGAGTCATCGAATGAATCACGCGATCACGTTGAATATCGGAGCCGAGCCAAAAATGACTCGTTCTTTCGCACGACTCATATGATCGCATGGCTTTTGAGTTCCGAATGGCACATGGTCGTTGGAGACCATCACACTCTCACGGATCATATCGTCAAATCAAAATTATATTTTTCGAGTCGAAAGAGGAAACAAAAAATCAATATTTTCTTTAAGGCTAAGGATAACCTATTGGGAAACGTATGCAAGGAAGAATGGGGGAGGACGAGCCAGCCGTTAAGGTGTTTTTTTTTTTACAAAACATTTCATTTTCAGAGAAGAAAGGCCAAAGAGATCACGAGGCAAAGTAATAGTAACGTTAGCGGAAAGATAATCAAGCTTGAGGAAGCAGGGTTTTGGTTTTGAGTAGCAACCCAAATAGCGGAAGGGACACTTTTTACTAACCAACTCTCCCCCTTCGGGCACCCCACATGCCTCCGAGTTTGTGGGACAGTTACAAAGAAAAAAGAAAAAAAAAAAAGTTGGATACAAGAAACGAAGACGGGTGACTTCACCACGCCTCAGGCATGGGAGCAAATTCTCCTGGCCAACCGGTACCACGGCTCAGGTTCATGAATATTCCGTCCGAACCGTTGACAGGTAACCCGAGGTCCGTCAAGCTCTGTTCCTGTAGCCAGACGGGGATGTCGGCGGGGTGCAGGGCGGGTGGAGCGGGGGCACCTTGCGGGAAATGAAGTCCGAGCTCTTCCATCGTAAGCGGTGATTGCTGGGCACCATTGGCTGTTGTGGCGCGTGCGGGTCAGCGAAGGGCTGGCCCTGCGGTTGGCCGCCCAGTACCATCGCATCTCCCGGGCCACCCGGATGCGTGAGGCCCATCTTGCGCCGCAGATTGGCGAGCATGACGCGCAATGTCAGGGCATATCTGGTATAGGTCATTTTAAGCCATTGAGAATAGCATCAAGCGCTCAGAAAGACGTGCCGTTCTGCTGCAACTTCGGACAGCAATTGGGCGAGTTGCTCCACTTGTCCGGTAATGCTATTGAGATCGAGCTCGCCGGGGAAAAGGTTTGCCATCTTTAACAGGAATAAACCCGAGAACGCTGCCGTGACGAGGCTATCGTGCACTGCGTAACGGAGAGCTGCACGATAGTCCTGAGAGCCAAGAAAGATGGCAAGACAATTCGCGGCTGCGTCCTTGGCTTGGAATGCGAGTTCGCGTTGTTCAAATGGCATTTTATCCCAAGACACGCCACGAAGGGCGACGCAGACGAGCCACAGCTTAGCGTAATGTAGTTCGCCAGCGAGTATTTTGACGAGCAGCGAGTCTCGTCCATCGATTGTCCTGCTGTTCAATAGTATCAAAGGAACCAGATGAGGAAGAGATGGAAGACGAACTATGCAATTCGTCACAATCGCGCCACCATTTGTCAAGAGCCTCGCTTGCCCGACGAATGAATGCTAATGTGTTGTGATTGACTTGTCCGTTCATAGACGTTAATGTCTCATAGATTTGGGCTTGAAGAAAAAAACGAATTAGCGCTTCAACCAAGGGTCTAAGGGCTTTTCTTACTCTTCTGAGCGATAAGTTCAACGAGAGAGACGAGCCGAACATCAGTCCCAGAGGCCAGTGGATGGCCCAGTAGGACACGGCAATGCCGTATGGAACTCTCGTCCCTCAGCACAATCGGTCTACCGGTCCCAAGACTCATCCTGTGTGTGTTGGAGATCATCAGCACAATGCACAGCTCGAGTGAAACGCAAAAACTTACTGATGGTCGAACCAGTAAAGGCACAACCAGATGCGCGAAGAGACGACGAGATCACGCTCTTCTTCCTCATTGCGTTTCTTGCCACTGCTATCTGCGAGCTTTTCAAGAGCACGATGTAGGCCTAGGTCGAGAGCCATGCGCATCGCGTGGCCACTTGGAAGCCAGCCGTTTGTGCTCCAAGCTGCTAGAAGTAGCATCCCTATATGCGAGACAGACGCCTCCAGTAAACACCTCCTGATGTCACAGATGAAGGCCTACCTTGCACCGCCTCCTTGCGTACAACGGGCCCAAAAAGGGAAGAGCGGGCAATGCCCTGAGCTTCTTCGAGCGCCTTGTAGAACGATGGAGATGGCGGATTATTTCCGCTCTTGATTTTTCCAGCCACGGCAAGGATGGCATCAAACGTCCAAGGAGAACGTTCCATCAAGCCATCATAGGAGTCATAGGCTACATCAAAGATGGGAATAAAAAGGTGGCAGCCCGAGAAGAAACTAGATAGCATTGAGAGGTAAGTTAAAATAGTAGGAATATCAGCTCACATGTGGAAGAGTTCCTTGGCCTCAACCTCAGAAACCAGTCCCTGTGAAGGGAGTTGAGTCTGCAGAAGTGACAACGATCCAGCATGACACACCTTTTCTACTACGTGAGGAAAGGCATTGCGAGGGATCGGCTCGGTCCTCTTCCGCTTCTTGACGCTGTGATACAGTTAGATCTTTGACTAAAAGTAAGTGTGATATGACGCAAACCGGGATGCAGAAAATGACGGGGCTGCTGCAGCTTCTGCGGCTGCATTAGCAAGCCCTTGCAGGGCTTCAATAGGTGCATTGATGGTAGAGCGAGGAAGAGTCTCTTCAGATTCATCCTCTGAAGAAGCAGCGGTACTGGGGACAATTCCATAGGTAGCATACTTGTGAGGCTAGGTACACGTGAGCGTGGGCCAAAATCATGAACGCTGACCAACCGGTGGAGCGAAGCCAGGAAGCGGAGGGAAAGTTCTCTGCGCAGGGGGACGTTGATCTTGCATAAGGGCAGGATCGTATTGGGGATCGAGGCCAGTACGAGTTCCAGACACGTTTGTGACATATCCTGGACCCTCACGCATAGTCTGAGGGTACATGGGAGGACCAGGAGGAATGACGCCAGGAGGGCCGGGTTGAGTGACGGCAGCGAGAATACGGTCCAAAGAGGTTTGAAGGCCGATCATTTGGCTTTGCATGACCTTTGTAGGGCTTTAAAAAGAGAGGGGTAACTAGTGAGGGTTAATACATACTACATACTGGCCTTCGAGACGAGAGAGACGTCTATGAGATGGGAAGAAAAAGAAGTGTGAGAAAGAAAAGGGGACGACAGGGGGACGTAATACGAACTCGACACTGGCTGTAGAGAGCAACTGGCCGTTTTTCTTCTCTGGTTTTTCAAAGATGCAAGGCTGACCGCTCAATTGACAGCGACGACAAGGGGCCTGTTATTCATTCCGGGCCGGGGCGGTAGAGACGGGCCAGCAGGCGCGGTGAGCGGGACGGGGGTGGTCGGCGCGGACGGATAAATTACTGACCTCTCCTTCACATCTGTTCTTTCCTTTACGACAGGCGGTACAAGCACGGGCACCGCGCTTTGGGATGTGGCTGGAAGTTCCACCCGAACCCGTTGGCGATTCGTCCATCAAAGTTTGGGGGAATTGTTGATTTGCTGGTGCTCTACGTCTTTTCGAAGGGACAATTGGACTTGTTATGGTTGAATTTGAAGGGGACAAGGACATGGAAAGGGGGTACAGAATACCCTCGATGGTGGGTTAACCGAGTGTGTTTCTCCTGAACCGACACTGCTTGAATGAACAAGGCAGAAACTGGCAGGGGATAAGACTGGCCAAGTAAACACACGCCCGGATAACTCCCGCCGGTCACTCCCTGTCACCGGCCCGAGCCGAGCCGAATCTCTCCGCGCCTCTTATTTTTTTATTTTATCACACACAAATCAGACAGATTTCGGCTCTGAATTAGCCGAGGACGAGTATCTGGTCTCGTGGTGGATAACAACAAAGGAATTACAGTTCAAATTATCAAATCCAACCCTCGTGTCCTTCGCTCCAACTTAATCGCTACCTTTTTCGACTGGTCCCCCTGCACGGAGAGCCACGACGCAGCTCAAAATCCTGCCCGCCGCCTGATGTCGACTAAACTTCTTATGTCAGTGAGTTCTTTCCGGTTGAATTGAGCGGGACCGCGCCTTCCACATGACCACGTTCGTCAGTGAACGTTCGCCTTAAGCTCTAGGGTTTGTATTGTTTTTACTGTATCATTTTTCGCCTGGCCTACGTATTGGAAGTCGTTATACCTTGCGGGATTCTACTGTCGAGAACGTCCTGCTTATTCGGGGATATGTTAAGCGTTCCCCCTTCCGATTACGAGGTGGTTCTCGCATCTTTTTATGTTGACGCATATGACAATGAAAATTTGTCTGCGGCAAAATACTGTAACAACCAAGGCCTAAGTCAGACCCTCTAGTCCCCACAGACTAAGGATGGCCAGCAGGATGGTGTATACATAAACATAATCGGTGATATCTAAAAATCATGTAACGGAAGCTGGCAGAATCTAGTAGAATTAGAACAGTTTGAAGCCAAAAAAATTAATATCGATCTGTCACTTCTCGTGACAGTCCGTGACGTTGCCTGTGCAACAGTCTTAGCACAGCCCACAATCCTCCGTCATCAAATGATGTCGTGCAACCCTTGACTAGAATTGTCGCCCGATTGCACCACGCTATTTCTCGAACGCTTGCGGAGTTGGCATGAACACAACTCTTGAGAGTCATTCGCAAGGTCCACCGCACTCAGCTGCGGTAGTTCCGGCTCGAAAACCGGAGGGGCGAAGAGAAGCAATTGGGTCTGTGAAAACAAGAAGAGGGCTACTTCGAAGGCACCTGAGAGGTTCAACATTGAAGCATCGAAAAACTGGACCGCCGAGGGTACGTGCCGGTGATTGAATGCCGACCAACGTGCGACTGTGAGAGGCAGGATAATCAGGAGATACGCAAGGGGTAAACTAAATGATTAGTTTGTCAGTAGAAATGGCGATAAAAAGGACATGCATGGCGTACAGAAGTAGTCTCAATGTTGCTCGTCTATTTGGCGTTCCAAGTTGACTGCGGTTCAGGTTCCTGTTGTTGACTGACAAGCGACCCGTTGCCCAGAAGTAGACCGGGATGTACAGAACAATTGAAGCAAATAAAGCAATCCAAACCCAGAGAAACGATCCAGCCAGGCGTTCCGCAGTGTACCGGTAACTGATCCAGCACCAATACTGGCCATGATTAGACAGGTGGCGGAAAGGTGTGAAGTATTTGGAAAGACTTACGGGTACAGGCACTTCGTACTTCTTGTTGAGGCCATTACCGAGACCAACACAGAGTGCAATGAACACACAAATAAGACCAACAAGGCCGAAAGCAGGCCTACGTGCTTCTATCCCCACAGACCATAGAGCCGTTACGAAGGTGTGGGCAGCAAGTAGCTGGATGGATGAGCGACATTAATCCTGGACTCAGACTCGAAGCTCAAATGTAGTATAAGGGAAGGACATACAAGTATGGTCAGCATGACCCCAAGTTCACCACTCTGCTGTAAGATACCCTGGGCTGTGCAATACGACCCCGTTGTGACAATTCCATTGTGAGCCCATCGAACATTAAGGCACCCCCCAGAGCCAGGATGATATCAAATATAAACAGGGTGAGCTGTCACACAAGCCATATTAGTTTCTAGGGAGGGCCATGGAACTACGGAGGCCAAACCAAGTAAATATCGGCGGGTGTCTGTAACAACCTCCAGCCACCATTTGGCAGCACTTTCCTATAACGAAGTACGTTCCTCTGTGCAACATTCTGTCAGACAAGATACACACGATGACACGTGAGATGTTCCAGCCTACTCCAATTAAAATGAATAGGACCATCACACAGAGAATACTCAAGAAGGATGTCTCGGCTATTAGCTTTATGTGGGATGAGTTTAGGCGCAAGTCAGAATAGTAGGATGCTCACTGTCAAACCGATTGTTTGACCATGTGTTAGGCATGTAATCGTGGGATCTGGATTGTTCAGATGGTAAGCTTTGCTGGTACTGCTGCGCATTGCAGACCGTCCCATGAACACCACCAAGTCCTGACATCAGTAGATAGAGTAAAGAAGATCAGACTCGGAGGGGATCAAGACGTCGGGGTTAGTCGAAATGACATACTAGGACGCCCTAGGCCATTTCATACTATTGGTATCAGTCAGGTCACGTTCGCCCACAAATGTCACACGGGCCACAGCTATGGCCAAGTTGATTCAATGTACACAGCTTTACTCGTCACCGTGACAGACGGACACGTGTATGTGATGTCATGGGTGAGACTCAACTTCCGATTCGTCGACGGATGCCTCCGCTGTTATTCCAGTTCATCCGTGCAGTGCTGCTTACACCTCGTTCCTGCTAATCCAGGTTTTTTTTTGAGTCTTGTACGCCACCACATCTTATTGTTGCCGTGCCACAGTGCTGGAACATGTCACTTCCAGGACACTGGAAGGGCGTTACAACGTTCCACTGGGAGTGAACCCATTCCTCTCCGGGCTCAAGATCATCGATTTTCTGTGACATTGGGGTGACGCCCGACGACAACACATAAATTCAGAAAGAGGACTGGCAGCTGATCGTCAGTGGATCTGCTCGTTCTGACGCTGCAGGATGGGCAGCGGGAGCATACGAGGTGCCTCTTGCACTCGATCCGCTGTAAGGTCGGCTTGTTCCTGCCCCCACCGATCTCGGCTGACATATCAATTGTCTCCTCCCTGCCCCTTCTCTTCCGAACTCACTGTGTGCTCTCAGGAGTATATTCGCCATACCGCGTCCGGACCATCTCGGTCTGTTGACTCGCACCTCGAGTCGTTCAAGTCGAGCCCGCGCCGAGCAAGCGCACAGTGATTCATCATGCATGGCACATAGGTTTGAAACACCATTGCGAGTATCCGCTTCTGATCGCACTGTGCGAATCATTATCATTATGATCCTAGTAGTGGCGGTGGACAACCCACGATTCACACACCAAGCCGACTAGTAAGCTATGGGATGATGAACATTTGAAATTGATGTTGAAATCGAGTTTCTGTCGACGTGTAACCAGACTCACATCAGAACACAGTTGGATCGCATCGCCAGTACCAACAGCCGCAAAGACGTTCCTCGTACCATCCTTGACTCATACATCGCTGGTGGCGTGATCCTGGCGGGTCCCGCTAAGGGAAACGCTATGTGAAAAACATACTCGTTATGAGCTAATACATATGTTTTTCATGTCGCGGTTCGTATACAAAACTGCCCGGAAAGGTCGAGGCTAAGAAAGGAAAACCCAACTACGACTGGAATGATACCTTGCAAGCAAGGTAAGTTACTAGAAATGTCGACGACGTTGTCGGCCCAAACTCTTGTTTGCATTTGCACAGCGCTCGTAACATGGAGCAGCATGGTTACAGCAGATTGTAAGCTAGTTGGTACAATCTGTGTGTATCGACACTGGCCCCATATTACATTAAGTACTACACTGGGATCTGGGTCTAAAACCCTACTTACGTTTCAATTGTTCATATTTATAGTCCTTTGCTCCCGGTGTACAGCGTGTTGCGAGCCTTAGTACGTTGTTTGATTGCAAAACGCGACTGCTCTTCGTGGCACCCTCTTTAAGTCGATGTTGCGACCCGTCATCCAGGCTACTTTCGAGAGGATTGAACATTTCAGCGCACCAAAGAATACATTCAAGTGCAATCTGCTTCTCCAAGTTTTGAGAGCGGGGCACGCTTCTTGACGTCGGTCTTGGAAATCTGCCAAGTTTCGGTGTCGTTCATCAGCGAGGAACGGAAATATCTGTTGGCCACGCTCCAAGCTAGTGATGTGGGCCTGAATGGTGCCCATTGGCGCAATTTTGCCATGACAACGAGACCGCGCAAATGGGACTATCGTCATGTGTCAGGAAGACTTTGCCAGCTTCAAGCAGGTTCTCTGTTTCTGGAGACCACGACTTAAGGTCGATCCGGTGGAGGCCCATGGTCACCCTCCCATGTAGTGGCACCTCTGAATTTCCGCGGTGGAGGTGGAGGTGAAATTTTGCGACGGCATCGATTGCCTAGACATCATCGAAGGAGTGGCGTGCCTCGAGTTTGATGGTCTGTGGACAATTTTCGCCAACGAGACTGTCGTGGTGTTGGACAGACAAACAGTTGGCACGATTCTGCACGGAGATATGCGCTTGCTTGACCTTTGTCACTCTCATTATGAGGCACCCACCGAGGGTGGATACTGACTGCGTCGTTGCGGGTATCTTTTGACGCAACTTCCATCATCGCACCAAAGACAGATACGTCTTCTTGAGATGGACTTTGAAGGGAACCCTGTTGTAGTACCAACATGTGACGCGGGCCCATCCCTCCTTGACGGGATGTGGAGATTGAAACTTCATCTTCGATAGGGACCACGTTGGGTACACCGCGATGACTTGGAGAGTAGCAAGGATAGGGTTTATGGATGTTGTGCATGCTAAATTCGGTACCTTCCGCCAATCCATGGATAGCACCGGCGACTATATGGACATCCCAGCCAACGCAAACAGCAAGAACATAGCAACTGTCGGGTGTAAATAGGGTTCCACCGTGGAGGACACGATGCTTGTTCTGGCCGAAGCATACAGGATGTTGGTCTCAGCTATGCCAGTGGATGGTTTGATGGAAGAGTCTGGTGCCTGTTGCCGCCAGACACGCCATAATGAAACCCCCGCCCTCTTTACTATCCTCACCTTGACAGCAAGCTGAGACCGCGATGTGTAATTTTATGGTCTTTTTGATAGAATCCGCTGTCCTTGAACGAGACCTTGCGACCCTGTGCACCACGCCAATGGCCTGCATATAGGTCATCCGACGTGAATTTGTTCCCGGGTGGCGTCCAGCGTGTGTGCATGAAAGAGCGCCAAACTGGCTGGGACTGGGAAAAGAACAGCAGTCCAAGATGAGAGTGACATTATCGCCTTTTGACCCGCTGAGTTCCATCAGCACGGCGTGCACTGGCACAGAACACAGACCAATCAATGATACCAGGACAGGTGCCGAATTGCACATGAGCTACGGTTTAACAGAAGAATCACGTACTAGTACAGACAGTTGTTCTATGAACTTCTATCCAGCCATCGTGACCGCAGGTAAAGCAACGAGCAGTATATAACTTGGTATGTAATGATTATTAGAAACAAAAGAAAGTCCATGACACGATAACCCCACTCTTTATTCCAATTCCGGAGCCCTAGGGTGCCTTAACGCAGCCAGGAGGCGCGACCGCGAACTTGAAGGGAGATGCTGTGGAAAAAAACATCATGGGCACACGCATATGCCTTTCATGGTGCGGATCGTTCACATATAGAATGATATCTTCACAAGAAGGCGGGACGTGTGGATTACGACTGCATAGATAGAAAAACGGTCTGCGAGAAAAATACTGTAACCGAGGCCTAAGTCAGACCCTAGGGATGACAAGAGTACCAGCAAAACGGTGTATACATACACATAATCGATGATATTATAGTTTTTAAATCATGTAGATCAACGGAACACAAGCTGGCAGAATCTCGTAGAATTAGAACAGTTTGAAGCCAAAAAAAAGTTATATCGATCTGTCACTTCTCGTGACAGTCCGTGACGTTGCCTGTGCAACAGTCTTAGTACGGCCTAACAATCCTCTGTTGTCAAATGACGTCGTGCAACCCTTGACTAGAGTCCTCGCCCGATTGCACCATGGTATTTCTCGAACGCTTGGAGAGTTGGCATGAACACAGCTCTTGAGAGTCATTCGCAAGGTCCACTGCACTCAACTGAGGTAGTTCCGGCTCGAAAACCGGAGGGGCGAAGAGAAGCAATTGGGTCTGTGAAAACAAGAAGAGGACTACTTCGAAGGCACCTGATAGGTTCAACATTGAGGCATTGAAAAACAGGACCGCTGAAGGCACGGACTGGTGAGCCCACCAATGTGTCGCTGTGAGAGGCAGGATACTCAGGAGATACGCAAGGGGTAAACTAAATGATTAGTTTGTCAGTAGGATTTGCAATAAATAGGGACATGCATGGCGTACAGAAGCAGTCTCAATGTTGCTCGTCTATTTGGCGTTCCAAGTTGACTACGGTTCAGGCTCCTGTTGTTGACTAACAAGCGACCCGTTGCCCAGAAGTAGACCGGGATGTACAGAACAATTGAAGCAAATAAAGCAATCCAAATCCAGATATACGATCCAGACAGGCGTTCCGCAAAGTACCGGTGGCTGATAAAGCACCAATACTGGTCATGATTAGACAGGTGGCGGAAAGGTGTGAAGTATTTGAAAAGACTTACGGGTGTAGGCGTTTCATACTTCTTGTTGAGGCCATTACCGAGACCAACCCAGAGTGCAATGAAAACACAAATGAGACCGACAAGGCCGAAAGCAGGCCTACGTGCTTCTATCCCCACAGACCATAGAGCCGTTACGAAAGTGTGGGTACCAAGTAGCTGGATAGATGAGCAACATTGATCCTAGACTCAGAAGCTCAAATGTAGTATAATGGGAAGGACATACAAGTATGGTCAGCGCGACCCCAAGTTCACCACTCTGCTGTATGATACCCTGGGCTGTGCAATATGACCCCGTTGTGACAATTCCATTGTGAGCCCATCGGACATTAAGGACACCCCCCAGAGCCATGATAATATTGAATATAAACAGGGTGAGCTGTCACACAAGCCATATTAGTTTCTGGAGAAGGCCGTGGAACTACGGAGACCATACCAAGTAAATGTCGGCGGGTGTCTGTAACAACCTCCAGCCACCATTTGGCAGCACTTTCCTATAACGAAGTACGTTCCTCTGAACAACATTCCGTCAGACAAGATACACGCAGTGGCAGGTAAGATGTTCCAACCTACACCAATTAAGATGAATAGGACCATTACACAGAGAAGACTCAAGAAAGATGTCTCGGCTATAAGCTTTATGTGGGATGAGTTTAGGCACAAGTCAGAATGGTAGGATGCTCACCGTCAAACCAATTGTTTGACCATGTGTTAGGCATGTAATGGTGGGATCTGGACTTGTTTCAGATGCCAAGCTTTGCTGGTACTGCTGCACATTGCAGACTGTCCCGTTAACACCACCAAGTCTTGACATCAGTAGATAGAGTCAAAGAAAAAGAAGTATGAAAGATGATGCCTTGCGGCCTGGGCCTCTTAGTTGTTCAGAAAAAGTGAACCTGAGAGAGGGTCAGAACTCGGAGGAGATAGAGACGTCGGAGTCGAAATGATACTGGGCCATTTCATACATTCGCTACAACCCGGAGGTCCAAGGCACCCTAGGAAGATGGTCAGGTGTGAAAATTGGCTGACATCTTTGGCATAGGTCAGTCTAGATACATCAAGCCTGATACGCCAGTGTAGCCTGATACGCCAGTGCAGTCGATCATTCCTCCTGGACCATTCAAGCAAGACTTGGAGACACAGCTCGACTGAGGCTCGGACTCACGCCTGAGTATTATGTAATGTGATGGTGAGACGCAGCTTCCCGATTCGTCATGTGCTCTTGCTGAGCCAACCGTTCGGTTCACACAATCCATGCCAATGCTGCTTACGCCGCCTCGTTCCAAGATTTATTTGAGTCCTTGTACTCGCTACCCATCTTTCTTGTGGTCGTGTAACAGCGTCTGGAGTCATCTGTTTGAGGGCCACCTTCCAGTGACACTTTACGGGCGTTACAACGTTCCACTGGGAGTGAACCGGGCCTATTCCTCTCCTCTCTGGGCTCAAGATCATCGATTTGCTGTGACATTGGGATTGCACCCGACGACAACACATAACGTTGAGAAAGAGGACTGGGAGCTGATGTACCGTCAGTGGATCCGCTCGTTCTGACGCTGCAGGATGGGACGGGAAGGACCACGATTTCCCCCGGCGGGAGCATACGAGTTGCCTCTTGCATTCGATCCACTGTAAGGTGAGCTCTGCTCCTGCCCCGAACTTCTACCGATATCGGCTGACAAAATATTCTTTGAGAAATGTGTTGAACATGCCCATCTATGCATACCGGGCACCCGCTGCTAGGGGCCGCAACATCTGGTGTTCTCGTGGACGTCCATGTCTTTCCCGCGCACGTCACTGTGTCCCCTGTCGTTCCTTTGGGGCCTCCTTCTCTTTCCGAACTCACCTGTGTGCTTTCGGCAGTATATTCACCATACCGCGTCCGGACCATCTCGGTCTTTTGACTCGCACTTCGAGTCGTCGAAGTCGAGCGCGCGCGCTGAGCAAGCGCACAGCAAATTCACCATGCATGGCACATAGTTTTGAAAGTCCAATGCGAGTATCCGCTTCTGATCGCACTGTCCGAATCGTTATGATTTTAGTAGTGGCGGTGGACAAGGCACGATTCACACATCAAACTAGTAGGTCATGGGATGATGAACATTTGAAATTGATGTTGAAATCGAGTTTCTGTCGACATGTCACCAGACTCACATCAGAATATCCCCGCATAATGAGGTTGGCTGCATTGGCAGTTGGATCGCATCGCCATTACCAACAGCCGCAAAGACGTTCCTCATACCATCCTCAGAAGACCCCTCCTATCGTTGTCTATGTCATCAGTGGCTTCATATGCTCCCAGCACATGAGAAAGCGAAGGGAGGCGTGTCCGTGGCCCGTGGACGAGATGACCTTTCCAGTGGCGGAACACGAACATCGAAAGGGCAACTCAATGTCATACATGGCTTCACAGCCGAGAAACTTCAGGTGGCATGACCCTGGCGGGTCGCGCTAAGAGAAACGCTATGTGAAAAACATACTCGTTATGAGCCAATACACATGTTTTTCATGTCGCGGTTCGTATACAAAACTGCCCGGAAAAAGTCGAGGCTAAGAAAGGAAAACCAGCTACGACTGGAATGATACCTTGCAAGCACTGGCAAAGTAAGTTACTAGAAATGCCGACGACGTTGTCGGCCCAAACTCTTGTTTGCATTTGCACAGCGCTCGTAACATGGAGCAGCATGGTTACATATATACAGGCAGATTGTAAGCTGGTTGGTACAATATGTGTGTATTGACACTGGACCCATATTACGTCAAGTACTACTGGGTCTAAAACCCTACGTACGCTTCAAATGTTCATATTTATGGTCCTTTGCGCAGAGCGTGCTGCGAGCCTTAGTACGTTGTTTGATTGCAAAACGCGACTGCTCTTCGTGGCACCCTCTTGATGTTGCGATCCGTCATTCAGGCTACTTTCGAAAGGATTGAACATTTCAGCGCCCTGCTCATAAAACTCCTGAACAAGCTGACCAAAGAACACATTCAAGCGCAATCTGCTTCTCCAGGTTTTGAGAGCGGGGAACGCTTGACGTCGGTCTTGGAAATCTGCCAAGTTTCGGTGTTGTTCCTCGGCGAGCAACGGAAATCTTTGCTAGCCACGCCCCAAGGTAGTGATGTGGGCCTGAATGGTGCCCATGGGTATTTTTTCCATGACAGCGAGGCCGCTCAAATGGAGCTATCGTCATGTGTCAGGAAGATTTTGCGCCTCAACGTGCTGCAACAGCCAGGAGGGGTGACCGCGAAGGAAGATGCTGTGGAAAAAACATAACCATATGGGTACACACATATGCCCTTCATGGTGCGGATCGTTCACAAATAGAAGGGTATCGTCACAAGAAGGCGAGATTACGACCGCGTAGATAGAAAAATGGTCTGCGAGAAAAATACTGTAACCGAGGCCTAGTATGTCAGTCCCTCAGGCTCTAGTCCCCACAGACTAGGGGAGTTCTTGCCATGTTCCAGCAGAACGTGTATATATATACATAATCGGTGATATTTAGTTTTTAAAATCAATGGAACCAAAGCTGGCAGAATTAGAACAGTTTGAAGCCAAAAAAAATTTAATATCAATCTGTCACTGCTCGTGACAGGCCGTGACATTGCCTACGCAACAGTCTTAGTCCAGCCCACAATCCTCCGTCGTCAAATGATCTCGTGCAACCCTTGACTAGAGTTGTTGCCCGATTGCACCATGCTATTACTCGAACGCTTGGGGAGTTGGCATGAACACAGCTCTTGAGAGTCATTCGCAAGGTCCACTGCACTCAGCTGCGGTAGTTCAAGTTCCGGCTCAAAAACCGGAGGGGCGAAGAGAAGCAGTTGGGTCTGTGAAAACAAGAAGAGGACTACGTTGGTGGCACCTGAGAGGTTGAATATTGAGGCACCGAAAAGCAGGGCCTTGCAACCGACGTGCGACCCAGAGAGGCAGGACAATCAAGGAATACGCAAGGGGTAAACTAAACGATTGGTTTGTCAGTAGGATTAGCAATAAAGAAGGCCATGCATGGCGTACAGAAGCAGTCTCAGTGTTGCTCGTCTATCTGGCGTTCCAGGTTGACTAGGGTTCAGGTTCCAGTTATTGACTGACAAGCGACCCGTTGCCCAGAAGTAGACCGGGATGTACAGAACAATGGAGGCAAATAAAGCAATCCCAATCCAGACAGACACTTCAGCCAGGCGTTCCGCATTGAACAGGCGACTGATCGAGCACCAATACTGGTCCATAGTTAGGCGGAAAGTTGTGAAATATTTGGAAAGACTTACGGGTGTAGGCGCTTCGTACTTCTTGTTGAGGCCATTACCGAGACCAACACAGAGTATAATGAAAACACAGATAAGACCAACAAGGCCGAAAGCAAGCCTACGTGCTTCTATCCCCACAGGCCATAGAGCCGTTACGAAGGTGTGGGCGGCAAGTAGCTGGATAGATGAGCGTCATTGATCCTGGACTCAGAAGCTCAAATGTGGTATAACATACAAGTGTGGTCAGCGCGACCCCAACTTCACCGCTTTGTTCTAAGATACCCTGGGCTACGCAATATGACCCCGTTGTGACAATTCCATTGTGAGCCCATCGGACATTAAGGGTACCCCCCAGAGCCAGGATAATATCGAATATAAACAGGGTGAGCTGTCACACAAGCCATATTAGTTTCTGGAGAAGGCCGTGGAACTACGGAGACTATACCAAGTAAATGTCGGCGGGTGTCTGTAATAACCTCCAGCCACCATTTGGCGCTTTCCTATAACGAAGTTTGTTCCTCTGTGCAACATTCTGTCAGACAAGCTACATGCCGCAGCAGGTAAGACGTTCCAGCCTACACCAATTAGAATGAATAGGACCATTACACAGAGAAGACTCAAGAAGGCTGTCTCGGATATAAGCTTTATGTGGGATGAGTTTTAGGCACAAGTCAGATAGTAGGATGCTCACAGTCAAACCAATGGCTTGACCTTGTGTTAGGCATGTAATCGTAGGATTTAGACTTGTTGCAGATGATAAGCTTTGCTGGTACTGCTGCGCATTGCAGACCGTCCCATTGACACCACCAAGTCCTGACATCAGTAGATAGAGTCAAAGAGAAAAAGTACGAAAGATGACGCCTGGCGGCGTGGGCCTCTAAGTTGTTCAGAAAAGGCGAACCTGAGAGAAGGTCAGAACTCGGAGGGGATGAAGACGTCGGGGTTAGTCGAAATGACACCCCCCAGGCCATTTCATACGTTCACTACGAGGTCCGCTGGCAAGGCACCCTAGGAAGAAGGTCAGGTGTGAAAATTGGCTGACATCCTTGGCATCGGCCAGTCTAGGTACGTCAGACCTGTACCTCAGTGTAGTCGATCAGGCCCGTTATGAGCCAACCGTTCGGTTGACACTGGCACAACCCACCACGCCAGCGCTACTTACGCCTCCTCGTTCCAAGATTTTATTTGAGTCCTTGTACTCGCTACCCATCTTTCTTGTGGTCGTGCCACATAATATGACACGACTCGAATAACCCCACTGTTTATTTCAATTCACCAACGGATGTGCCCTCCTTTAGAACGCGAAATCTTCAGTGGAACGCACCTGGAGCTCTCGGGTGCCTCAACGCGCTGCAACAGCCAGGAGGCATGGCCGCAAAGGGAGATGCTGTGGAAAAAAAAAATAACCATTATTATGGGTACACACATATGCCTTTCATGGTGCAGATCGTTCACAAATAGAAGTATATCGTCACAAGAAGGCCGGCGTGTAGATTACGACCGCATCGATAGAAAAATGGTCTGCGAGAAAAATACTGTAACCGAGGCCTATGTCAGACCCTCTAGTCCCCACAGACTTGTCATGTACCATCAGACCGGTGTATCCATACACATAATCGGTGATATTTAGTTTTTAAATCTTGTAGATCAATGGAACGGAAGCTGGCAGAATCGCGTGGAATTAGAGCCTGATTAGAGCAGTTTGATGCCAAAAAATTAACATCGATCTGTCACCTCTCGTGACAGTCCGTGACGTTGCCCGTGCTACAGCCTTAGTACGGCCTAACAATCCTCTGTTGTCAAATGATGTCGTGCAACCCTTGACTAGAATTGTCGCCCGATTGCACCATATTATTTCTCGAACGCTTGCGGAGTTGGCATGAACACAGCTCTTGAGTGTCATTCGCAGGGTCCACCGCACTCGACTGCGGTAGTTCCGGCTCGAAAACCGGAGGGGCGAAGAGAAGCAATTGGGTTTGTGAAAACAAGAAGAGGGCTACTTCGATGGCACCTGAGAGGTTCAACATTGAGGCATTGAAAAACTGGACCGCCGAGGGCACGGAGTGGTGATCAAATGCCCACCAATGTGTGACTGTGAGAGGCAGGATAATCAGGAGGTACGCAAAGGGTAAACTAAATGATTGGTTTGTCAGTAGGATTTGCGATAAGAAAGGACATGCATGGCGTACAGAAGCAGTCTCAATGTTGCTCGTCTATTTGGCGTTCCAAGTTGACTAGGGTTCAGATTCCTGTTGTTGACTGACAAGCGACCCGTTGCCCAGAAGTAGACCGGGATGTACAGAACAATTGAAGCAAATAAAGCAATCCAAATCCAGAGATACGATCCAACCAGGAGTTCCGCATTGAACCGGTGACTGATACAGCACCAATACTGGTCATGATATGATTAGACAGGTAATGGAAAGGTGTGAAGTATTTGAAAGGACTCACGGGTGTAGGCGCTACATACTTCTTGTTGAGGCCATTACCAAGACCAACACAGAGAGCAATGAAAACACAAATAAGACCAACAAGGCCGAAAGCAGGCCTACGTGCTTCTATCCCCACAGACCATAGAGCCGTTACAAAGGTGTGGGCGCCAAGTAGCTGGATAGATGAGCGACATTGATCCTGGACTCAGAAGCTCAAATGTAGTATAAGGGGAAGGACATACGAGTATGGTCAGCGCGACCCCAAGTTCACCACTCTGCTGTAAGATACCCTGGGCTACGCAATACGGCCCCGTTGTGACAATTCCATTGTGGGCCCATCGGACATTAAGCGCACCCCCCAAAGCCAGGATGCCATCGAATATAAACAGGGTGAGCTGTCACACGAGTCATATTAGTTTCTGGGGAGGGCCATAGAACTATGGAGACCATACCAAGTAAATGTCGGCGGGTGTCTGTAATAACCTCCAGCCACCATTTGGCAGCACTTTCCTATAACGAAGTACGTTCCTCTGTGCAGCATTCTGTCAGAAAAGATACATGCAGTGGCAGGTAAGATGTTCCAGCCTACACCAATTAAGATGAATAGGACCATCACACAGAGAATACTCAAGAAGGATGTCTCGACTATGAGCTTTATGTGGGATGAGTTTGAGGCACAAGTCAGAATAGTAGGATGCTCATTGCTCACCGTCAAACCGATTGTTTGACCATGTGTTAGGCATGTAATCGTGGGATTGGAACTTCGTGCAGATGTTAAGCTTTGCTGGTACTGCTGCGCGTTGCAGACCGTCCCATGAACACCACCAAGTCCTGACATCAGTAGATAGAGTAAAAGATCAGCCTCGGAGGGGATGAAGACGTTGGGGTTAGTCGAAATGACATACTAAGACGCCCTAGGCCATTTCATACTTTCGCTACGAGAGTGGGCATCCATGTCTTTCCCGCGCACGTCACCGTGTCCCCTGACTTTCCTTTGCGGCGTCCTTCTCTTTCCGAACTCACCTGCGCGCTCTCACACCATACCGCGTCCAGGCCATCTCGGTCTTTTGACTCGCACCACGAGTCGTCGAAGTCGAGCGCCCGCCGAGCAAGCGCACAGCAATTCATCATGCATGGCACATAGGTTTGAAACTCCAGTGCGAGTATCCGCTTCTCGTCGCACTGTGTGAATCATCATGATTTTAGTAGTGGCGGGGGACAAGGCACGATTCACACGGGATGATGAACATTTGAAATTGATGTCGAAAGTTGGAAATCCTGCTATCGCCGCCGCGCTCTGATAGGTGCAGGTTATGACGTTGAGTTTCTGTCGACATGTCACATCAGAACTTTCTTTCATATCCCTGCATCAGGTTGGCTGCATTGGCAGTTGGATCGCATCGCCATTACCAACGGCCGCAAAGACTTCCCTCATACCACCCTCAGAAGACCTCTCCTATCGTTCTATGTCATCTGTGGCTTCATATGCTTCCAGCACATGAGAAAGCGAAGGGAGGCGTGTCCGTGGCCCATAGACGAGACGGTCATCGAAAGGGCAACTCAATGTCATACATACTTCAGGTAGCGTGACCCGCGAGGGTCACGAAATGCTGTGTGAAAAACATACTCGTTATGAGCCGATACATCCTTTTTTCGTGTCGCATGTCGTACAACAAATAAACTGCCCAGAAAGTCCAGACTCCAGATAAAGCAAACAGATAGAAAAATGACCACGTGGATGGTGTTGTAATCAGCACACGTGAGCGATCCTTGATCTTGCAAGCAAGATAAACTCATAATAACCTGTGACACACGTCAGTTCCAAGTCAACAATGGCCAAGACCGCAACGAAGAAAGGCCCTAATAAAAAGCGTACCTCTACCTTATCAAGTACGAACCAAATTCGACCGCATCACCCTGCAACGGTAGCAGCAAAAAAGCAATCACCTGCGTCTGGCCACGCCAGCAATAGTAAAACGCGCAAGAAGAAGCTATCGCATCAACAGGCTAGCCAAGCTCGAGACATCCTCGACGCAGAATTCCGCGGTCTATGCGCTGGGGTAAGTTGTATTGAAATAGCCCTCAGCCCACTCCCACTTTCCAACTCCCCTTCCCTCCCTTTTACCCTTGAAATCCAACCGCGGACGGCAACGTATTGACGCATATGAATCTCTAACTCTTCCCTGCACAGAACTTGCCACTGCCTCCATCCGGAGCGGTGGTGCCGATGACGACTACGACGACAATGTCTACTACTCCTGGACCATCCGATCATCGTCTTTCCGAGAAGTCGGTTCAAGATTTGGCGGGCATTCTTGGCGCGCTATGAACCCGCAATTATTATTATTTTGGACTCACCGCACCAGTACTCGGCGATGGATTGTGCCAGCCGTGGTGTTCTGCTATAAGTAAGGTGGGTTGGATATGACATCTCGTATCGGTTGCACTTATCGTGTGGGTCGTTAGGCTGGCCACAGCATAAGTGGTCGGAGCATGTGGCCATGGCGAATGAACGGGGCACACCTCGAAGACAAGTAATAGTATTTGGTTGTATTTGAGGGGAGGTAGAGGTATTATCTGGTTCGGCTGCTCGTTTGCCTTGACTTCGAGGTCACCACACTCAAGAGGGTCGATGGTGTAAGGGGCAAATCGTATCGCATTCGGGAGTATCGCGGCAGTCATAACAGAGAATAATACAAAAATTAGATCCACAAATTTCGACGGTTATCGTTGACCAGCACAGCTGAAAGTATCCGCGACAAGCGCAACACTACGTAGAGATATAACACGAACCGAAACAGATAAAATGAAAGGGAAAAACAAAGATTCAAGAGGGGCAATACAGATCAGAATACACATACCCACGCGCACACGCCACTAATCTGACACAAATTCATGACATGTCGTCCCAATTTGGCCGCGGCACGCTGACAGATAGCTTGCCCATCAGCTTGCGCTGGCGCAAGTTCTTGACTTCGGTGTTGATAAGGTCACGCAGGCGCTCAAGGTCAAGACTGCGCTCTGCGCGCGAGCCCATAAGCAAGTTGCGCCATATGCCAGCAGCGGCGACCGAATTGTCGATTCCGAGCTGCATCGGCCGGTGCAGGCGCACCATCTTCTGCATGAGATGGTCTGGACTTGGGTAGATGGCGTTCGGCCACGCGATGCGGATAGCGAACCACCATCCGAGCGGCTGGTACCAGAGAGGGTTAGAGAGCTCGTCATCAGATGTCTGATGCTCAGACTCGGATGAGGGACTCACCCGTCCGTCTGGAAGGCACCGCTCGGGATACGAGTCGTATGTTGTCAAAGTACCGTCGGTAGCGAAAAGCTGGGTAACATTACACCGATTTTTTGGGTCAGTGTCCTGGGTGAATCGTTGCGCACGTAAAATAGAAACTGACCGATGCACTACCCAATGGTTGTCATCAGAACGGTGCTTGGCTAGGACAATCAATAACCTCGGCATGCCATCCAAACCGAAAGGATGCCACAGTTCGCGTAGCATTCCGGAAGCATCTCCATGACGTCCGTTAAAGACCGCGTTGCTGATCGCATCCGCCATGTTCGGAGGCACGAATAAGCGATCAACGCGACCGCCTGGACCATCTGTCATCTTACTACGCACGTATCGCTTGTATGTCTGTGTTGACCAGATGCTGAGCGCAACCTCGTCGACCTGGTTTCCACGTGTTGTGCTGTTGAGTGCCGTGTCAAGTTCAGAGACAGGCCAAACGATAGCCCAGTTGAGCAAGCGCTGGTGGATACGTTGCCACTGATGCAGCTGAGGCGGCTCGCTGTTGTAGTCACTTGTAGGTTGCTGCTGCCAAACCTGACCTGGAGGCACATCCCGCGCACCATCGTCAGAAGGTAGGGGAGGAAGTGGAGGTGAGGAGGCCATACGGTCTCCGTATCCACTCGGGTTGGAGTCTGGAATCTCTTGCATGCCCGACTCGGTTACTGCGGCCGGCCCATCTGGGTCTTCTTCCTCGTAATCTCCGTTGTCCCTGGCCAGTTCCCAGGTCTTGTGTGTGTTGCCAGACTGACTTCCAGGACCCGCTCGGACGCGAAGCTTATACAGCTCCTCCTCCAGGAATTGCTGACCTGGAGAATCACGATTACCCGTGTATTCACTCAGGCCACGGTTGTGGGTATCGCCTTGGGTAGAGGTCTGGGCATAGTGACCGTGACCTTGTTCAGTTTCGTCATCCTCATATTCCTCTTGTTCTGTCAGACCGTGGGTCGATCCGTCGTGATGATGCATAGAACCCGGTAGAGTTTGCCCGTGGGTCGATTCCGCAATGTGCATGTCAGTAGCAGGCTGGAACATAGACTCGTCGCCAACTGTCCCCGTTGGATGCGTCTGAATGTTAACCGTTTGCGTCAACGGCGTCTGAGTGTACATCTCTGAGGGGACTTGCTCGCGCGTATAATATTGGCGCTCATCTATTGGGGACATTGCTTGCTGGACTTTGATGCTGTCAATCTTTGGCCCAAGACTATCTACTCTCTGAGTGAGCAGGAGAACTCCTCGCTGGAGTTGCTTGGCCCATTCCGGGGGCTCCTGATAACGAGAATATTGGGATGAGTTGACAGACATGGTAGAATTTAAAAAAAAAGGTGGGTGGCAGACCTCAGCTAGAAGGGGAGGCTGGTAGTCGGGCCGTAAATGCACGCTTGGGTCATGGTCATGGAAAGACTTTCGGTACTGTTTAATAGTCTTTACGTAACATCAGCTATCAGGCATGCTGCAGCAACGTGGTCCGGAAAAGGGTTTGTACCTCGTTGTCATACTTCATGCCAAGTTGCTTGACCCGGGCCTTGACTGCCTTTCGCACGGCCTTCTTCACAACCTCATGCTGGCTCGGATCATCCAGTTGGTGTAACAGAATGCACAGATTCAAATCATGGTAGTGAGAGAACTGGCCGGGCTCCAAGACCGAAGTTGCCGCATATGATGTACGGGGTGTCCTGTTGCCCTGGTTTAACACATTTTCCACCAGCCTTGTTTCTTCTTCATCCAGTTCATCGGGGCCAGGGGAGAGCGCCCGAGGCGTGGCACCACGAGATTGCTTGGACGGAGAACCGCTAGTGTGACCAGGCACGTCTAAACTAAGGCCACGTATTGCCATGTGAAGAAGGTCCTGCTCAGTTGGCCCATTACGGTATGGAGAGAAGGGCCGCTGCGACCGGTTATTCCCATTTGAGAGGATCGACGGTCCCGCGGTGCGAGAGCGCACTTGAGATGTCGAATAAGCGAATGAAAACCTCAGATGAACGAAGCTCACTATCTCCGTTCTGTTGGGAGTACCCTGGTTTAGGGTCACCCTCTACCTGGGAATCACCGTCTGAAGGAGGGACAGGAGGCAGTGAGGGTTCTCTCCCTACAGACCTGACAGCATTGCGTTGTGGCTTCATCTGCGAGGGAGAGTCTGACGGGGAGAGTGAAGGTGCACGTGAGTACGTGCGCTGATATTTGACAGCTGATGCGCTGCCAATATTGCTATGGCTCTGGCTTGGGGGTAGCGGGGGGTATGCAGTTGACTGCTTCTCGGTTACACGACTCTTCTGGGTTGCGCGCGAGTGACCAGAGGGAGTGGGAGAGGCAAAAGAGCGAGGTGGAGGAGATCGTAGGTCGCCGTTCAACCCCGCTTGACTGCTTGGTTTGGGCGACTTCTTTTGGATACAAATTAGTGCGGATCAATTTTGGGGTTCCGTGCGGAAATGACATTCACTGACCATGGTGGTATCTTGCAGAGTTGTGACAACTTCCTTTTGTGTGCGAGAGAGCAGTGAGGGTGTCTTTTGAGACGCAGAAGCACGGGAGCCGGTGCGGGGACTCCGGGTCTCTGGGGTCGGCGAAACCACGGAAATCGGGAGGGGGACACCCGCTGCGTGAACAGGCTACAAGGATACGATATCACGAATTTAACTGGGGTCAATCGCGCAGAAATTTGTAGGACCGGAGAGAGAGAACAGACCTCGCCAAAAGCGCTTTCTGGGGGCATTGGGCCAAAGTTGCCGAATGATGATCCGTAAGATTCATAGTGAGGACCGGGTTCATCGTCCGGCCCGGGTTCATGATGCTTGAGTTGGTGGAGCAACCGTGGAGCGTCTTATTAGCTTGCGACTTTGTCAGAGTGAAGAAAAGAGTACGCACGACCCCGTTACGCTGCACCAGCGAACCAACAGTCGACCGCGCACCCTCTTGCACGTCAGAAGCTATATCATCCTCTTCATCACCGTTGATGTTGGTCCCAAAGTCATCCCCGAAGCCGGATTTAGCGGAAGACTCGCCCTCTGACTTCAACTGCTCGAGGAACACAAGTACTGGCAACTGTTCGGTGCTGCACGGATAATAGAAAGGTGGAAATCCATATACCTTTTTCTTCGGGTGCTGCGATGGTTGATTTAGAAACACAGTTAAGCACCGGTGTTTCGGAGTTAAGACAAGGAGAGAGCGAACCTGGGGTACTAGAACGCAGAAGGAGTGAGCCCAAGACCTCCTGAGGAGGGGCAGACATGATAATAGGATGTAAGGGATTAGAGAGAAGGGATAATGACGATAATCGGAGGAAAGCTGATCACTGTAATATCTCTGCAACGAGGCCGTCTAACCTTTGCCCACAGTTCAACTTTCTCCTTCAAAATTGCCTTTTCAGGTAAGATACCCGAGATCATTTCCCACGAGTTATCCGAGCTTTGTTCAAGTTAATCACCCATGACCGATGGATAGATAGGGTTCCGGTTTTAAATTTTGAGTTTTGTCCAATAGGTTTCCGTAACTTTTAGTGTCAACAACAACAACACATGAATCCGAGAATCTCGAGAACCCGAGAACCGGAACCCGACCCGTGATTACTGTGACAACTGTGACGTAACGTGTCAGGACGCGTCTCGCGTCTCGAGTTAACGAGCACACTGACAATGTCCAACCTCAAGGCCGCGATTAACTTGGCTCACTCCCCAGGTTATACAGCCCTTGCATTTTCAAGAGATGGAGCGTGAGTTGCTTCGCTTGGCTTGCTTATATCGCGCTCACCATTTATCGTTTACAGTTTTTGCTATACTGGTGGTGACGACTGCATTGTCCGGCTATGGAAAACAGACCAGGGAGAGGACCAGGAGCCACCGACTGCAATTGAGGCTGGGGAATCTATTATGACGTTAGCCGCTAGCGTACGGTCTGCTCTTCCCCTCTCATTTCTTGCTCACCGTGCTCACAGAATAACGTGTGGTTTTCGGGAAGTAAAGACTCTGATGTACGACAGTATAAGGTGGGGGATCCAGACATGGAGGCAGTAGTAACCAGCTCTGCCGCAGCCTGTATTCGGTGCGTTTCCGTAGATCCTGCGGGAAAGCGGATTGCTGTCTCGTCTGAGTGAGTCGTATTCTTGCTCTCGATCTATCAAGTTTACTTCCATGAAATCTCACTAGCGAGGCCACGATTAAAGTAATTGACATCGAGGACACCGTCAACATGTCAGTTTTGCATGGTCACAACAATGTCGTACGGAAAGTGACGTGGGAGCCATCGGGCTCTTTTCTCGTGCGTCTTCCTGCACCCATTGTTCTACGGATTCCGACCACAGAAATGTCGCTGCAGACGTCATGCTGTGCAGACGGGAAAGTCATTGTATGGGATCTCACTCAACAGGAGCCCAGACAAGCCAAACTCATAGACGGCATTATTCCTGCTATCAAGGACAAGGAGTACGTTGGCCATTGCGATCCCTAGTCTCTAGCGTGCTCTGATATCAGGTATAGTTCGAGAGACTTTGCCCATGATTGTTCTGCTCTCTGGCATCCATCTGGGCAATATTTTGTCGTCGCGTCTCGTACTCATGGTACCTGACGTGTAACTCAGATGATCGCACTTGTATTCACACTCTTTCTTTCAGAGATTCTCACCATCGCTCGTGACTCCTGGACCAAGGCGTCAGCTTTCAGCAACAGCTCCTCAACTGGTCCGATCTATGCGCTGGCGCTATCTCCAAATGGCGTATACTTGGCATCATCCACTAACAAGGATGTGCACGTCTGGTCGACACAAACGCGACGGCTACTGTTCACGTATGTTCTATCTGTGCTTCCAGTGGACTGATCCCACATCGGCCTTCAGATTCCCGAACGCTAGCACTGAATTTGTTACACAAATAGCGTTCTCGCCAACTAAAAACCTCCTTGCATGGACCGATTTTGCTGGGTCCCTGCACCGCTGGTCTGACCCGATCCCATCCTCTTCGCCGAGTCCGGTGGCTTCTATTTCTACCTCCGCTTTGACACGTCCCGTGCGACGGGGGCCTACGCCAACGCTTTTTGACGACGAGGCTATCCCCCACAAACCTGATCAACAGGAAGACGCTGCCATAGATGGTGTTGACGACTTTGAAAACGATGATTGGATCTTGGATGATATTGGCGATGGGATGGAGGATGAGTCGATGCTCAAGGGGATGACGGAAATGCTATCGTGAAAGAGATGGGTATGAGTATTCCACAATGCCGCCACATGTCCTGACTTTTTTTCACAGTTAGTGTGACGAAAGCGCAGCCAGCATTTCAACCAGGATCTACCCCGATGGAGAACAGAAAGCGTTACCTGGGTATGTCCATTCACTCCAAGAACAAAAGGGTGTTAAATCTGTGGTCACACCAGCATATAACCTGATCGGAGTCATTGAAGTGACTGACCAGGACACACACCACATCGTCAATGTAGAGTTCCACGACCGCTCTGCGAGGAAAGCATATCATTTCACTGATCACTTCCGATACGGCCTTGCTGCACTTGGTGAGCGTGTCTTTGGTCTGGTGGACAAAGCTGACTCCTTCCAGGGCCACGCGGCGCGGTTTTTGCTTGCCAACCTGAAAATGAACATCCGGCACACGTCGTGTACAAACCATACGGCAATTGGGCCACGCAGGGCGAGTGGACCTATGAGCTGGGCGACAAGGCCCGCGTACTCGGCGTTGCCGCTGGGGGGCCTACGCCATCCAAGTCGATGCGTATCCTTACCGACGGGGACATGCAGGGAAATGGCAACGTCGTGGTTGCAACGAGTGAGAACGAACTAACTTTCCTGAGTGGCACGGGTATCGAACGGTGCTCTGTTGCTCTGGATGGGGACTTCGTCAGTATGGTAGCAGGGCCTGAGTGGGTATTCGTCGTCCAGCGTGACGGCTCGACTACGATGGATGGTAAGATTTGGTGCTTGGCGCAAGCGTTAGTAGTACGTTGCCTAACTATGGACTCCAGGGTCGCAGAACCTGGTGGGCACCCTGTACGATTTTGAAGACTTGTGTGTACTGCAGAACCGCAAGCTCCCCATACGAAAGGGCCAAACGTTAAAGTGGATCGGCATCTCAGAAGAAGGGGTATGTATACTGTACTCTGTCCCCTTTCGTGGCGCCTCTTGTGCTGAGGTCTGACTGTTATTTAGGCTCCCGCTGTCTACGATTCTAAAGGTGTCGTGTATCTGATGCCGCGTTTCAGAATCCCACTCCGTGGAACATGGATCCGCATTCTGGACACAGAAAAGCTCGAGCGGAAGCAAGGGAAGGATGAGTCATACTGGCCAGTTGGTCTCGGCGAGGACGCTTTCATGTGCCTCATCCTGAAGGGTCGGCAAGAACACCCGTCGTTCCCGCGGCCTCTTATCCAGGAGTTGCCTATCCGCTTACCTTTCCGTGGCAAAGATCCGAAAGACGCACCACTGGAGGAACAGCAAGTGTAGTCACCACTTGCTGATACCGAAAGTCACTGAAAAAAAGGCTTGCAGCTTTGCGCGCGAATCCATGCACCTTCAGATGACCCGTGACGCGCTCGGTGACGAAGATATCCCGGATGAAATCCTTCAGCGCGAGCTCGCACTCGACAAGGAGCTCGTCCAGCTCATCCAAACCGCCTGCAAGAATGACAAGCTGCCTCGGGTACTCGAACTCACCCTTTTGTTGCACCACACATCGTCGTTCGACATGGCAATGAAGGTTGCCGCGTTTTACCGCCTCGTCGGACTGCAAGAGAAAATCCAGGCGCTCAAAGACGACCGCATCGCCCGCGGCAGGCCGCAAAAGCGGGACTGGACGCGCGACTACGACCCCATGTTACCCACGCGTCTCCCGCCAGCCGACATCCCACGCGGGGGGGAGCCGAAGGTGTTCCAGAACTTTGGCCCGCCTGTGCCCGTGCATCGGCCCGGGCTCGCGCGCGCGACCCCGAGTTTGCCCCCACCTCCAAAGGACGACGTGTGGAATGAGGATTATGCTGTGACGGCAGCAGTGCCTGGTGAAAGTAAGCGCAAGCGGGCGGACGACGACAGCATCGCGTACGGAGATGCCGAACAGCCAGACAGTATCAAGCGACGTGTGGTGGAGGACGATGAGTATGCTTTGCCACTGCCGTCAAAACCAAGTGCGCACGTTTTGTTCCTCCTCTTCTTCCCACAATCGTATCTCTCTGTTGCCTACTCCTGCTCACGTCATTCTTCTTCCAATGCATTTGCATGAAAAACAGAGACCAACCCATTCGCAAAGAAGCCCGGCGGAGCAGCGGATGGTTCACGGAATCCGTTCGGGCGAGATCATCCGGACAACAAGTCATTACACAAGAGCGAGAGTTTCTTTGATAAAGCCGAAGCTGCCGAAACGGGCAAGTGGAAAGGTTGGTTTGTTTTCTTTCCCGAGAGATGCACGGGTAGGCACCGCGCGATGTTGACTGTATGTTGTTTGCCTGTCGGGCTGCAGGTGTGGTGAACGGACGGGGACAGAAAAAGGACAACACGAAGCAGACAACGTTGTTCGGCTTGCCCGCAGTATCCGCACCAGAGAAGCCAGAGAAGCGCGCGGCCCGCAAAAAGAATGGAGCGGTCGTTCCATGCGAGGGCAGTCGCCTTGCCTCACCCGAATCCCGGGAATCACAGGACGTTGAGATGGCGGAAGAGTGCCAAGGTGCGGGTGTCCCAACTTCGCAAACGGTGACAGCAGTAGACTCGCAACAAGAGTCGCAGGCGACCGAAATGATTACTACACAAGTTAAGGGCACGAGTCACTTCCATTTGGGCACTGCAAAGCTGAACGCAACTCATTTTTTCAGGAGGATGGCAGTCCGGAACCGATTGACTGGCCTCCATCGCCACCACAGATAGGACAAAACCTTGCGGACGAAGTATCTGCTAATTGAGTGTTGTACTATCACAGACTGTTTTGTTTTATCATGTTCCGTTAACTCAGCGCACAATTTGTCACGTATTTTATACTTTGGTCTTAGGTCAGTATCCAGAAAACATGATACTACGACTGATCCCGGTTGTAATTTATGAATGAGTCTATGTTCAAGTCCTGTGCAGGCGAGGCCAAGAAATCAACAATGACTCCGTCTCAGGGTGATAGGAAAATGGCATACCTCCGGAGCAAATGGCCACGCATCGAACGCACGTGCAATGAGAGCCCAATCAGAGAGTGTCAAGTGTCCTATCTTTGTGCGAATGTCGACGCGCTCCTCTGGGGGGAGCTCTTTGTCCGTGAGCACATCGAGGAGTACCTGTGCACCAGGGGCGAGTAAGCCTATTGCCTTACATAATGGGGTCGACCTGAGGACAAATAATCGACGAAGAATAAAGTCCCACTGGTCCATCTTGCCCTTCTCTATCACCTAAACTCCCAATAAGTGGGTTCAACAACGGCCATTGTACATGACAAACCTGTTCAGCATGTGGCAAGACATTTACAGCGAGAAACGGGTTCCCGCGGCGCCTGTTTTGTGGCCGGAAAACAGCTTGTCCGACGGGAAGAGCAGCAGGATGAAAGTGATCGAAATAGGAGAGCTTCTCAGGTGGGAGAGAGAGAAAGAACTGGGAGGCCGCCTCTGCCGTTACACTTAATTTACATCGATCACTGCTTTTCGGTGGTGCGGAGGACCTCTGGAGTGTGTGAGGGGGAACAAAAGCGGTCGAAAAAGAAACAATGCCTACCCGCCAAACCCAGTCAGTGAGTATGAAACTCATGGGGACACGGCCGTATTTGAACAACCAGGATTTTTCTGGTATGCAGCGGAAGAGTTGAGCCACGAATTGTTCACCAGGCGTGTTCTGAGGTATATGAGTGACAAAGTGCAACTCGGGGTGTACTATAAATGTGCAAGAGTGTTCGTCTTCTCAACGTCAAGACATGGATGCACATACAGGTGTTCCATGGGGCGATATCAACATCGAGGTCCCCAGTTTCTAACAAATGAGAATACGTGTCCCAGTTGAAACCACTCCGAGGCACAACTCTAACACGAGGGTCCGCATGAGCAAGTGGCTGGGATACAACCCATCAACGATAAGGAGTCATAAGGAGACCAAAACATACGCGAAGATACTCGAGGTAAGGCCCATAATCTTCAAGGATAATCAATTTTTGTAATTGAGATGGCGGAAGGGTCAGAAAAGCCCTGGAGAGTGCACCTGGTCCTGAATTTGCTGTAAGAAAAAGGTTACTCCAGCATGGGAAACCACGCACCTGGAAATGCCTCGATGATAACTTTGGGGTTTCCGGTCGAAGTTTTCTTTGAGGTTATGAAACTATGTGCTACGCGTATGGCGGACGCAGGGTCACGAATAGTTATTCGATCGCGCACGACGGGCGAAGAACTTGGAAAGTGGGAAAGCCAATCCCCTATAGGCGGTAGGGCAGGAAGACGAGAATATTGACTTAGTAACGCAGCAAGTTGAGGATCTTCTACTAAGGGTGGTGTAGTGGGTGCGACGATGTCCGCGGCGTGTTCTGGCGCGTCGCTAGAAGATTTTGGAGATCGTCTCCGCCTTTTCTTGACCCCATTAGAAGTAGATACAAAGTTACGTGTATAAATGAACGGGAGCCCACGAGTGCGTAGGTGTATGTTGTAGGTTCTCAACGAAGAAAGCATGAGACACGTGCCTAACACTCTGGTGACGCCTGATTTGACCACCTTGACCATCGCGCTTTGCTGTTGCCAACAATAACCGTTCAGCGCTGTTCAGCAAGCGGGCGTTAAATGCCCATAGAATCAGAACAGTTCGAGCTTCATACTTTCTCCACGCGTGATAACATGGTTTCCGAAACGCGATTAACACACGAGCGTCCTGAGCAAGATGTGGATGATGTTTTGCTCTCAGAAGGAGAGAATGATAAGAATGCTGAGATACTCCGTGAGTACTCTTATTCGTCTGTTTGTGCTCGCAGGGCTGAGTGGTCGATGGTCCGTCTATCGAGCATCTTCTCCCTTCCCTCCTGCTGGATTCCTCCCTGGTCCGAGTCATCGAAGCACCATTTTTCTGGGAAGACTGCGGGGGTGGGCTCCGTGTTTCCCTTCATCTCTGTCTCTTTGTGAACCTTCCTGATAATGTATGTTCTTAGGGCAGCAAAGGAACCTCTTCCGCCTTAGCGTCTCCTTCTTTCTATTCGGCTTGATCAATAATGGTGTGTTTAGACTGCCCCTACCAGTAACCGTTCTCATGATTCTGTAGTATTATATGTTATCATTCTCTCGGCCGCTCTTGATCTCGTGCCTCCATCCACCCCTAAAGGCATCATCGCGTTTTGGAACATCACTCCATCTGTCATCGCGAAATTTGGCTGGCCGTACATTCTCAAGGGTAGAATACGCTATGTACGGCGCCTCGTTGGTTGTTGCTTCCTCAGTGTTACAGGGATGATTGTAAGTTACGGTCTGCATCCGTGTCTGTGTGTAGCCGACTCCTTCAGGTTGTCGCCGCCTCAGAAGGGCTTTCCCCGCGCTTGTTTGGCATAGGTTGCGCGTCGCTAGCGTCCGGTGAGCCCATCTTTACTACGTCAGCCAGCCAGTCCTAATCAGCAAGAAGGCCTCGGAGAACTGACGTTCCTACAGCTGTCGACAACATTTCATCCTCCCTCGGTGGCGGGACGCGGCGTCGGGTGAGTTATCACCGCTTGATGTATACTCCTAACTAAAGTAACTAGCTACTTTGCATCTGGAACAGGCGCCGCAGGACTTGTAGGCGCTTTTCTCTGGTGGGAGATGCGGGGTCTGGGTGTGCGGCTTGGCGTTGGCCTATCTTCAGTACGCCTGATTTTCTTCATGTATTTAGTTAATAAACAAGCCGCGTATCAGGTCCTACCCTTTCTCATCCCACTGACCTACTTCTTGCTCCTCCCGCGACCTGATTTATTCTCCACCCTCGTACTCCCCGACGTCGAGGACGCCGCTCCGCCTCTGTCAGAGTACACTCAATTACCTGTATCTGAGGAAGATGCGGAAGAAGCAGTGGCCGAGACTGCACAGCTGAAGGCGAAAGCACTGAGCATCAAGGAAAAGTGGGAAATACTCAAGCCAATGTTTCCGCGGTACATGCTCCCGCTATGTAAGCCCCCTTTGATCTAAGAGGGAGCCTAGTACTCACGGTATGGATTGCGTAGTCTTTGTATACCTGGTAAGCTTCTCATGTACTCTATCCCGCTGAATGCAATGCTCACTTCGCGAAGTTTGAATATACAATCAACCAAGGCGTTGCACCTACACTTGTTTACCCTGTTCCTACACTAGAATCATCTCCAGTATTCGGCCACATCATTCATTCCATCCGGGACTACTACCCCCTTTGGCAGGTGCGTCTATTGCGTTCTTGCTTGCCTCTCATAATTCATCTTTGATTAGCTCGTATATCAAAGTACTGTATTTCTTTCTCGCTCATCTCTCCCCCTTGGTCTACCGGCTCTTCCAACACATGCAATTCCAATACCCTCCATCATCCAAGGATTCCTTTTGATTATACTAGCATCGGAATCAGCGCTGGGATATTTTCCCGAATCACTGGCTACGGGTATCGTCTTTCTCCTCATAAGCCTCGAGGGAATATGCGGGGGTCTTTCTTAGTAAGCACCGTATTCACCCTCTCTAGAGGGCTGTAGAGCTCACTTGTGATAGCGTGAATGCGTATTTCCGTGCGGGACAAGAACCCGCAGAGCCCCACGAACGAGCGTTCAAGATGGGAGCGATCGGGTTGGCCGACTCGCTAGGCATTCTCGCCGCATCTCTTGTAGCGATGCCGACAGAGATCGTGCTTTGCCGAGCCCAGGTGGCACGAGGGCAGTCGCTCTGCAGAGAGTTATAAGCTGTACCGGCACAACTACAGAGGTTTCGTGCCTACAGCTTGCTATCCGAAGGATACCAATCCCAGGAGTTGCTCTCCCAAATCTCGCGCAACATCAAGCTTTCGCGTCCTTCCTTATATCGCTATTCATGTTCCTCTGGTGAGGCCACCGTCTCAACTCTGTGGCATGAAGGAGTTATGGTGTTGAACTTGAGAGCTCCCAAGGAGTCTTGCTGGATTATCCCACTTTTTTTTTTTTTGCAATTGATAGAGTATGGATTGGTTATGGTGCTCATGTATATCGTCATAATATATATATCGAACCTACTAAATTGAAGCCAAGTTGAAACCGGGGTGCATCCCAAGTGCACCTTATCAACGTAAAGATGGCAACCGCTCGCTCTAACGCAGTTTTCTCCCTCCCGAATGATGGGATTTCCCAACTACCACGGAAATAGAGTGAGACCTGTGTCCCTGTGTCACAAGAAAAGCTGTTGGCCACTCGGGACAGCTGGGCAGATGAATGCACCCAAGTGTGCCTTCTTTAACCTTGGGTACTTTTCTGGAACCACTGGGTATTATAATAAGTATCTTATAAAGGCAAATAACAAAGCGTTCCACCCCAGTTGAATATTAGTTGGATGGAGTTCCCATGAAGCGTACTTTTCTCGAGACAGAATTCCAACCGACCACCGACCCGGGCCTCACATGTCATCGCCCACGTAATAGTGCCAATGCGAGAGCCTCTTCATCTTCCAATGCAGTGGGCTGAGATTGTCGCCGATCTTCTCTGTTCTTCGTGACAACCTCTGCCTCTTCTGTGGTGGAACACCATCGTGCTCGGACCCTGACTCCAGCTGTAGGTCGAATTCGGGGAGACGTAACCATCATCCCTGACGTCCGCCTCTGCAAGTGTAGGCCCATCGATATCGTCTCCGTCAGAATGTTCCTACACATAATCAACAAAAATAGTTTGTAGAAGAAAGGAAGGCCACATACTGCGCGCGATGCTTCCTTCTGCTTCCTCTTCTTCGACTTGCGCTTCTCCTTTGCCTCGGCCTTGTCCCATCTATCGACTTCCCCCATCCTCATGCGTTCCTTCTCGCCAAACGATCGTCCTGCCTCCAACGCCGCATTCTTCGCATCGCTGACACCGAATACTTGTTCAACTGCTTTCATCTCGAGCACTTGGTGTGCTACCCCATCATCATCAAACACAAGGTGTGTTGGCGTCTCAGCATATTTAATTTGCCCTTTTTGTTCCTTATGGCTTTCCGGCGGCGATTCGATACATTTTCTTCAACAGGAAGTGGTGTAGAGGTGGAAGGAAGGTCATGGTCAACACGTTTAAGTGTGATGAAATCCTCCTCCGAGTCAGATGCGCCAGAGGTGTGATCAACAAGTTTGTTGTAATGCTCGGAGAGGACGCCACGATTCTTGCGCTCAAACATGCGGTCGTATTTTGTGCGGACGCGGGCCTGGGTGAAGATATGGTTTCAGTCACCGAGTTAACGTCAACTTTTAGACAACGAAAAGCGCACGGCAACCTTCTCTTTCTTCTCTGTAGGGGGAACATTGACCAGCTCGTCTTGTGAAGCACCGTCTTCGTCTTCAATAGGACTGCTTACATCACTGCTATCACTATGCGTTTCTTCATCTTCTGACTGTGGAGGTGCAACCGCGCGCGATGCATTCTTGCGCTCCTTTGCTTGAGCACGACTCAAGAACCTGATCTTTGGTGCGCCAGCAAGGCCCAAGGAAGCCGCAAATGCCTCAACAGGAAGTTCTTCGACTTTGAAAATTGATTTGTCGTGCTGAAGGTGTACTGATCGCACATACGATACCAGCGCTCGCTGTGCGAGGTACTTGACGTCAGGATCTTGGAATGCAAGACGCTGCAACTGGTCTAGAATAGAAAAAGTCTTGCTCGGACGAATCTTGATGCTCTGAATTTCAATACCACGCGCTCTCAATGCCTCGACCATCCCTGTCTCTTCACTCGGCAACAATAGAAGCAAGGCATGGCCACCTTTCGCGTAGCGGGCCGTACGACCTACTCGATGCACGTAAGTAGCAGCATCCTCAGGCGCATCTCCTTGTACGACCCAGTCGATGGAAGGGAAATCGAGACCCCGTGCGGCAAGATCTGTCGCAAATAATACGGCATGTTGCATGCGACCAAACCGAGATACCACGTCGAGGCGTGTATGTTGTTTCTGTTGACCGTGCAGGTGTAGCAGTGGTGTGCCTGGGTGCAGCCGCCGGAAAGCCTCAAAGACGAAACGTACTTGTTTCGCGGAGGAAAGAAAAATCAAGGTCTTGTTCTGTAGATGAGACTTGATAAACGACCAAAGTACGTCGATTTTAGACTCGAGAGCGCAGAGAGCGTAGTGTTGTTCAAGGCCGACTGGGAGTTCTAGATGTTTGCTTCCTTCTGCCGTGGATGCTGCAGCGTCTGTGCTGATAAAGATAGGATTCTGTAGGGAAAGACGGGCGAGATCGGAGACTGATTGAGTCTGAGTGGCGGAAAAAAGGAGGGTCTGTCGTGATTTCGGAAGATGACCGAGGAGAGCAGAGAGAGTACGCGAGAAGCCCATGTCAAGGATACGATCAGCTTCGTCGAGCACTGGATAAATGGGCATTTGAATGGTTCGAAAAAAAAAAGAAAAGAGCAGAACGTACCTAGCAATTGAAGATTGTCGCAATCAAACCCTACAGTTTGGTCCATGTGTTGAAGCAGTCGACCAGGGGTGGCAACAAGGATGTTCATTCTGGAGAGGCGCTCACGCTCATCTTTGAGACTCTTTCCGCCGATGACAATACCAGCAGAAAAACTGTGGTACCCGCCAATAGACCGCAAAACGTCAAATATTTGAACAGCCTATGAGAGAAAGATTAGAGGGCTGTGGAATGGATCCCTGAGATATTCACACACAAGCTCTCGCGTGGGAGATATAATAAGTGCTCCCAAACCGTCCTGTGGGCCCCAGTGTCTTCGGTACAAGATTTCCAGAACTGGTACGAGAAAACAGAGGGTCTTGCCACTTCCCGTGCGTGCAGCACCTAGAATGTCCTTACCCGTCAGTGAAACAGGTAGACTTTTCGCCTGCACATCAGTCATCTCGACGAAGAATGCTTTCTTCAGGCCTGATCCAAGCAGCTGAGGACCACATCAAGGACGTGTGCAACAAAAAGATCCGACCTTTCTTCGTGAGGTTTGATATTGGGAGATCAGAAAAAGCTCTCAAGTCATCTGCAGCGGACTGGCTTTTTCAACAACGGTAATATGATAGAGCAAAGTTGCGGCGTACAAATTGGGAGGCTGCCTGTTCCAAGGTTTCAATCTGTCGCTTTTCTTCCAATCGTCTTGTTTTCGAAGATCGAATATGGGCACGTAATTTTGACCCATTCTTCGTTTTTTTCTTCTGTGTTCAGGGCGGACTGAAAGGGGACCCATTTGTGGTGTCGGCCCGGTGTAACCGTACCAATGTGTGGCCACCGTGACCTCGAGCCTGCGGTTCACCACACCATGGTCTCACCGTCTTCAAGTCAAACTATTCGGATTCGTTCTTCTATCTCTGATACAAAGTTTCCCAAAGTTCGCCGTTCCCGTCGCCGCCGCCATCACCGGTCTTCAACTTCCAGTACAAGTAAAGGAAATGATATCTCATTCTCATCTACGCATGATAGCGATGAGGACGAGGATTCAGCTTCGTGGAATTCAGAACAACACGCTGGTCCTTCTCCCGAACTCGCTTATCCACAACCATTTCGATTACGATCTACCTTCAGGGGTCTGAGCGACCCTCCACCTGTTCGACAGGACTCGAGCAACTTCTCCCCCCCGAGCCCAGTGAGGACGGGCCACTTCTCATCTATTCCTCTCTACCAGCCACCCCGATGAGATCGCCCTCACCCCGGGCGTCCAATGAAGAGCAGTACAAGCTACCACCAGAACCATCTGATGTTTACACTGCACCCTTTTCGCTCTGGGACTACCTGAGGGAAGAGTTATTGGCAACCGACTTTGACTCCCACCAGGAGTTGAAGTGGGAGCGAGTTGGGAATTTCCTCTCTATTCCGCTTGCTATCGAGAAAGTGAGTCCATTTGGCGCATCATACAGGGCCCGCCTAACCGTCTCAAAAGATCATATCTTTCGGCTTTATACTATGCTTTGACTCATTCCTGTACACGTTTACAGTGCAGCCTATTCGTTTTACTCTCGCTCTTTGGCGTCTCTTGAAAAGTGCCGTCACAAATTCGAAGACTCCTCTACCACCATCTCAGAAAGCCGACATTCTGAGAACGCTCTTACTCGGTCTATCAATCTTAATTCTCATCCCGCTAGCAGATGCGAGTAAAATCTACCACTCAATTCGCGGCCAGGATACGATCAAATTGTATGTGATATTCAATGCACTCGAAGTAGGCCCCTCTTTCCTATTCTTCTATGACGTCTTGCAGTGATTTGTTTACTTCTGTCTGTCCTGCCAACAGATAGCTGACAAGCTTTGCGCATCCATCGGGCAAGATATTCTTGACTGCTTGTTCTCCCGATCAACACTTCTATTGCTCTCTCGAAGGTTACCTTTGACTACACATACGATCCGGCCGGTCATATACTTCCTTTTGGCAACGTTATACACCGGTAAGTCACTGCATCTTATTTTGGTCGCGCGGAGTGAATATCTCGTGAACAGTGACGCATGCATTGGTGATGGTGTACCAAATGCTGTGTCTCAACGTTGCTATCAATTCATACGACAACGCACTTCTGTCCCTTCTCATGTCCAACCAATTCGTCGAGATCAAAGGAAGCGTGTTCAAAAAATTCGAGAAGGACAATTTATTCCAGATCACCTGCGCAGGTCCCTAATCCTATCTCATACGCAGCCAGAATGCTAAGTACTTTTTGCAGATATCGTAGAGCGCTTTTCTCTCGCCCTCATGCTCGTTTTTGTTGCCTTCCGCAACCTGATCGAGCTCCGTGGATCCGAATTCGATTTCAGTGGAGGAATGTTTCTCCCTGAGTCATTTGGTTGGATTGGTGGCAGTGTTTTATGGACCATCTCTTATGTGGGTACTCCCTTATCTTTTGTGACCTAATCCATGAATTATATCCACAGCCTGTTCTGACGGTCATGCTCTCCGAGACCCTCGTAGACTGGCTCAAGCACGCCTTCATTACCAAGTTCAACCATATTCGTCCATCTGTTTACGAACGCTATAAAGATGTGCTTTGCCGCGACCTCGCAAGTGGTAGCCGACTCAGTGCACGCAAGCACAGTTACGTTGACCAGTCTCCTGTGGTAGCTCGCCGCCTTGGATTCTCCTCGCTCCCACTTGCGGTTCTCACAATCCTCATCGGCACTCAGGCCGTGACGCTGCTCGTTTCTTCTGCCAGTCCATTTCCAGCATCGACTCTGCACCGACACCCTGTGGGAGCCACATGGGGCCCAGGCTTTTCCCTTCCCTTTCAGTGGTGGACAGTTGAAGGCTGGCAAGAATTGTTTTTGACTCGTCTAGACTGGGAGCTCGTCTCCTACAGGGCAAAGTGGGGTATCATTGGCTTTACATTTTGGATGTGGTACGACATTTGCCTCCATTCTGTCGCCCATTTATATGATTCATAATTCCACTCAGCTTTGTCTTGATCAAGGTAATCATGGGCGTTAATCTGGTGAGCTACGCAACTCGTCGCGGAGCAGGGGTGGAGGCACGCGAGGCTGCGGATGTAGTCAATGACTTTGGCCGAGATCCTATTGGTGAAGCCCAGGAGGAACGAGTGAGTTTCAATCTTACTCTCCCGTCAACGGTCCCTCATTATGGCATGCACTTGACGAACAGAAGTACAATCGGGAGCTTAAAGACATTTTGGACAACCCATGTGATGATGCGGCAGCAGTCTCGGAGATTGGTGAGCGTAAACCGGGGAGGCCAGGTGTTATCGAATCTAGCCGAGATGAAGACGGGCAACGAAAGAGGCCTAAGCTCGAGGAGCTCACGCGGTTTACGATGGTCAAGAGGATTTGGTGAGCTCCAAATGGTGATTATTCAGCTCCAAATAGAAAAACGATTCTGCCATTCATAACGTGTGTAAGTTGCCATACATGAGACAAAGAATTCGCCAAGCTAATACCTCCGTACTACATTGACGATGTCTGTATCCATGCAACAATAGGTAGTATACACAACACATTCCTAATCAGCGACAAGTAACCAAGGAGTGTCTTCAACGGTAGCTTCAAGTCCATGAACATCAATACACTTAAAAATACATAACAAATAAAAGATGACGACAACCCGAAATGTGAGTGAGTGGAGAAAACCAAGGAAATGCGGTGAGATACCGCGGTATTTGTAGAGTGAGTAACCCTGTTCTGCTGTCAGCGCCTTTGCGTTGATGTGTTGCGACTCCTCAAGTCACGGTTTGACTTAACACCGCTGACAGTGCGCTGACGACTTTCATCGTAACCATAGCCGTGCCCAAGATAGTTGGACGGCTTGCTCAGTGCCCTCTGGCGGGCTTCGTGCTCACGAGAACCCCCGTCCATCTTGCGAAGGCCCTCCGCTTCAGTGACTGACACGAAGCGTCGTGTACCACGCGGAGTTAGTAGAGGTTCCTCCTCGGCGTTATTTATGGGTATCGCAACTCGCATTTCCTGTCGCATCACGGCGTCTCCGAACTCCTTGGATATCTTGTACGCAGCTCGAATGCGGGATACCGCCGAAGTAGGCAGCGGTGGATGGCAAGGTAGTTCCACCTCTTTCACAGAGGTCGAGCTCTTCTTTCGATGAGGTGATCGCGATTGGCTTGAGGGTACAGAACACCCCTTGGACACATGATAGGGAGGGGGGGACGGGAACGGGACGGGACGATGGCGGTTCTGTGGCTGACCCGACTCAGAGGTGGCGATGCGATGAGTGGGTGTCCTAGGTCGAGACCTCTCCCGAGGGGCACTGCGGAGACTCCACTGTGAGGGACACGAGATAACACTTCTCTGCGCCTCAGCATCTGTGTCACGTTTGTCGTGCCGAGCTGGCTTTGTGGGTGTGTGTCTTGATGTGTGGACAATGGACGAGACACCTCGGCTAGAATTGGCTACGTTCCCGCTCTCCAGGACACGCGGGGACCTTTCCACACGGGGATAGCTCTCTTGCGCCGCCCAATATGAAGGCGGCTCCGGGGGCCCATCAGCCGAAACCGAGCGGGCCATCCGAGGCGCCGAAGACACGGGTGTTTTCACAGGCCGTAGCAGCCACGGCGTGACTCTGGTGAGACTCTCAGCCATAAGTGGCCAGTCAAGGTACTCCAAATCGTCATCTTTCGGTGGGACTGGAGGCGGCAAGCGATCAAAGCTGTCTGGGGGGAGGACAGCGTCTGCAATATTGCGAGGTCGAGTTCTCGGTGTGTAGCTGTGATGATGATCCCTGTTGGTGATCCAGGCCCCGTGTGGTTAGAAGCTTTGTTTTAAAGCCAATCCATGACGACTTACATTTCAAGGATCGCATAAGTGTGTTGATCGGTGTATGTGTATGCCATTGCGAGTAGGGGAAATAGTCAACTGCAATCCAGTGCAGTGAGTTGCGATAACAGGAGCAAGTTGGGGGACGTTAGTGGAAATGGCTAACATGACAGAGCACCTTAAATATATGTCAGTGCTACCCCGGGCCCATTGTCTCCAAGTCCACAATTCACACTGCCACTTGATACAGTTGAGAGCGGACTTCGCACAACGTGAGTCAACGTCAATGGTAAGAGTAGCCGATTTGATATGTTATTCCCGGCGTCCGCAATTTGAAATATACATCGCCGTCGCGTATTTCTCCGCAACTACTGCACGCAGTCACACCGAATCTTTACATGAGCCAGCGTGATTGGTTAGTTCTGACTCTACAAAGTCCTAATCCTGAAGGTTTAGTATAGATAGGAAAGCCGAAGCATATCCAGTCAATAGGTATTTTCCTAACGAGAACCCTGTATGGGCACGTAATTTTTTCCGGCGCTTCGTGGGACACCCGCCGTCGTGCCGATCTGTGTTCCCATTACTAAAATGGGATGCACAGGCCGCAGCCGGAGAGATCAGACTCCGGATTCCGGAATCAAGCAGTGCAACAGCGGTGCACAGATGCACAGAGTCGTCGAGTTGACAGGGATCTCTCCTCTCCGATTATCAACCCCTCCTCTTCATATTTGCGAGGTTGTGAGGAGAGCAGCCGCAAAGGGGGAGAAATTTATCCGACCAAGTGGACTACATTTTTCACACATATGTATGGTTTCCATTCCACAGTGTCCACTTGGCTATCGAGTCACGAGTGAAAAAAAAACAACCACAATAAAATACATTCGCGGAGATTGTCAGAAAAGTAGTAAGTTTTTAGCATTGTTCTATTCATTAGGAAAAGATAGTGAAGAAAAACATTATAAAGTCGTCCCCAGGAACCTGCCCCAGGAACGACACACATGACCATGATCGTGACCGAATCTGACTAGGCGAAAAGCAGACACATGAATAAAAAGCAGCGGGTCAACCGTAACGGTAGTACAATAAACTCAACAACATCAATCTCTCACCGAAAGGTGGCACCTGCCCATTGCTGACTCCCATTCAGATATCCATAGTCAGCTAACGAAAGATATTCCACTTCTCGACCGTGACCTGGCCTTCTAGAATTCTCCGTCGCCGCGCGCCGGTGATGGCGTGAGCGCTGCTGACGATCCGCGTCTCGCTCTGCCCTGCGCACCTCACGATCTCGGGCACGGTCTCGGTCACCGCGTATACGTTCGATATATGCCCTATTGTCCCTGATGCCACGGCGCATATTGTCAGCCTCATGAGCTGCGACTCTGTATGCGTCCCGTTCTGCTCGTGGTGGTGGCGGCGGCGACGGCAGCATCGCAACCTGGAAAGGCGGAGTCGCCGGCAGGGGAGTCGGCCACACCACGTTAGCCGGCACGGGCGCTTCTTGGATGTTAGAATGGCTGAGATTCCTGCCGGCCGATTCTGCCAACATCTGTAGTCTCTTCGCGTTGGGCCTTTCCGACAAGTTCAGAGGTTTGGGCGTGTGGACAGGCGGTGGGGCGTTTGAAAGTATAAAGCTTGAGCGGGCCTTTCTGAGGTGGGGTGCTTTCTTTGACGCTGAATCGTACGTATCCGGATGATGGCGATTGTGGTGTGTAACTGTGGCACCACGGACACGCGGCGCAAAGGCGTTTTCTGGGTATCTTGCATGAGTAGAGGGCAATCTATGTTGCTCGGTGTGTTCGAGGTTAACGACCTGGGAGGGATTCAAGGGTGGTCGAGAATGTGAGGTGGTCGGATGTCCAGGTACCGATGAATACTCTGGCGGATGGCTGCGGCTACGCGTAGAAAGGTTGCCAGCCTTTGTGTGATCCGTCCGGTGCTGCGACCGCGGGACGCGCTGAGCGGCGGAGGCTAGAGAAAAGTCATTTGTGCTTTGAGAAGCGCTATTGTGTCGGGTGTGCGCGTGCGTCGCGGGGTGCTTTGCGGGCACAGGCACGGATGACATCGATAAAGCTGGTCGATGAACTGCTGGACGTGACGCATGCACTTGGCTTCTGTTGACAACAACAGCCCCGGGTGGATCGCGAGCAAAAGGATCAAGAGCTATCGGTAACAAGGGGGGTGACATGATATCTCCATGGTTAGGGGAATATTCGTGCCATCCCCTCCGGTGCCAACGATGCGCAAAATCTGAGCGACCATCGAGTTCTTCCTGACATGGCCAGCCGCATGCGGTCGTGATGAAGTAGAAGCGACAGGAAGGTCGCGACTCGTAGTCCGACTGAAAAAGGGCATAGAACGCGTCTGCTTCAGGGCGCCATCCCTGTTCTTTGGAAGGGTGATGGTCTCAAAAAGACCTGGTCTGATACCCCATTCGTCGTGAACATCCCCCCCTTGAAATACCTCCTTGTTGGAATCGAGCTCTCTGAAAGTCCATCCAATTTCTAATCAGTCACGCAGGGTGAGATAAAGTTAACAGAAGGACATACTTTGTAAGAAACCTGCGTGCTTGTCGAATGAGTTGCATCCCGGTGCGTGTGTATACGCAGATGAAATTTTAGATTCTATACTCGTGCACTGCACTGTATAGAACCTGGGCAGAGGGTCTGAGGCAAGGTAGAACATGACGATGCTTTAAACGATAAATTGTGGTGGTCAGAAATCCACACACCCCAAAAGCAAGGCCATTGTAATAGAATCCACAGTACAGGCTGACAGCGGGCAGCATAGTCCGAGCGCTCGCGAAATCAAGGGACTACTTGGTGGTAAACAATTGAACTACTCCAGATGCGCATCTAGCACAGGGACAAGATCGCAAGTTTTCTTTGCCCCCTAGATGGTCCGCAGCAACACGCATGTGCAGGAGTGTACAGCATGTCTATGATAGGGATTACACAGCCAAAGTAACAAATCGGGAGTAGTCCATTTACATGACCGGTGGATATATCCGGAAGCGAACCACTAGTCTTACCCTCATTCTCAAAAGCTATATGAGTTTGAAAGTCAACTGATCGGAAATTCCTCGTATAAAATGAGAAGCACTGATGGAGCGTGGTGGAGCGTGGCGGCTGGCTGTGATCCGACGTGATCCCTTGTCTCGTGCGCTGCGGTCCGAACGATCGCACGCAGTGGCACACTCGCATAGGTTGACTTGAGCTGACGTAAGGATACCTTTTTACAGTCTCATCTATAAATTGGCGTCACTTTGGGTTCAGTTCAGTTCAGAACACGCCACCCCTTTACGGTCCTCTTAACGCCTCCCCCCCCCTCTTATCGCACGAGCAGCATACGAGATGGCCTCCTCTCCTGCTGCGCCAGGTCTATTTTTTTGTTTCGTTGCGACGCTGTTACTCGTCTTCGTACGCATCTCGTCTAGCTTTGTCCATACTTCCTTCACTGACATATTATATTTTCCAGGTATCCGTATCGGCCCCAACCTGGAATGCTATATATTTCCTTAGCGCAACTAACGGAGGGGACGTGGACTACCGATTTGGCGTGTTCGGTTATACCGGAACACAAGCTCACATAGGATACCAATTCCCTATTGCGTATGTCGTTTCGCCTTCACGATAATCTTGAAAATTGACACACTTTCAGGACCGGTGAATTATCATCGAGTACCATTCATAATCTCACAAGTACCCTCCTCCTGCACCCCATTGCCGCTGGCCTGTCTGGTCTTGCCGTACTATTCGGTCTTTGCGGTATTGGATACCACCGTTCAGGGACCGTCCTCATGGCCCTTAGTTCTTCATTGGCAGCGCTTGTCACATTCGTTGCTTTCGTTCTTGACTTGGTGCTCTTTAGCATCGCCCGTCATGAATTCCGCAAGTTTGGTTGGTCCTCGAACTACGGCAATGCGATATGGATCACCCTGGGTGCATTAGTCGCGCTTGCGCTCGGCTTCTGTACTTCAACAATTGGCATATTCGGCTCGTATAGACGTCAACGCCGATACTTTGGCACCTACTAAGCTGGTGTGGTGACACCTTCAGAATGGACAGAGACGTGTAGTTTTTAATGCTTTGTATATTTTCTTGTAAACACGGACATACTTTTGTATGTTGTAGCCAACCATCTATGTTGACCATCTATGATACCAGGGCTTCCGGGCCGCTGGAACCGATATCTTATCGTTTGTCTATCCATGTCGGTGGTCTCTAGTGACCCGTTTCCCGTTGAAGGTCAGTTTTAGAGTCGCCTATCCCTGGGCCCAATGACAACTCGGACGGAGGTCATTCGCGTGGTACAGATCGGCCCAAATGATCACAGACGTTGTCTTACCTGCATGTCGACAGCGAATCCCAGACGAGAAGTTGATGTCGTCGATCTCTCGCTCTACCTTGTGACAGGAAGGCATCTCCTCCCACCTGGAATGGTATTTTTTATCTCTCCAGCCGCTCTTTACTTACAGATTCGCTTTCCAGAGTTACCTCACTTCTCTGGAAGAGGTCCGTCGCCTATTTCTCCTCCCTTCACAATCTCACTACGATCCAAACGCAGGCTCTTCGGGGTGGAGTCACTGTCGTACAAGTCCGCGAAAAGAACATAGAAACAGCCGAGGTGCGCTTGCTAGGCATAAAGTTCACGGCCTCTGAACCCTCAATTAGTTCCTCGAAATAGCCAAAGATACCATAGCGCTATGTTCGCGCTACCAGGTACCTGTCCTGGTCAACGATCGCGTAGATATTGCGCTTGCGTCTGGTGCCGCAGGTGTGCACCTCGGGCAGACTGACATGCCCTTGGCCATCGCACGCCAGCTCCTCCCACCAAGCGCAATTATTGGCATCTCATGCACAACAAAAGAGCACGCGCTCAAGGCAATCGAAGGAGGCGCCGACTATGTCGGTCTCGGCGCCGTATATGCAACTAGCACAAAGGACGTGAGCGCACCGGGGCGCATATGCGGTATCGCAGGAGCGCGGACGATGCTTGGCGTGTTGAAGGAACCGGCGTCAGGGCTGTCGCGATTGGTGACCCCTCTTCTTCCTATTTCGCTCCAATTCTCATGCGCTGTCGTGCGGTTTGCACAGGCGGCATTAAATCGACGAACCTGCTCCGTACGCTGCATGGCTGTGCGTCTCCTACGGCATTCCCTCGATGGTGTCGCGGTCGTATCAGAAATTATGGCCTCATGCGACCCCCGCGCGGCCGCTCAGTGCCTCACACAGACGTTCCGTGCTTGGACGGCGGCAGCGTCCCGCGGGCCCACAGGCTTCCTGGTCACGCCCGAACAAAAGGCCCGATACACACGTGAAGGAATTGCTGCTGCGGCTGCAGCCCTTGTGGAGACCGTGCGGCGTGTGCGGCCGCTCGTGCACCAGGTGCACCCCACACCCCCCCCCTTCTCGTCTGCACTTCGCTCGCGCAAGCCCTCTGCTGACTCTAAAGTGCTCTAGATCACAAACAACGTCGTCAAGACGCAATCTGCCAATGTCACGCTCGCGCTTGGCGGATCACCCATCATGACAGAGGCAGAGACAGAACAAGCAGACCTCGCGCGCATGCCGGGTGGCTTGCTTATCAATTTTGGCACGATCGGTACGCTCGAAGGGATGCTCGCTGCGGGAAGACATGCGAACCAGAACGGCAAGCCGATCGTATTCGATCCTGTAGGTGTCGGCGCCACCGCGTTCCGACGGACCAGTGCCGAAGTGAGTCCTTTTCATGTTTCCGGGGAAAACAAAAAAGGGATTTGCCACGCTGATGATCGTGAACGTAATTATAGCGCTACTAGATGCGTGGCAGCCAACAGTGATCAAGGGCAATGCAGCGGAAATTGGTGCACTCGCAGAATCGAATGAGGTGTGTCGAACCTAATGGTGACTTTCGACGTGTGACTGAAACTGATCCAAAGGTTAAAGCCCAAGGCGTGGACAGCCTCGGTGGCTTCAAAGATGCGTCCAATGTCGTACGCTCCCTTGCGCGCACACACCGTTCGTCATCTTTGTGTTCCAGATGGCAACCTATTTATTGACAGAGATGCGTAGGTTGCATCGTATTACTTTCAGGCCCAATTGACTGCCTATCTGATGGTAGCACTGTCGTGCGACTGTCAAATGGCCATGAACTCTTAAGCCAGATTACCGGTGCAGGGTGCATTCTCGGTACCGCGATCGCCACCTTCTGCGGTGCTGAAAGCATGGTCGGATTGGCATCGGGTCCCATCGAGAGCGTACTCGTGAGAGGGGATATGCTTCTTGCCACTGCTGCTGGCACACTCGCTTTGACCATCGCTGCTCAGCAGGCGGCTGATAAGGAAGAAGTACGCGGGCCAGGAACATTCTTGCCCGCACTGATAGATGAGCTCGCGGCGTTAACCCCGGATATGATACTGAAAACGGCAAAAATCGAGGTTGAAACGGTGTGGTGATGGACACCGGACGGTTCTAATGGAAAGTGCACGTGGGAAGTACATAACACGTGATAGTTTGCACGTATTCAAAACTTTGAGTTCTTCATTCACGAGAATATAAGCACAACACCATGTACATAAAATTCGTCTACGCTCCAATTTTGCGTACAGTTTGATTGGGCGTGTCCAGAATGTGTGGGAACGGCATGGCCTCGGTGGGTTGTAACCAGTTCTTATCGTCATACACAGCGTAGGGTGGAGATTCAATCATGTGAAATGTGTATGCAAAGCGAGTTCTGTCACTCGTATTGCGCTCGGATCTGTGAAGTACCGAGCCGTGGATGAGGACCAGGTCGCCTGCGCCAAAATAGCTTAATCGCAGGCTACGAGCCGCTGGTGGGGATCAGCTCACTCACCGGGTTTACATTCTTCCAGAACATAGTCGCCTGTAGGTGTTGATGTGTGTTTGTGATCTAAAAGTTGTTCAAAGCCCGTTCCTCCAGAAGGCAGACGAACGAAGCGCTTCGTGATTGGCGCGGTCAGATGCGACCCAGGAAGGAAGGACAGGGCGCCATTCTCTTGAGTGCATTGTTCCAAGGCGATCCAGAACCCAAGCGCACTGGGCGGTGAGGTGTACTTGCGGCGTATCAGTGGCGTTGGATGGAAATAACAAAGTCAGACGACACACAAGGAAGGTCTGTGGTTGAGATGGTTCTAACAGTTGATGGTACCAAGAAATTAGATACTTACGAGTCGTTGTGCTCGGGGACTATTAACACCACATGAGCAGGGAAGTCGACGAAGGAACAACACTGATGAACGGTACCTTCTCCACCGATCTGGGGTTGTTTGGTGATGATCATAGACTGTAAAGCTGGGGTATGGCAGTAATTCCGTTGGGGTCGGGGAAAATTCGTAATCACCAAGGATAGGTCGCCTACCTACTGGATCATGATGGAATCGTAAATCGCGCACAAGACAACGAAGTTTGTCGTTTTGCAATGTGGCGCGTCCAAAGACGGGATCTAGTTGATGCAGGGCTGGGATCATGTAACCTTAGGAAGGAGGTAACACAAGGAAGGCAAAACAAAATAGAGACCGTGACCAATTTTGTTGACAGCCCTTTGTTTGTCGCGCGTCAAGTGTCCACTGTCATCGATGGCATCTTTTTCGAGGAAGTAGCGGATTTTATCGCCAGACGTAAGGAAGTAGTCGTCACCAATGTGATCGTTGTCACCTGTGGTGAATTTGGTCTGACAGACATTGGTGAGGCAGCCTTGTAAGAAAGGGTGAGTAAGCATACGAGGGGGTGATCCTGTAAGCTGAATTCATCAAGGAGCTCCTTGGAGCGGACCAATAGTTCTTCCGTTTCGTTAGGAGCCAGGAACTTAGGAATAACGAGATAGCTGTCATAGATTTAATTGAGGAAGTCAACGACAAAGATTTGTCCCCACAAACCCGTTTCTGTGAAACTTGAGTTCGGTGTTAGGATGAGCGGACCGGTTAAAATGAGAGACGCTAGTATATATACTAATTCAATTTGATCCGATGTGAGAAAGTTGAGGTTGTCTGGAGGCATTTTGGAAAAGTAGAAACGCCACCAAAGAGACCTTTGTGAGAATGCGGCGATGAGGCGCTGAGCGTGGGGGGTCGTGACCTCGAAGCCCGGCATGTTGCTTCTCCAAAGAAACCCAACTGAAGGGCGGAGCGCCCATTCTACAACATATAAGTTAACAAGATCCGAAGTACGTTGAGTAGACGACCTCATTCCTCCTATCCTTTCAACTATGGCTTGCATCCCAACCCCTCTCTCCTTATCAGCAGGTAACGAGCCCAACGGTGCTCTTGCTCCCCCTTGTTCAACGTGGCATCGCCTCGCGTTTTCTCACTCTATCTCCAATCAACTGGCGCTGGCTCCGAGCCAGGATACAGTTCAAATACTCCTCGTGGAAGACAATCTGTCATCTCACGAACATGTACGCTATACGTCCTTATCACCCTTGGACGTAGCTGAGTATCCCGCCATGCCCCGAAACACAGATTCAACCAGGTGAGACTCCCTATGGGCTGTTCTATACAATCATTCACACCGTTCACAGAAAGTTCACTGTTACGACTGCCTATCGAGGTCCTTGACGAGATCTTCTCCTATGCCAAACCTCAACCCTCGCCAGACTTGCTCTCGTGTGCCACACATTCGAAGAAGTAGCCACGCGCTTACTCTATCGCCATATACCTGCCTTATCGTTATCTCTCACCACGCGCTGTCTCGAGACTTTGGTCTCCAAACCATCTCTCGCGGCGCATACGCGAACATGGGAGATTGGTGACACCAGCTTTCTCGACGCCAGTCGTAAGGGACGCCTCTCTCCGACATTCTTTAGGCTCCTCCAGGGGGCGCTCCACAACACGCATCGACTCACCGAACTCGCCTTCCTCCTAAATGGCGCGACGTCCCACGTGTTGCTCGATGCACCATTCAGGCTTACAAAGCTCACTGCATACTGCGACTTTGACGCGACATTTGCAAGCTGGTTAACGGAGCAAACAAGCCTACGCACTGCCATTTTTTGTGGAAACTTTACGTCAGGTGTCACGCTCCCCTCGGATGCTTTGCCTTCGCTGCGACGCGTCGCGGCTGCCCCACTCACGCTCGCGTGCGTTGTGCCTGGCAGGCCTGTTCGCGAGGTTGACCTGTGCCTCGTGCATCCGTGGTCCCTCAGCCGTGACGTACTACACAAGGCGATCCGCACCATCGCCTCCTCGACGGGCCCACTGGACTCACTCAAGATCATCTCTCACCTTGCCGAGCCAACAGAGACGGTCCTATCTGCACTGGAGGCCATCCCCTCCACCCTGAAATCGATTTCAAAGCTCGCGTTGCATGCTGTGAGCGGTTCGATCACCAACGTGCGTACTTCACCGACCACCGACCTCTATCCTATCTGATTCCTTCGTCTCAATATTTAGGACATCCTCGCGGGACTGCCTCCTATCCTTTCCCAATTCGCCGGCCTGAAATCTCTCACGCTCTTTTCCAAGAATAAATCTGACGCTCTGCACGTGGCAGCTAGCTTGCGCACACTCGCCGCAACGTGGCGCGCCACGTGTGTGTCTCTCGAGTGCGTCACGTTCGCGGACGCTACGTACGTGCATCACCAGAGCCACGGTTGGGTCACGACGCGCGACCTCGCAGAGCTGCTCACAGTGCGCGAACAGTCGCTACAACATCACACCGTGGAGCTGTGCAAGCAAGAGGTGGCGCTCGACTACGAGAGACGTGCTGTGCAGGGCACCCGCGAGTCGACCCGTGTTTTGACATCGGAGCTTTTGCAGCGACAGGGCGGTGCATCCGTCGTCACGATTGCCGCATGACAGGAGAAAGACATCAGGTCGTGTGTGTGAATTTGGTCACGAAGGGACCCAGTTTATCATCATCTGCATCACGAATCTCAGGAAAACAAAGCTTTTACGATATGTGTGTTTGTACAGTATTTGTATTATGACGAACGGTCCATTTTAGGTACAACGAAGAATGAAATAAGGAAAAGGATACCCACTTGTACGTGATACGGCCAGGAAAAACCTAGGAGATGCTTCGATCGAGCTCAAAAGGCGACAGGTGAGCGAAACTAAGGCGTGCAACATCACTATTACGAGCGAGTGGACGTGATTGAACCCCATCAAGTTCTAGGCTGATGACGAGACCAGAATGATCACGATTGATTTTGTTCTGATTCGGGGGTTAATTAAACCCGGTACATTGTTGCTCCTTTGTGCCCAAACGGACTTGCCAGTGATGTTACAGGTATGATGATGGGGAGTACAGCAAATTGACGGAAATACCAATGGTCCGTCGCGTGGGCACTCCATGTCCAGTGTGGACCTTTCGGTTCGGCACTCAACAGTCCACGGGACATTAGTGTAAAAAAAAACAAAAAGGTTTTTAACAAAAGGGATAGACGAGTTAAAAATTCTACGTTTATCGACGGAGATCCGAAGGAGGTTCAATTTTTACGGTTGAGCGGCGATAGTAGACAAACAAAAAAAAAAAAAAAGCACGAACAAGCGGGGACTGAAAAATTTGCCTCTTGAAGTGCGTCCCGGCCCCCTGGCCCAACTCGCTGCAGCAAATAAGGTGTCGTCGGAATATGAGCGGATGTATATTTTGTTCATTCATTGATACCACGCGGACATTAATCGATGTCAGACCCGAGGACTTACGGTACCTTAAACTAAGGCGAGGTCGCGTGGTAGGCAGGAAATTTATCGGAATTATTACCACCACCTGACTTCCTCCCTCGGAACTTACTTATAGAGATGCGCGGGTGAACAAGCCATGTCTGGAATGCGGAACGCATGGTAAGCGGTCCTTACTGCGCACTGCATGTCATGAAGCAGTGATTTTCCACGGATATATGATCCGGATCAACACAGAGAGTTTTGCACGAGCACGACATATTCAGGATACGGTACTCGATTCGCTTGTTATCGTTTCAGACCCTAGTTACTCATATCATCCGCCGCATGATCAACGATCCTTATCCTCACAAAGTGCTAGCGATACAAAATGTAGTAGAAAACCGTGTATACATCATCCCCGAATTTAGAGGCCTTCCATTCACGACTCAGATGCGGGGTCTGGCTCATCAATATAATGCCCTTCGCCAAGCCGCTGGATAAGGTGGTCAATTTTTTGCTTATGGATCCTGTGGTGCTCCTGCCAGCCCTTCCACGGGTGATGTGGATGCTCGGAGATCGTCAGTAAACAATGAGGGTAAAAAATGGCCTACAAGCGGACTAACCAAACGACCGAATGCCTGGAATATTTTATCCGATGTACCATCGGGCTTGTTAAAGAAAAACTTTGCCAACAACACATCGTCTGCACGGCTGTAGCGCATCTTCTTTTCCGGAGCTTGTGGAAGCGGGTCGTCATTCTCGGTATGGTTAAGCTCGTGCTTGTGTCTACGGTAAAATTTCATCCAAGAAGCTCGCGAATGGTGCGGCGCCTACACGACCGACGTCATCACTACGCTAAACGATAACGGGACATGTAATCACCTTCTGAGCAATTTCTTTCCAAAATGCGACCATGTCGAGCTTGCCTTGAGATCTGCGCGGAAGCATTGACACCAACATCAGCCTGTGCACTCTCACTACTCACTACGACTCACTTCTTTTTGTAGTCCAATAACTTGATTAAGAACGCCACATCCTCATCCGTAAATGCAACACCTTTGCCTGTCGTACTTCTGAACAAGGCCCTCGGAGGCGTTGGCGAGCGTGAGCGTTGCCCATTATTGGTCTCTGCACGAACACGTTCCCGAATGTTGATGATACCATTAGAACCAGGACCAGCAGCGACAGCCTGGGCGGGCACAGCGCCGTCCACTGCCTCGCCATCATCGCTCATGTTGCTGTTCATGGCATAGCCACCGAGGCGAATCTGATGCTTGTTACAGTAACGGCGCCACGAGTAAAAACTGCGCCTCTATGAGTGACATAGCGACCACACGGAATAAGACCTACGTGTGATGAGGGGCCTGATGTACGATTTCAATACCTCAAGAAGGTATGAACGAGCAAGAAACGCACCTTCACGGCGACTCTTTCACAGATCTCCCTCAAACTCAGGACAAGTCCTTGCGCCACACAATAATCAATATATTTTTTCAAGTACTCGATGTCCTCGTGCGTGAAAAGGTTCCCGCCATATGTACTCTTGACAACCCGTGACGGCGGTGTAGGGGAACGCGCGTCGGGATTGCGTCGGTTTACTAGAGCGGAAGCGGGAGGAGCGGGAGTAGGCTAGACTATGGTCAGTTGAGATAGGGACGAAGAATCGCGTGGAATAACCAGAGTTCGTGTGCGTTTGCGTCCCCGTGGTAGATCGACAGTTTCGGTAGGCGGAGGCGACGGGTCATTAGATGGACCGCTTTCGGGCATGTAAGGTTGTGGGTAAGACGATGGGTCGTACTGCATTTCGTGTCGTGAGTAAGATTTGATGCGGCGAAAGGATGACACACATACCCCTTGCGCAAAGTACTGTTCTGAACTCCATGCTTGGTCAGGGTACTCGTAACCTGGTGCTGGCGGTGGTCCTGCGGGCTGATACGTTGGATCCCAGGTATCATCACGATACGGACCTCTTGGTTGGATCACCTGCTGCGGTAGATGGCCTTGGGTTTGCTCAGGAGCAATACCGTTGGGTGCATGCCACGTTTGAGGTGGGGCAGCTGACGAAGGGTGAATCGGACGGGCAGCGGGCTGAAGCTGGGTCTGGTAGGCCTGGTATGCAAAGGGAGCAGCAGCTGGCTCAACCGATTGCATCGGCTGGGGAAGCTGGGTTTGAAACGCTTCAGGGTTTTGTACGACTTGAGGGACAGCAGGTGGTGCTGGAGGTTGCTGCCTTGACGGACCAGCCGTCTGAGCCATGATACCTGGAGGGAGAATAGATGCTGGGGCAGGAGGGGGGACAGGTGGAGCCGGTGGGCGTACTCTGTAGATGAGCTTGTAGGGTTGGCTGGGACGACTTGAATTGGAACTCACTGCTCGTTGCCCGTCACCTTACAGCCAGCGAAGTTATTCACGAAAGTTTGAAGGGCACTTGCTTTGACACACTCGTGCACCCAAAGGGCATCCAGAACGACCTTGCCTTTCTTTCCGATGTATTGACGATACAGATTCTGTCCAGACTCTGTGTGTGGGTTTACTGGTTGCCATAAGCCATGAGTATGGTGATATATGCGAGGGAAACGGGACGACATGCTCTCATACCTAAGATGTAATTGACCCCACTGTACGAGTTAGCGACAGTGCCTCCATTTTTCTAGCAACGGATAAAGTGAGAAAGACTGGTGCAAGCACGTAAAAGAAATACGGAAGAACACATCCCCAGTACCAATAGCGCTTTTCGGCGCGTCTTTGAAAAAAGAAAAAAGCGCCAACATGCTCCTAAACATATGCGAGCAACACTTACCGTGATAATGTCGACGACACGGTCATGGTCGGGAACGTCCTTGTGAACGTACATGGCTAGAGGGGTACCCATCATGGGTTCCAAAAAGAGGCCATGTTCTGCAATGTCTGGGTTCGCACTTTGATCTCTCTGTTGCTGCTGCTGCTGTTGTTGTTGCTGTTGCTGAACGCGAGGGTGGGTTGAATGAGCCGGTGCCATGGGTCTCGGCGAGGAGGGACAGTCGTAAGGGCGAGTCCCCTGTCACTGAATCGCCACTTTAGAGCGGACTTTGAATATCAGCCACCAGAAGTGTACTAGGGCAGATTAAGGACACCGTCGGTACAAAAAAAACGAACATCACGTCACTTAAAGAACCCGCCTAGCCTTAAACTATCACTATTATGATACCCCAAAGTAAACAGACCAACTTGCTGCAAAGCGATGATCGGGGGAGGAAGGTATACAACAAGATGGGGATATTTATTTTATAGTTGGATGGTTGGGGGCTCGGTCTCGGGGGAGAGTTATGAGAACGGCGGAAGACCGGAGACCAGGTCCTCGGGGATAATTAAATAAAATAAAATAAAAAATTGATATGAATATAAGTCTAGTCGGGGTGTGAAAAGTGGGGGGGGGTACAGGTGCAGACAACAGACGGTTACAGCTTCCAGAAGCAGACAGACCGTCTCTCTCTCTTTCTCATTCCCCTCTCCCTCGCCGACGACCTCTACCCTCGGGGACCTTCTCATTCCTCCTCTTTCTCCTCATCACCGTTTACCATGGCATCCGTCGCAGGTCGCAAAAAATCTATCATATCCCCTGCATTCGTCCACATCGATATCCCCGTTGGCACAAGCACCCTTCTGAACAAGCCTCCTTCTCAGTCTACTTCTCTCTATCAACAATGCTCTGCTTTACGCTCACGTCTCCTCCGTATCCGTGGTTTCTCACACTTTTTCGACCTTTCATCCTCTTCAACTTCTTTCCGTGGTTCTGCTGAAGTTGTGAATACAGTCTGGGACTGTTTCGCCCTCGGAACTCCTCTGTGCTACCTTTTCAACCTCCTCCCTCCCCCCGTTACACCTATCGATATTGAGACCGATCCTCGGTCCGTCGATGTTGATAATGGACGCGCGAAGAAGCGTGCCATCGCCCTTTTCGCAATACAGGTCAAGCAGTTGAACCACGGCGAGCAGTTCACGGTTACAGACCTATGGGACCGTACAAATTCGGATGGCTTCGTAAAAGTGCGCCCTATGTTCTTTTTAGTTTCTTAGACGACTAAGTGATCGTTCAAGGTCGTTAATACCGTCACTTATATCGTCGACCACCTTCCCCCAAATGTGTTCGAGGAAGCTGTTCCCCCTTCACCACCCTCGACACTCTCTAGTCATGATTCTTTTTCCTCCATGGGACCGGTTACACCAGTGATATCAACTCCCGTAAATGGCCCAGATGCCGAGCGAAATAATATCATCCGTGAATTGGTAGAGACGGAGCGTAAATATGTGCAGGATCTTGAGGTCATGCAGGTGCGTAGTGGTCACCGTCCCACGCTAGTCGACCCTTAATCTCTCCGCCCCTCTTTCTCCTTTTTTGTTTTGTAGAAATATGCCCAGGAGCTGTCACAAAGCAACACTCTCGACCGTGACACAATTCATCTACTTTTCCCTAACCTCAACAAATTGCTCAATTTCCAAAGGCGATTTTTGATTCGCCTTGAAGAAACGGCGGATATGCCATGGGGGGAGCAGCGATGGGGTCTTCTATTCATTGACAACGTGAGTCTCAGGAGGATCATCTTCTATGAGATCTTTTTGCATAATGCTGATGGCAATCCCCCCTCGTGCATTGTTCTTCATTTGTGTTCCTGCTTGTGTTCTTTCCGACTTACTTGCGTTTGGAACAAAAGGAGGATGAGTTTGTAGTCTATGAACCATACTGCGCCAATTACACGAATGCATCCGAGTTGATGCTTATGGAGGAACAGAATCTTGTGGTACGTCTTACTTAGTTCCGCCTAGTCTGTCTCCCGGGAGACAGATGAACGGTAATTGCCGAGAAACACGCTAACTAAATATGTCAATAGAAATATAATCACCTCATCAATGCAAAGTCAGAGCTGCCAGCTTTCCTAATCAAACCAGTACAACGGATATGTAAATACCCATTACTCTTAGACGTGAGTTGATGCCTCATCGTATTACTGTTACACTTCGGCTTATTCGACCCGCTACTTCATCAGCAACTGCTTAAAAAATCTTCTCTGGTTGACTATCCTCATTACGAAGAACTTAAAGCAGGATCTGCCGCTGCAAAGCGGGTAACCGATAGGATCAATGAGCACCAACGTCGCAACGAAAATATTCTGACAGTGCAGAACCTCTCTTCACGCGTTGACGACTGGAAAGGCCACCATGTCTCGCAGTTTGGCGAGCTGCTCTTGGATGATATATTTATCGTCACCAAGACTGAAGTTGATCGCGAGTATCATGTGTTCCTATTTGAGCGTATCATCCTCTGTTGCAAAGAAGACACGAGTATGGGCGCCAACAAGAAAGTCGGCAAGAACAACTCTATATTGAAGAAACCTAACACCAACGGGACGCCCCCGTCTGGGAATGCTGGTAGCTCCAAGAAGAAGATGACACCTCTTTTGTTGAAGGGCCGTATCTATCTTAACAACGTGACGAAGGCGGAGATTATTTCCCAAGGTACCTTTATTTCTGTTGAATCCGGTATCGCTTTCTGACGTTTGGCTAGCCGCTTACTCGCTCAACATCTGGTGGAGGGGCGATGACGACTTGGAATTTTTCACACTCCGTTGCCGCAATGATGAGCAGGTGAAACAATGGGAGACTGCAGTTAAACGTCTAATTGAAAGAGTTGCAATGCGCCGTGCGTCCGAGCGAAGCAGCTCACGGCTTGCCCATCAAGGTAATATGAATGGCTTCGCCTCTTCGAACCTACGCAATTGGCCCTATGACCGTTCACTCGCATCTAGCGCTGTGTCGGTAACTTCCACTCTATACTCTATCGACAGTCGACAAACTTACGCTCCATATAATGGGTTTGATTGGGATGACGAGCTTGAGGATTATCCGTCCGCTAGTGTCAGTCCAAACTCTAGTCATCTCACACTCCTAGATGGACGCCAGGGTGCGATGACCCCCAGCTACGATCAGCATCCTAGCTACGAGCGACCACGTGCACACACAGAAGATGCCAACGGTCCTGCGTTGTCGCAGTGGAGGAGCAACGTACCTGGCCTTCCATCTGGGCCCGGCCCTCGAAACCCTATCTCTCGCATGGGTTCCACGATGAGCTATGTCTCTGAACCAGGCTACAGCATCACACCTCGCGTATCCACCAGTCGCCCTCCATTACGCAGCCAATATAGCTCCTCGCGATTACGTCCACAACACGAAGGTGGCGATGCAGGCAATGATGCCACATCACCCTCCCCCGTAGCCACCGCTGGTCATCTTACTCGGAGTCGCAGTGCGAGCCAGCCAAGTGCATACGTTCCAAAAGCTGCGCCACCTCCTCTACCATCAAATGGTTGGGATAGGACACAAGGATCGACGAGTACCACAACAAAGAGATCAAGTGGTTCAAGTCAATCGACTTGCGAAGACTCGGCATATTCTCCCAATAGCTCATCGCCGCTCACACCATTTGGTTCGAGTGACTCTTCGCTATCTGGTGCAGTAGGGCGATCGTCAATATCATCATATGACGCACCGGTGAAAGTAAAAGTGCACTTCGGTGCCGACATTTTTGTCATCCAAGTTGCGCGCACCACCGAGTTTGGCGAACTCGTCGAACGGGTAGGCAGGAAGATTCGACTTTGTGGACCACGGCGGGACGACGGACCCCTACGTGTGAAGTACGAGGACGAGGAAGGCGATCTAGTATCAATGCGCTCTACGGAGGACGTGGAGATGGCTTTCGGTGATAAGACACAAGTGGTCTTGCACGTCGCATAGGCAGTCCCTTCTTTCTTTCCAATCTTGTTTTTGTTATCTCTATCTTTCTGTCTGGGCCGCCCCATGTTGCATTGCATGCCACCCTTTCGCCATTAGTCTCACCTCTCACGATTTTTGGACCCGCCATGTCAAGCCATGACTTTTTCCCACTGCATCACCTTTCCCTTTCCCCGTGGAGTCCCCCCCCCCCCCTCCCTTGCTCCTTTTATTTCTTTAGCACGTGCCCCTTTATTCTCTTTCCTAGAGATCGTCCCTGATACTCTCGCCTTGTATTACCGTGCAAGGAAGGACCACAGGGTCCTCCTCTTCCTTCACGTTTCCATCTATACTCCCTTGATATCTATCCAATTCTCTGTTGGCGTCGTAGTTCGCAGTGTTTAGCGGATTTCTTGCCAGAGTAGCAAGGTGTTCTTACAGAGACCCCATCGAGGGCTCCGGTGATGACCAGTTGTACCATTAGTATTCATTAGAGCTTTACATTGAATTGCTATGAACATTCCACCTTTCTCAACTTCCACCATGTAAGATAGTATTCTGATCTGTGCCACCGAAACTGCTGATTCAAAATATTCATGCATTCATGGGTTGACTTTGGGTTTGCCTACTCCACTTTCATCAGATACAACGAGTCACGAGTCATGAATATCTACGGTGTGATGGTGACTGTCCACGAAACAGTGGCGAGATCAGTGCCTGAACCGGGGTGATGGATACAGAGATCAATGTACGCTTGGCAACAAAATTCGGAACAAAGGAAAGAAAGAAAAAGTAGAAAGTATCTATGGTTGAGGTAATGAAGAGGCGTCTAGACAAGACATGATTGTGTCACAAGGCATCAGGTGAGACATCTCCTAGAGTATTGAGGTCGCTGGCGCTGAATGCGCTCATGAGCGAATGGACATCATCCCCGTATTCTGAACGGGAATCAATCGTCTCCTGGGAAAGATATCAAAGTGTGCACCAGGCGCTGAGAATAAAACCACCGCTTACATCGAAATAATGATGGGCGAGACTGCGAGGAGCTGAATGCAACGCCATCACTCAATGAATTTTCTACGTTCATGAGAAAAATCACATACTCCTCGGCGTTTTGGGTAGACGACAGCTTGCCCCGCTTTGTAAGATATGATAAGCGACTAGGCCCGACCTGCAAAATTTCTAAGGAACACTCGGATTCAGGTACCCTTAGGAACCTACCACCCTGTTTGATGCGAGGCCCCAAGACCTCGACCATCGTCACCGTGGAAATACTGACAATACGTTATATGCTCCGAATGCCAGATGATGGGAAAGTCCTCACCTCGTAGAAACAAACATAGTCCCTGAAGAAGGGGTCAAAGTCGAGTTTCTGGTTTCCTCCATTAAATGCGCGACGCCCATGGATATCGCGACCAAAAATATGAATGATACGATGTTGAATTTCTTCGGCCACTTGACACAGATTCATATATTCGCCACTGCCAGTAGGACATTCTACCTGCAGCTCGTCACCGTAGTATTGATGGAACCTCTGAAGGCTCTCAATGAGCAAGAAGTTCACCGCTAACCCTGTAAACAAAGGTGACTAATCACATCGCCGTAGGAACTGTTGGGAATCGCGCACAAATTGGGCCACGCCAGTTGGAGTTACCGCCAAACATCCCGGATTTTGACTCCCCGGGCCATAGTTGACTTCGTGTCTTTGACCATTGACTTCCATTCCCCATGGATGGTCCTTGTGCAACTTTGACAAGCTACAGCAGCATGCCGGTAAGTAACGAGGACCCACGCTCCGGATGGGTTGAGCGTACGATCGGATGCCATGCTCGCTGAAGAACTCGCTCTCGTCGAGCATTTTTTCCAAGATGCTAACCAAGCGTTCCTTGCTTGCCAGTGCAAGCAGGAATCGCTCACCGCGACCGCGAACTATGCAGCCGACATCACTCGTAGCCGAATTCAAAAAAAAGGGGGGAACATACCTTTCATATTTGCCATATTCCGGCCAGACACTTCGGGCCTATTTTCGATAAACCAGTCCATTCGCTTCTTAAAGCCAGGGAACCTGTTGACGACGGATGGTTCAAGGGTAAGAGTCGCGTATAAGGGAATGAGCCCAACGAGGCTGCGGACAGGCATCTGCATGCTGTAATCGCCCCATTGAATCGCGTCGTAGTACATGCCGTCGCGTTCGTTCCATAGGCTAAACTCATCGTGGCCACTGTGATACGTCATGGCATCCGCAATGAAGATGAAATGCTGTGATAAAATGTCAGCTCATACACGCACGGCGACAAAAAAAAAAAAGACCGGCCTCGAAAAACTTCGATGCGATATCTTCATAAACAGAGTTGTGTTTGGCTAATTCGAGAGCCATGCTCAGCCTATGTCATCAAGTAGGCGTCTAATCAAGGCTTGAATTCGATGACACTTACATGTTCAGGCAATAAAATGCCATCCACGCAGTGCCATCCGCTTGGCGTAGCGTGCCGCCTGTCGGCAACGGCTCTGAGCGGTTGAACAAACCGATGTTATCCAAGCCAAGAAAACCGCCTTCGAATACGTTTGCCCCATCTGCATCCTTGCGGTTGACCCACCAGGTGAAATTAAGGAGCAGTTTCTGGAATACACGCTCGAGGAATGGGACATCTTCTCGGCCGTACAGCTTCCGCTCAATCTTAAATACGCGGAAAGTCGCCCACGCATGTACGGGCGGGTTGACATCGGAAAAGTTCCACTCGTACGCGGGAATTTGTCCATCGGGTTTCATGTACCATTCACGAGTGAGGAGGTCAAGCTGCTTCTTGGCGAATGCAGGATCCACAACGGCAAGTGGGATGCAGTGGAAAGCACTGTCCCAAGCCGCAAAATAAGGATATTCCCATCTACGATATTACTCATGCCAACCATTCTTCGTGCAGTGGCAACAACGTACTTGTCAGGCATAGATAATATATCGGAAGCATAGAGGTGCGTCCAATCCTGTGGGTAGGGAAGTGTCAGTTGAGCACGTTTAAAGGTGGTTGGTAAACACACCTTGTTACCCCTCAGGAACTTGCGCGAGGGTGGAGGGCGCGGCTGCGCAGGATCACCCTCGAGCCATTCGTTCGCAATGAACTTGTAGTACTGCTTGGTCCACAGCATGCCGGCCAAAGCCTGGCGCATGATCGCGCGCAAATCATCCGAAACATAGCCCTGAGTTAGGTTATGATAGAATTCGTCCGCTTCAACGCGGCGCTCCTCGATGACTTCATCGAAAAGGCCTTCGTCTTCGAGCGTCGGATCCTTTTGGGGAGTGGTTGGCGTGAGCTTCAGTCGCACGACAGCACACCCGCCTCTGCCAGGAACATTCCTAAAGGTGTAATGTGCGGCGGACTTTGTACCAGTCCTTTCGGGGTTGACAAATTGTACACCATGCTGTGGCACAGGAGTAGCACGTCCAGAGTCGGAGTCGCTTCCGCTAGAGTTGTGTTCTTTACCGTTACTGTTCGCCTTGGACCTTCCGTCGACAGACTGATGAACTGGCAACCGGTGTGCCGGGATGATGTGATCATGAAAGCATCCTTGACGAAAGGAGATTGGTTCGGGACCCCCCACAGACGCATGAAGTTTGTGTCATTCTCTGTAAACAGTAACTCGGGTTCCACCGATTCCTCCTCACCGTTCACACCGTCATTGACGGGTTGACCGTCAGGTCCGACAGGAGGGGGAGATGGAAAACAATACAAGTGAGTCTTTCCGAACTTGTCGTGAGTGGCGGTAATCCGGTTGTTCGTAGTGGCTACCAGGTTAGGCCGTGGCGGAGGTGGAATAGCCCAAGACCAGCTATTGGGGAACCACAGCTGAGGAATAATATGCAAATTGGCGAATCGGGACCTCGATTGTATGCAGTGATGCGAATGTAAATATTGTCTGGGCTGTCCTCGTCCTTTGCGTACTGACAAAATATGTCAACTCACTCTCACTACACATCAGCCATCACAACACCTACTTCGACGAACACGTCCCAGTAGCGGTCTTTATCGAAGACGTCCGTGTCTAGGATTTCAAACTCGACCACTTCGCGACTGCGGTGCTGATTTTCGCGCACGAGGTCTTCGTACGGATAGGCCTTTTGCGGGTACTTGTACAAAAATTTCATGTACGAGTGGGTCGGTGTAGAATCCAGATAGTAATAAACTCCTTGACGTCCTCTCCGTGATTTCCCTGGGGTCCCGAAACGCCAAAGAGTCTCTCCTTGAGCATTCGGTCATTCTCGTTCCACAGGGCGAGAGAAAAGCAAAGACGCTGGTGGTTATCACTGATGCCTGCAATGCCGTCCTCTCCCCATCGGTACGTCCGCGAGCGGGCATGCTCGTGAGGAAAGTGTGCCCAGGCATCGCCATCTCCAGAATAATCTTCCCTGACGGTAGCCTGGAAAATAAACGATGAGCACGAGCACAAGAGATTTAAAAAAAAGAAACAGACCCATTGCCTATCGGAAACGTAGGGACCCCATCGTTTCCAATGCCTCTCTCGCTTTTCGTCCTGATCGAGGCGATACAACTCGGTGGTTTTGTAAGCATTCCCCAATTTTGTCGCAACCTTTCGCGATAAAATCGCGGACCGTTCTCGTTGGACGCAGGTGAACCATTCGGCTCTGAGGGCCTCCCTATCTTTGGCAGAGGCGTTACAGTCTCAGGGATGGATATAGTCAAGGGGTTATCTGGTTTTGGTGACTCTGATGGCGTTTGGGTGCCATAACTGTCTGATCTGAACAATTTTTGTTGTATGTTACGGACGTTAGTGGCCATGTCAATGGCACAAAAGAGGGGACAAGTGAAAGGAAGAAAAAAAAAAAAAAGTGGAGTTCAAGAAGGGGATGCCATGCACCAAACACGCATACATTCCTTTCACCAATTCACTCTTCCTTTCCGTATCGATGACGTCGTTGGCGTTTTATCGGATAAGGGAATGCATGTTATGGACATCCAGAATATGAATATGGAACATGGGTTAAGTTATTCATGCTAAGTCAATATGTGTATGAATGCGCCAGGCCATGTTGATCCGTATAAAAGTGAAAGAGTAGGGGCAAAGACAGAAAGAGCGCCTCGACGGCGTTGACGAAGAGAGAGAGGGGGGTAGATACTTTGGTTTGTGTTGATAATGTGTAATCAGGTAGGGAATAGCATCAGCCAGTCGCCACCACCAGCATCACCTGAGAGATAAAGAAGATAGAAATTGCAATCATAGATACGGTAGATTTCATTCATGCTCTCCCAGCCGTACCATGCTCAACTGCCGTGGGGCTCCACCCCAAATCATTGAACACCTTTCGGGCCCAGTCATCCCGGAGCACACCATCACCAATGTGGTCGTCCAAGAAACTCAATCCTGACGCAACGGAAACGAACGAATCCTCAGACAGCTGAGGCTGAAGTGGTTCGGGTTGGGGCAGTGAAAGCTTCGGCAGTTCAGATTTACTGCGCAAGTGAGAAGAAGTGACGGGAGTGATAGGGCTCGTACGCAAGACGGAGTCCACTTCGCTTAGACTCGGTAGGGATTCTCTAGATGCTGAAGCGTGGGATTCGGTGTCGGTATGTTCAGCTTCTGTTGCTCGATCAGCATTCAAACCGAGAGCCAAGCTAAGTGAGGAAGAGTCTATCGCCGTGTTGAGCAGCGGGGGGGTACTCGAACTGCGTCGTGGTAATAACGAAGGTGCCGATATCATGGCCGGCGTCCTCGGAGAGCCAGGTGAGGACCGGCTAGGAGAATCTCGCGCATCAAAGTATGGTGAAGAGGATGACGAGGACGAGAATAGCCTGGAGGATCTGAGAGAAGATATGACCTTTTTGAGAACAATGCGGTAAGCGAAGGTCGTTTCACTCTTGTTTGCCTCGAATTCTGCGCATTAGATTCTGAGCGCAAGACGGACGAGGGGAATCGGGGAGAGGAGGGAGTCGTCGGTGCAGTCTGACTTTGTGGGAAGGCGACCGGTGGATGGGTAGCCGGTCGAATGGAAGGCGAGGGCGAAGGAGAGGTACGGACAAAGTCGGGAATGGTGGAAGGAACGAGGTTCGTTTTGGCCCGATAATGGTGTAGTGGTGTGGGAGCTGTCAATTGAGGAATGGAAGGGGCCTCGGATGACATAGAAGGAGTTGTCAAAGAATCAGAAGAGCACGTCAGTGCAGGTGGAGTCCACGGATCCAGTGGGGATCCCTTTCCCCAAGCGGGTGTCGATGGACGTGAATCAGCTGTGGAAAGGTACGATGCGTGGTCATCTACTGGCATCTCGTCCGCACTGAGATCGACATCATCGGTATCAACATCCTGACCAGTCTCACGACCTGGCACAGGGTCAAGATCAGTCGACTCTTCCCAGCCTTCAGGAGGACCGTTCCAAATGCCATTCGCTTCACAAAGAACGCGAAGCATCGGGGGGTTCATGTTAAGCGTAGGGCATAGAACGACTGTCAGATTGCTCAGTGGCATTCGAATTTCCTTTCGGCTGGCCACAAAGTTGATCAGATCGATGACCGTGCGAAGAAGGTCCCTGTTCTCTTGTGGAAGCCGAGCTAGAAGTGCCGCAAAAGCGTTTAGCAGTGGCTGAGACGGCGGCCTCATACCCGAAAAATTGGGCAGCGACAACGTAGTTAGTGATGGCCGCTTCCGTAACGAGGGGTCATCACGCGGGCCTGACGGCAACGATGGTCCCTTTCCACTAGGTGTCCGCACAGAGGCCGCCTTCTCTTCAATCGATCTCCTAGCGTTCGTCTCGGTGAGCATAGCAGCCTCAAAGTAAGGATTGAGTGCGTTGGTGAGGATAGGCTCGGGAACTGTTCCATGTCGAGATTTAGAGGTTTCGCGCGATGAACGAGGATCAAATCACGTACGCTCTCGCAGGAACGTTTTGAAAATAGATGCCACCGCGTGAGGGTCCAGATCGCCAGGCTCACACTCTCGCATGTCAAAATCCGCACCAGTGTCAAACTCCGCCCGTAATTTAGCGACATGTGTCGCACGTCCGCTAATTCTGAGGCACTCCATGAGGAACACATTACGTTTAGATCAACTGACTCAATCTCACCGGAAAAGTCCCTCTTCCTCCATACCCCATTTCATCAGGTGCTCCGCACAACGAACGACAAGCGCGGGTAGCCGCCTCTCGTGAAGGGAAAGTGAAACTTCACCGCATAAGTGAATTAAATGACAAAGCAGAAACGGGGAACATGTCTTACCTGTCTGGGGACCATCCGAGGTAGGCGGGGTGAGACGTACGGCATCGCGTATCGCATCGATGGCGGTATCTCGAACACAAGTCTTTAGATCGCGACCAAAGACCAAGCCGGCGGTAACAGGAACACCGGAGCCGTTCAGCATTGGTCCACGTAGGCAGACGCCGAGTGTTGGGCCATTGATTACAAACGACTCTGGGTCGGTCGGTCCAGTCGAAGTGCTGTTCGAACTGTGAATGCTCCACGCACCAGACGGCGCATTGGGTGTCCGCCGTTGTTTGCCCTTTCCTGTATGCGTTTGCGAGGCATGCGATGCCAACGATACACTAGACACGTTGCGTCCAACATCGTCCATGGTTGAGATCGAGGAAGACGATGACGAATGGCCGGTGCTATTGCTCGAACCGAGGCCGCCAAAAGCACGTCCCATGAACTCAACTGCACGCTTGCCGAATCCCATGGCTGCTCCCGCGGTGGGCACAGGGCCTCCGGCCATGGTGACGGCAGGTTGTCGTTGGGAACCATACTGGACTGCGGGAATCGATGGCGGTTGAGGTAACGAACGCGGTAAAGAGGGTGGGACTGTCGTAGCCGCCGACAATGCAGCAAGGTTACCCCTAATGTGACTTCCCGTTGATGGGAAGCTACCGCCATGAGAAGAGCTGATGATACCGCTTGCGGCAGCCTTGCTCAACGTAGCCACTTCGCCCGAGGGACGATGTCTAAACGCGGGTCTGCTTGAATGGCCATCGGCACTGGCCGAACCCGTAGGCTGATTGGAAGATAATGGGGAGGAAAAGGAGAGGGAGATTGAGTGTCTTTTGCGAGTCTTTGATGGCTCCGAAGGAGATGTTTTACGGCTTAAGGGTGTCGCACCTGAGCGAGTCACATCCTGCTCGGTCATGATGAACTCTGCTTCCGTGAGCAAGGCGCTCAAGCGTTTGCCCGCGGGCACCACGGTGCTTGTGGACTGTAGCGACTCGGCCATTGAGACAGGTCGAGGAGTGCGAGTCCCTCCTGATGTCCCCGAACGTGGACGCACCGTATAGTAGCTAGTCATGGTTGAGTCACTTTTACGCCAATCTTCTTTCATGACCTCGTGATCCGATTCCCTCTTCTTTGGCCGTCGCATGACAATCGCCACGTCGTCCACGTTCTCATTCTCACAAACGTGTTGAAGTGCCGCCAAAGTGCTGCCGGAAGGTGCAATTGGGGCCGAACTTCTCGGGTCAGATGATGATGATGGCGAGGACGGGTTAGCGTTGGGATTGGATGGGGGCGATTCCGGTAACGGTTTCGGGAACGGTGCGGATGATGGTGGTGGGTGCTGCTCGACAGCAGAGACGTGACGGTTGAATGACGAAGAGGGATAACCGGGACCTGCAGAGACGGATGGATGGTGCGGGAATTTGGGTGCGGATGAGAGCGATGAGGACGCAGAGGACGCCGGGGACGTCACTGAGCGACTTTTCCCCATCGCCATCGGTGGGGGAGGCAAGGTAGGTGTAAAGATCGGTGAAACATCCTCACTCTTTTTTCTGCGACTACCAAACACGCGTTTCAACCTGGACCCGGCGCTGCCGGTCGTCACAGGGCCGGTAGGAGATGGTGGCGGAACAGTGGCGGTGATCAGTTGCAGCTGCTGCTGTGGTTGCTGCGGCTGCTGAGACCTGGAAGGGACCTGGCCCATGGATTGAAAGAGAGAGGAAGAGCGGGGGACAGGGAGGATTCTGTCAGGAGGACGACGGGTATTGGACGCAATGAAAGGTGTTGAGTGGCCAAACTGATCGAGTGTAGTAGCTATATGATGATCAGAAAGAGACCGGTCTGATGGAGGGGTAGCAGGGGGAGCGGAAGAAGTGATTGGCGATGAGAAAGAAGACAACGAGGTGGATAGATGTACACCATTTGCCTGAGCGCGCCGGCGTGTGTCGTGCCTCCGAAAGGGCATGGCGTGTGGCAGGTGTCAAGACAGAAAGGGTTTAGAAAAAAAGAGGGCGTGTGGTGGATAAAGCTTAGATGTGGATTAGGGGGGCTAGATTGGAGTGATTGCAGGGCCACGCTGTAGCAGACTGCTTGCGCTAAAGAGAGACGGGGGACGTAAAGGAGAAGAGTGGGGCTATAGACGCCTTAGGGCAATGTGGATGTAGTGAGGCAACGAACGTGTCTCGAGTTGGTTTGACCCTTGTTACCGTAATCACTCGTTCTTCGTCCAGTCACTCACTCGACAAGTGGGGGTCATTGGGACAGATTAAAAAAAAGCCGGACGGTTGAGTAGGGGTGGCAAGTGAGGCAGTAAATAGAATTGGTAGAGTTACGTATTCGGTGACAAAGCCAACACATGTTCCCCCTCTCGCAAGTTCTAATACTAATCTAGAATGTACCGTGTTGATCATCTCTCACGCTCAAAGAATCATGTCGAACCAAGAAGGAAGTCTTTAACCAACTCGTACGTGAAAAATGACGTTGCGATGCTCGGTGCCACCTTGACTGCTGTGGCGATCAACCGAAAAAATACGAAAATGAAATGATAAATTTAACGCACGTAAATTTGGCCAGAGCCCACGATACATTCCACGGATACCTTCTGTTCTGATGATCACCCGCGCCGCATCTAGCGCGCCACTGTACTGGTATCCCAGTGCTCGAGAACTCATCCCCACAACTTGCATTTTCCGTCGAAGGACGTCAAGTGGGTATGTCAGCGTCTGTGATACCGATCCTTTTTTTGTAATCCGATTCCAGGTCAACGAAGAAACATAAAAATTTCTGAAACATGAAATCGCCTACCGGCAAGGGCACCGCAACTCAACTTCCTAGCTACGCTGTTCTTTCCGGGAGGTGTGATAAACCCACGCAGGGTCTCGTAAGCCGCGAAATTGATTCCGACATACGGGGCGACTCCAGTTGAGGTCGCCACGAGGCCACGATATAACGCTCTGACACCACCTTCTTCGCGGATAACCTTCAACGTCATCCCCCACATGGTGAGCTCAGACGGTAAGAGGCGCGCCGAAGTGTGAAGTGCCGAGGCCAGCCTTAATTGTGAAGATGAAGAAGAGGATGAAGGAGTGGACGTGATGGATGCAGTGGGCGCAGTATTGTTCGTGGAAAGTATAGATGCAGTTGCTATAGATAATCGCGAGCGCACTAAATCTAAAGGGTATGTTGTGCCTGCATGAATCGGTGAGAAGCTTATAATAAAACGCCGGTGGCAGATCGGGCGGGACGCACATACGGAAGTGATGCCAGCCAGCGCACCGCTCGTCAATCGAGTTGGGGTATCTAACTGTCTCTTCCCATTTGAGGTAAACCACTGCGAAAATTGCATCATCCAACGATAACAACCGTTTCTCTGCGAATGCACACACCTTTTTGAGTTGTTCATATGTCGTGAACTGGACGGCACTATAAGGTATGATTCGAACGCAATTGATCCCGTTCCCTCGCATGAATCCCTTGAAACCTTCCTCTTTCCACATTCGAACGAGACTGCGCCATACTCCGTTGTACTGCTTGCCCGTGTTTCTAGGCTGAACCTGTCTGCAAAAAAAAAAAAAATATCAGACCTTCGAACATCGGATACCAATTAGGGCCGCACTGGATAATCTTGAGCCGCTCCAGCGGAGAAACTACAGTCCGCGACGCTGCACCCGCGATTCCACCAGCGATAAAGTACGACGAGACCTGCGGGCTCAGCCATGGTTCTGGTTTAGAGAGCGGAGTGAATGCAGGTGTCGATGTGGGACTGGCACGGGGGGTTTCACGGTGGGCGGTAGCTTGCTCGGATGTCATGGCAGTAATAGGTGAAGTTGACGTTGTAACATGGACTAGTGGAAAGTAGGTGAAAAGGAGAGAAAGAAACTTATGGGTGCCGTAGGGCTCTTGGGGCACTCTCTAGGGTAAGGTAAGGTAAGGTAATGTTAAGTTGAGTTGAGCGGACAAGGGCGTCGTGCCGGTGATCTTCCGGCGGTCATGCCCGTGGCGTGGCGGCGGCGGCGGTGGCATGGGCAGAGCCTCAATGATACTTTCTATTTTTACTCTCATTTCATTGTTTCTCCTAGCTCACCACAACTCTCTTCATAAACTACTGCAAATCGAGTCAAGCGTTCTTATTGATAAAAAAAAAAAAACAACCGAATGGTCAACAACAATCGATCAAACGGTTTGTGAAGAGGTCAAGATCGTGCGCAAAATAGACAATTACTACGTGAATTGTGGCAACCCTGCGCGCTTTTTTGTCTGCAACACAATGCAAGGAAATGCGTCCCTATGTTTGAACAGGGGTTTCATCTCGAACATCGGAAAACCCTGTTCGACCAGTAACCCTCTTAGTGTCAACCAAACACCAGATCAACTATTACTCACCACCGCGCCCCCGGCCTCTGCCGCGACCACCGCGATTCCGTTCTCCGTCGCCGCCCCTCCATTCGCCATTGCTACGCCCACGGTGGCCTGAAACGAGATCAGAGGCGTCTAGTTCATGTACTATGAAGAAGCACTTACCACCCCTCGAACCGCCACGCTCTCCTCTGAAACCTCCGCGGAAACCACTGCGGTCGTTACTGCGGAAACTACCACGCTCTCCGCCTCGGCCTCCCCTGAAACCACGATCACCACGTTGCCGTCCACGTCCACCGCGAGCCTGCGTAAACCCGTCATCATCGTTTGACAAGTTACCATTTGTCGGCACAGCTGTTGCCCCCGCTGCATTTGTGACCTGGATATCTTGTGATAGGTCCGCAGGAGAAGGCGTCTCGGACGTTCCAAACTTGGCTTGTAGCCCGGCGATAGACGGCAGCCCACCTTCTTCGTCCTCGGCCCAATCAAAATTTCCAGACCCTGATAAAGGTGCCTGCGACTGTGTCAATTGAGTGGATGGACTACGGAACATTAATTCCGTGCGATTTACCTCGGGCTGTTGGGCATCCGTAACGGTCTCATCACCAGTTGCCCCTTCGCCCTGAGGTATCTCTACCCTCGTGGCCACCTCCGTCACTTGGTTCTGAGGGACATCCACCCATTCTTGGCTGTCTTCGAGAGGAGCATGGTCAAGCTCGCTTTCTTGCATGAAGTGGAATCCCGCGGATGTCGAGGCTTGCCCACCCAGACCAGGTGCAGCAGCGCCTGGTTGCTCTTCCGAGGGTTCTGGGATCTCGGGACTAGGCTCTTCCGGAGCAGCAAAGCTCGGTTCTGCCGGTGGATTCGCAAAGGTGTGGGCCAGATCAGCAAATCGCGAGTCTGATCAGATAATCCAGGTAAGTGGCAGTTGACTTGCAATTTAAGGAAAGTAGACATACGCGAGATGCCTTGGAATTCACCCTCACCGGAGAGGATACCACGAATGAGCTCTTGTCGTACTTCACTCTCCTCTCCGAGAAGGTGTTCTGCGGCAGCGAGGATTATCGGAATCTCCGATTCTGCAAGAGCAAGCGACGATATATTGGAATGCCGGGCTGATAGAGAGGAATGCAGCCGGATGAAGTGCAAAAGTCGAGATATCTTGTCGAATGTCTGACTCTGGAAGAAACAATCACGACGTATCTACCCGAGGTCAAGAGGGAGCCGAACCTGTGCTTCCGCAATGGTTATGACAAGACGCTCTGACTCCAACTTCTCCCTCTTAGCCAAGTCCCGTGCCTCTGTAACAAGCCTGTCGGCCTCAATGCTCTGAGACCGATACCATCAGTACGGGATATACTTTAATTTGGCAACGCACAAACCTCGACAGACTTCTTAACCTCTTCTAGTTCTTTTACTATTGCCTCGAGAGACGAAAGGCTCTTCAACGCTCTTCTCTGATCGTCATTCAATTTTTCCGGGTCAAGTATCGCATAAGTTTGTATACGAGTCTTTTGAAGGTCAATGCATCAGCGGCGGTTCCATGTTCATAAATTGCGAAAGATAAAGGAAAAACGTACAATTTTTTTGGTAGTAGCTTTGATACGCTTGTGAATCAAATCCACGATAGGGCTATGCTTCGCTTCGTCCGAGGCAGGTGATCCGGAAGGAATGCCATTGGCAGTGTTAGGGTCCGCCAGTAAGGTGTCGGCAACGATACCCTCTTTAATGTCAGATGCCCCTGGGGCCTTTTCAATCAAGGCGGCTGAAGTAGAATCGGGGATAGGAACGGTGGATAGCGCGGGAGAGTCCTCAGATCTACCACCCTTGGCAGGCTTGCGCTTTTTTTTGGAAGCTTTTGAGGCAGGGGTAGGTGGTGGTGCGCCAGGAACGTAACGTTGTGAAGGTGTGTCAGACATGTGGAGAAGTGTACGGTAACGACTGCAGGAAAGTAAGAAAGGCGAAGCGAAAAAAAACCTTCTCACGGGGGTCGCTCTCTTCTCACCACTACAGAATCAAACCGCAGCTTAACAAACTTCTGTCAAACCTTCACAGGTTTCTTTACGAGCTCACCCAGTGACGTAACAAATCCAACATCTAGTTGAACAGGAGGCTGACCGACCAGACCAAAAATCTCTTATATGGTCACATGGCTCGACCCAGCTCTATGCGGCGTCCATGCAGTCTCCAGTGCATCACTCCACCAACTCAGGGAGCTTAGCTAGACCACTCAGTTCGAATGGACATCATGCAGGTTCCCCACAGAAAGAGGTCTTCTCTCCTGAAATTCGGGTTGCACTCCATGACACACCACCTCCAGCAACAGTCTTCAGTTCACGCATACAGCGTCGACTGAGCGTCAGTTTCGAAGACGGGAATATCGCTATTCTGGCTGGGGATTCTTACTTTCTCGTTCACCGGGGTTTTCTCTCCCGAAAATCTGAGTACCTGGCGGAACTGACAAGAGACTACACTTCCGGTTCAAGTATCACGCTTGAGGGCCGTCCCGTTTTACACCTACCGGACTCTCCTGATGATATTTCGCTGTTATTGCACTCGATGTACGACGGGTTGTGAGTTTACATGTTTCACTACATCCGAGGTATCATACTAAAACTGTCTTGAGGTCTTCATTGATGTCGCTAGAGGGCGATTTGCGTATCGCTTCCATTCTGTTGCGTCTGTCGGCAAAGTATGCGATGGAACATCTTTTCAACGACACCCTTTCCATTTTAAACAAGGCGTGGCCCACAAATCTGGTCCAATGGACTCGACGGGAGCGTCAACTACCCAGAGTTAACACCGAAGCGGCCCAGGAATTATATCTGCCTCATCCAATGTAATCATTTCACTCATCTTCAGCTTATGATATCTAACAGGATTGCAGCGCCATCGTGAACTTGGCGCGAGAAGTAGATGCTCCAGAGCTTATCCCAGCTGCTTTTTACGATTTATGTCGTCTTCTCCCGAGCGTCGTAGCAACGGGCTACACGGATCCTTTTGACCTGAGACACCATCGTCTCTCTACGACCGATCTCGTGCTCCTTCTCCAAGGTCGCGAAGCAGCGTCACGCTACCTCTCCACGTTTATAGTGAACGAACTAGAGAAACGAAGAGCTTCCGAGGCATGCGTTAATCGATGGCAGGAAGACCCGGTGCTGCGTCGCATTTGTACAGGAGCATTCCAGTTAATCATGTACGAGCTCTTGCAAGATGTCAACGGTCTCATCACTGGATACACAACGGACCCGTTGCTCGCCATGCAAGAGGTCCTCAACTTGCAAGCATACCCCGGTACATCAGAGGCGAGAAATGTGTTCCGCGCCTGCGACGCCTGTAGACAGGATTTAGTCATATCTGTGCATGCCGCGAGGAACAGGTTTTGGGACTGCCTCCCCGAGTGGTTTGGTATAGAAGTTACAAGCTGGGGGTAGCGTCTTGTATTGTAGTTTAGCGAGTCAGCTTCAGCTTTCGTTTTTGCAGCATTTAAATGACATGTTTTCAGCAAAGCACGAGATGTCACGAGACATGTGATCCGTGACATAACCACGCGAGCTGATTGAGTGCAAGGTACAATACTGTAGATGATACTATGAACCTGACTCTTCCTCCACTTCTTGACCATGATCTTGGTGAATATAAAGATGAGTTACTACAGTTACTACCGCGCTTCTTTATACCGCGCCTACAAGACAAGCCCCAAGATCCAATCATGGACGCTCTTCGTATTGAGCGGGAATCTAAAACATTTAGGCACGAAGAATCCCCTCCTAAGCTAGTAATAACAGGTGTGAAAGCGCAAGAATCACCTCAGGACTTCCTAGGAGATGATCCCACTTTCTTTTGGGAACGTGCAGCGAAGGAGGGTGTTCGCTTTCAAGTGAGTTTATTGTTAAATTGATGAGGTCCTTGTTTCTTAACGCAGCGGTCAGAGTCAAATCAGATCGTGGGACTCCTTACGGCCTTCTTTCTCTCAAGTCGCTTCCCCAGGACCCTTTTTATCTGAGCAATCAGACAGCACATTTGCGGCAGCCCGCTACTAGTATGTAACCGTGGGCCGTTTCGGAAGCTTAGCTTACACCTTTCTTCAAAGCGTCAACCCCCTGCTTCAAGATCCAGCATGGCAGCTCTCACATGTCAGCATGAGGGAGTTTTCCATTTCGATTCAGAATATTCTTGTGGGGAATTCTTCATCCCTATATCGGTGGGAGTCGCTCTCGGAGACTTTTGTTATTCCCTCTACCGCCGACGGAAAGAAGGTTTTCCTTGTAATAGGCGGAAAGGATGACGTACTCATGCAGAGGCATGCACTACTTAATACGCCCGAAAAAAAACCCCTTCTCACTGCACTTTTAGCTTCACAAACCGTTTTCTGACAATTGGCAGTCTGCTGCGTCGACTACACATATTCACGGATGACCTCCGTCGCCGGTAAGCCACTAATGAAGATAATGAATGTTTAGAGCTAAGTCTCTGGTTCCCAGCTCCAGAACAGAACATCAATCGATCCATAGTTTCGCGCACGCACTGTCAACGTGCATAGAGAACATTCGGTTGCGGTTGTCGAAGTTCCCTGCGCGGACACCGCTCAATACCTCGGCTTTGTTTTTGAGCCATGAAGAATTCAAAGACGAGCTGGAGGCTATCGCCTCTTTATGTGGACGAGTGAGGTTTCTTGCCTAGTCCATAATAAAAGGGATTGACCTTTGTTACTCTTCTAGTCACTTGACTGTGGACCATCGGAATATCCTGCTTTTCCGTCGCAACCTGAGGTATTACTGTCGAGAATCTATGACCAACTACAGTACCACTTTGAAAGAGCCTCGGCCCCTTCAGTTCGGGCAATGCTAGCACACATATTCACTGTGACCTCGGGGGACTATCTACAGACCATAAGTCGATCGGTAGGATACTATGGAAGCTTCGCGACCAATCGACCCAAGTCAACCTTCATCCCTTCGGGACTCGACCTCGGTGACGACGATGATCAAGAGGACGGGGAGTCGGTCTCGAGCGACAATATCGAAGGATTTCCGAATTTCATATCTTCTGATGCCTCCGAGATACTAATCAGAGCGAGAAAATCGTTGAAGTTCCTCAGCACAGCACAACCGGACCACCATCTCTTGCAGTCCTCAGCTTCGCGTCGAAGAGTCGCATGGTTCTGGAGCGATGAAGAAGTCTCGGCAGCCTGGAACAGCAAGAACGATCTAGTGGATTTGTCGGATGCCGTGGAGAAGTCGGCTTCGGTTTCGAGGTCTGACTCGGATGGAGGCACGGATAGTGGGCTTTTAGGACAGTTCAAAGTCTTTAGTCTTGAGCCAGGAACACACTTTCCGCCCTCTGCTCAAGGGGCCGAGACAACACTCCAGTCCTTCCTGGAAAATTTCCCCTTACATCTTTCCTTGTTAACCCCAACCTTATCGCACCTCTCCAACCTCGTATTATCACCTCTTATCACTCACTGCACCTCCGTCTCCGGTGCGCTGATATCTCTGCTACTTTCACCAGAGTCACATCTCCACCTACATTCCCACCTCGTCCTCTTGCGGTCTTACCTCTTACTCACGCTACCTGCGTTCACCAGGCGCTTGCAAGCTGCGCTATTTTCGGACTCGGACGACTGGAACTTTGAGGGCAGCACCGTGCGCGCAATGGCAAAATCTACACACAACGGGAAAACCGTCTCTGGGGAGTCGACCGCTCAGTGGGCGGTCGGCTTAGGACTCGGACTTGCAGAAAGGGACTCCTGGCCTCCTGGCGGTTCTGACTTGAGCTACTATCTGCGGACTGTGATCGTTGACTCGTTGGAGTCAGTTCTCGACGTGACGGGTAGGGATTCCGTCGAGTCTTCTGAGGGTAGACGTCGTATATTTGCGGAGGCGGAGTTCAGGCTTGGCTTTGTCATTCGTGATCTACCAGCTGGATCTGGTCGTGAGCGTTGGCTCAATCCTTCTTGTGAGTACCCTGCTCTCATTCTGAGCACATCCTTGAATACCTATTCTTTAAATCAGCCATAGAGTGTGTTTAAACAATGGCAATAATCTCACCCAGTTTAGAGCTAACTATTCACGAGGGCTCTGGATTTCCTCCTCTTGGACTACAAGCCTCCACCCCCACTTGACGTCGTGATCACGCCTGATGTACTTTCAAAACACCAACGCATCTTCTCCTTCACTTTACGTCTTTTGCGAGGTGGGAGCGTTTTCTTCAGTCTTTGACTCGAAACCCGAGTCTGATCCTTTGGCCAGTACAAAATGCGCTTGCTGCGTTGTTTCGCATGACTCGCGAATCGCAGCTCTTTCCTATCCTCACTTCCGCCAACAATTTGCTCCTGCGATTCCGCTTCTTGGCACAATCGTTCGTCTCCGTGATCGCGTCGCACGTGCCAGACGTCGCCGTGCGCGGCAACGTCGATCCTTTCTTGACGCGCCTCACTCCAGGCACGTTTACCGACGTGTTCGAGTTGGCGAATGCGTATTCAGACGTGATGGACGACGTGCTGAGCGCGTGTTTGTTGCGTTCCAGTCAGCGGACGGCGGGTGATGCCTTGCGCGGTTGTATGGAACTCGCACTCGACTTGTGCGTACTTGCAGGCGACAGGAAGCGTGGGAGGGTAGAGGAACACGCCGCGATGTCTCTGCTCGAAGACTTGCACACATCTTTCGTTGGAAGATGGATACGTTGGTAAGTGAAACATACTCCGGCGCCGCGCCCCTGTCAGTATTCAGAACCGCTTACCTCTGGTTTTTTGCAGGTGAGAGCACTGCGAGAGTTGGTCGAAAGGAGTCCACATCTTCTCACATCTCGTCGGAGTATGTACATGTTGCTGCGGGGGGATCTAAAGGGCCGATGGTGACGGGTGGTGTAGGGAGTTTGCATCATCTTCTCGTCAGACTCGATGTTGGACTTGACCAGCGGACATCTTCCATCTTGTCCAGTTCTACGCGACGTTTCTGACAAAATGCGATTTATTTTGATTGGATTTTGGAAAGACATATCTAATGAGCCACGACGACAACGACGAGATCACATAGATTGTGCGAACTGCGTAGTGCCACATGTATACCGGTATACTTGTAACTGAAGCATGGAGCGATAGTGTGCTAAAGTAATTCTGTGCAATGCGAATGCAGGCGTGATGAATGCATAGTATGGGTGGGGTCCGAGGAACATGTAGTGTGATAGAGAGAAATAAAAATTGAGCAGATAATAGAGAAGCCAGAGAAGCCCACGGGCGAAAAAAAAAAAAAGCATAAGCAAATGATGATCCTTTCATTGATTGGTTTGTTTATTCTTCCGTCGCGTCGTCAAAGCCAAGGGTTATGGTGTCGGTACTCGGTTGCCGAATGCGGGTCTCTTTGCGAATTCGACTGAGCTCGCGCTTCCAGATTCCTTCAACTTCCTCTTCACAAATATCCTTCTTTTCTGCGTCGATGCCGAGACCGCGGAGAACCTCGTCAGGTCTGATGCCTTCCACGAAGGTTACACTGCGGTTCTGTTGGGCACTGGTTAGGCCCTTCATACTCCGATTGGACGATGAAGTTGTCCGCGAGAGTTTGCGACCAATCTGTGATGAAGAGGACAGCGAGACGAGGCCGATTGTCTCCAAGACTCCCGCAAGGTCGCCAAATTCGCTGCGGGATACGGGCGTGAACGTGCCAGACTCGCCGCGTGCGAGGATCGCACCGTAGAAGGCGTGCAATTGAGACATGTCGATGTTTGTTTGGGTTGCAGGCGGGGGTGTCGGCGAGGAGTTGGAGCGTTTTACAGGGGAGCGCGGGGGGGACGCTTGAGGATGTGAGAGGAGCGGAAGTGAAGCTTCAGCACGACGGCACGCCAAGAGGAGCGCCAGCAGGGCGAGGCGTGCGTGCAGGCCAGATTGCGGACTTTGTTGACAATCTCGCTGTCAGTAGAGCCTTTAAACGGCAGGGCAGGCGGGACCTTGGAAGCTGGAGCATATGCCTTGAGCGCAGCAAGAATATGCGAGGGTGTTACTGGGGGGGTATCTTTTTCACTGGCGGGGGGTTGCGTAACAGCCAGATCAATTGCGCTTCGAAGACCTCAAACAGGGAGCGCACATCGCCCGTCTGTGCGGCAATTTTCTTGGAAAGGAGAGAAAGAGTTGGCACAGGAAGAAACCTTTGTACGACTGCCTCAAGGGTTGGGCTTTCAAGGGAGGCAAGTGGTTTGAGTCGCGACTGTAGGATGGAAAGGAGCTGTTCGGGATCATAAGGCGAAAAATGAAGTGTGGAGACACCAGAGACACCATCTACAGAGAGAGCAGAAGCAGAGGACGTAAGTGTGTGTGTGTTGGCAATGCCGATAATGCGCAAGGTCGAAGAATGGTTCCGTGCGAGGGCAAAGAGAGATGTAAGGGTTTGGGATGAAGCAGCTACATGGTCGATCTCATCAAGGATAATAATACTACCAGGTAAATGTTAGCCGAGTTCGTAAGCCATTTTATCGACTGACCATTTAGAAGTTCGGTTGGAAAGCAATTTTCCGACAATCTCGCAGCTGCGAGTCTTGCCTTGCCATTTGTCTGGGGATCCCAGTTCCTCTATCATTCGCTCCCACACGGCTTCCAGGCCATTAAGTGCCATGCAATTGATAACCACGAGTTTGACGTTGTTTTTGAGAAGTTCGACCTCAAAAGTTGCTAGTATGGAGTTTACTAGGGCAGTCTTACCACAGCCGGGGGAGCCTGAGATATACAAGACAGGTCTTGTCGCTTCAGAGGTCGGACGGGAGCTGATTGATTCGGATATGAAATTTCTGATGAATTGTCGCTCGGGAATACGTCCTGCAATCTCAGTCGAGCCATTACAAGTTGCACGAAGGAGTGCACGAGTCCGGATATGCAAGGGTATAGAGACGGAAGGGGTTAGTGGGGGTGTCTGTAATCCCAGGTGAGCGATGGATGTGTCCGGTATTACAAGGTTTGACGTCGAAGCATGACGACGCAAGGCTAAGCATTTACTTGGGGTTAGAGAGGATGCATTGGTAACGGAAATTGCGTACTCATGCGAGAATGCGTCGGGGTAACAAACTCTGTGCTGGACCGTCTGAGAGCGCGGGGCGACCCAATGAGAAGGCCTACGCGCAACGGGGGTATATTCTCCTTGTTGCCATTGCGGTCTGTCGGTGCTAAGGATGTGCGAGGACGCTTAGCGCACGGTGTCAGATCGATGGTGGATGCGTCATCATTGTCGTCAAGGTGGTCGGCAGAAACAGATTTGATACTTGCTGTGGAGGTTGCAGTATCAAATTGTGACTGGTGGGTACGCTTTCCAAGTACTGAAGACCTCGAAGAACGACGCCTGAGAGGAGAAGAAGACATTGTAAACAGAAAAGTCCTGGACAAGAGAGCATAAGACACAAGCTGCCGAGTTTTACTCTCGGGTCTCATTCAAACTCAGCCGGCCGCAAAACTAATCAATTAATCCAATCCGACCCGCGCGTAAAGTCGCGTCGCGTCGCGCTAATCACATGTCTTGACCGCGTCGCGACCTCTCACCTAATCTTGCTTACATAGTCTCTCTACTTCAACCTATTTCCGGAATGCGTGCATATTGGATCTCCTTTACGTATGAACACATGGAGAAACAGATGAACGACGGGACCAGTTTTTCTTTTGGCATATCTTTCTACGTGCAGACCACGGTAAATTATCCCGTGCAACGCCCTTATTGGTGTACGAATCCCCTTCTTCGCAAACGTCGCGAATTTTTGTTGCACTGGCACCGATTCAAGAACCATGGGAGAGAAGCTGGAGGCAAGAAAGTATCCCACGGAGAAAACAGCAGACGAATCTAGAATGATATTGGATGACTGTCGATACTACGGTGTCGAGGACACTGTGTGGTGTAAGCATGCGAACTGGCGTTCAAGGAAGGCCTAGCAAGTCAGTGCTCCAGCTCGTGTCAGCAGGTAAACCCCCAGGTTACTTACCTTGGTGTCATGGAGCTTTTTATCCTTCTATAAGTGTGCAATTCAAGTGAAAAGCACCTCGTTAATACTACTATCGTTCATCCGTGGCTCAGGTGCGGGCTCCTGGGAAACCGCAAGGATATACTGCCAAATTCTATCGGCTAAGTACGCTACCAGCGGGTGGGACCCATCTGGGTTTCGTGGCATGCTGGACAAGATCTCCGTCTCTGCCTTGCGTCGGGTGAACAACATATGCGTGAGTTCCCTCTTCCAGCGTCCTGGAAGCTCGCGACGCAGCATTGAGTGCGCCTAGTAGACGAGCCATCATCCTAAACTCGTGCCATAACCGAACTGGAACGAACCTTCCTCTCGTCTGCACGTGAAATTGGGATTAACGCGTCCCTGTCAATTCCAAACCTATCTTGAATGAGTACATGTATGAACTGGTGCAAGTGCGAAAAACTCGCGATGTTAGTTCGGTTGCCCAGACGCCGATGCACTCAACGCGTGGGGCTGCGAGCCTACATGACTCATGACGAAGTGCCGCACTACCAAACTTGTAGACCGAGGCAATGTCAACACCATATGCGTCTCCGTCAACAAGTGCAACGACCGGAATTCTAGTGAAAAAAAATAAATACGGAAGGGTTTCGACAAGTGTGATTCGACGTACGTGGACGGAAGGTTATCTGACAACATTTTGACCAACTGACGTGTAGCAACGTCAGGATAGCCTTTACCCTATACCCCAGTGATCAGTAGAGGGAACAATGTGAGGGATGCGTGATACGGTTATCATGATTCCCGTCCCTGGCTGCCCGAAAGGGTGCCGTACGAAGGATAGTTGACAAAGTGTTTGGAATACAGCCTAGTCATGAGTGAGGCCTTTGATAACCGATATGAAAGAGCGAACGCTGTGCACCTCTTTTTCAACAATTAGGACCCACTTGACATTATTAGAAAACTCAAGGGATTGTATATCATCGGCAATGGGGATAAGCGTTCCCTATTCGTGACGAGAGGCAGGATGGTATAGAGCACTGGAGGGAAGACGGAACCCCTTACTTCTGTCTCCGCAATCTGAATAACTTCACAACGAACGGTATGAATTGATAAACCGGCGCCGCAAATTAGCCCCTTCGGCGAGGCACGCTTCGAGGATGGGACAAATTTAAGAAGGTTGACTGCATGCAGATTACGTGCGTATTTACGACGTTCAAGTGGGACCTTCTAGTTTCAATAGTTGCGGCGAGGTCATCGACGAGCTAGTAAGGTGAACGCTCCCGCTAATGATTGAGTTGTGCTCAAGGTTAACAACAAACCTTATCCACGACGCTTTGCTTCTTGAATAGTGGGACATCCTTGTAAAACAGATCCCTTTGGTAAGGTTAGTAACATTTAATGGCTTTTACTCGCATATATGTGCCTTTTGGTAGTCGGGAGTCCGTCCATTATCGCCTCGTGAACCAAATCCGCAACGCGGAAGAATTGTGCTAGGAAGTCAGTTTGAGTTGAAGCGGGTTGTTAGTAGTCTCTACCAAAGGGTAAGATGCTTGCACGATTTCCTCTTGGGAAAAACTGTGTGCGGGTACCGAGAGTACTGTGATCCTGGATGAGGAACGTACAGAAACAAATGACACGTTATAACAACACACCCGTCGTTTGAAATTTCTTTCGATCAATCAATCTGAGCACAAGTTTCCTAGGAGTTTTCGTCTTCCTGCGCAAGACATCCTCGACTTCTCTCTCCGTGGATGGAAGTACGACAGAGAGCTGTTCCAAAAAATCCACGACCATTGCCTCGATGCGCTGAACTGACCGATACCTTATGGATAGTCAATATAGGTATGCGCCGAAATTTTGCCGACTTACTGAGCAGTCTTGAGAGATTCCCCGTCAACGGATGCAAACGGAAAGTTGTATGCCAGTGGTCTCAAAACACCCTTGTTTTGAACATGTGTCGCAATTGAAACCGTTCTCACATCAAGCTCAGATCGACCCTCAGAGTCGGAATCATGAACGAAGTCACTCGATCCGTCGTAATTAGGCAATTCCGAGAAATCCGAGCGTGCGGGATGTGCCGGCGAGCCTGAGCGGTCCCCAGGATATGAAATGGAATCGTCCAAGTCACGGCCAGCAAACAGATCCAAGAAGGAGTCACAGTCATCTCCAGCTTTGAGAGCGAGCCAAGCATATCGAGAGAGAGACGACAATAGCCACTAATCAAATCATTTCCCTATTTAGGTCAATGAGACGACAAATCATCATGTGACGAGTAGAACGGTAAGAGCCCCGATAAAAAGGACAGACAAATAACAAGGTTAGTGTAGCTATACTAAGGGTAGTTACTTTACCTGCATGTACTGTAGCACGGGGTCTCAAAAAAAAAGTGTACCTTTTTTGACGGCATAGCATTGTTCGGATGAGGTGGAGGGCGCTAATTGATAAAGCGCGCAAAAGCGCGACGCGTTTGTTTGGCTTGTTTGTTATCCACGAGCACGGCAGGCAGCTAGCTAGCCTGCCTGCCAGCCTGCAACATCAACGACTACTTGTAGTCTGCCAGCGATCGCACGACGGCGAACTTTCGTCGTCAAGTCCGTCTGCTGTTTTCTTGACAGTCCGGTGTCTGTTTCGTTCACACTTCTTGACCCCACCCAACATGGCTACCCTCACCCGTCGTCCTCTCGAAGGAAAGCGTTCTCTCCCACAAGTCATATCTACAGGTTCTCCCCTCGTTCGCTTATCAATGCGCTCTCTTTCTTCAACTGCAAAGCGCCCTCGCTCTCCGGATGCTCTTGATTCTCAACAATCTCTCAATTCAAAGCGACCCAAGCCGGTCCCACCATCCCCCTCTGTCACCCCAGCCTTGCAAGAGGAAGAGTCAAAACTGAAGACAGAAAACGCGCTGAACGTGAAGCTCAAAAGGAGGAGTTCCGCGTCAAGTACACTCGTGCTTTTCCCAAGTTTTCTTTCTACCTTCACTGGGACGTGTCCGAGGGGGGTCCAGACGCAAGAGAGAGGTTGCAGGCTAGAATCAACCATTTGGATGCTGTGAGTTTTGATTACATTTTCACACATTGATGCTGACTCTGACCCGATTGGGACAGCGAGTTGAAGACTTCTTCTCCAAGGATAACATCACCCATTTTATCACAAATCTCCCTATCCCCCAGGACGATATTACGACCAACAATAATAAGGAGAATCTGTTGGCCTTGGCTTCCCGGACCCAAGCATGTTAAAGAGTCCCATTCGACTCAAGGGTCGGTACGTCTGGTTTGAGGTAGTCGTAGCTCGGATCACAACCTGAACGTTTGTTGTTAGTCACATCGAGGATCTACCCATTGCCAACGATGATCGGCTCTTGCTCAAGGCTGTCGAGTGGAAGATGAAGATATGGACTGTGGCTAAGCTTGAAAGTGTCTTGGATCGATGTCAGACTCCTGTGAGCCCGGAGCTCTCCAGGACAGGCCCTACGACTAGCGCACCCCAGACTCTATCCGTCTCCTTCAATCAGAACGCGTACATGGGACTACCGAACGGGATCCTAATGAAAAACGCCTTGGCTTTCACTATTTTTCCAAGAACTCGTATTTCATTCTTGTCGAAGATTTGAATGATGAACTTGCAACAATTCATGCATTAGATTATCCGATCAAGAAAGGACGTGACGGCAAAGAATACGGTGACTGGCCCATACTGTACTGTCACCCACGGGCGCGTGGGCCATTTATTGAATTTGACAAAACCGAGGCTCGGCGAGCAGAGCGCGCTGAACGACAAGAAAGGGCGCGTGAACAGGAACGTGTCCGACGTGCGGCGAAGCTGCGCGAGCACGAGATGCAGAGGAAGGTCCATGCAGATCGCCTGCAGGCGAAGAAGACCGGAGACTTGCGGCGCTCAGTATCCATGGTCAACTTGCACCGACGGTTGTCTGTAGGCGAAGACGGACGACCACTGCAGAATTTCATCGACCCTGACGCGGAGGCAGGAGATACATACGAGTCTGCTAACGCGTCTGGCTACCTAGCATCCGGCTATATGGCTGCATCGGGAAATAGCATGGCGATCACATCAACGACGGGGACTACGTCTACATCTGGCCGCTCAATCCGCGGTGCCTCGCAAATGCCCCCTGCGTTACGCGAGCGGTTACAGCAGCAAATCGTGACTTCTCGTAAGGTTGGTTTAGGTAGTCATGCGGGACAAAAGGAGAACGATAAGGAGCATAAGGGAGACATGGGCCCACCCCCTGCGATCCCCGAACGCAGATTGCTGCGGAAAAGCAAGAGTACGAATACGATGCGGTTGCCCAAGCGCGAAGAGACTACTAAACCAGGGTATTGTGAATGCTGCCGCATGAAGTTTGATGACTTCCAAAAGGTACGCATCGTCACGCATAACGCAAAGATCGCGTCGTCTCATCTGACGCATATAAACAGCATGTTGTAGATCGCAAACACCGGAAATACGCCACGAACTCCGAGAACTTCATTCAGCTGGACTATTTGCTCGACCGTGTCCGACGACAGACGCGGGCGGAGTTTTTGGAAAGCAGATCTCGTACCTCGGCAGCTCGCCCACCCGACACCCACAACGTCATAGCTGACGATAGCGCGTCTTTTAGCAGCTGCACCCAGGCGCCTGACGGTGATGCGCTACGATTTTCCTCGAGCCAAGAAGTATCCGACTATCTGCCACAGCCCTATAAAGGCGCGGTATGGGATGAGTTGGGCGAGCCCTTACTCGATGCGGACACGGATCCAGGAGAAAAGAAAATCGCCGACGCTATGGATATGTGACGCGGCTGCATTGGTGCCGTATGATGATGACTTTTTGAATTGCACTCACCCATTGGACCAGTATATCGCATACCTCACTTGTATACTGTATTATCATCAACTTACTCTCAGCACGGTGTGCGAGTACATCCCGCTTATTTTCCACGGACATTTTAATACCACCACACACATGTACTTGCTGACTTGTGTAACTGGCTCTCTTAAAACAAATTGGAAACTGGTAACCTGGTGTAGATGACCTATTCTGGGCAAACGGCAATCATCGCCGCGAACACCACGAACATTGTGGTGTCTTTATCCTTCGGTCTTCTCCCCGAAACAATTTCTTTCCCAAGTTACACAGGATGAACTGCCACGTCGACAACTCGTCTTTCCCCAACATCAGGCGACGGTGAAATTAATGGGACTTGAAGATGAGACGCACAGTAACAGGGCGCGCAAGAGATGGGAAAGGAGGCCATTCGGTGCTGCCAACTAGATTGTATTCACAATATTTTAGTCCGTTTGCAGCCAAATACAGCTAGTGACGATATGAAACGTAGAAATGAGGTGAAACGAATATTAGTATTGGCATCAATGGTATCGCGTCGAGATAGCGTTCTCGACGCAAGTGCCGCCCGGTATGGCCGCGCTCATCTGTAAAATATTAAGTGAAACGAACTGCAAAGAGTATCAGTCCGATATAATCGCAAGGTGGTATAGTAAAACGACACGGGCGATCGCCCCCGCCGGCGAACGCAGAGGTAATAATGGTAAGCGGGGAACGATCGGGTTGCCCTCAGGGTCCTCCTCTCTCCGCATACCTTCCAATCAGTCCTTCCTTCCCAGCATGTCCTCCCAAACCGCTAAGACCCAACAGTCAGCCTATGACTCTATGAAAGTTCGACGAACAGGGAACATGATGATTGATTTTGTCTTCATCTTTACTAGTCACGTGTTGCGGAAATATAAATCTGATTTAAAATATTCATGATTGATCACGCGTGGATAATTGGATAGTGTGTGGTATATTGGTGGTCCGAAAGTAGCGAGAATCAATTAAATAAATGCCGTGAAGCATTCCCTTACTGGATCGTGACAGTGAGAAGCTTTACGACACCGTCGGTGGGAATGCCTGTCACATGGCCGATCAGATAGGCCTAGGAACTTGAAGGATATCACAAATAATGCTGTACCATGGTTTATTCCCACTGAGCCAGGCTGAAGGAGACCAGTAAGATTCTGCTCGGTGGTCCAGTACGTGACACCTCCGAAACTTGTCTTTCTAACAGCAGAAGCCACAAGTTTGTCGCTGAGAGGTAGATCAATGTGTCGAGCCCTCACATGCGCATTGGGTAAGTGTTTACTCACCGGCCAATATCATAGCCATTAGGAGAGATGTCGTGGCCTTCTAAAAGATCCTAGAAGCATGAGTAACCTAGATAACTGCTGAGAAAGGCGACGACTACTACCTCTTCTTGGGAAACACTAGCATCAGGTGCTCGACATATTAGTAGGAGAAAAAGGACGGGCCCACGCACGCTAAGAACAAGGCACCGGTGTTGGCAGTCGGTCCATTTTGGCGGAACATTCGGAGGTGGTTTCCGCCAACAAGACTTTCCAAGCACGTGCCAAGTGACGTGGAGCCGAAATCCTCTCGAAGCTCGATGGTCTGGTTAACGAACCCATGACTGTCCCCAAGGTCCGCAGATTGAGGATCTCCTAGATGCGCGCCAAAACACTCCGTCGAGCTGGGGGCCAACTCCAGTAAGTAACCTGCTAAGGGTCAAGGTATGAAGTAGTAGTGGCTTACAGTCCAAGTGCTCTCGCAAATTTGAGAAACCCGTCATCAGTAAGTACGTTGGGTGAGCTCAGCCCCGAAATGACGACCTAGTAGATGGTTGTGCTCGCAATGATAAAGCCACTGAAAGAATGCATTACATTCAGGGGTTCTCCCAGGCCATTGCTGTGTTGTCGAGCCATGAACCACCGCCGTGTGTTGGATTGAAGAAGGCCTCGCCGAGTTGTCGTGGTAGTACATGGGCACGAGCAACTCGGGCACTGGCGTACAACAGAACAACAAGAGAGAAGGGAGCCATGAAAGATGGTATGTGTGGGGAGACGCCGGGCTTGAAACCACGGACATAGATCTGCAAGCTGAGGTGTACTCTTATAGGCTGGAGCCTTGAGGGAAACGAAAAGAACAAGGTGCTCCGTTTCTACACTGAATCCGTGGCATCCCATCGGGGGCAGTTACTACATGATCAGGTCGGTCCACAAATATACCGCGTAGCGGTGCAACTCTTCTTCCTGGTGACTTATGTGACACGATAGAAGCGATCGACGACAAGATAGATGCACATGAAGGTCGCTGCAATGGAATATCCGCTGCGCCGAGGCCCGAGGGCCCGAGAATGTCCCATAACGGGTAAGTATAAAAGAGATCCGTGATCCCTGCTTTGTGCATTGCCCTGACCAGCAGCCGAAGGGGTAATTGCGATGATCACAAACATAGACGTCGATCAAGACGATTGGTTTGTTACGGAAGACGGCCAGATCATATTCTGTTCAAGGACACGAGCAGTTCATCATGCATCACGATCAGTGTAAGCGAGTCTGAGGTAAAATTTCCCTTACGCTTTCATCGAGACGTTCGTCACTACAACTCTAATAGTGCGACAAAGTCGCATTAGTGCTTTGTCCTGTGTGCACAAACATTGATGTGCGGTTGGTGGTTGCTCGAAGTCCCTACAATAGGAACGAATTTGGCTTCAGTCATAAGGTTTTGACAGGCGATACATCACTGTTCCCACCCGCTGGCATGGGGAACGACGCTGATGGGAACACTACAAAGATTACGGAGTGCCTTGGTCACGGCAAGGGTCACGGTTAACATTTGTTGGCATCTCTGATGTAGATAACGTGAGGCTGGGCACCGGTCACGCAACCGGATGCTTACAATAATGATTTCACCCCTGGATGCCCAAGTGCATGAGGGAAGTAGAGGGGAAATAACCCGTACGTATCAGTTGGCTATTCAGTCGCATCCTGCCGGGCCGTAGTGCGCGGAAGTGTCGGTGTTGGATTGTGCATTGTGCTTCTTAACCGAGTTTAGAAGGAAATACGTAAGAAAGAAAGGCGCGCGTCAAATTGGTCAAGTTCAGGTCTCAGTCGTGCCTTGACCGAACACAGTGTCTCAAATGCTATGTTGCCCATGCACAGCATCCCATCACCTTTGATAAGATCGGCATGGTTTCTATGAGCATTTGTTATCACATCAAAAGAAAAATGGCCACGTAGAACCTTTTAATTAGTTTCAGTCGGTTCCATGAATCATGAATTGGGGAGGGCGTAACACGGGTCACGTCACGCTTAGAATGAACAACTAAGTTCCCAAGTTCAGCGAACATCTCGCCAACGTCTCCCTTGTCTGACCATCATCCAGCGACAAGGGCAAATTTTCTTTGCGAGGTTTTGAAGCACCTCTTATCCTTCCGCTTAATCCTTCCCGATTGGGATTCGACACAGGTGCTCCATTCAAAGTTTTCCTGATATCGTGGTCCCAGCGCCCCTGTGACAGCTAGAACGGCGCAAACACTCAATACTCCGCATCGTTGACTTAAGAAACCTGTTAGTACGCCTATATTTGTCTAGTCTGACCATTCACAAATTTATGGCATGGGTTCAAAATTATTCATTCCTTTGCTAGGTCACTAAGATGGCGGAACCCCGAGCGAGATCCGAATCTCTTGGAGATTCCACGGAGGATAATCCGCTAACTATTCGGCTCCCTAACCCAAGGTCCTTTCTCGCCCGTCAGTCTCAGTGGAAAGGACGTAGAGGAAAGCCAAGATGCGATCATTGCCGTCTCAATAATCTCAAGGTGAGTGGTGGTCTCGAACCCGGTTCCTCCCACGTTAATCTAGAGTAGTGCGACAGAGTATTGCCAACTTGTAATCACTGCTCCTGGGCAAATAGAGAGTGCAAGTACACTCCCTTACCAACCCCTGCCCATCGCGGGATCCCACGGTGTGATCGGTGCCGTTTTCACAATCTCAAAGTTTGTCCAATACCCCCTCCAATATTATTGAACTGATCCCTTGATTCACAGTGCGATAGGAACCTACCAGTTTGCAACCACTGTATGGAAGATGATGGGACAGAATGCAACTACACTCCAAAGAAGCGACATAAAGTACCGACTGACCATGCCTTGCCTGTCAAGGATCGAACCCCAGTACCCTACGCCACCAAAAGCGCGTCATTTTTGGTCTCTGACTTGCCTGAAGAGGAATCATTTACTACCGGTAATTGGATCGCGGAGCATCCTGAAGGCGCCAGAGGGACTTTGTCTGTTGGTATACACGAGATTGAGTCCACAGGTTCCCAGAATTCAGACAATGAGGACGACAATATGGAGGAAGATAACTCTCCGGGGAAACCCGGAGCACTTTCCAGGAATGACCAGTCAAAGTCAGGGGGCGAACCTTTGGGAACTCGATTTCAGTACGATGGTGCGCACACCACGATCCGCCACATAGAGCCATGGTACCATTCGGACTTCGCCCCTCTCCCACGTACTGTGTTGCAAGGGATTCGCACGGCCAATCCATCAGAGATGCCAATTCGGCATGACTACGACAAGGCGCTTTGGAAGTTCCTGTCCGAGTTACCTGCGGAGTTTCGTGAGATCTCTGCTTTTGCTCCAGATGAATACTCTGGACTTGCCCAAGCCATCGAGAAGGGGGATACGTCCACGCTTTCGGAGCGTGTTAGGTCCTGGGTGGCGCATCATCACGTGCGCATGGGCTCGCGGAAGTACCATCTACTTTTGCTTCCCCGTGAACAATATTTTGCCATCCGCCTGGAAAAGGAGGATAAACTCAGGAATGAGTTCATCGCCGAAGTCGATGGGGACGTCTTCCTGAGCAAGCCATCTTCCGGAAGTAATGAAGGCAAGCAAGCCGTTCGGGAGGGTGCGAATGCGTTCATTCGAGTACCCGTGTCACCACAGATATACGACGTACTGGTTTACGCCCATAAGGGCCACTCGACTCCTACGACTACTCTTTCTCAGATAAGGCAGGCGGGTATCGTGAGTCAAATGTCCCGCTATGTTCGTTTGATTTGATGATAAACTGTTCTTGGCAGGGTTCTATCACTTGGCCTATGATTGAGTTATTTCATCGTCTTTGCCCCGTATGCACTTCCCGATCAAAAGTTGCTACACATTGAGAGGCCTTGAGTCCCCTCCAGTAGGGTAAATCTCTCACAGCCATCATCATTAATTTATCGGTTCCCACGGGCACATGTACAGTATAGTGGATACCATCTTTCTCATCGGGCACGACGTCGATAAGCATGTTCACTTTCCCTCTTCTGGGTAGCTTGGCGCCTTGTACGTATATCTGTGATCCGCAAATATGGACCTCCATTTTATTTTTTTCTGAGCGTGCCATGTGGGTTTCTAAAGTCGTTGTACAATTATCGTGACATCATCCATCCACTTCTCTTCCATCTCTACCGTCAACCTCTGAGAGACAAGGCGAACGTCATCCCCTCCTAAGCCATCGCGAAGGAGGGATAGCGCCAGATTCCCTTCTCGTGTCGTATTCTGCATAGCTTGGCCAACCACTGTCACCCATCGATGAATCGTATCCGTACGAGTCCGTCCTTCATACAAATCTCCAAGTCCATCCGAGCATGATATCACAAAAAAGTCCCTCTGTTGTCCCGGCGGGCCTCTGGAAAGTGGAATATGGTGAACGTCGGGGGTGTTGGAAACGTATGGAGGGCTTTTCACGCGAGCAATGTAAGCTTCGGGATGCTGTACATTCCATTCTCGACGAAAATTGAGAAGAACGCGTCGAGAAAAGATGGGCGGCAGTTTGAGCCATGTATCGCCAAGGGCTGACGGGGTGCGCATTGGACTTTTTGAGTACAGTATCTCGAACTCTCCGGAAAACGGCAAGATGACGCTCACAGCGTGTAGGGCTCAGAAACCCTACGATTCTGTTATCCATCAAGCATTCGCGCTCCCCAGGGTGCTGATTCCGTATCCTGAGAATTTCTGAGGGATTATCGCCATTGTGGAGTGTCGTCGCGAATGTTGCAGCCCAGTCTCCTGCACGTGTACGAGAGCCAAGACTAGTAGTAGGCACAAAGGAACGATGGACGACGTGAGATTGGAGGAAACCCGCCAACTTGGGGGAAATTGACATACATACCTGCTTGGCAATCTCCGAGGTTGGCTATCCAAAGGTTTTGCTTGGAAGGGTCTGTGAGCGTCAGGAGTGCGGTGCTTCCCTGCAAGCATCGCGTGGCAGCGGCCATGTTCTGTGTCGCCGACGCACGATCTTGAAATAAATACCGGATTTGCGAAGTAGACATGTTCTGTAGACCAGCAGGACCACCGGGAAACATGCGCGTAAATTCGGCCGTGATGGTGTGATCAAACCTGACGATGCAGTCGGAAAGAATGCTGGAGACTGCAGCGGGAACGACATGTCCCCTTGACGAAACGAGGAGAGATTCGAGCGCTTGCTTAATCAGGACCGGAAGCGACTGTGCGGCATACTCCACGGTGGCGTGTCCGGCATGTCCTAACCTTCAAGTTATATACTTCCAATATGAGCCCCCTGCGGGGAAAGAACGCACTGACCGTCAAAAAGGGCTGTGAACACCCAAGCTCCGCCAAAGGGCATCTGCCAATTCTCTACGCACATACGATCCTGACTTCGAAACTCGTGTAACTGGCATGGCTGAAAATCTATAGCGTCGATGCCACCCCTGGATCGCGGATTGGCTAGGCGCTGGAGCTCGGCAGACAGTCTTGGCTCTTGGAGGATCCTGTAGGTCCATCTCTCGGAACCTCCTAGGCCTAAATCTGTCGTAGAAAAATCTCTGACTTCATTGAGGGCTCGGAGGTTTTCTAGAGATGTCGCGGCAGTTAGAGAAACCACTCGGTGTGAGTACATGTGGGGAGGGGGAGCTGCTACTAGTAGATGAAATTACAGGCTCACCTTTTTTAATATTCTATTCAAGAAGATGAAATATGTTCCGAACGAATTGACAGGCTGAATGATGCACCGGAACCAAGAAGCCTGAAGAAGGCGAAAGTTGCAAGATGAAAAAATGTCGGCATGATATTTGGAAATCCGGGACAGGTGGCATTGATTTACGGTATACATCTCATGCTCAAATCGGTAGAAGCGGATGCCAGACTGCGTCCCTCTAGATATAGGTACTAGCGTGATGGGGCTCGAGATATACTGTTTCCCCCATCTGCGGTCATGCAAGTTAATGCGTAACGCGAGCATCGGGATGGGACCAAAGATGCACCAAGTCCCAAGTAAATACAGCGCCTACCAAAAGGTTGATGGAATATAGCAGATGACAGTGGTTTCTGACCGGGTGGTGTAAAAGAATCATTGATTGTCATCTTCCCTTCAACGGCGTTCTCCGAGATCCGGGGACTCAGTACAATCTATACCGTCTTGTCTGTGGCGCAGATCAAGTAACATCCTTGTATATTGTCCACTGGACGTACGGTCTCTATGCAGCTGTTGATAGCTGCCGTATAGATTACAGTGCCTTGCTTCAAGTTTACGTGTTGATATCTCAACTTTGAAATGTTATGAGACAACAAGGCACTCTTATTAAAAGTACTTGGCCGAGACTACATATACTAGACTGTAGCTTATAGTGCAAAGTTGGGTCAACTTGGGATGCCCAGTTGAAGCTCCGTGCAGCGATTCAATTCTAGTGTGGGAAAAGTCAAAGGGCGAAATACAAATCATCATCAAATCATATTTGAGGCGTCAGGTCAGCCGATCCTTCTCTCTTTCCTTGTATCATTGTACCGTGGACATATTGAAATATTGCAAGGATCTGAAACTTCTAGCCTATAACACAGACTATTTTTTTTTTTACAAACTGGAAGCTATACCCGAGTGGTTGGTTCAGAACGAGACGTTGTCGTAGTAGTGGCGTTGCTAGATCGGCACCGGTGATAACCGCTTTTCCATCTGTTTTTCCTTCCAAAGTTACGTAGTCGCCACCCATAAACGCACAAGATCCCCGCACCCGTTTCAGATACGGGGTCATGTGGTCAGCTCGAAACTGGCAAAGGCTAGGTCGTAATCCCCAAAATCGTAATTGATCTTGTCCGTCCGCTTGTAGGCGTCAGCTTGCCCATCTTCCTCTCCTCTCGAGGTCAGGGCCGCCTTGAAAGCACGCTGTGCCGCGTCAACAGCCCTTTCCCCCACTTCTTCTTCCGTCTCGTCGTTTCCTTCACTCGAGATGAAAAGGGTAAGGGTGAGCCGCGCAGGGCGAAAGATGTTTACGACCCGGCGCATAAGCGTGACAAGGTCCGGTATGTCGCGGGAACGAGGCGCAGGGACCGGTGACAACGGCACGTTGGACTCGAAACTAGCGTACGACCAACCCTCCTCCGGTGTCACATGGATAGTGTAGTATCCTTCGCCCCCAGGAACGGTGTCACGGCCATCGATACGTTGGCTTCACCCCAATTGATTAGGGCGTTCGCGGAATACCCACACGGTGTAAACGCGTATGAGTTTAAGGTGGTGAGGTCTGGGGGGAAGATATCTGTAATTTGAAGCCTCGAGGAAACTTCCAGAGCCTTATCAAATGGGGTGCTGGTAATATCAGACCCCCCAGGGAAATCAAATGCGCTCCTGGCCGTGGGGGATAAGCCTGTCATGAGGATCTCGATGGTGGAATCAATGTCCAACGCATTGGGCGTGACAGGCCTCGCATCAAGTGTTCGATGAGTGTTTACGCCGGTGGTCTGGGCGCAGACAAGTGGGCGATTGACGGGAGGAGGGGTGTTTGGGGTACATTCAGGGGGCCTAGTGATGTACAACAGCCAATGGTCACCGTTCATTTTGCCAACGGAGTAAGCGGCGCCATTCTGGAAATATCCATCCAGATATTCCACCTCGTCTCTCCATTCACGATGGGGGCCGTTTTGAAGCTCTGGGAAGAAGAACGACTTGCGAGAGTAGAAACACCGCCAGACGGTGGGCAATTTCTGCTCGCGTGCGATCTCGAGGATGCGTGGAAGACCCATCAAATTCAGAGTGGTCCCGCATGTCTTGAGTATGAGGCGGTGTGGGGAGACGAATAGGGAAGATTCACTATGAGTCGGCGTAAGCAGTCAGGAACAAGGGCTAAAAGCTGGCGGAAGGGAACAAGGGAGCTAATATCCCTGAAAGGGAACGGAGAAGGTGCTCCGACGGATCGTACAGCGGCCACACCCCGGGGAGATTGGGAAGATATCTCTTTGCGCCAGAAGTATGCGCAGAGATAGCATCAAAATCCGGATGGATCCGCGGGTCGTATGCGTCCATGGTATGGCATGGTGAACTCGTGAACGCTCACCTTAGCAGATACGCATCCATTTCGGACCCCTCTACCACACTGAGGATCTGGCACTTCACCATCTTCAGCATATCTTCCCAAACCGATCGATTGACCCCGCGAAGTCCATGCCTCCCGTCGATCGTGGCGGAAGCACCCGGAACGTCTGCGGGTGATGGCGCAAACCAGAGTTCTAGCAGTTTTTCGGGCCCCTCGAACGGAGGAGAGCTAGAAAATACACCTGTAGTCGCCTCCATTGCGAATATTATTAGCGTGGGGTGTCCTAGTAGTTGAAATAAGGGGGTAATTATATGCAGCCAGGGGGGGGACACGTGCTATACCACCTGGGAAACGTAGGCGCTAACACCCAAGACAGTCGCGAACCAGCGATGGTGGATACATGTACCGACAGAACAGCGGCCTGTGGGGGTCCTATGCAAAGATGGTCGGTCGATCAGCAATCGCATCGGATATTTGTAGACGATCCGTCTTGAGCGGTCCCGCCTCAGCCCAGCCCTCATCTCGATGGATGCGGTCCGTACCCGCGAGTTTGACAAATTGGTTGGCCATTCGCCCACGTAGCTACTCTATACTTTTCTTTCCGCCTTTCCTCCGCGTCCCGACGGGCCCTTCCATATCGGCATAAGCCATGGTCCACATTGCGCCCACATATGAATGGCGCTAGCCACTTTGATAAATCGCGCCGCATGGGCTTCGAAATGCTCAACTAGAGAGGTAACTTGTCCGCGTGCTTTGCAAGGAACGACGATAGTCCCGACGCAGCCTTATTGTGTACTTCTTTGTAAACATAAGAGAAGAAAGCCCAATGATAACGCCACGATAGTGACTCGGAAAAGGTCGTCTTGATAAAATGCCACGCGCGTAAGCAAGTGAGCGCGTCATGCCGGGCTGCGGCTGAAATGTCAAACGACGAACCGGAAACTGCGCTGTAGAATGTAGTAACTCCCATCTGATCTCACTCGACTCGACTCGTCTTTCAGAACCGGTCCATACAGTGCAGCTAAACAGCTCCATTTTTTTTTCACTTGCACCCCTCCTCTCAGCCTTGTTTTTCACCACAAAATTATCCGCGTCATCTTCGTGAGGATGATGATGAGACGAATGCTTCCACGTTTACCCTTTCTCCGGGCTATCCTTCCTCGGGGGGTCTCCCGACCCATCCTTCCTCTCACATCTCGCATCTCAATTCCGGAAACACGGATCCTCACCGGCACATTACGCATATCCCCTTTCCGTTCTCTTCACGCCACTCGAGTACGCCTCTCATCTCCCTCTCACCCTCCAAACACAGATGAGGCCGTACCACTCTCAAAGCGACTCGCGACACTTATGAAAGCATATGGATGGTATGCCGTCGGCGTTTACGCGGTAATATCTATCGTCGACTTTACCGTCGCCTTTGCGGGAATCAACCTACTCGGCGCGGACTACGTCTCCTCTATCGCTACATCGGCGAAGGCCTGGGTACTCAACCTGGTGTATTCACGCCCCCCGGAGCCAGGTCGTGAAGGGATCGAGGATGCATCACAAAATATGACTGCAGGTGGGCAGGAAGGCCTGTATGCCATGCTTGTACTTGCGTACACAGTGCACAAGACCCTCTTCCTACCTGTACGGATTGGATTAACCGCTGCATGTACGCCTAGAATTGTGAACTGGCTGCGCATCAGAGGGTGGGCTGGTGGGGAAGGTGCGCGTAAGGCCATGCAGGAGATGAGAGGGCGATTGAGGGACCGAGATTGAATCCGTCGGGCATCAATTTAGCTGGTCTTCCGTTGTTCGGCGTTGGTAATCTCACTGATCCCTCCAACCAACACAGAAACGCAGATATATCATGATACATCGGCACTTGTTAATTCGACCAGCTAGAATGCTGGTTACACAGAACACAACTCAGATACACTATAGTACAGAGGCAATCAAGTTGTCGTTTGGAATAGGATGAAACAGACGATTCGAAACGGGTTTGAGTTGCGATCACGCACTGGTGGGGGCTTCTTCCGCTGCAAAGTAGGGTTATCAATCAGGACGGTGATGGCCAAGAACCACTACTCACGCCACAGAATACCGCTTTTGACGAGCTCCTCTGGCTTAGGCCTTTGCGTAAGTTTCTGATCCAGCTTGTCCTTGTAGAGCCCATATGAGTGATCACAAGATCACTCTCCTGGAATCGTGAGACACATACCTCGAGTTGTGACCTTTGCAGTTGGTCCCTCACAGCCTGCAATGCCGGGGCAACGTTCCCCTCTAGATCCGGCGAAGACGGGGGCGTTTTCAGCAAACGATGTGAGTTGCACGAGATCTGTAAAAAGTAGTACCTTTGAGAATATTGCGGTCTTGCAGTTCCTGTCTGTCAGGGCGTTGCGCGAGACGCTTTTCCAAAGCCTGAACAGTTTCGGCGCTCAGGGAGTTCTGGCGTGCTGGACGCACGTCAGCTTCCTCGGCGGCGTTGGTGGTTGTCACGGGTTCATTCGAAGCTGTTGTATGACGGTGAGCGTACAGGCTAGGTAAGGATCGACGGACGCACACATGAGTTTGTTGGATTGATCGATCACTGGCTTGAGGATGGGGAGAAGCGAGAAGCAAGTACCACTGTAGGTGGTGTTCTTGTCTTCTAACCGAACCTGTATCGGATTGCTCATGTAATCAGTGGTCACGAGTGTCGACAGTCTTCCATCTTTCATGGGACAGTATCATTTATTATTGGGTATAAGATGGCTAATTATACACGTGTCCAGTAAAAATGAAAGGATGTGGGTGGCCGTGAAGCAATATGGGTGGACCATACGAAAGAGTGTCAAGTGGAGAGTTCACTGAAGAGTTGGGGATCAAACACCACGCCAGAAATCGGTATCCAGTCCTTTGTTCTCTCTCTTCTCGTGCTCCATCTTTCTCAGCAGTTCAGCTTTTCGTGCGTTTCGCTCCTCGCGCCACTCTTCCACGTACTCTCGTGCCTCCCGTATGCTTTCCTTGACGTGCTCGACTTCGGCCGCCATATCGCGATCGATCTTGTCGAGAAGGTCGATGAACCCGACGAACTTTTTCGATGCTGCAGCAGAAAGGCGAGGCATTGTGGGTGGAGAAGCATGAGGAAAAGGTATAATTGAAGTCTCGTCACCGGTGAGCTCTGAGAGCGGGCGAGTGACGGTGATTCCTGGAACAGAATGGGAAGGATGACGCGTGAGGGAGGAACTTGACGACGATGATGAAGAGATTGAAGGCGCCACTTTTTGGAAAGGTGTCACCTCGGGCCATAGCGTTGTACGTGGAGGAGGGGGTAGGGTGTCGAGGAAAGGGCCAGCGTCGGATGGTAGAGACAAAAGAAGGGGAGAGCTAGGGATGTCGAGCTGGATGAAGACCGGCTTTTCTAAGGAGACTGAGATCATGAGATCAAGTTTCCGCGGTGATCTGGAGGGTTCAAGTTCCCAAATTCGAATGGCGAGTCGCTGTAAGAGATGGACAGATAGCCTCCAAAGGGTCGCTCCGAGACCGAGGTATAAAAAAGGCAGTATAAATAGTCGTAGAATTATGGCGCCAGCACCGAGACTAGTAATTATTGACTGAATGGTGAATTATAAGCGAATCGGTATTGTACACAGGGCGTCTGGTCGTTGTAGGGAAGTTACGTTCAGTTGAGACCGCTTGGCTCGTTCGGGTTGCCACGTGTAAATGTGACGGATATCTCGTGACTCGCGTGACAGCTTGTCGCAAAGAAGGACTGGGGACTCGGAAAGACGAGACGACTCAATGTCTTTGGTGAAGACTGCGCTCTTCGCTGCTCGTCCACAGGCGGTACATTTCTCGCGCATCCAACGTAGATGTGTATCGTCCGACTCGCATAACCATGGCGCAGACGCTGCGTATCCAAAAGAAGGTGCGTTTTGCTTTGTTTACAGCTTTTCTGATATTTTCATCCTTGCATCATAGGTTTTAGTTCTGCTGGCTGGAAATACACAATCATCGCTGCATTGGGAATCGTTGGGTTCTACAAATTCGCGCCGAGTCCAGATGAAGACAATTATGTGACCCGCTACATCTCGTACTACTTTACACCTAGTAGCTCTTGGGCGAGGGTGAACGAAAGACACTTGGAGCTGGCAACGAGTCTACAAGAGGCCACTCAGATCTGCCAGACGAGCCAACGACCTCCTATACACAGATACCGCTACCCTCAGTTCGTCTGAATTCTTTTTTTTTTTTGATTTACTCTTAACGTGAATGATAGCTCGCTGGAGGTGGCATCAGCATTTTCCATTCCTGTAGGAGGAGATCCTGATGTATCGGGAGTAAAAGTGAAGGGTGGCAATGAATTTTAGAAAGCGTCCGAATAATATCCGTATTTTCCGATCTGGTCGGATCCAATTTTTGAGACAAGATGGTTGTCAATTGAGAATGTTGAACGTTAAATTGTAGACTAATTAGGAAAGAGCGAGCAAGAGTGTAGAAACGAGGTGGTCGCGAGGCAAACGTTTCACCGTACTGTACGGTACAGTGCAGTGCTCCAGCTCGACTCCCCGTACTGTCACTTTTCCCCACATCTGTACCCTCCCAAGTTCCCTTTCTTTTCCCGCCAATCCTTACTTTACCTCTTTTCATATGTTAATATTCCACACAGGTTCACAATGACAACATTCCGTGGACCTCCACCTTGGTACCTCCTCTCCCTCCTCGCCCTTCTCAATGTCGTTCGTGCAGATGTCCCTCTCGTCGATTTTGATCGCATGGGTACCGTTGGCCTCGTCGGTGCCTTTGCCGGTCTCGACTTTTTCAATAGTTCTGCCAATCTCACCTTCGATCCCTCCACCTCAACATTACTCTTACGTTCCCCTCATGGCGCTTTAACTCGCATCGCTTCAACCAGCGCTGGCGGGATTATCTCCGCAGGTTGCGCCATCGGCAATACCTATTATATTGCTGGCGAATTTTCTTCCATCGGCACCGTTACAGCCTCCAACGTTGCGTCCTACAATCCCGCCGCCGGAACTTTTGCCGCTCTAGGAAAAGGAGGTCCCAATGGCCCTGTGAATGCTCTTTTCTGCGACTCGACTCATAACAAGCTCTGGGCCGGTGGCCACTTTACGACTCCCGCCTCCGCCGTCGCTGTTTGGGACACGGGTTCATCCTCATGGTCAGCCCCGCCTTTTGGGGGTCTTACAGGTGTCGCGGCCGAGGTCTTGTCAATCACCACAAATTCCTCCCAGGCCAGTCTCTTTTTTTCAGGGTCCTTCGTTGCACCTTTCCAGGGAGCGGCCTTGAATACCAACAACAATCCGAATGTCCCTTTTTCTTCAGGCGCCACCCCATTCTCGTCTTCACTTGTCCCCATACCCCTCCAGACCGCGCAAATCGAGGGTTCTCCCTCGTCCATAGACCCCAATTTCAGCCAAATACAGAACATCCTTTGTCCTACAGGCAATGACGGCCCAGGACAAACGTGGTTCGCTGCGGACGGCAGTAGTGCACAAATCACCGCGAGAACATTCCAATATATCAGTGCAAGTGGCATCCGCCTTGGAAACACGTTCCTTAACGGACGAGGGACGACAGAATTTACGTACGTACGCAGTATACTCCGCAGAACCCCCGACAATGACTGATGGTCTCGGTAGCGTGACTACCATCCCAGATAACACTGTTCAACAACTCAGCTTCGTGAACCCAGCAACAGGGCAGACCCAGACTTGCACGAATTGCCCATTGTCTGTTGATGCCACCGTCCCGTATCAGGACTTCACATTCCAAAATGCACGTATTATCACCGGAGTTCAAGTCACACTATCCGCATTTCAAGGTGCCGGCGCTGGACTCCACTTATTCCAAATCCTTTCATCTGGTGCATTCGCATCCGCGGTTGCCGCCAATAATGATATTTCGTGCTTTGCGCCTGTCGCTTCCGGCGCCACTTTCACCGGGCAATGGACTGATCTCGAAGCAAACACGAACATCCCAGCAACTACCCAGGCCGTTCTCGTCTCCACTGTGAACGTTGGCACCACGCCCGCGAACGGACCGAGTTTCACTTGGATGCCCTACATTTCAGCGTCTGGCCAGTACACCATAAATCTACTCGTCCCTGGCTGCACGGACTTCCAGGACTGCGCTCTACGCACATCCGTCCAGGTTGAGGTATTCCCAGGTGGTGGTCAGGATCCTGTAGTAACCGTTATCGACCAGCGAAACCAGAACGATGCAGTCCAGCAGATCTACAATGGCCCCGTTGTACCTTCGTCCCCCAACTTTGTATTGACGATCACCATGACCCTCGCAGACAATCCCGCGGGCGCGGGTCAGAATGGCCAATATCGTCTTGTCGCCGACCGCGTTCAGTTAATCTTGACAAAACCCGACGCTACAGCCAACGGCCCAGGAATCGTAGGCAACGGAAAGGTAGCGTTTGGGTTTTTGGAATGGCCGTTTTCACTCACTGCCAACGCAAACGCTGCCACGGGTTTACCTGATGCCGATGAGACGTTCCTCGATACCATTGGCTTATCTTTATTCAACGATCTCGGTGGAGAGGCCGCCATCGCTGCGTACGGGGCAGTGATCTCCGCGGTCGTACATCACCCGTCTGGTGCTGTCTTCCTTGGCGGGACTTTCAGTCTCAATGCACCTGCCACCAGCAACATCGTCGTCTTCAAAAACGGCGCGTTAAAAGCCCTGTCTGGGGGCGGGCTTAATGGTCCCGTGACATCCCTCGCTTTCCAAGGCAACACGCTTTATGTCGGCGGTTCGTTTTCAGACACACAGTCCAAGTCCACGCAAGGCCGCATCAACGGTATCGCGTCGTACGATGTTGCACATGATCAATGGTCGCCATTATTAGCCGGGGTGGACGGCCCGGTCCAGAGCCTCAACGTCGACAATGGCCAACTTGCCGTTGCTGGTAAATTCACCAGGATCCGCAGCGCGGGCGTCGGTACCGGGCTGGAATCGCCGGGACTGGCGTTGTGGAATACGAGCAGCGGTGGATGGGTCAATGGGGGTGGGTTCTTACTCGGCAGCCTGACGTTTGTAGGGAACGGCACGACCCCAGCCAAGGGCCAACAACAGTCGCAGATCATCGCGGGAAACATTGGGGATTCGCTCGAGTATGGCGCGAGCGGGTTCGTCTTGGTCCAGAATGGGAATGGTGGCGAACCAGAATTGACCCCGCTCGGCGTGCAGCTTGGGGATGACGTCGCCTCCAGTTCTACGACGGCCACAACAAAACGCCGCGGCACCAATAACCAACGCGCTACTACCACCTGGGTCTCTCGCCGCATGAAATTTGCGCGGTTGCTTGAGCGTCAGTCAAGTACCTCTTTGCCACCCGATCCTCCCGCACCTGCCCCGGCCGTTCTCGCGGGCACCTTTTGGATAAACGCGACCAACTCGAAGCAGGTCGCGATCATCGGTGGCAACTTTTCTTTCGCGAACGGGAATGCCGTGTCTGCTGGGATCGCGGTGTATAATCCATCGGCTGCCGCGCTCACCGCGTTACAAGGCCCAGCTATCAGCGGCATCGTACGCGCAGTACTCGTGCAAGACACGCTTCTATTCGTCGGCGGGACGTTCACGATTCCGGGAACGAGCATCGCGAACTTTGGGATCTACGATCTCGTGCACAATACGTGGTTATCGTCTGCCGTGCCGGCTCTTCAGAACCCGAATGGCGCGTCTGTGTCGTCAGGTCGTTAACTGCGTCGGCGGCGAAACCAAAAACGGTGATTGTTGCCGGCTCGTTCGCGCAGGCCGGCTCGCTGCAGTGCCACGCCATTTGTGAATGGGACGTTGAGACAAATCAGTGGAATGCCCTCGGAGATGGCATTCAAGGTGATATCGCATCGGTGGCTTATGCAGGGGTGAGTCGTGCTTGTTCACGCGCGAATCGTGACCATTGATGGTTTTGGGGCAGAGCAATCAAGATGTGCTCATAGCTGGTGGTTCTATCACGTTATCGGGGCCGCCTCCGACAACGTTCTGCAGTTTACGTTTAGCAACGCAAGTTGGAGTATCATGGGCAATGGCGCGAATCTCCCTGGTCCTGTCACTGCAGTGACAGTTAACAACGGCAACACGAGTAGCATCTTCGCTGCCGGGCGGTGCGTGTTTCAAAATCGGATAGCAAGACAGTCAGGGAAATTTAACAATTTGCTACAGTTCTACAGATGGTAGCTCTTCTTTCTTGGCTGCTTGGAATGGCCATACCTGGTCGTCTCAGGGCTCTGCCCTCGGTGGTACCAGCGCCATCTCCCAGCTCACGATGGTCCCGCTCCAAAACGAATACAAGCCACAGGGAGTCATCCAAGGCGATCGAATGTTGTTGATGTCCGGAACCTTCTCGATTCGTCGTTTGGACAAGCTTCCTCGATCTTATTTGATGGCCATTCGTTCTACCCTTACATTGTCACGGCCTCGGAGTCTGGCAGCCCCGGATCGATGTCTGGCCTTTTCAACTCAATAGCAAACTTCAGCTTCGCTCAGCATCGTAAGAAGACTTATCAGCCCTTGTGTTTTTAGATCTGATGCTAATCGTGTCCTGCGTTTACAGATTTCCTTGCCACTGGTGTGGTCATTCTAATATCCATCGCCATCGGAGCTGGCATTGTCTTCCTACTTGTGTTACTGGGCATCCTCTGGACCCTTTTCGCCCGTCGCGATGAGGCCGTCAGCAAGTTTGACCCCGCAGATATGGGCAATGACGACGACTCGACAGAACATAGACCCTCTTCCCTACTCGAACATATCAACGCCGCGACCACGTCAATACTGGAAAGCCAGAGTCCATTCCAGGGTGTAGAGAAGGAGACGGCGGCGGCCGACGCAGGTGCCTCGAGTACAGGGCACGATCTTCTCTCCGGACCCGATGCAAGTAATTACATACGGGCAGAAACGCCATCGGATGCGTTTGGAGGTGGACTTGGTACTGAAGAAACGGGACGTCCCGCGCATGCCCGTTACTCGTTTGATGGTACCGGAGAGGGTGAGCTTTCGTTGGCTGTTGGGCAGGAGATCGAGATTCTTGATGATAACGATCACTCGTAAGCGCTCATATCCTTTTTCGTTTTTGTTTGATTCTTTCTGACAAGAAACGCGTCTCTGAATTTAGGTGGTGGTACGCTCGCGACGTGCGTACGGGGAATGAAGGCGTCGTCCCCGCATCTTATGTATATTGAGGACTAGCCTCATTTTGATTTGGGATCAGTTTTCTTTATCTCTCCCATAATTATTCTCGGTTTTTTTTTTTTTTCATGATGTATGTTCTTTACGATATCCTATCCCTGAACTCGCTTTCTGGTACCAACAGCCTAGATTGTCATTTGTCTTGTATATCGTCACGCTCACTTTGCACAGTTAATTCGTGTCTCATACATTGTGCGTCTGACACTCCTCTGGCAGAGTCCCGTAATAGCTTTGTGTTCTTGGGGAACGACTAGAATAGCACTGAATTACAGAGATTTTTTTAGACCATTTCCCCATGTCCTCATAAGACTACATCGCAATTACAGAAGAGTAACAACCGCCATCACTGAAAAAGAATGTTTTACACGCCGGTGAGCTCGCAAAATAAAAATAAAAATGTACAGTCCAGAAAGGGAATAGGACCGACCTGGAGCAATGGGTCTCGGTAATGCTTCTGGTGATTATGCACGAACGCCACGCGCGTTTTATAATCCTCCTTGCGCTTCTGGTCGCGGAACTCGCGGATATGGCGTCCCGCCTCGCGGGCCTCGCCCCGATTTCGCGCTTTGACCACTTGGGTGCCCGCGCCAAACGCGCCGAATCCGCACTTGCGCGGCACGAGCGCCGATTTGTGTCTATCGGCGAGCAACCGTCGTACGATTTGACGACCAGAGTTGGGGTCCTCCTTGCCGGATGATGATGTTCTTGCGGTGGTGGTGCTGTTGGAGAAGGATTGGGCATAATAGCGACGCATGCTGCGGTGGCCGATGCGACTACCTGAAGGTAGAACTAGCTCGAGGTGTGAGTCACCGAGGGTGATCTGGTTTGAGGGTAAGCTGTCCGTATCAGAGCTGTCGTCTTCGTCTTCGTCGTCGTCTTCTTCTTCCTCCTCCTGTGTACTACTACTACTAGTGGTAGCATCGTCCACCACCTCGTCGACTTCACCACCAGAGTCGTCCACGTCCTCCCAGCCATCTGCAGCAGCCTTCTTCTCCCTCTTTGCCTTTCTTTTTTCCTCCTTACGCCTTCGCCTCTCTTCGGCATCCGGGTAGGACGAAGAGAAATCGTAGTAATCCGATATTTCGAGCATGTCGTCCTCAGTGTCGTACGCGATCTTGCAATGACTCTTGTCAACCATATGCTTGCGAACGGCATCGAGAGTGTGGAACTCGCGACCTTTCCCGTTGCAGTATAGGCAGACGTTGCCTACGGCGATCTTCTCCCCGAGGTAGACGATAAGTCCGGTCAGATCGACAAGATATTCCGTATCGGGGATGAAGAAGGAGTGTTCGTCTGCCATGTGAGCAAGGTTAACCTCTAAAGAAGAAGAGACGTGGGTACAGAAGAAACAGTGAGCAGAAGAAAGGCGCGAGCGTGCGGCGGCTATCTTCTCATCGAGAGTTAATGCGCCCTCATCCTCTGGATCATCAGAACCGGGCTGCCCAGATATGGGGTGTGTCTGTGATACTTCTACTTCTTTAGTAGTTGTAGAGGGGGGGTTGGGGGTCTGATCTTCTAGAGATGTCGCCTTCCCAGCCGTAGACCCAACGGAGCGTGGACGATCTACCTGGGACTGGACCTTAAATTCGTTCTCGCGGTGCTTTTTGGAGAGCATATGCGATCTATAGGCATTCTCCGTCGTATACGTTTTGCTGATAACAAGTCGTCATCGAAAACTCTTAAACCACCAGGGAAGCAGACACGTACCGGCATACTTCACAGGTCGAACCCTTAGGCGACAGAGCCACTGCGGTCTCTTGCCTTCTCTCAAGCACCTTCTGATTGAAAACAGCTACGCTAACTGGTGGAAGTGATGCTACCCTGCGTTTCATATTGTACCGGTGGTGGTCTGAGCGATAGTGATCCCCTGAAAGCGGTCAGCTCAATCCTTGAAGGTGAGCCAAAAGCGGTCGTACTCTGCTCTTCTGCAGTGAGAAATGCAATTGAACACGACAAGCAGGTGAACAGTTGTCTGTCATCTTGTTCTGTTGTTTGTACGTCGGCCATGAGGAAAAGATATAAAGAAAGGGAAGTGTTAAGGATGAGCTCCGAGTCACACTGGCCGGATTAAGTCATGACCAAAGATTATAGCCGTAATCTCGCGTGCGTGTCGCGTAGTCACCCTACAACCGGTTACAACATATTGACATCTGTGATGTGACGTCACTGAACATCGCACGTCATCATTGTTATCACATGTACTATTCCCTGTGCAAGTACTTAAACAGAATAGTTTGGGGTGTAAATAAAATAATTCTCTCTCCCTTACTATCACGCCGTGATCATGTCACAGTCCGATTTCCATTAGGTTATGGGCCCTGCGCCCCCGCATGCTGCTATCCGACCTTGACATTCTTTTCACCGCTCAGTTCTAGAACATGTCAGACCGCTTGATACCTCAGAATATCTCAGATGCCACCATTCTGCCTTTTTCCTTCTCATTCAGACCACCATTAGGGCCTCCTGAGCCCAGTAACCGCCCCGTAGCCACGAAAAGTTTCAGACACCGCATATATAGAGGGAGTCTTGGGACCAAGCCCAGGCCCGCCAGCCATAAACGTCACCGCATCCGCAGATTAAGATCACAGTTGGGACCAACCCCAGTAATCGTCACCGCATCAACGCCACGCAGCGTCGCAGATTTCTTTCCCCTATCGTTGGGACCAAGCCCAAACACCGCAGACTTCTTTCTACCTCATCCCCGCCAGTATCCGTCATCTTATCAACGCCATTAAGATCTCCTGTCTTTTGTTGGGACCAAGCCCAAACACCGCAGACTTTTTTTCTATCTTATCCCCGCCTACCGTAACCATCACCGCATCAACGCAGTCAAGATTTTTCGTCTTTCATTCTTTTCTACCATCGCTCCCCGCCTCACTGTCACCGTATCAACGCTGTTAAGATCCCCGTCTTTTATTTTCCACCACCGTCGCTTTCTTTCACTCGGTACTGTCAGCCACCATCCTGCCAGCCGCATCCTTTTTTTCATTGCCGTTCTCTTTCTTCATTGACGTCTTCTCTCTCTCATCACCGCTCGTAACCGCCCCGCCTTTTTTTTGTTGCCACGAACACTCAATTTCCTCGTTTATATCACCGTCACCGCCACCCCGTTTGTCTCTTTATCATGCCAGCCGCACCAGTACCTCCGTAACCGCTATCCCTCGCCATTTCATCGCAGACCAACACCGCCCCGCCAACCGTCAGCCATCCCATCGTTTCTTTGTTGTCTCCCGCTCTCCTGCTATTTCTTTCACTCGTTTCCTCTGCCACCGCCATTCCGTAACCGCTGCCTGTCGCTATTTCATCAAAGACCATCACCGCCCGCTAGTTTGTTATCACCGCCGCCATGCCATTTTATGATCACCGCCGCACCGCAGTTTCGCTCCACTGTTTCTTCTTTGTTATCACCGCTGCCCCACCGCTTTTCCATTCCTTCACCATCACTGTCATTTTTTAAATTACCCCAGGTTCCGTCCACAACCACCACATCATTTTATTATCACCGCCGCCCGACAGTTTCAAAGCCCCACCTTTTTTTTCGTTCTCACCACGCCCCGTAGTTTCGATGCCCCGCCGCCCGACAGATTGTTTTTTCTTTCTTTCGTCGCCATCACCGCTGCCGTTTTTTTTTTTTTCGTCTACATTGCCTGTTCCAACTTCACCGCTGCCCCGCCATCCATTCAATAAGACGCCTTCATTGTTTCTTCTTTGCCAATTTTTAATATCCTTTTTATTCCTGTTCTCCCACCATGCACCAGACAACGCCTGCTGTATCCCTCACCTGTCATTGCCTAGTCCTCGAATCCACCCGTCATGTCCCATTTCCGGGTGAGGAGGAGTATTAGTGTCTCTGTGTTCACCCGAGTTCCCGCTTGCAACATTTGAGGAGGAGCTGTTCTTGCTCATAACCCTTGCTGGCTGTTTGCCCCCGCTCTCTGCTTGGCCACCCCCACTTCCAAGGACTGACCCTGAGGAGGAGCATCAACCACTCGCGTTTACTCTCTTTTATGTCTCGTAACACTCCATTGCTTCTCAGCCTTCTGGACTCTCTTCTGTTTCTCACTTGCCTCATGGCACCTTTTCTTTTGATTGCATTACATGTACCTCTGTCTCACCATCAGCCTCATGGCTTCACCTTTATATTCTTCCGCCTCATGGCACTTTCTTTTATTGAACTGTTTGACTACGTGCGATGAGGAGGAGTATTGACATCTGTGATGTGACGTCACTGAACATCGCACGTCATCATTGTTATCACATGTACTATTCCCTGTGCAAGTACTTAAACAGAATAGTTTGGGGTGTAAATAAAATAATTCTCTCTCCCTTACTATCACGCCGTGATCATGTCACAGTCCGATTTCCATTACAACATACATACTCACAACCTTGAAATCGCGGGGATCATCTCGAAGAAAGAGCTACCCACTGTCAAATGAGAAAAAATAATCCTTCGAACCGGGGTCGAACCAGTGACCTTGGGATGACACAATGTCTCCATTACAGTCCCACGCTCTTCCAGCTGAGCTATCGAAGGCCACGTTATCGGATAACTTCGAAGTGAATAATACCTCGCAGGGTTGGAACTGGTCGCTGCCAGCGCATTTAACAAGACTTATATTTTCATTATGACAATTGTGTATTAACCACTTTTGATACAGCTAAACTATAACACCCCAGTAAAAGGCGGGCAGCTCACTTGAACATGTATCCTTTGCACTTCCTGGTCCCACATAGACAGGGTGCATATACAGCATCTCCATTATTGACATGTGGGTCATCCTCCTCCTATAACAGGCATTAAAGAAAACCACAGAATACGGCGAGTCGTAACACACCTCTTCATCAGATTCATATCCTGTGTATGAGAAGCAAAGTTCTTCCCATGGGAGGACGTCGCGTCGTGTAAACAACGCCAGAAGAGGCTTGTCGAGATTGGCTTCATTAACATAGCAAGCATTCATGGCGCAGTTCGGATCACAGCTGTGGTTCTGTTTGAGAGCGTGGATTAGACAGATTTCTTTCCACCTTAATCGTGAACGCACTAAAAAACGAGTGAACTGCAATAGAGTTAGGTAATGCCGCTTTACAAAAACCATTGACCTCACATTTCCAGCGTGATAGGCGTCAATCACGTATTTTGTCTGCCAGTCATCGTCGTCCCCAGCATCATTGCCACGAAGGTGATAAAAGTCAAGTTGGAATAGATATGTTTTGCCAAACTTGTTATACATGCTTAGACGGCAAGTCAGCCTATGTCCTGCGGATTATGTGGTCAAATCGCTCACATGCCCCTTGAATCGCCTTCGTTTTCAGTCAGAAGTTCACCGGCATATACACCAATAAATGAACCCTTCGGAATCTTCTGCCTCCCAGCGAAAATACCTAGAGGACATGTTAAACATCATTGAGCGAAATCATCAGATTTCCTTGACGGACCCCATCCTTTATTACTGGTCTTCCGTATGTTGACGGCGTATTGTCGGCCACGCTGAACTACCTTCGCATAGGATCAGCTATCAGGGTCTCGGAGAATCTGGCCTAGACATACTCTATTGCGGCAGTTATCAAGGCAGCCACAGAGCTCATTACATTCAAAAATGGGGTAACCCCGTTGTTTGAGCCGACCTTTGTCATCGTATATAAACCCAGGTAGGTGTTCACTGTACTCCTGCTGTTTCCTCAAGCAAGAGCAAGTTTGAGACTTCGGGTCACAATATCCCTCACAGTCGCATCCCCGAAGATCGGCAAGATCAGGTGGAGGTACGTCATCACTATGCCATATGCGATTGCTGTAGTGAAACTCCCATGCAGGCGTCACCTCCAGATCACCGTCGACGTCATTGACGATCGAGATGGGTGGGGCATCTGGCTCATCCTCGCAAGTGTTCTCATAGATGACAGCTTCAAACATTTCCCTTGCCATGGTTGACATGCGATAGTGGGTTTCCATGGTGTTCATAAGATCCTGCAGGGAGTGAGGGATGTCTCGAGCGTAGTAAACCTTGGGAGCAAACTCAAGCATCATGCGGGCCGGTGTGAATTGGACGACAGAAAGGCCAGGAAATTGATCATCCTGAAACGTAAGAGAAGCTTAAAATTAAGTGAGTCGATGCGCTGGCTCAGTAGCATAATTGAGACTCACAAGTAGGGGCTGAAGAAGTACTTGCAACCACTATATTGTCCGACATTTCTGGGGAGCCTCTTTCGGCAACAGGCGGCGGTGTAGAGCTGGCCCGATTCGACCCTTTTCTTACAGGTGAAACGAGCATAGGGGACATCTTACGAGGCGAATTGGCTTGCGGGGTGTTTGGCACTTCCTTCACCTGGCGATCGTGAGAGAATCCTGGGGGGGAAACCGACTGCGCTGTCGCGGCTTTGAAAAAGTCTTTCCATAAGCCCGATGGACCGCTATATAAGGTCCCACGAACAGGAACGTTTGGTGTATCCATCGAGGCATCGTTATGTCGTTCATTGCCTCGATCTTGATCAAGAGATGAGGGTGTGTGCACCGAAGATGACAAACGTGCTGCTTCAAGGCGACGAGAAATGTCTCCTTTTTGGGACTCGGGAGTCCTTGGTGAGAGGGAAGCCGATGCTAGCGAGGGTCCCTCATCCGTTGGCTTTGCAATTGGGACCGGCGCCTTTTCCAGAGCCTCAGATTCATCCTGTACGGGCGACAGTGTGGGCCGAGTTTTAGTTGTCACAGTGGGGGTTACCAGCTTCCCTGAGTGCATGCCAGGGCGAGGCGGTGACGGTGCTGCTGGTGATAATGGTGGCTTCGAGTTAGGTGATTGTCTCGGGAGAAGCGGTTGGCATGTTGTCGGGGATCCATAATCCAGAGATGTCTCATGAGACACAGACACCTGTCCGTCCGTCGTATGAGAGCTGTTTGGAGGGGACTGTCTGCTTTGTGAAACGTCGGGCCGTCCCAAGTGTGTCGAGTTTTTGCGCAGTGATATAGCTTCCAATAAAGGGGGAATAGCAGAAACGGGCTCCGTACGGCTGTGTCCCGCCTCGTCGTCACTGTCGAGAACGATTGGGTTGTTTGCGTTGCCGAGGGCTGGTGTATCATCATCTGACGACAACTCGATTACATCGCTACGAGCCTCGGGGCGCCTTATTTCAATAACTTGGAGATAAGAAGATCAGCATCTGCTTTATAGTGAGAGAGGAAGGTAAGGGGAGATTGTAGCCTCAGGCTGACCTTCTAAGCTTGGGTTTGCTTTGGCCCGCTTAAACGGGGAATTGTCTCGCCCAAGATAACCACTATCTGGCGACGATCACCCATTGACACCCATTAATTGACAAAATATTCGACGTACCATGGCCAGACTTGACCAACGAATGTACTAGTTCATGATTTCGTTTCAAGTGCACCTTTTTCTTCAGTGTCTTCGTGGTGGGGGATAAAAGGATCCCTGCTTTCGATACGAAAAGATGTTGTGAGCGTGATGGGACATCGGTTTCCGTCAAACTCATTCTTGTGTCTGTACGAGCCAATTTCTGGGGCCGCGATGCCCCCTCCGGGGACAGAGCAGCCTTACGTTTCGATATAAGGGCCAAATCCACGCGTCCCAGGTCAGAAGGGCGTTCTCTGTTAGGTGAAGATGTCGATTGCGTAGCTGCTAACACGTTGGGGTCAGCGGGGAGAGAAATCTCGCGTATGATGGTTACTGACCCGACAAGACATCCTTTCTTCTGATTGTCGACAAGTCTCGTTGCGCACACATTAAACAGAGCTCCGAACTACGACAGAGGTATAATGTGGACACAATGGGTCGATAAAGACAATATAGCCGTGTAACGCGACGGACTCAAGGTCACATGATAGAGGCAATCACTCGGACAAACAAGCGACAGTTAAGTTATATTTTTGGTGCCCCAATGCGTGATCTTAAAACCATCTCCAATCTAATTTAACTAGCCTTCAAACGGATTCTACAAGAGGTGAAGATATGAGTGAGCTCTCAGAAAATGAGTAAAGAAAGAGGTTGACACAGACGGTGAAGAAGGTTGTTGAGTTTGTTGATACGTGATGAGACGCTGAGGTCGATCGTCTTCTCCCCAAAGTCGACAACCAGACCACCCAGGACGGAAGGATTCACCTAGATAACTTTAGTTGAATGTGACAGTCGTGTAAGACATAACAGCGTACTTTATTTGTCAACTTCAATGACTTTGCTTGCTGAGCAGTTTGGGACTGCTTCAGCGTAGCTTCTAAGCGGGACAAGACATCTTTGCCAAGAGGGACAGCCGAGGTGACCGTAACATTGAGTTCGCCTTTATGTTTAGCTACCAGCTCATTGAAGCCCTCGATAACCCCCCGTGTTTCTCCCAATCGTCCATTCTCCGAAAGCAAAGTGAAAAGATTCTTTGTGATGTCTGACACTGGTTCCTTCTTTACGCCTGTACCTTCGGCGCGTGCGTATAGGGCAGGGAGGCCTACATTACGGTCTTTGACGGAAAGTGTGGGATTTGATACGAATGTCTTGAGGTCAGGACTGTCCTCGATGGACTTCGAGATGGCGTTAAGCTCGGCTTGGACTTTCGTCAGGACCAGGGGTGACTTGGCGAGTGCAGCGGAGAACGTAGCGTTGGCATACTTGAGAGCGATGCCAGACGCAGCTCGCCGCCCAAAGCCGGCTGTGGGGGCATATGAACGAACTAAAGAGAATGACATGGCAAAACGGAACGGGAGACCGGAGCGCATCGTGGCAACAGCGATTACTTGTTGGCTTACATAATCACTCTTTTTAAACATCCTCTCAGGCCAGTGCTTCAGCTTCAGCACACACCACCGCATCCTTCACATAGAATGAGCATCAACTCAATAGGGAGGTGAAGTAGTAAGCGAGGTTTGGAAGTTGTACTGTATGGCAGAAACAACTGTCTGAGTCTTGAGATGAAACAATTTGGAGTCAAGTTCGGAGTTGAGAATGTATACCTGCACTTCGTACTGATATGCTCACTTTCCCTTCTCTCCGATGAAAGTGTCGAGTTTGCTCCCAGGAAATCAATATTGATCAATAACCGCATGGATTGTATTGCTTTTCAGTTGAAACCACATTTCCATCCTGAATTCAAATTTCAACCAAGGCCATATTTTCATCATGAATACATTCTGCATAAGTTCGCGCTTCATACCCCATTCTCGTATACATTTCTTCTCGCTGCTGTTAAAAAAATGAGCCCAGAGGCAAAAGCCCTAATATTTAATGTACAGAAGGTACAGTTCTTATATCCCCCCAAGGGGGGGACACATGTATATATGTGTACTGTGCCTTCTAGATGGTTCAAGAAATGGCTCTAAGTAGTAAATAGTAGGCTAAAAGGGGGCAGAAGAGCACCCATAAGTAGCAGAAAGTGTACTGTAAAGTGCTATATTAAATAGCCAAATCTGGCATCATTTTACCTCGGCCAAAATGTTTGTCTCGCTCGGAATTGATTTCCAACAACTGCTGAATCGATTTCATTCTGTTCCACAACGTTTGGAGCGGGCACCTGCACTATTACCATTGAGACCTTCTGGTCGGTGGACTGTAGTTTATCTTCGACGTGACCCTGATCGTAACACGAAAAAAAAAAGTCAAGCAAAGGACGAGGGGATTTAGTGATACAGTCGCCAGGGCAGATATTCGGTGGAGGGAGATAGATAGCGACTCTGGGCTACATTAATTAGAAAATTGCATGTCAATATTCGGGAGAGTACGCACCCCTCCACCTATGCCGTAAAGATGACTGTTGGGCGATACGGTATCGCTGGAGGTACATGATTATTGGTTCTAGATCCTGTCCTCAAGCATGAGTATCTCCATGCCGCATGCGATGGTTGGTCATAATGTAAGAAGGTATGGAGTTACCTTATTTTTAACTTTCAACTTCTAAAATCTTCGTATCCCACAGGCACTGCTCTTTGTAGCTTTATAGTCACCTCAGCTCTCGCGTTACGCCTGCCCGAGATTATTCATGCGTTGTTCATGCCTCTAGATACGTACGTGGAGTAGTACTATGGTCTTGGAGAAACGCGTGGTATTGAATCCCACCAATAAGTGGTAGTGTCAGTGGGCTGGGCGAAGCAGGACAAATTCCTTCCCGCCTACGAAACGCCATCGACCGCGCAAGAGGAACTTCATATATGACCTCGGGTGGACAAGGATATCCAGGAAAACCCAGACATAAGGAAACCCCTCAAACACGACAACTCCCGCAGCGAGCTCAAGAGCGCCGAGCTGCTGCCACACATCATCATAAAATACACAGAATCACGTCGACCATCACCGCAGTTGGGCTACATTGTACTATATGGAGCATTACGAAACCGGGCACCATGTGGCTCTTGTAAACGATGTCAAGAGACTATGTAACAGAACTGGACCGCTGCGCAGTTGTGGGTCACGCGACCAAGCACCTCGCCGCGGACATTCAAACATTCAAAACCAAAACCTCTTCCATTACGTGCAATGCTTGCCTCGCAAGACAGCCCCAGTTGTAGATTAGTAGGCCTGCCGTGGCAGTAGCCAACTATATCCAGCTTCACGTCGGGTTACAGATTGACCGCACTATCTGCAAATGACCTCCCCCTGGATTCGCCTCATCCGTGAATAAGTCTACGTGCACCGATTTTTGCCTTATCTTTCATCAATTGGGAACCGCAAGTTGGAAGAGTTGGGCACTGAGAATGAAAGCAATGATATTGAGCTCGACCAAGCTCTACAAGAGCGCGAGTCGTCTGTGTCTTCTCAAGAAACTCAGTTCAAGGATCTTTAAGAGGAGTTGCCAGTAGTCAAGGTCAAGCAGGAGCGCGACACGATGGGTGAGTCTCATGCCCTGTTTTTCGACATATGATTGTATTATATTGTATTTAATCAATCACTCTTTTTCCGTCTAGCTTCTTCCAAAAGCAATTTAGAATCACAACTTTCCACCTTGAATAGCTTGCAGTCCATTTCGTCCGGTCCGCAGTCGTCAGTGAGAACGCCCCTGCACGCTCACCGTAAAGGCCCATGTCCTTCGCGAAGGACTGTGCGAGGGCGCCCTTTCGAGACGAAGTGCCGCATCGCGATCGGTTGAACTAGAAGCAAAGGTACGCCATATCGAAGAACGGAAAGAACTTTTTTTCCTTGACGACATCCGGAATCTCTTTTCATTGGGCAGGTGTTGGATCCAACCTGCTGGGTTGTGTGCACGCGTGCTGAAGCACAATCGACTGTCCTGGTGCGTTCTGGTCGATTTTCGTCCACGGAGTTGGACTCGTTCAGGCACAAGGTCGAGGATACCGAACGAGAAAAACGCGATCTCCTTGGTATTGTCAGTAGGTTAAAAGAGGATGGTGCTCAGCACGATAGTGTGTTCCCTATTATTTCACTTTTTGGATGGTCTTGTGGATCTGAACTTCACTAGAGGAGATCCAAACACTTCGTACAAGTCTCAAGGAGGCAATGTCCCACATTCTACGTACACCAGTTTAGCAATAGCAATATGTACAAAGCTTGAGTGATTAGGGAATTTAGTACACCAATAACCTTCACTAGCCGAATTTTAGCTGAGAAATGAATGATTTATAGATAAAGACTCAAGTTAGGAGGCGATTAAGCAAAGGAATAGTGAAACTGGAGATACTGTGATTTGACAAAATAATGGTGCTCGCTAGCTGCATTTTAGCCGAGGGAACGTCTAGCGAGCATGTGGCGTTTTATTGCGTGTTTATGGTACGTTATCATATTAGGCGATCGCTAGGAGCAGATATTTCAATTATCGCTACGCTACTCAAGATTGACGATCCACGGAGCCTCGGGAGCTCCATTATTTTTCGTGTCCTTATACCCGAGATTGGGAGTTCCACCCCGCCGTGAACTGTTTTCGGCCTGACGCATCTCTTTGTGTCAAATTATTCTAGCGTAACACCATATTATCTCTACGCGGACCATTATTTCCTCGGGACCTACGGCAGTTATGCGGTTTAAAAAGGGCTTCAGGATCTGCGACACAGAGCATAACCTCCTCTCTACTGTGCCTGGCTCCAGAGACAGTCTGCATGGAGTCTTCTTCGGCAGTTGTGTCCCCGCTCTCCAAAGAGAAGCAGGTACACTCTGACATAGCAGAAAACACCCTCTACTCTAAGACTGATGTAGAGTCAACGACTGAAACTGACTGTATCGAGGTCCTCCAAAATGAGCGGGATATCGTCACACATGTCATTTCTGTCGAGGATGATCCCTCGTTGAGCCCTTGGACGTTCCGTTCGTTTTTCATCGGTATAGGCCTCTCGGTTTTTGGCGGGATTCTCGGTAAGAATTCCTCTCAATAACGGATGACTGCCATAGCTGATCGAGGGTATTTATAGCGGAGATCTATTACTTCAAACCAGTGAGCAACCTACTGTGCTTTTCGAGCCTTATTAAGGTCGGATGTAGCAACAAGTCCTGGTCTCTATTATGTTCCTTGCACTCATCAGTTATGTGATTGGAACAGCAATGGAAGTGATTATTCCTCGCTGGGGATGGTTCTACTACCTAAACCCAGTAAGCATGTTTTAGATACTCTTCATCCGCATATCTCGTGACCACTTCGTACGAAGGGCCCTTTCAATAAGAAAGAGAATGCATTCATAGTAATAATGGCAAGCGCTGCTGCGATCCCAGCTCTGGGAACGGAAGTCCTTGCGGCACAGCGTCTGTTTTACAATATCACGCCAAATGGAACTGCGTCTATTTTTCTCTTGTTCTCAAGTCAGCTCCTCGGCTACGGCATCGGGGGGTTAATGAGGCGTGCGTCTCTCCATCCATCTCATGGGTATGTTGTGCTGATGGCAGGCTTCCCTCAGCGATCCTCTTGTACCCGACCAAAATGCTGTATCCTGGCGTGTTGCCCCTGGTGTCCATGTTTGACGGGTTCTTTAAGGACGGACTTTCAAAGCATTATGACAACAAGAGGAGAATGAGGCTGTTTTATATCGCGTTCTTTGCGTAGGCTCCTATTCAAGACTACGGTGTTTGACCAGATAACTGATTCAGATAAAGCATTTTCATTTGGGAGATATTTCCTGAATGGATGTTTCCTCTACTGACCGGTTTCTCTGTGATTTGTCTCGCGAATCCAAGATCCCCGGACATCACCCGCATATTCGGTGGATCGAATGGAAATGAAGGGCTCGGTCTCCTCTCTGTATGTTTCGATTGGCAGTACATCTCGTCAGGCACGAATCCATTTACTATCCCGCTGAGGGCTCAGGTGCATGAATTAGTATTCGAGCTTTGCCGAATTAGAGCTCACATGTGTTTCCCAGTTCTCCAACTTGATCGGATATCTATTGTGCATGTGAGTCTTCAGCCATGTTTCATTATGATTATCACCGCGAGTTGACAATTTAATCTCCCGATAGCGTCGTCTTCGCGGCAGTTTATTACAACAACATCTGGGAATCTAAGAATTTTCCTTTCGTAGGTTACGCACGATCTCTTCACCGCCCACATTGATGTCCGTCGACAGCTTTCCCAGGAATTATTTTACGAGAACGGCACTGTTTACGACCAACTTCTCATCCTCAACGACAAGTATGAAGTAGATCCAACTCTACTTGCACAACAGGGACTCCCGTACTATGCCGGAACTTGGGTCGTTTTCCTATTGAGTTCCAACATGGGGTTGGCTGCCACATTCACTCATCTTCTACTGTGGAACCGGAACGACCTTCGTGCGGCATGGAGTTGGATGAACAAGGAGTCGATTAGGCAGATGTTGGCCGAATTCGACTGGAGGTTCTGGAGGGCTGATGGCAAAAGAGAGTATCCTCCTGACAAAGATGCTGATCCACACTACCTGGAGATGCTCAAGGTCTGTCCTATCTTTATCCCAGATGGCAATAGACGCCTTAGCAGTGGTATAGTATCCGGACGCCCCGAACAGTTGGTATGGCGTAGTACTTGGGTCTGCATTCATCACAGCTCTCGTACTTATCTACAAAGCCGAATCAACTCTCCCCTGGTAAGTGCACGAGGAAAGAGTGATGTTTCGTTTGGACTCATATCGGCTCCATCTCTCTCTTCCGTAGGTGGGGATTCATTATAGCCTGTCTACTGGCATCCGTATCAATTCTCGGTTTCGGCTCACTTTTCGCCATGACTGGTTTGGGCTTCGTTATCCAGCCTTTTGTCCAGATGGTTGGCGGGTTCTTACATCCCGGGAAGCCAATGGCCAATATGTACTTTGTACTTTTCGGCTACAGTGAGTCACGGATATCATTCGATCAATGGTCCACCGTTCTTATCGACTGACTCACCACAAAATAGATTCGGTAAACCAGGCCTTGTTACTCCTTAGAGACTTGAAGATCGCACAGTGTGAAGTTGCATTGTCATTTCATTTATGCACCTCAGAAAGTCTCATTTTTCCGTCCATCAGATACGAAGCTCCCTCCTCGGGCGGCGTTCACCGCTCAGATCATGGGCACGTTTCTTGGTGCAGCTCTGAATTACTGTGAGTTTCTCTTTCCCTTCTGAGATCTGGGTGTTAATGTGGCCCAGTCATGATGAACTCTATCATCGATAGCCAACGCGATATTCTGTTGTCCGTGCAAGGGACAAACATTTGGTCTGGCCAACAAGTACAGCAATACAACTTCCAGGCCATTGGGTGGGGAGGCCTCTCCCACGAGCTCTTCGCGAGTGGCAAGCGTTACCAATGGGTCGCATGGGCCTACGTTATCGGCCTTCTCGCCCCCGTCCCATTCTGGGTCATCCATCGGTTCTTCCCAAAGCTGCGCGCAGATTATTTGTACACTCCCATTATTATGTGAGTTCGGCTACACCTGCCTCGGGTTTCTGTCGCGAGCGAAATTAACGGTGCTTCTCCGCTTCACCACCGTGCGCAACAGTTACTTCATAGGCTGGCTTTGCGTCGGTATCAATTCATCTATCTTGTCGTACTTTGCCGTCGCGTGGGTTTCCCAGTGGTACCTGCGCACGCGGTATCCCGGGTGGTTCACGAAGTATAACTATATTCTCGGCGCAGGTGGGTCTGCTTCTATCTCATTCCTACGCCGCAGTAAACGTCTCTGACCGATACGATCATGGTGTGCTAGCGCTCGATGGGGGCACCCAGGTCATGATATTCATCCTATCCTTCGCGGTGCAAGGCGCGGCTGGAAAATCTCACTTGTTCCGGCAGTGGTGGGGAGCAAACCAGAACGGCAATTACGACAGATGCGCAGTTGTCAGCTAATTGAACGCTTTTTTAGGATAGTCTTACAATGTGGTGGCCCTCGTACTGTATGTGGCCTTCGATCGTTCATGCATGTATCGGCCGTGAATCTGTGGGGCATATTTATCAACTGATGTTTGAATTAACTGGAGACCTCCGCAACATGCTAAATAATTTAGCTCCGAGGGGCCTTGTGACCACGGCCTACGGGCCGAAAAATTATCAACTGAGACGCCGACGCCGACAAAGTGTTCAACCTACTCGCACATGCGTGTATGATAGAAGGAAGAAGATATGCCCCGTAATTGAAAAACGTTATATTGGGTATTTTCCGTCATGTGTACTGTAAATCTTGGCACTGTCATGAAAAAAAAAACATGAAACTGGATCGACTGTAAAACTATTTGCCACAAATAGATAGATTATATGCGTGGGTTATAAGTGCACTATAAGCATTGCAGTAAAACTCGAATATGAACAGAACTAGACCCGAACTATAATGTTCTCCGCGTAGAATAAAAGGATTATAGAATAGCGATAAGAGTGAACTACCTGGTTTTATGCTTTGGTCGTCTAGAGTTGATGTCAGGACTAAAAAAGTTGCCCAGTCGCAACTGCCCACCCGTCTTGGAAAGGGCGGCACGTTGATAATGTATGCGCATCGAGAGGCGTTGTATGGCACCCTTTGTTCTAGACCTGTCGAGATGGGCAGCGCGCGTATCAACTACGGACGGTGAGTGAAACCATGACCAGTGATGAACGGCAAGCCACAAACCTATCCTCCCATGCATCGCATCGAGCCGTGTTTTTACTAGCTCCAATGGCATTAGCCCCTTCTTACGCGGGCTTCCTTCGGTCACAGCGGCATGTGCCATTTGTCTCAACACGTTTTCTTCTGCGACGTAACTCTCGATTCCAGATAACGCGACGCTCAGTACGGCAATACGTGACGTGAGCGCGTCATAGTCCGTTGAGTCTGTGATGCTAAATGGTTCGTCCGACAGGACGCTAATTAATGGATCGAGTGGGGGAAGAGCATAGTTCGTCTAACAAGTTTCCACCTTAGCGGTGATGTGGTGTAGCGAGCGACTTGGTACGACTTACGGGTTGAATGGTTGAGTCGGTGAGAACATGATGAGCGACTACACGGGCGATGCGAAGGCTGCTCGGGCTGCCTTTGGTGAAGAATGATAGTAACAGGGCCTGATTAGTGGGGGAGAGGGATTTCGCGAGATCTAACGCCTTTTGAGCTATAGAAATCTCCTAGGAGCAGTTGGTATGTTACTTGGAAAAAGTCTAAGAAGCCACGTACGACTTCTGGCTCCCCGGGTAGCCGGCTACACAAAAGCGATACCGAGTGGAGAATATCCCTTCTCAGCTCGGTCGAGGTATCCATGTCCACACCGACGAGCAACAATACTATTACCACGTTGGGCAATTGCTCCGTCCTCCATCGACTTATGAGAATAAACAAAGATCATTAGCGACACCATCACGCAACTGCTATCAAGACTCACGGAACAAATGACGAGATCATCTTCACCAACGACCCCAAAACTCTAGACCGATTCTGAAGGCGTTGAAGACTGGCATCCCGCGGTGGCAGGACAAGTGTGCTCCAGTCGTTCCGTAGCCCCAAACGCATCAACGTGAGCACAATGAGGTCCACACTCAACGGCGAACTCGGATAAGACTGCACCGATAGAGGCATTTCGAGAAGGAATTTCCGACTGAACCGTCCTAAGTGCTCGTGCTCGTGCCAAAGGGCTGATGAGGGTGAGGATTTATAAATTGTGAAAGCCACCTGTAAGCGACTTACCTTGTTCACACAGCCATCGAGCAACACCAGGCACGACCATATCCTCGACAGACAGTATTCCGAACACAGCCTGCAGAAAATCGATATCTGAATGCTTTCAATTTAGTACGACGACACGTATAGAGCTCTCGCACGCACCTTGTTTCTCGATCGCTTCACTCAACCTTGCTAGTGTTGTTGTCTTCTCTTTCGCTGAATCCCACACCTGACCTACCTCACTACCATTGTCTTTATCCACGTTTCCTTCATGATCGTCGACAAACACTGAGACTCCGAGAACGCTATGGTGAACGCTTTGTCCCAATTTGCGATCGGCATCCAAAATCCTGCCCACCGCTTCGCCTTCTTTCGCACCCAAGAGGCGCTCGCGTTCTTCCTGGTGTACCTCAACCTCCAGAGCATTTGCCGTTAAATTGACGTTATCATTCTGACCAGAAGCGGCGGCACAGGGAACATTTATATCCATCAGGCTCGACGTTCCAGGGGCCACATTACCGGCGTCTTCATCAGCTTCGTCGATGTTGAAATCCGACAGTAAAGTATCATGATCATAGCCTTCTGCACGATTCACGGCGTCGATCCCACGACCAGTTTGCGCCTCCTTGTTGCGCGAGCGCAACAGAGCATTGATCGGACAAGCCTTTCCTGCACCGCGTTTCGTTTCTGAAGCCGATGGTTTGATTACACGGGTAACTGGACGTCGAGTACGAATGGGACGTTTGTGTATATCGTCAAGAGGTGAACCTGGATCGGAAACCGGAAGATTTGGCACATGACAACTATGGTCGTCATTTTTGGTAGGTAAAGATTCGTCAAGCGATGTTGAAAGTTGGGAAGGTGATGGCGAGGAAGGGGACGGGAGGGGCAGATATAGACGGGTTCGTGTAGAGCCAGTCACCATCGAGCGTTGGGTTCCGTGGCTTCAAACTTGTCAAGGTATGTTCACTCAATAGGTCGATGAACTTACCTAGTTAATAATTTATCCCTCTTCCAGAACGGCTCGTCTTCTTCCTCTTCGGAGCTCAATTCGTCCAAAATTGGGGCATGTGGATAGGAGTCTTCACTGTCGGACACTGATTTGGCGCGTACATTCGCCCATATTTCCTCGAGGATCTCTGCCGTCCTCATTTTCGAATCTTTGGGAGCAACCGGCGCAGGGATGGACTTCTCCTGCTCCGGTGAACTTGGCGGGGGGGTCACCGGACGCACCGGGAGTAGGAGCTCCATCTGTGTGGGGGAAGGGAGAGCTTTACCACCAGAAGAAGAGAAGGGGGAGGGCAAAGGCGGGTTCAGATCATCTGGCTCGACTTCCGAGTGTAGTGCATCCAATTCCGTGAAGGAAGACAGTGGAGATCCCGGGGTAGCGCTATGTGGGCAGGAAGTAAGCGGAGATAGTGGCCTGTCGATCTCCATCGAATAGTCACCCGGGGAATATTGTAGCGGGGACACGATCTCAGATCTATAAGTACTCCGACCATGCCTCCAGTTTTCGACGCTCTCTTGGGCATCGTTTCTAGGTCGCGAAACGCTATTGGGACGAACGGGTGTATACACTCCGAGTTCGCTAGATTGGCTTGTTGGAATGGTATCTCGCGTCCTTTTGGGTGTAACAGGTCCCGGGAGACTGCGTGCTGCTCGAGGAGACGTGTGACGGCGTCTCTTGTTCGATGGTGAGAGGTTAGATAAAGGTGACGTAGGGTGCTCAAAAGAATCGGGAGATGATAGTTGCCGTGGTGGATAGGAGAGGCTGAGTGGGACGCCACTACTCGTGATGTTGGCAATGTCATCATTGTCATCAAGCTTCCGTTTAGATGGAGCTAATGCCCGGGAAGTGTTGCTTTCTGAAGAGCCCAATAGCACCCTCGACTGAAGGCGAGAGGCCGAATTCAGGGGCGAGGGCGATGCGATATTATGTGGGTCGGCCTCGAAGGATGAACGCAGTGAATACGGATGTTTGCGATCCTTGAAAGCCCCTTTCTTCTCTCCTTTGCGTTTTCTCATCTGTTGTTTAGCAGGGGCATTGGAATCACTCGTACCGATTGGAGAGGAGCAAGGTACTAGAGACTCCAACACGGAATGTTCGCTCCTGCCACAGGCTCGTTTGTACGAGACGGAAGTGCCTTGATCATGTCTATCTTTTGCCTTCTTCCGGATCCCGGTTTCTTTTGGCCTGCCTAGCTTTCGCTTGGGTGGTGCAAGTGGCCTTGAGTTACCACTGGAAAGTGACTGGGACGATACGAGGGTTGATAATGGTGATGAAATGGCAGAGAGTTGGCTACTTGAAGATAGAGAGGGACGTCTCTGAAAAAAATCCGTAAGTTTAGTGTCCCTGAGAGCCTCAGGCATTTGACGGAGGGACGAGACGCGTCGGGTTTACCGCGTCACGCGTTCGCTGACCCGTGAGAGAATAATTACGTAATGATTTATTATACCTGTCCGCTTATCAGATAACCAATCACAAATGACAATGACAGACTCCGAACTGTAAGTTTTTCATTTTGTTACTTGCTTAGAACCAACTTATTCCCGAAAGTATTGACAACACTGCGTTCGACATGACCATGCGCTCCCCAGTCGATGAGGAACGTGAACCCCTTCTAGACACAGCCAACCTTTCTTCACCAAGTTCACCTCCCCCACGCAGGCGCTCCTGGAAGAAGGCTTCACCTTTTTGGCGAGTAATGCATCATCTCAGATTCTAGTCCCTCTAACACGCCTACCTCTAGGATTGCACCTGTTATCTTTGCTTCTTCTTTATGCGTAGGTTCTGCCTTTCAGCTCACGTGAATACAGTATACTCAAGCGGCAAATTCAGCGCGGCATGACTCTCGCCCCACGTGTGGAAATATACACACATATTGCATGTAGAATGCTCCACTCTCCTCCCGCACCCTCCCCCGCAATTTCTCCGCCTTCCTTTCTACATCCCCACGCAGTCACCTACCCAGATGATGTTGTTCACGTCCGTTTTCAAGACGTACCAATTAAGGTATATGATGAATGCACAGCAGATCCAAAAGTCCAGGCGCGTGCAGCTCGAATACAAGCGTGTATGGCCATCCTTCCATACAATGTTCGTATTTTATTTTGACGCCTCTTCCGACAGCTGTCAAGACCACGGAGAGTATTCTCAGTGCTATGACGACAGGCTGGCTCAGTCATTTGAGTGACATGTTCGGGCGCAAAAGAATTCTCGCTCTCTCGATGTTTGGTGCTCTCTTCATGTCCGTTTATCCCCTCGTCACGGTGTCGTACTACCCTAGTTGACACTGTTCACAGGGATTTCATTTATATCCTTGTTTCTGACCCATCCACGTTTTTTGGAAGACATGGAGAGGTCCTCATCATTGTTGCGCCTCTCGTTGAAGGAATGCTCGGAGCGCAGTCAACCTATAATGGCATCACTCATGCGTAAGCTTTCTTCTGAACATCCTCGGATCCGGTGACAAACTTGAAGCTTCCTTCGTAGTTATGTAACCGACTGCACGCCAGATGGTTCGCGTGCCAAGATTTTTGCGACACTACAAGCCATGCTCAATATTGGCATGGCTTCTGGGCCCTGGGTGAGCCCACAATTTCGGCCATAATACAATATCAAGGACTCACCGACAAATTTAGCTAAACGGTCTCATATTACATGCCTTTACGGGGACTGATACCATCACACTCTTTGTACTTGCCATTGTCATCGCATTAGCGAACTTAGCCTTCGCATTACTCATCCTCCCAGAATCACTTCCACCATCCCGTCGTTTGTCATATGTGCCGTCGCCAGCGGATGACCGATCACAGCAACAGCCGAAAGGAGTGACATCTCGCATTGTAAAATCCATTCATAACATTTCGTTGCAGTTTTTACGCCCCGCTACTTTGTTCATACCTCAAAAACTCGAAGGGCGCAGAGGACGAGATTGGAACCTCACGCTGACAGGTGCAGCACTGTTTATCTACGTTCTTTCTGACGTGAGTCGCATTTGATGACGTTCACGGTATGACTCATCTGATGATATCCTCGTTTAGCAAGTTTATAATCTCAAATATCTTTACGTCAAACATGTGTACGATTGGAGCACCGAGCAGGTCTGTTGATTTTCTCTTTGTCCAGATATCCTCTGAAATATGACCCTATAGCTCGGCTATTACATGTCTTTCCTCTGGGTCATTCGCGCAATTAACCTTCTCATTATTCTGCCCCGTGACTCTCACCCTCTTCTCGCTTTACAAAGTTTCGCTGACCTTCCCCATGCCACAGTCATCCTTGCATATTTTGATTCGGGTCGTGCAGCCCCAGCGAAAAATTCCACACCAGCACACCTCGCCTCCGCGATCCACTTTGATAGGTGCATTGCAGCCATATCACTCTTTACGGACGCATCTGCCAATGCTCTTGTTGCGATATCTCCAACGTCTTCCCAGCCCCTTTTTGTGCTCTTGACATCACTCGCTGCGCTTACTAGCGGTGGTCTTCCAGCACTCCAGTCTCTTGGAGCCGTGAGTTTGCGCGCGATGGGCAAGGGAAACGAGATCGGGCTAGTTTTTGGCGCTTTGGGGCTCGCGAACGCCGTGTCCCACATCGTTGCTGTGCGTCTTCCCCCCCGTCTTTCCTCACTGGCCTGGAGCCAGTCCCAGATCTGCTGATTTTAATTTTCCTTGCTGCCACAGCCTGGAACATACGCAGCGATCTACGGCGCGACTGTGGAAACCTTTCCGAAGGCTATGTTCGTCATGAGCGCCGTGTTGCTGTACTTCACCGTTCTTCTTCTCTCCCGCGTGCGACCGAATGTCCACGTTCCGCCTGAGGAACCAGAGAGGGCTGTCACGCCCCCCGCATCACAAGATGATGGCAGTGAGGTCGAGAGCGCAGGTGAAGGGTCAAGCGCACAAGTCCGGAATCGGTCTCAGCACCATGGCGAGCGCGGGCATGATGTTCTTCGGAGGATGTCGGTGATTAGCCTATCTGGGCCGGACGATTGAGACAGAGTGGGTGAGTTTGTGGTGAAAGTTTCCTATTTATCACCTACATCCATGATTTAGACTGCTGAGATGGGTATACAGTAGCACTGTTTCCATTAGTGCAGAGTATTGTGTATACGTATTTGCTACGGAAGATAGTGTCCTATTACACTACAGTAAGTTGCACACCTCAACGGTCCGTAACAGTGACTAATGATAAATTCTAACGTGATTGAATACAAAACTACTAACATCATCCGGAACGCGCATATATAAGAGAAGCGATAGAGATACACCATGCTCGAGCATTGGCCACATATCCCGTTAACAAGCTGAACAGCTGCACGACACGTGTCCTTCTCGGGACTTCCGGGGACACACCAGTCAGCTGATTGCATGATTCACGGAGGCGTGGTGAGATGAACGTGAAGTCTGGCAATGGATCCGTGGCGGAGCAGGCATACGGCGTGCCGTAAGAGATGCGTAGCGTCTTCGGGGAAGGCGGTGGTTTAGGAATTCGGGGTGCGACGGGTGCGGGATGAGCTCGGGCGGCAATAGAGTCCCAATCGACGGAAGCAAAGAACCGATGAGACTTGAGTTCATAAACACTTGGACGGTTGGTAGGGATAACGTCCAAAATCTTTTGAAAAAGTAGGAGATATCATAAAAGTCAGTCTTTGGAGGGGGAGGCAAATGAGACCCGCGAACGCACCTGCTCTAATATTGCCTCCGCGGTCTCGTCAATCTCGCCGGGCTCGAAGAGAAGTGAAGAGTATCTGGGGAGAGGTTTATACGGAAACGGCAAGTGCTCGCCGAGAGGCCCAAAGGGAACCTGGCGAACAGGCGGATCGTGAATATGGCATTCATATATAATGGATGGGGGGAGGGTGTGAGATGGCGGAACTTACGCGGCCGGTAAGCATGACATGGAGCAAAACGCCGAGGGACCAAAAGTCGACTCCATACGAGTACGGAAGTCCGAATCGCACTTCTGGTGCGGCGTAAGCCAGAGTGCCCATCTTCTCGTGCGTCGTGTCGTCGTCTGACCCATCCCTCCTGTTGTAAGGTCGGTGGAGGAGCTTGATACCTGCTGCTGCGCCGCTGCGGCCGAATACTATCTCGGATTTCGCACGGTAATGACCAGTAGAATCGGCCGGAAGGGATGGCGAATTGCCATTCCCAGGAAAAAGCTTTGCCATGCCGAAATCGGCGAGGACGACATGACCATCGTTCGTGAGGAGGACATTTGCGGGTTTGATGTCCCTGTGTATGACGCCATGCGCATGCAAAACCTCGAGGGCACAAACTAGTTCGGCAGTGTAGAAGCGCGCAAGAGGAACGGGCATACGACCGCCGCGAAGGTGAAGGTCATACTGTAAGTCGGTTCGGTACAGGGTCTGGTGAAATGACGGTCCGTCAGAGAGGAAAGAGGCAATGATTGTTATCGTACAGTAACAAAGTAAAAGTTTCTGTCGTCATGCATGGCTGCTTCGAGTGATAGAAACCAGTAGATCCCATTCACTTTGCATAGTGCATCCCTCTCGTTGATGACTTGAGTAAGGTTCTGTGAACGCTTGCGGATAACCTTAAGTGCAAAGTTTTCTTCTGTGAACCTGTGCTGTACTAGGAAAACTTTTCCGCTGACCCCTTGGCTGATGAGTCTGATGGGAAGAAGGTCAGCAGCAGGTTGCACTAAAGGTGATGCACGGATCGGATGATCTGGTTTAGCAGGGGGGACAAGCAGGGGGGCAGCCTCGTCAAGAGAAGGATGAGGAAGTGAAGAGAAACTCTTGAACAAGGACATGAAATGATGTCGGTGACCAACTAGGTCGAAAAGATAGGGAAACTTTCCCTTTCCGTGGGCCTGCATATGAAGAAGAGAGGCTGCGGGAGAAGAGCGATGAATAAGCTCAGACATCAGTCTCGGGGTGGATATAACATCGACCCATGGTCCTATGAAAAGTCCGCAGGGATTATAGCATGTATCGAGCGTGGAAGAGTGAGCTCCGAGTCCTTTGCGAGTCAATGCATGACGGCCTTGTTTATATATGCTGAGACGAATAAGGACTGACTGAACCTACTAGAAGGGGCAGTGCTGTGCTATTCGGATCCAATGCGGTGCTTGAGACCGGAAGGTACAGCAAAATTCCTGTGTCTACGTCAGATAGCCAACGACGACTAGGTTGCCACTAATCTCTGAGTTACTACGGGAACAAGTCCTGTTTAGGTATAAAGCACACCTTTCGCGACAGGACTCGTGCTCATGTCGTCAAACGAGGACATTTCAAGGTGGCTCTAGGAAAACCAAATGCTGCAATCGTTGTGTGATGGCCGTTGTAGCAGAGGGAGCTAGGAGGGGATAGACCAAATTGGTTCACTTCCGCGCTGCGCTACCAACAGTCAAGAGTGAAACGGAGAAGGATGGCCATTCGTGCTCTTGAGGTAATCTGCACGGACCAGGCTGTGGGCTCGCTAAACCACGACGGTATATTCAGGTTGACACCGAGAGGAACCCATTTACAACAATTAGCGAATGAGGTGTTAAATCTTGGTGACAGCTGTATGCTGCGGCTAAAGGGATGAGTCAATGAGGCGGCAACTACCGGACCGCAACGGCACATGGACCGATTTGCCTTCTTGGCGGGCTTGTCCCGTGTTCGGGCGGCGGGCACGAGCATTTCATCTATGCAACTTGATTACAGATGGCCTTCGAATTCGCACTTGCAGTGGCCACTAGAATAGTGCTAGCTTTCTCTCCTTTGGGTTCCTCTTTACAAGATGATAACCAACTATCGTCACCATTGACTTCATATTCTCGCCGTAAGCGCCTCTTATACCCTCCACTGTATGTCTCCAACACCCCCTAGTACAGGAGGGTATCTACTTATTCCGCCACGGAGTCGACCCATACTCTGGTGGAACATTCAGACATGTACGCATATGCCATGTCCTATCCTCCTGTTCCGAATTGACGCGTCATAGTCACCACTTTCACTCTCCCTCTTCTCCACCATCATCCCCACGTCGCGAATACCTCCAACGCTCCTATGGACGTTTATCGATGCGGTGGGAGCGTGGGCGTTAGTAAACACATGGCGCTCCCGCAGTCAAATCCCGAAAGGCGAACGAGACATGCGGATTGCAGCTATGTAGGCATATTGAATCAACTGTCATCTTTTGCAAAGTCATTGCCCGCTTTCGAAACTCACACATGTTATTCTATCAGGTACCTCATTAACCCTTATATATTCCTTCCATGTCTAGCACTCTCGACATCAACTCTCGAAACCACACTTCAGATGCTTGTCCTCATGTTTGCTTCACGGGGTATGTCCCATATTTGGCCCATGCTACTTCAGTCTGACACCACCCAGGCCAGTCTTCCCCTGCCCTTTTAATGCTCGCAATACTTTCACATTTATCCCTACCTTCAGTCCTCTTGCTTCCTCCAGTTCTCCTGCTTCTCCTCTCGGATCCACTATCACATTTGGCATCTCCGAAGCCGTTCCCGCAAAGGCTCCGTAGTTGTATCCCTTTATTCGTGGAGTTTACCACCTTCTTCGTTGCTCTCGTATTTGCATCTACTCTAGTGGCCGGAAGCTGGGGATGGGTGCGGAATACTTGGGGAGCAGGGTATGTCTCTTTTCCTTGGTTGTTTCACGTTCGTGTCGTGGTTACCCCAGTTCAGACTTCTACTTCCCGATTTGACGCCTAACCCTGGTCTTTGGTGGTATTTTATGACGGAGATGTTTGATCACTTTAGACCTTTCTTCCTGATGGCATTTTCGGTGAGCACGACCTGTCCGGAGACCCATCGTTTGACCTGAGTATCGCCCAGGTACACCTAATTACATATGTTGCGCCGCTTTGCATAAAGTTCCAGTGAGTCTTCTCACTCTGACCGAACGCTTGCGCTCCCTCATGCTCGTACCAGACACGACCCTCTATACGCTACCTTTCTACTCCTTGGCGTCATCGGAACATTCAAGCCATACCCAACTCTATCGGACCCAGGAATATTCCTAAGCCTCATTTCCCTATTCCCGGAAACGTACCCCTGTATGTGTTCCCGCCGCCGCCGGTCTGATAGATACTGATTAGTTGTCCGTGTACCAGATCTTCGTTACCCGATCATAACGGCGCTTCTGCACCTGCATGCCTTCCTGCTACTCCCACTCTTCCACCACCTGTGGATCGGAACGGGCACCGGAAACGCCAATTTCTTCTATGCGAGCACGCTGGTATTTGGGCTCGCTAACGGTGGCGCTCTTCTGGATTGCATGTGGGCTGGCCTCCGTGTCGCAATAGGCGAAGAAAAAGACGGATGGGCAGTTACGCAAGAGTAGATAGAGTTTCTCACACGACTGTGGAGAAGCACATTGGAACAAAACACCTAAATCCTTTCTCCGCACAGCAAGAGAGAAGTCCAGCCTGATAATCGCTCTGGACCTCACTTTGTGGATTCTTTATGGAGGTCTTCCTCGTAGATATATGTGTAAAGCCAAGATAACGCTTCCCTTAATCTCGTTCACCTTCACCCAGGCGTCTCACCCACTCAACCAGTGCCCTGTCAAGCACGATCGCGCATCAGAGCTGAGAGCTGTTTCAGCCTAACCTCAAAATGGACTTACCTAACAGGTCGTCCAGTCATGCCCTTTTCCAAGTAAGGCGTTGGGCGCGTCGCCTGTAAGAGGAACATGAGTACACTATTGGATTTCAATCTGCGAAAAAAAAAGTCGTTTACATCCATGGTTCCGGCAATGTCGATATGAGCCCAACGAAGCTGTGGTTCATCCTTGCCAACTTCCGGCTCGATGCCTTCGACGAATGCCTTTAGGAATAACGCAGCGGTGCAGCTACCGGCAGGCCGACCACCCGTCTAGAGCGTAACTTGAGTCAAAAAAAACTGCCACGAATCAAAAGAGTAAAGTGATTTACGTTGCACAGGTCAGCATTGGAGGAATGGATCTGGGGCCCGTAATCTTCATCGAGGGGCATTCGCCAGAACCTGTCATATTCGGCTTCCCCAGCTGCGTGCAGCTCCTCCCAGAGCGAGTCAGAGGTCTGCAGGATAGAACTAAATCAGCAAACTTAGGGCCATAGCAACGATTAGGGGCGATGATACAGAGAAAATTCCAGAAAATATTTCTCCCAGAGCGATATCCATGGCCCTGAGTGAGGGATGAAATGAGTGAGGGCATATACTCGGAGGAGGAACTGACAAACCCAGTCAGTGTAGCCACATCAATGAGCGTGTGTGGCTTGTAGGTTGTCGAGGTATAGTATAGCGCATCTATCCATCGTTTACTAATAAAAAAACAGACACCGATGGATTAAGCCCTCACCTGAGAGTATAAGTCGACCCTCAGCATCAGTGTTGTCGATCTCGACCGATTTGCCGTTCATAGCGTATACACTATGCACACAATTGAGCTGAGCCATGGGACGGACACAAGGTCAGGGACCTACATGTCGCCAGGCTTGTTCGCACTTGGTCCAGGCAGATTCTCGCAAAGTGGAGTTACTACTATCAGGTTGACGCTGTGATGAGAATATATCAGCCTTCGCAGAACTAGCGCCAGGCCGCATATAGAACTTACGGAAGGCGGAGCTTTGCAATCGCAAGTGCAGCAGAGACAACCGCCGCAGCGCCGCCTGCATACCATGTAAAGATCCAGCTGTACCACCAAGTTCACCAAACGATCAATACACACCATGTCCCCTCGCATCAACTTCATGTTCTGCAAACAGAATTAGTGACATAATGACAGATTGGTATGAACAGGTGCAGACCGCCGAAGGCTTCAGGCTGATCCCACCTGAGTCAAAGGTGATACCTTTGCCAACAAAGGCAATGGGTTGATCCTCCCTTGCGGCTCCATTGTAGTGGCTGGAACATTCTATTGAGATCACTAGATGAGACAGATCCAAATGGTGCCTCACATCTCTAGGAGCTTAGCAGGCTCCGATGTCCCTTTCGTCACTGAGAGGAAGGTTCTCTGAAAATTGAGGTCAACACAACGAAATTTAGAGTCTGATTTCCTTCTACATACCATTCCCTTTTCGGCGGCCCATTCTAAAACCAAAACCGATGTCAATACCGGACAAGACGAATATTAGAAAAGAGGCAGGAGTATGGACAGCGTGAGAGCATCCCACCTTCATCACGGACGATGATTTGAGTATTCGGAACGTTTGCAAACTCCGCTTTCACTCTCTCTGGAGAAAGCCTGTGGGAAAGATATCAGCTAGGACCACATTATTATGGGCATAGGCGTACGGTCGGAGTCAACATGTTTGCAGGGAGCTCTTTTAGCTGTGGTTAACACATGGCTCAGTGAATGGTACCTCCTAATCATGAAAGGAGATGATGCGTACCGTTCTGGCAAGGTTTTGTGCCTCCGCGTAGATGACCCCGGTTTCCCATTCCCGCGAATCTTGCAATGGCTGAAAAGACAGTTCCTGAGGAATGGAAGGCTCGTCGCCAGGTTTATACGGCGATGGAGGAGAGGTTTTCAAGGTGAACTGTACTGGCTAGATAAGCGGCCACAGCTGTGATGACGGTATTGAGTTTTCACGGCGTTGTAAAAAGCTGAAAAATTTCGACCGACCTGCAGCGTGCGCATCCGCCGATGCATCGACGATGATTTGTTTAGCCCCATCACCAAGTTCCTTGACTTGCTTGACGCTACTCCCGACGGCCTTTCTCACCAGCTCTCGCTTTGCGTCGCCAGTTTTCCCGTGAAAACCCTCTCCGAGGGACACGACCGCAGTTGCGTTGGTGTTTCCCGGATCGGCGATGGGTGTGTTATAGAAAATCCGAGTCGTTCCGACCTTTGCAGGTTTAGTACTTGTCGGGGTCGTGTTCCAGAGCTGGCGGCGTCAATTGGTGGTAGTGCACCAGCAGCAGACTGAGAAGTAGGATCGATAGGTAGAACAAACACTTTGGAGGACATTGCTCTGATGATGGTTGTGCGATAGGAATGATCACACGATCTTATATTTGCGCCGAGGCGCAAAAAAGTCGAGCAGTACCGATACATGTCGCAAGGCAGTTCCAGAACTGGTAAGTACACATCCGCGTTACCATATCGAGAATAATACGAATATTTAATTATTGTCTGAATTGGCTGTCAACGTATACGACTTCCCATGCCCAACGTCCTCTTATTGATTGACAAAGACGGGTACTAACAGTATTAGTCGGTGAAACGCCCATAGTAACAAACGTCCGGGAGGTAAATTCGGTTTCCAACATATTTCTCGTCGTCTCTTTGCCCAGACCCATCCGTCGTGCCTCTGGTCTCACATAAAGTGAACTAATGGAACCCTCTCTTGATATAAAGCACCATGCTTGCGCGAGTTTCTCTTCAGATGACATAGTGTATGCCCCTGCGTTCGAAGCCGTGGCTAGCGTCACCTTGTTACGCCTTATTGCCGACGTTTGCACTACTTCGTCCAACTCTTCTGCCGCCATTGATTTGAAGAAGTACTTCGATTTTATACCTTGCGCACTGGAATTTTGTGGAGACAGAGAATCTTTGGAGAAAGTAAACCTAATCCACGGCGGGCTGAGGTAACTCATGGAGGAACGGGGAATGTGGGACGCGATCGAGGTGTGCAGCGAACCAACCGTCAAGGTTCCTTTCTCAGGATACATGCGACAGATGAACTTGAGCATCTGCACAAACTGGGCGTACGCAGTACTAATAAAGCGTTCTTGATCTGCATCCTCGCCTGACGTGGGTGCCGCCTCTGCCGAAGACCAAAACCGGAACTCGGTTTCAGGACGGCCGGTGATGGCAATGACCCCGATAGACCATGCTGAAGACTCGGGCGGGGTTTCAGAGGGGGGGATGTGGCCAACACGGTAGAGACAGGGCTTGGGGGACCTCTACTACGTAGAGTTGCGTAGCTGCATCTGGTAGGTACGCCTTCAAGTGTGGCAGCACAGATAATGTCGCATCTGGGTGTATATAAATTCCGTCTATGATTGACGCCATATGCCCTTTTACATGCGTCAGCGAAAGATTGATTTATCTCACTGGTGAACGTAAGTCTGAAGGCACACGCAAGAGTCCGGGAGTAGATTTTTGGGGAAAAGAGGGCCGTGTGACTCTACACCGAGCATGAGGCATAAAGATAGGAACGTGGCATACAATGTGGTTGCAAGGCCAGCGTGCGGCTGGCCTTTCACCAGTCAACTTTGTGGGCTAGTAAAGATAATCAGGTTATCGTGGGATAGCGCGTCAAGGTCGTGTAGGCAACCTCAAACCTACAGTATTTTGCCCGAATTCATGTTAGTCGTGGCGCTCAAGCCGGCAAACTCCGAAGTGCAGGACGCGTAATGCGATTTCGCTCGAAGCTGTAAAGAACGCGTCAGATCCTTCCTATTACCTTTTGTTTTCGGAAAAGTTCACCACACTTGACACTATGGTGTGTTGTGTTCTCTCATAAATTTCCAGTTAATTAAACTCGTTGTGCCAGGCTAGAAGATATGACAGTGCGTGCCCTCTAGAGCAACGTGCGCAATGATGGTGCTCACAGCTTGTTTTCATCCAAAAGGTCGCACAACCATATTCTCTCCCGAAGGTATGCACCACAGCTATATCACGCGTGTATGAACCAATCCTCTCGTCAGGTCGGCTATACCAGAGTAAGCCCCTTCTTTGCTTGGGTTGAAACAAAATGATCTTATCCGAACAAAGTTGAGTATGCAATGGAGGCCATCTCCCATGCAGGGACTGTTCTAGGCGTTCTAGCAACGGATGGCGTGGTGCTTGCCGCGGAGAAGAAAGTGACTGGAAAGCTGCTTGATCTTTCAGAGGCGAAAGCGGGCGGATACGGGGGAGTGGTGAGAAGATATTCCTTCTCAATTCGTATGTTCGATTCTAGCCCGTGCCCGTGCAACATGATAGGCTAACTCTCGGCGGCGAAGAAACGTCATCGGAGGTGTCGCGGGCATCACGGCAGACGCCAATTCCCTCGTCAATTACGCACGATCCGCTGCACAACAGCATTTACTCAGATATAATGAGGATATCCCCGTCGAGTTGCTCGCACAGCGCTTATGTGATCTCAAGCAGGGCTACACACAGTTCGGTGGTCTACGACCATTTGGCGTGTCACTTTTATACGCAGGATACGACCCACACTATCAATTCCAACTTTACCACTCGGATCCATCAGGGAACTACTCCGGCTGGAAGGCTACTTGCATCGGTGCAAATAACGGTACCGCACAGAGTTTGTTGAAACAGGAGTACAAGGATGATATCACGGTGGATGAGGCTATTGGCTTGGTGATGCGGACAATGAGCAAGACGATGGACAGTACAACTCTTGGTAGCGAAAAACGTATGTCTTGGGCTTTCCTCACGGGGCAACGCTTACACACCGTACACAGTCGAGTTTGCTGCCTTGACTGTCGACCCAGTCACAAAAGAGCCAAGAGCCAAAATTTACCGACCTGCAGAGATAGATGCCCTTCTTGTGAAACACGATCTCGCGAAGAAAGATGAAGATGCAGACTCGGAGATGAAGACCGCTTAGCTATTTTCAATTGTACAATCAGAATTATGTCCTCACAATGCGTTGAGATCGTGTTCGCGACGATACTGACCATTCCAATGCTGAACTGGGGTGAGGTGCACAACGCGTTCGGTGACTCGGATGTGCTCGAAAAGACTGGCTGGGTGAGATTTTTTTTTTAATTTAAAAAAAATCCGCATTTATAAAGTGCAATATGCCTACAAACGACAAAGACACGCTTGACTATATACCAATTGCTCAGCTGTATCTAGTCTGCTAAGCGATGTGGTGTGATGGACTTTAACATGGTGAGGTATGGGGAAAGTGTGTAGAGGGTTGGTGGTGGGTGGGGAGACATGTGAGGGCGCGAGCTCGTGGCTCAGCTGTGGTCTTCGGAGGGACTGGGTGAGATTGGCGTGTTGGTGGGGAAGACGATGGAGAGGATGCAAGTAAATGGGGTGACATCGCAGAGAGGCAAAGGATTCGAAGGAATGAGTCCCTTGGTGTGGGGGTGTGGCGTACACTCGCTGGGGGGCTGCAGGTGTGCGGTTGGTGCCCAAATAACTGCGAACTCAGTCACGGTGACGTGTCCTCGCAACATTCAAGTGATCGTTCCTACCCACAGCGGAAGAGACTGATGCACTATTTGATCTCTACGCTCACAAGGGGAATACATAATCTTAATCACAGCACGCCATACCCTTTCCCGAATCAAAGCCCACAAGGACGGCCTCGACATCCATCGAGGCACCGAATACAAAGTGGCCAATCCCCGCTCCCAGCACCACGGCAAGGATTAAGTAAGCCTGAAGAAGGTCAGCGAACATGTGAAAGTATAGTGTTGGAAAGATACCAACGTTGTAAGTCATGAATACAAGCATCAGGAAGAATGAGATAAAAATCTGTACGCCATAGAGGACGGCGCGTAGAATCCGAGGGTAAAACGGTACGGGCGTGCTATACAATCAGGTTACTGTGAGCTCGAAAAGTCGGGGCACACGTAAAAATGCCAGATCTTACCGAATGGGAAACTTAAGTCGACCAGAGAGCAGACCGGCCCCTTCAACATCGCGGCCAGACTGCTCAGGACTGTTCCGACCACTCACCGATCCCTTGTCCCGTCCCTTTCCACGGGAGAGCAGGAGTGCGATGCGTCGGTCGACGGTGCGCTGGTAGGCGCGGAGGTACTCGTATCCAAGCGAGATGGCGATGATAGCGATGAAGGAAAGGGCAAAGGCGAAGCTTGAAGATATGTGCCATTGCCTGAAGACGATACAGGTATCGATGATCTGGGTATTCCTGAGGTTGGAGAGAGGCGAGGAGGGGGGTGAGTGCGATGAGAGGATGAGAGAAATTAGAATGTTAAGGCTTCTGGCACGCACCAAAGCATGTGCGTCGTACAGGTCGGACCCATGTCCATGTCGCCATGGCCGCCGTGTCCGCTGTGGCCGTGATCCATTTGTCGGTGGTGGTGATAGTAGAAGTAACGTAGGAGTTGCAAGGCCGCAACTCACATTCGGCCGCTTTAAGGCCGGGCCCACGTTCTATTACAGTTAACGAAGTTCTAATAGTGGAGTTCTACTTCTCAGAGTACGTTAGTAACTTTCAATTCATTTTCCCGCTCCTTGACGCCACTCTCTTCGCTGAGGGCCTCGTGTGTGCGCATTGTGAGTGCGATCATGTTCCACTCAACCTCAACAGCAAAATAATATCTTGCTTCAACACAGCCTGTCAAACCATAGATGGCTGGGCCCGCATACACGCCTCTTCCAACATATGCCTCAGACCCCCCTCACCTGCACTCCTACCCTCCGACGAATCGAACGCACTATCCTTATCCCCACTACAGGCGATCGAGATGGCCGCGTCCGTGGTCGTGCTTCAAATACACGATTTTCCCCTTCATACTACTTCTCATTCTCTCTTATTACACCTGGGAGTTACACATAGAAATCGCTGTCTACTGGCGATCGTGGGTCAGGCAGGAGATCGAGCCAATTACCCCCTGCGCGGCTGCTTCAAACCCGACCAAGCTTCGCCGCTCTATAACGTTACCGAGCGACTCTATGGGCCCCGGTTCACAGAGGTTCATGCAGGCATGGCTATGCGTCTGGGCCTCGACTGCTACGACTTTGCTGGTACCATCCGTCCACTGCCGTTCCCGCCAGACCGGCCGCGCACAAATTACCATACGTACTGGCGCAACGACCTGGCTCCGTTCACCGAGCGACAAGAGTATACGCTCAAGTCCTTTTTTGCTACCCAAGACCCGCACTCGCGCCTCATAATGTGGTCCAACGGCGACCTATCGACCAACGCGCTACTGGCGAGCTACGTCGTGCGGCATCCTGATAGGTTTGAGCTCCGCGTCGCGAACGTGCACGAGTTATCCGTGGGCACGCCGCTCGAAGACAGCTCGCTTCTTTCCAGCACCGATCGGAAAGCGTGGTTGGATGGTGACCTGGTCCGCCTGCTGGTAGTGTGGAAGGAAGGAGGTGTATGGGTGGATATGGATACGCTCCTCGTTCGCGACATCTCTCCCTTACTCGAGCACGAATTTGTAACGCAGTGGGACTGCTACGGTACGCCCATTTCGCCACCATCTCGTCATCCCGACGGAACAGGATGCTGATTATCTCTCCGCAGATAAAATCTACCAACCACTCAACGGCGCGCTGATGCATTTTCACCAACACTCTCCCTACCTCTGTGAGGCTTTCCACCTAATGACGACTTCCACTCCTCCGCGCCCATCCTCTACGGATTGGGGTTCTGTCCTTTACCACCGTTTGTGGCGCCGGCTCGTGGCGGAAGGCATCCCGCCTTTTAAAATCCTCCCGTTCTGCTTCTCCGACGGCCATGCCTGTCGCCTGGACAATCGCCTCCCCGACCCGTTCGAGCCAGACCCGAGTGATGGACACTGGACTGGTGGTCTGACACGCGCCGAGGATGGCGGTCTGGATCGCAAGCTTAACAATGTGTTCGCCGTGCACCTGCACAATCGGTGGGACAAGAGCTTCCCACGCGGAGGTTGGGTAGAGAGGCTGCTATTGCAAAAATATGATACGAAGCTGGCTGGTGGTATTGGGCCGCAGGGTGGGGTATCATGAGAAGAGTACCTATGATATATGTGCATAATGATGCTATAGGTGTAACACCCGAGTATAAACGGGCCAAAATCGGATTTTCACACGAAAAGACGAGTACAATGCTTAATGATGATGCATCGATGATGACTCGGATATCGAGGGATGTGCTTTCTTCCGATCCTTCGATCATTACAGGGACACTTTCGAAACCGGGACAGCGACCCAGACCACATCGGACAAACTATCGACCTAACGAGAGAAGACGATGGCAAAATAGTAGCAGCAGCAGCAGAAACTTTTAGCAATAGCCATGCTGGTCATAGTGAGTGACTGCTGCTTTTAGAGAGTTGCAATTCGACGTGCCGTACATATCGTAGTGGCTTGCGGACCGACATGTGGCTGTGCGTCCCTGTGCCAGGAAACACTGAACAGCGACTCGGACTCGCTCACCAACCTCCCATTCATACCCTCTGAACGAACGAAATCTGCTCCGCTACCATTATGCCACAGACACAACCCACGGCTTCATGTTCTTCATCAAACTTCCAATCTCTTTTCAGTGCTGCTTTGAAGGAGTACGAGAAGAAGACTAAGAAAGATCTTCTCGCCCATCCTCTCGCCGCACAACTACAAGGCTGTTACTCCACCACTGCTATTCTTGTCATTCTTCAAGACCAAGTCCAACAATTCGATCAACATCGGCGTGGCGATGAGAGGCTAACAAAGTGGTTGAATCCAACTGTAAACGTTCTTTACGCCTTTTCTGCCACTCTCGGTGAAGGCTTTGGTTTAGTAAACTTCTTATGACCACTCCTCTATAATGCATACTCTGATGTCTATCGTGCAGGTATTCTCACCCGCAAAAGTGATCTTCGCCGGTATGGGTGTTCTCCTTTTGGTGAGCGCATTTCCGTCTTCCATTCCTTTGTGTCAGTCATTGTGACTCATACTTTTGTTAGGCGGCCAAAGATGTCGATGCAAGTCAAGGTGTGCTCGTCGATCTATTCGAGCGTATCGAGCAATTCTTCAAACGTCTCGAGTGCTACACTGAAATACGACCAACTGAGGCGATGACTGATATTATTGTGAAAATCATGGTTGAGGTGCTCTGTATTCTTGCCATCGCGACGAAGGAGGTCAAACAAAATCGAGCGAGTGAGCTAATTGGCATGTCGCATGGCCGTTTACTGATATTATATAGAAACATATGTGAAGAAGATAGCGGGGAGGAACGATATTGAAGATGCACTGAAGAGGTTAGACAAGCTTACTCAGGATGAGGCTCGGATGGCGATTGCGGAAAACTTGAAGGTCGCACACATGGCAATTGAAGGTGCGCAAAGCGTGTCTATGTGTTCTTCGTCGATGTTCTCCTGAACTTATATGTCGCTAGACGGCAAGGAGGGCAAAGTAATCATGCAACAAACAGCACAGGTTGTGGACGAAGTGAAGCGTTCGTTGCCCACTAGCCTTCACTGTTGTCAGATACAGACTCAAATGTACTTCTAGGGAAGCAATTGCGACAAGATCTGTGGATGTGGCTCTCTCCACCGGATCCTTCAACAAATCACAATATCGCCCGCAGTTCTCATCAAGAGGGAACTGCTACATGGTTCCTGCAAGGTAGTATCTTCAAAGAATGGAAGTCCACCCCTTCCTTCTTGTGGATACATGGGAAGCGTGCGTTGTTCTTCCCTACCTACCACTTTGCGTCTAATAGTTTCCTGTCCTGCAGCTGGGTCCGGAAAGAGCATCATGTGGTTCGTCGTTCTCCAACCTTTGGTACCTTGACTGACGACGTTGATCAGCTCTGCAGTGGTCGAAGAACTCAGGACCCTCTGTGATGCAGGATTTGCTTCTATGGCTTATTTTTATTTCGACTTCCGTGACAAAGACAAGAAGAATCACAGGAACCTACTCCTTTCCCTCCTCCTTCAGCTCTCTGCTCAGTCCGACATCTGTTGTGACATACTTTCCCGCCTCCATTCTGCTCATCACGATGGCACAGAAACCGCAGGCGATGGCGCTTTGACAAATTGCCTGAAAGAGATGCTCTCATTCTCATCTCAATCTCCCACATACCTTGTCATGGATGCACTCGATGAGTGTCCAAATAACTTGGGTCTGCCGTCTCCACGGAAGCAGGTCCTTGAGCTTGTAAAGGACCTTGTTGACCTACGTCTCCCAAATCTGCACATCTGTGTCACCAGTCGACCCGAGGCCGACATACGAGCGAAACTTGAATCCCTCACATCCTTCCGAATCTCTCTCCACGAGCAAACTGGCCAAAGGGAAGACATCATCGACTATATCAGCTCTGTCGTTTATTCGGATGCAACTATGCGAAGATGGCGGGATGAAGATAAAAAGCTAGTTATCGAGACACTCTCCGAAAAGGCCGATGGAATGTGAGTCTATCGCTTCCGATGTCCATGATGTTTACTGATATATTGGCAGGTTTCGATGGGTGTATTGTCAATTGGAAACGCTCAGTCATTGTCTCCCTCCAAGTGTGCGGCGGATTCTTGGGGAATTGCCCGAGACACTCGATGAGACTTACGAGCGAGTATTAAGGGAGATCCATAAGGCGAATAAAGAGCATGCTCTCCGTCTTCTTCAATGCCTGGCAGTCGCAATTCGGCCACTCCGTGCTCAGGAGCTCGCGGAGATACTTGCAATCGACTTTGACGCGGCGAACCGGAATGGGATTCCAAAATTGAACCCAGATTGGCGATGGGAGGATCAACACAAAGCGGTACTCTCTACATGTTCAAGTTTGGTCGCAATTGTCGATGAAGATGAATCTGAAGTCGTTCAATTCTCGCACTTTTCCGTGAAGGAATTCCTGACTTCGGAACGGTTGGCGAGTTCAAGTGGCGATATTTCACGGTTTCATATCGTTCTCGAGCCTGCGCACACGATCCTTGCCCAAGCTTGCCTGGGCACTCTACTTCGATTGGACAATATCAACACAACAAACGCCCAGGGCATTCCTCTTGTTGAATATGCGGCACGCCACTGGGTTGATCATGCCCGATTCGAGAATGTGTCATCAAGGATACGGGACGCAATGGAATATCTCTTTGATGCGGACAAACCACATTGGGCAGCATGGCTCCATGTTTATGACATGGATATATCCCGGGAATGGTTCCGATACACACGTCAAACTAGTGGAAGTACTCTATATTATGCATCTCTGTGCGGACTCTTCGACGTGGTAGAACAACTTGTTGCCAAGCATCCCCAACACATAGTCGCAGAGGGTGGAAAGATGAAGACTCCGCTGGTGGCAGCATTGTATGGGAAACACTTCCGGGTCGCGGAGCTATTGTATCAGCATGGTGCGGACATTGGTGTTCGGGACAACATCAAATCGACGCCACTATTTTCTGCATCCATCAGTGGACTTATGGATGTTGTACAATGGTTACTCAGCCATGGCGCGGACGTTAATTCCCACAATAAATTCCTCGAAACTCCACTGCAGGGTGCTTGCCTTGAAGGCCACTTCAAGATTGTTCGGATGCTACTCGAACACAAACCTGATATCAATGCGCAGGATCACAACGGAAGAGCTGCATTACACTATGCAGCACATAGTTGGATCCGTCACAGTGATCAGCTCGATATCATGCGATTATTGCTGGAGCATGGCGCGGATGTGGATGTGCGGGATAATACAGGATCCACTACATTGCACAGGTTGATATTCTACGGCCGGTCTAACTCGAACCCTTCAGTGGAAGTTATACGTCTGTTGCTCAAGTATGGAGTGGATGTAGATGTGGAAGACAACGAGGGTAATACCGCACTCCAATTAGCGTCTGCGAAGGGGTATGGCGAGGTTGTGGAATTGCTGCTAGAAGGTAGAGCAAAGTCGTGACTAGTGATATCTTCCATTCCGTCGTACAAAGAATAGACAAAGTGTCACCCTGGCCAAGTGAAGATGAGCACACTGCACGTACCTATTTACCCGCCCGATTTTGTCCCTGGCGATGTTTACATGCGCTACTGTATCCCACCCTATGGTTGCTCAGGCTTCAAAGAAGGCGGCCTTGGCATTGGGTCCCAGTCTTAACGCCAGATCGGCCGCGGATAAATCAACATACGTACAGGTGGCGGCTCTTAGCGCGCGGACTTCACTCCATTCGGCGAGCGACCGGAATACAGTGTTTGGGCACTCCTTGACACGGTACCACTCCTTGACACAGCAAGCTTTATCACTCTCAACTCTTGTCCATTCACTTAACTTGACTGACAAAAGTTAATCTGTCATGTCTACTCTATATATACCACAATTTTCAAAAATTTCGAACAAGTTGTTAGGGCAGCATACTGGTCATTACGCCAATTACAGCACCTTTTTGATTGAACCAACTTTTAAATCACTCATGTACTCTGATAGATTACAGTGGTTCTAAAAATTAGACATGAAGTGTGCCGACATTGGCAACAATTGGTGTCATGAAAAATCAGACAAAACAGATGGCTTGATGAGTGTGAGTCTGCGTGAAATTGTGTGAAAGCCCGATCCGATCGACCTCGCATCCAGTACTGTATCACTTTGGATTGACAGCTAGCTGATTAGCGGTTGTGGGAACGTAGATAACTAGAAGTGCCGACGATGTCGACAAGGACCTTGCTTGTATGGAGGGGAACATCTATTAAAGAAATGTACGGTGCAAGAACATGTGATAATCACCAAGGTCAATATCAAAAACAAAGCAACGTGCGGTCACCTGACTGCACAAATTAGTCTAAGTTACGCCACCAACAGAAGCGATTTCAAATATCGGAAAAGATCCGATCCAATCATGAACCAGAATCTAGCAAGGCACACCAATAGCAAAGCCGGATTTTGAAAGGCACGGTCGAATTATGACCGCACTGAATACCTTGCAAGCAAGGTAACGGGTGTCACATGGGTGTCACATGTGTCAAGGACTGGATTTCGTGGCAAATCACAAATCAATGTCATTTGTTGTATTAAACATCTTGGCTTGAAATTTGTAGATATAGGCTTTCGATACCACTTAATAATCATACCAACTCAGAATTGCCTAAGTTTTGGCATGGGGACAACAAGGAGTGCCCAAACACTGTAACCATGTTGTGGTATGACTCAGGCACTCCTCACTCAGCCGAGTGCCATTCGTACCCTCTGAACGAACAAAAATTCTTTGCCGTCATTATGTCCCAGACTCAACCCATCGCTTTATGTTCCTCCTCAAAGTTCCAAACTTTTTCAATATCACATTGAAGGAGTACGAGAAGAAGACTAAGAAAGACCTTCTCGCCCATCCACTCGCTGCCCCAATTACAAAACTGCTCCTCCACCACCGCCATTCTCGCCATTCTTCAAGACCAAGTGCCAGTGCAACACTACGACAAGCGCCGGGGCGATGATGAGGCATTGACAAAGTGGTTGAATCCGACCGTAAACGTTCTTAACGCCTTTTCGGTCACTCTCGGCGAAAGCGTTGATCTAGTAGTGAACTTCTAGCCACCATTCCTCTTTGATACCTACTCTGATGTCTATCATGTAGGCATTCTCTCCAGAAAGAGTAATTTTTGTTGTATTGGCGTTCTCTTCTTGGTGAGCTCCACACACCATCCCTTTGTGAGGGTCATTGTGACACATGGTTCCGCTAGGCGGCTAAGGATGCGGATGCGAGTCAACGTGTGCTCATTGATCTGTTCGAGCGCATAGAAAAGTTCTTTAAACGGCTCGAGTGTTATACTGAAATACGACCAACTGAGGCGATGACCGAAACCATTGTTAAAATCATGGTTGAATTGCTCTCTATTCTTGCCACTTCGACGAAGGAGGTCGAAGAAAGTGGGGCGAGTGAGCCTAATTGACCGGCGAAATGTGACTACTAACTGATATTTACTTAGAAATAAGTTTGAAGAAGCTAGTGGGGAGGAATGGCGAAGACGCGCTGAAGAGGCTAGACCAGCTTACTCAGGACGGCGTTCGGATGGCGATAGCGGAAAACCTGAAGGTCACACAGGAGATTGAGGCCAAAGTGAATGATGGTGCGCAAATCGATTTGATTTTCTTCATCGACTCTCTTCTGAACGGCACACGTCACTAGACAACAAGGAGGACAAAGAAATCATGGAACAAGTGAAGCGTGTCCGTTCAGAGACTCAAATATGTGCTTATAGGGAAACAATTACGACAGGATCTTCGGACGTGGCTGTCTCCACCGGATCCCTCAACCAATCACAATCTTGCTCGCAGATCTCATTATGAGGGAACGGCAACATGGTTCTTCCAAGGAAGTATCTTCGAAGAATGGAAGTCCATCCCTGCCTTATTGTGGATACATGGGAGGCGTATGTCGTTCCTTTCTCCCTATCACTGCGCATCTTATCATTTCTTGTCCTACAGCTGGCTCTGGAAAGAGTATCATGTGGTCTGTCGTTTCTTTAGCCATTTCTAAGTTACTTAGACTGACGATGTCGATCAGCTCTGGAGTGATCGAACAAATCAGGACTCTGTGTGACGCGGGATTAGCTTCTATGGGCTATTTTTATTCGACTTCCGAGACGAAGATAAGAAGAATCACAGGAACCTCCTCCTCTCCCTTCTCCTTCAGCTCTCTGCACAGTCTGAAATTTGTTGCGACATACTGTCCCGCCTCCATACCGCTCACAATGGTGGCAGAAAGACTCCCAGCGATGGTGCCTTGACCAAATGCTTGAAACAGATGCTCTCATTCACCTCTCTACGTCCCATTTACCTTGTGATGGACGCACTCGATGAGTGTCCAAACAACCTGGGTCTTCCATCTCCACGGGAACAGGTCCTTGAGCTTGTAAAGGACCTTGTTGACCTACATCTCCCAAATCTACATATCTGTGTCACCAGTCGACCCGAGGCCGACATACGGGCGATGTTTGAATCGCCTACATCCCTCCGTGTCTCGCTTCACGAGCAAAGTGGCCAAAAGGAGGCTATATCAGCTCTGTCGTTTATTCAGACACAAAGACGCGAAGATGGCGGGATGAAGATAAGAAGCTAGTTGTCACGACACTCTCCGAAAAGGCCAAGGGCATGTAAGTGTGTCGCTTCCGGTACCCGTGATATTGACTTATATATCGGCAGGTTTCGGTGGGTGTACTGTCAACTGGAAACCCTGCGTCACTGTCTCCCTCCGAGTGTTCGGCAGATTCTTGGGGACTTGCCTGAGACGCTGGATGAGACTTATGAGCGAGTGTTAAGGGAGATTCATAAGACGGATCAAGAACATTCCCTTCGACTTCTTCAGTGCCTGGCAGTCGCAATTCGGCCCCTTCGTGTTGAGGAGCTCGCGGAGATACTTGCAATCGACTTTGACGCACTGCGACAGAATGGGATTCCGAAGCTGAACGCAGATTGGCGATGGGAGGATCAACGCGAAGCGGTACTCTCTACCTGTTCAAGCTTGGTTGCAATTGTCGACAAAGATGGATCCGAAGCTGTTCAATTCTCACACTTTTCCGTGAAGGAATTCCTGACTTCGGAACGGCTGGCAAGGTCAAATAGAGATATTTCACGGTATCATATTGTTCTCGAGCCTGCGCACACGGTCCTTGCGCAGGCTTGCCTTGGCGTTTTACTTCGATTGGATAATCGCGTGGACGAAACGAACGCCCAAGATACTCCTCTTGTTGAATATGCGGCGCGATATTGGGTTGACCATGCCCGATTCGAGGACGTGTCATCAAGGATACGGGATGCGATGGAATACTTCTTTGATGCGGACAAACCACATTGGGCAGCATGGCTCTGTGTTTACGACATGGACAAATCTTGGTTCTGGTTCGAGTACTCACATCAAAGTAGTGGGAGTCCTCTATACTACGCGTCGCTGTGCGGATTCGTCGGCCTAGTAGAACAACTGACTTCCAAGCATCCCGAGGATGTACTCGCCGAGGGTGGTCGGATGAAGACTCCGTTGGTGGCGGCATTGAATGGGAAACACCTCCAGATCGCGGAGATATTGCATCAGCGTGGGGCAGATGTCAATGTTCGGGACGACGAAGGATTGCCACCACTGTTGGCTGTATCCTGTGATGGACTTGTGGACGTTGCAGAATGGCTACTCGATCATGGTGCCGACGTCAATTCCCAAGATAATCTCCTCGATACCCCACTACAGCTAGCAAGCATTTGGGGCCACTTTATGTTCGTTCGGATGCTGCTCAAACGAAAAGCTGATGTCAACATGCGGGGTATGGAGGGAGGACTTGCGTTGCATGATGCATCGCATGCTTGGAACGTCCGTGATCAACTCGACATCATGCGATTATTGCTGGAGTACGGGACGGATGTGAATGCGCGGGATAATGAAGGATCAACACCGCTGCATACGTTGTTATCTAGAAGCATCAAGAAGCCTTCGGTGGAAGCTGTACGCCTGCTGCTCAAGTATGGTGCGGATATAGATGCGAAAAACAACGACGGTGGGACCGCACTCCAATGGGCGTCTGTAAAGGGGTACGACGAGATTGTGAAATTGCTGTCAGAAGTAGGTGGAGCAAAGTGATCGTTGGGCATGAGAATGTTTTTTACTTCATTGTATTAACACTGTACCTGATAATACACGGATATATGAGGATATAGTAGTGCCAATACAAACTGTTGACTCGGAAAGCAACCCCAAACGACCCAAACAACTGTCATTTTGTTCCGAGTCAGACGCAACACTTAATATGTTCCAGCGATACTTAGAAGCCGACGCCAGCCGCGTGCTCCATCCCAGTAAGTCTGGAAGCGAGATTAATCGAATGAAAGCAAAAGCGGAAACCCCTTTCTGTTTCTGACTAGATGTCACACGGACTAACAGGACATTATGATTCAAATGCCATTTTTTGACTAGCAACTCGGAGCTGTCAGTGGTATCTCCATACCGTCATACAAGGAACAGAATCGGGGCATCCTGGCCCAAATCAAGATGAGTAGATGTCCCACCCGTTTTTGTTCATCGTGACACTGTCGCGCTGTTCATGGGCGCCACTTTTTGATTATTTGCACAGGTACCGAGCATCGAGTATGACGGCCTTGATATCGGGCCATTGGTCAGTAGCCGGACCTACCGGTCCCAGAGCGCGACTGTCGCAAGTCGTAAGCAATTAGAAGGATTTCGCCGAGATTAACTAATCACACCTTTCCCCAGAAACTCTGTCGAAGTCAAAGATACGTCGATGAAACGAGAGACAGGCTGAAGTCGATAATTAATAGCCACCGAGGGGATGGTCGTTCTGTACAGTCGAGTTACGTGCGAGGATTTTCAGCCTCAGGCGTGTTGAGAGCCCCAGTGATGATGTATAGTACGCGCCCAAACCAATAGCACTGGATCCAATCTCACTTCCCCGATAGCGCACTACTATGCTTCTTCCGCGAGTCTTGTACACACGCTGCGCGTGCATTATCGGGAGAGAGCTTCCCCGGCGCGCGTGTGCCGGAAGTTCGCGTCCTGGGCGCCAATAGCATGCCCAATGGTACCTGAAGATTGTGCAAGGCGGAGAGTAATTTAGTTCGGGATGCCCCTGAGCATTTCAACCCTTTCGCGCATGGCCCCGACGACGCCGACCCGGGACACAGAGCGCGCAGTGCGAGATGAGCCCCTGGTGTGGAGATGTTGTAACATATGGCGCCTTGGTATTTGTGAGGACCTAGATGAGTAGCAGTTGTGAGAGAGCTATGCTGAGAAAAGAAAAGCGTAACGTACCAGATTCCTGCGAACCCAAAGCCTTTGCACAGCGTCTCCATCGTATTTATAAGCGTTACGGAGCTGCAACCTGGTTCGGAGAGGTCGATGCAAGCCTCGTCTACGACCACAATACCTTCATAGTCAAGTTTTTCCCGAAGAGATGCCAGAGACGACCGATGGGGTTTCCGGGAGAACAGAAGAATATGGGTTTAATGGATGGATCGGCATCGATAGCCTTCTGTTATCTGTGGGATGCCTCAATTGAAGAAGATTTTTTTTTTTTTTTTTTGAATTGGAATTTATTGTCCCTGCTACAAGCAACAAGACATAGCCTACAAGACAAGTAACGACACGAGGAAGATACCGTAAGAGACATAATACAGGGGAGGCGTCGACGAAGGTGATATGGTAAGGAGTACATATGGAGGCGAGCGAGGCAGAGGAGACATAAAAGGACTTACATCAGCCGCTGTCCAACGGCGTCATTCAAGGGGGGTCTGGTCTGGGAGGCAGGGGGCGGAGGGTGGCTTGTGTGAGGAAAGTGAACTGGGCTAGGTTGCGGCCGCCGAGTTCAGTGGAGAAGATAGAGGCGGAGGAGTAGTGAGAAATGGTGGACGACCGCTGTTCAGAGTAGAGGGGGCAATCGAAGAGGATGTGTGATAGGGTGGTGCGGCGAGTAATCCCCGGGCTGAGAGGCGGTGAAGAGAGATCCACGTAATTGCAGGGGCAGCAAGTGTTGTCCCCGGCATCGGGCCGGAAGCGGTCACTGTAGTCCGCGATGAAGCCGTGACGGGAGAGGAGTTGGAGGCCGTTAGAGAAGAGGGCGCGGTTGTTGTGGGACAGAAGAAGATTTTACCTGTGGCGTAAGACATACCTCATCCACGCGCAGAGATGCGACATTTTTCTCCTCCTTCATCGCTTTCCGCGAGCACGCCAACGTCAACGACTCGCGCGCATACCACACACATGCCGTATGTGGGCGGAGTAGTGAGGATGCTCTCACGTCCTGGCGGAATGCAGACGCGTATGAACAGGTCGATGACCTCGTCGGAATCGACGGCGAGGAAGACATGGTCCAGACAAGGTGGGCCACGCAATTCCGCTTTGCGGCTCTTTATGTTGGCGTAAGAGGGATCTCGATATTAAGGTCGTTAGATAGAGTGACCGAGGGCATTCTCCGCGTCATTCGCGTCGCGTCTAGCAGGATGACAACGATATGGGTGGAGAGCAGGAATGTTTGGTCAAATGACGCGCTCAATGTCGAAATCATGGCATTCGCTGGATGTATTGGAGCCGAGGGGGGGGCTAAACCAAGGACAGTTGTCTCTTCAGCGACAGGTTCAAGTTGGCACCTTCAACCATTCTTGGTTGGGGTTCTAGAAAAATCAATTCTCTGACGCCATGCGGTGGTGTATAAAGAAGGGCGTGGTAAATGTACTGGGTGTTGTGATTGTAGAACATCTATCGTTTCCGGGTGTCCGAACCTCCAATTGAAAAGTCACCACTTTTCGGTCCGTGGAATACCTGATCAACCGGGATGGATCTCGCACGAGCCGTGAAATATCCTCTAAATTCGACAACGGGGTCATCCTATATCTGTACTGCACGTCCGAGTCTACGCTTGGCCGCAAGTTACATGGCTGGGCGATGCCCATTTGTACTTATCTGGGCGCAATCATTTCATCAACCTGGCACGAGGCCCCATCATCAGCCAGACCCTTTCACTCACCGACGGTCATTTGTACCCTCTGAACGAACAAAATCTACTCCGCTACCATCATGCCACAGACCCAGCCCACCGCTTCACGTTCTTCATCAAACTTCCAATCTCTGTTCAATGCTGCCTTGAAGGAGTACGAGAAGAAGACTAAGAAAGATCTTCTCGCCCATCCTCTCGCAGAACAACTACAAAGCTGTTATTCCACAACCGCTATTCTCACCATTCTTCAAGACCAAGTCCAGCAATTCGATCAGCATCGGCGTGGCGATGAGAGGCTAACAAAGTGGTTGAATCCGACTGTAAACGTTCTTTATGCCTTTTCTGCCGCTCTCAGTGAAGGCGTTGGTCTGGTAAACTTCTGGTGACTATTTTTTTTTTTTTTTTTTTTTTTTTGAATCCGCATTTATATAGCGCAATATGTTCATCACAACAAAGACGCGCTCGACTGCTACATGGAACAATCTAGGTATAGGGTAAGGTGGAGTGACTTTAATATGGAAATTGGTGTGGGGGGTGTGCGTGTGTATCGGAAGTGTGGCTCGGGCAGCGTGCCCTGTATGGCTAGCCGTGGTCTTCTGGTGGTGGGTCTCTTCTCCGAGGCCTGACGCAGGCTTGTGTCTCCTCTATAAATTTCGCCAGGGCCTCCCCTCCTGCCTTCGTCCCGAAAATGATATTAGGGGACAACATCTGGGAAGCCGGGCGCAGGTGGCGTTCACGGGCAGCGCGAAAAAGCGCGCAGTGGAAAATTACGTGTGAGGGAGTCTGGAGGGGCTCGTGGCCGCACTGGCATCCGTGGGGATCCGGGGCGCGAGGGCGGTGGCGTGCGCTGTATTCACCTGTGAAGGCGTGTTCAGTAAGGAGCCGAATGGCAGTGCAGAAGACTGGCCGGGAGGAGGTGGCAATCCCTTGCACAAAGTCAGGTGGGTCACCCGATGGTGGGTGGTGGAGAGCCCGGTAGGCCGGGTTAGTGCGGGGGTCGTCATGCCAAATTTGCTCCCAGCCAGCAAAGGCTTCCTGGCGGGAAATAACTCGAAGGGCCTCAATGGTGGGAGCGGTAATGAGGAGGTCTGGGGCGGCGTGGGCTGCCTCATCAGTAGCGATGTTTTGCAGACGTTCGAGAGGTAGGAAGGAGGCAGTGCCTGGTAACCAGCGGATGGCGCAGGTGGAGGCGGGGTGTGTGGCGAGGAGGTCGGAGATAGTGTCGCATATCGCCTTGCAAGCTTCGGCGTTGTCGTGGCGGTCCGTGACCTGGCAATAGGGAAGAACGATGTGGTCAGCCGTGAGAATTGAGACTGAGGGAGAAGGGGAGTCTGCTAGGAGGTCCCTAGCGAGGTCCGCTGCGTCCGCTACTGCATGGAAGGCCGCATCTCTGGCGGATGCATTTTGGCCTAGAACGGTAACCCGATGGCCCACCTCCTGGCCGCGTCGGAAGGCGACGCAGGCTGCCGTCCACATGGGGTGTGTCCGTGTTGGGTTGGGGCCGAGGGCTCTGCAGTAGATCAGGACTTTGTCAGACTTGTCGTAGTGGGTGTTGACAATGGAGCTAATGAGCTTTTTCCGCTCATCCCCTTTGCATACGAGTTGAGACACCGTGAACCGAGCTGGGGGGGGCTGGCACCGCCTCCAAGGGGGGTGATTGAAGTCGGGGGGTCTCCGGCTGTCGGCCGGGACGCGCTTAATAAGGCGGCGTACACACGAGACGGGGGGGTGAGCGAGCGGAGGGTACGGGAGAGGAATCCCGCTGCCTTGAGCTGAGCACCAAGGGTTACCCAGCCTTTGAAGGACCGGAGAGCTGGTGGGGAGCGTAAGCAGACGGATGGCCGCCTGCTTTGCGAGTTTCTCGATGCGGAGTTGGATTGGGAGGATCGCTGAGAGTTGGTGCAGGGGTTCGCGGGGTGAGCTCTGGAAGGCGCCCATAATGACGACGATCGCTGAGTTCTGCACCACTTGGAGGGTCCTGATGTGCCGTTTCTGGCCACGGAACCAGACGGGGGCCCCATACGTAAGGGCGGGGATGCAAATGGCGTTGTAAGCCCGGCGCCAGCTGCCGTGGTCCAAGCCTCTCACTGAGTTTCCTAAGAGTTGGAGCGCCTTGATGGTGCTCTTTGTCCTGGAGACGACAACTGAGATGTGCTTGTCCCATGACAGTCTATGATCAAAGTGAAAGCCAAGGTATCGGACGTGGTCTGAGGACTTAACTGCATAATAGGTGGAAAGTTCCAGCTGGGGCAGGAAGATGGTGTCCGGCCGGATGCCGTGCAAGTTCGGGTTGGGCCGTCGCCTTGAGAAGAAGAGGACCTCCGTCTTCTCCGGCTCGATGGTGAGTCCAGCCGTCCTGCACCACTCGTGGCACTTGGTGTAGTAAGAGCGCAATCTGGAGGCGAGAACGCCATATGAAGGGGCGCGTGCAAAGATGTTCCCGTCGTCGACATACATGAGAAACGTCGCGTCTTCCCAGTGTTTCGCAAGGTGGAGGAGGGGGGAGGCATAGATGATTGACAAGATAGGGGAGATCGGTGAGCCCTGCAGGGTGCCCAGCTCCAGACCAAAGTTATCTGAGGTGTAGTTGTTAAATCGCAGATGGACTGTTCTATCACTGAGGAAAGAGGCAATCCACCTGTAGATCTCAGCTGGGAAGCCCAGAGACTGGACTAGGGCTACTAGTCTAGCATGGTTGACATTGTCGAAGAAGCCCTGGATGTCGAAGAGGAGGGTGCCGCAGACACTCCCAAGGGCATGGGCCGTCTCAATGTCGTGGGTCAGACAGAGGCCTGCATCTGAGGTGGAGGAGTGAGGTCTGGCCCCAAATTGGGTGGACGGAATTAGACTCAGCGCTGAGATGTCAAAGGAGATGCGTTTTGCTACCACTTTCTCAAGTAGTTTGCCTATGCACTCCAAGAGGGCCACAGGGCGGTAGCACTTGGGGAGGGTGTAATCTTCCTTGCCAGGCTTGGGGACCACTGCGATGGCCGCGGTTTTCCAGGCCTTTGGGTGGTGCCCTTGGCACAGGCAGGCGTCAAAGATGGCCCGAAAGAGGTCAGGTTGGGCTGCGAAGGCCCACTTGACCAGTTTGTAGTTGTGTCCAGAGGGGCCCGGAGCTGACTTGTTGCTAGTCGGGCACAGGGCATCAGCAATCTCGGACGTGGTGATCGGGGCGTAGGGTCTCGGGACGGCGGCTGGGGGGTCGTCTGCGAACACCTCCGGAACTGGTTGGGGCTGGGAGTTGAAGAAGCGGGTTCTGAGGGCCTCGGCCATGGCTCCAGGGTCGTCAGAGAGACCTGTTGGAGTGGCAAGGGCAGGGATAAGACGTTGTCTGCGGCCCAGGCGCCACTTCGCAGCGGTCCACAAACGTTCCGGGGTGGCATTGTGCAGGAATTCGTTGGCCCAGCGGCGCTTGGCTGCCTGGACCTCCTTGGTGAGGGTTTTGAGGGTGGCTTTGCGGGAGTCTGGGGTGGACGCCTCACGGACCGCGGTTGCGGCCAGCGAGCACGCCTCATCCCACCATGCCGCGGCCCTCGGGGAGAAGTGCTTGCGTTTCTCGAACACCACCTGGGAGGTCCTTTCGATGTCCTGTGAGAGGAGGTCAGCCGCGATGTCAATCAGGGCAGGGGACGATAGTGGGTGGGGGGCCAAGTGGCAGTTATCCTTAAAAAACCTGATCCAGTTGTCCTTGGCTTCATCATCAATGAGGTACGAGGTGCGTCGGGGGCCAAGCTCAATGGCTGAGGCAAGGAGGTGGTGGTACAAGACCCCCAAGCCGGCATGGTCGGAGCCAATTGAAGCTGCGAAGTCGATGACGGGGGCATCAAAGAGATCATCCAAAGTGGCTGCGGCATTGGTCCAAACAAGGTCGATGGTCGTGTCCCGCTGGTTGCCCTCGCCCCGTCGTGTGGGGACGCCTGGGGGGTTGGTGAGGGCAAGAGTTTGGCCTAGGGCCCACTCTTCGAGCTCGAGTGCCCAGCGAGAGGGGCGGATACCTGGTGGGGACCAGGCGTGTGCGTGTGTGTTGAAGTCCCCCCCGACAACTGTGGGAGTGCGGGGGTCCAGGTCAAGGTTCAGGATGTTCCTGAGGGAGGAAGGGTGGTCAGTGTCATGGTAGACATTGACAACTCGAAAAGAGCTGGAGCCCAAATGGACATCCAGGGTGAGAAGATGGTGATTCGATGCCAGATCAAATCTGTTCGTGACGTTGAAGTGGGAGGAGGCAATGCGGCGGTACGCCATGACTTTACAGCGTACGCCTTGGGTGGTCCTTGGGTAGATACAATCCCACTTGGGGTTGGCTACCCCGCCCAAGACGTCTACCCCGTCAGGGTTAACATCCGAGCGTGCCGTGCTAATCTTATCAAACCACGGCTCTTGGACAAGAATGATGTCTGCGTCTGAGTTGGTGTTAAGGAGCGTGTGTGTTGCGGCGTTGCGGCGGCGCATGTTAACGAACAGAAGATTGACTTGCGCCATTAAGGGGGGGGGTGGACTCGACGGTATCGTGTGCTGGAGTCTTGAAGGACTCGCGCATTGGGCAGGTTGTGTCCCTGGCCGAGTGGCCGTCTTGACCGCAATTGATGCATTTGACCAGGCAGTCGCAAATACCTTGGACCGCGTGACCTGGGGCTGAGGCGCATTTGGACGGGTGCTCGACCGCTCGATGGTTTCCGCCACACAGGTGGCAAAGGATGGCATCTTTCGGGAGCGGGCAGCGGGGGGGGAGGTGGCCAAACTTGTGGCACCGCAGACATTGCATCAGAGCAGGTCTGGGCCGCCACTTTTTGAACGTGATTGCCTTCCCGAACATCGCAAGGTGAGTGCGGGCCATGGTCCGGGTGATGGAACCATCCGGGTCCAGGAAGGCGAAGGAAAAACTCGAGTGCATGCCATTGATCCGGTCCGGAGGACGAACCCAACGGGGAAGAAGGACGAAGTGGAGGTTGGTGCACAGTGGGTTGCGCTTCGTCTCCTCGAGGAGACGGGCCTCCGAGTAAACCAAGCCGGTCTCCGGGTCGAGGGCCGGGACGCCGTTAAACGTCACGCGCGACCAGCCCGAGCACGGAGTCAGGATTGCCCCGGGGAAGGGTTGGGTGAGGGTGGCTGATACCTCCAGGAGGGCCTGGAAAGAGACCGAGCCTGCGAAGGTGAAAACAAAATTGTGTGAATATGAGGCCCAGCGGCCAGATAAAAGGATAAGGGGGGACTTAGCCGCTTTCAGACTGGAGCAGACCTGGCGAGTGATCTCCGTTGGGTCCCGCCGTGACATGGTCCTCACGGGCTGGGTCCCAGGGGCATCACGAGCCATCTGGACTGTCACATCGGTGCGAAGCGTGGCAGGGTCGACCGCAGGATTGGTTGGGGCCGGCGCCGTCTTTTCTGGTGCCGTTTTCTTGCCCTTGCCCTTACCTTTGCGGGAGACCGGGTGCCACTCTTCCTGCGCCGGGGTCGTGAGCGGGGGTCGAGGGGGGAGGGCCGCAGCGTGGGGTGCCGGGAAAGGGTTGGGTGCGGGGGTTGGCAAGGAGGGTGGGGTCGCAGCGCTACTCCTGGTGGGGCCTGGGGGCCCGGGGACCGAAGGCGGCGGTGCGGCGGGTGCCAAAGGCGCAGTTGGGTTCTCCAGCTGGCTTAAGCGGGCAAGAACGAGCTTGAGGGTTGCCTGGATCTCCGTCATTGGGTCCGCGGGGGGCATGGGCGGGGAGCGAGGAGCAAACGGTTCGAGGGGGAGAGCAGGGGTCGGGGCCGGCCTCGGCGGGGGTGTCGAGGGCATGGGCCTGGACGAGGGTGCAGGTGCACGTGGTTCCGGGTTTTTGGTGACCGGTTCGTTCTGAGGGTCGGGGGTCTGAAGGGAGGGGGAGCCCGCGCTTGGGCTGAAGGGGGCGGCCGTGGGTGCGACGAGGCCGGCATGGGGGTCCGTTTGGGAACCCTTGTCTGCGGCGTTGCAAGTGGGGTCCGCTTGGGAGCACTTGTCAGCGATGTTGCAGGCGGCTGCGAATTTGTTCGCCTTGTAGGCCGCGACCTCCTGCTTAACCAGTGCGTCAGCGTTCTTGGATAGTTCAATGAGGCGCTTGCCGTAGTAATCTTTGCTGTCAGCCTGGGCAGCCCGCTCTTTCTTGTCAGTGATCTCCTTCCACCGCTTGGCGTAGAAGGCCTGGGCGTCCTCGGTCAGCCTGGGACGGAGGGCATTCTTCCTTTTCTCAAGCTCGTCGAGGGCCCATATCTGGGTTTCGTTCTCGATGTGGCTGCTGAGGTGGTTGAGAAGATGGCCCATGACAGCGGAGCGGGAGCGGTCGGCAGCCATGAGGGTGACCCGGTAGTCTGCTTCGGATATGAGGTCGTCGGCATCCGGGTCCGTGCGGTGCAGGCAGTGGCCACAGATGAGGGCCGGGTCGCCGAGGTATTGAGGAGGGGGGAAAACTTTGGAGAGGTGCTCTAAGTTGGTGAGGAGGCGTTGCATGGCCTCCCAGTCTTCCTGGTTGAACAGGTTCTTGTAGTCGTCCTGGTCTAGAATCTCGCCGTCTGGGCCGACGTTCCTCGAGATCCTAACCCCTTGGAGCATGCGGGTGATAAGGTCGGAGGTGGTTCTGATCCAGGCAGACGGGGAGAGGATTGAGTTGGCGCCAAAACCGGCCTCGACCGCACTCGATATGCAGTGGTAGCGTTCGACAAACTGCTGATAAGAGCAGGTGGCTCTGGCTACTTTAACATCCTCTTTGCTGAAGAGGCGACGAGGGCGCGGGAGGGTGGGAAGAGGTGCCTTTACAAAAAGGTGGGATAAAATGTCTGTGTCCTGGCCCGCGATGGAGTCGGGAGCTGGCATATTAAATTGCGCAGGGAAAGACAGGTCGCGAGGTAGACAGGCGTTATCTGTCGGAGATACAAGGATGTAGGGTGTTACTTTCTACTTTAAACGAGCTACCGCCGCCAGCTGGCACTTGGGTACCAGTGGTGGTGGTTGCCGGAAAAGGAAGGTGTTCTGGTGACTATTCCTCTATGATGCATGCTCTGATGTCTATCATACAGGTATTCTCACCCGCAAAAGTGATCTTCGCCGGTATTGGTGTTCTCCTCTTGGTGAGCGCCATTTCCGTCTTACCGTTCCTTTGTGTCGGTCATTTTGACTCATACTTTCGTTAGGCGGCTAAGGACGTCGATGCAAGTCAAGGTGTGCTCGTCGATCTGTTCCAGCATATCGAACAGTTCTTCAAGCGGCTTGAATGTTACACTGAAATACGACCAACTGAGGCGATGACCGATATTATTGTGAAAATCATGGTTGAAGTGCTCTCTATTCTTGCCATCGCTACGAAAGCGATCAAACAAAGTCGAACGAGTGAGCTGACTGGCCGGTGAAGCGTGACTGCTGACTGAAATTTATTTAGAAACATATGTGAAGAAGCTTGTGGGGAGGAACGACATTGAAGATGCGCTGAAGAGGCTAGACAATCTTACTCAGGATGAGGCGAGGATGGCGATAGCAGAAAATTTGAAGGCCACAAGGGAGGTTGAGAACAAAGTAAATGAGGTGATCGATGGTGCGTAAACGCTTTTGTGCCCTTCATCGAGGTCCTTCTGAATGGATGTGTCGTCAGACGGAAAGGATGGAAAAGTGATCATGCAACAAACAGCACACGACGTAGACGAAGTGAAGCGTTCGTCCGCCTTAGCCTTCACTGCTGTCTGTTCCGGAGGCTTAAATGTACTTATAGGGAAGCAATTACGACAGGATCTGTGGAAGTGGCTCTCTCCACCGGATCCCTCAACCAATCACAATATTGCCCGCGGATCTCATCATAAAGGAACAGCAACTTGGTTCTTCCAAAGTAGCATATTCGAAAATTGGATGTCCACTCCTTCCCTCTTGTGGATGCATGGGAAGCGTATGTTATTCTTCCCTCGCTATCGCTGCGCATCTTACGGCTTCATGTCTTTCAGCTGGCTCAGGAAAGAGCATCATGTGGTTTGTCATTTCTCCATTCATTACTACATACACTGATGATATCAATCAGCTCTGGAGTGATCGAACAAATCAGGTCCCTGTGCGATGCGGGATTAGCTTTCATGGGCTATTTTTACTTCGACTTCCGTGACAAGGACAAGAAGAATCACAGGAACCTACTCCTTTCCCTTCTCCTTCAGCTCTCTGCTCAGTCCACCATTTGTTTCAATCTTCTGTCCCGTCTACATATAGTTCACCGTGATGGCACAGAAACTCCCAGTGATGATTCTTTGACCAGATGCCTGAAACAGATGCTCTCATTCACCTCACAACTTCCCATTTACCTTGTCATGGACGCACTCGATGAATGTCCAAACAACCTGGGTCTTCCATCTCCGCGGGAACTGGTCCTTGAGCTTGTAAAGGACCTTGTTGACCTACACCTACCAAATCTACACATCTGTGTCACCAGTCGACCCGAGGCCGACATACGAGCGATACTTGAATCATTCACATCCCTCCGAGTCTCACTTCATGAGCAATGTGGCCAAAGGGAAGACATCATCGACTATATCAGCTCTATTGTGTATTCGGATGCGAATATGCGGAGATGGCGGGAGGAAGATAAGAAGCTAGTTGTCGAGACACTCTCGGAAAAGGCTGATGGAATGTAGGTCTATTGCTTCCCAGATCTATGATATATGCTCATGTACTGGCAGGTTTCGTTGGGTGTACTGCCAGTTGGAAACGCTCCGTCGCTGTCTCCCTCCGAGTGTGCGGCGGATTCTTGGGGAATTGCCCGAGACACTTGATGAGACTTATGAGAGGGTGTTAAGGGAGATCCATAAGGCGAATCGAGAGCATGCTCTTCGTCTTCTTCAATGCCTGGTTGTCGCGATTCGACCACTTCGTGCTGAGGAGCTCGCAGAGATACTTGCAATCGACTTTGATGCGGCGCGGCACAATGGAATTCCAAAATTGAACCCGGATTGGCGATGGGAGGATCAACACAAAGCAGTACTCTCCACATGTTCAAGCTTGGTTGCAATTGTCGATGAAGATGGAACAGAAGTCGTTCAATTCTCTCACTTTTCCGTGAAGGAATTCCTGACTTCGGAACGGTTGGCGGGATCAAGTGGAGATATTTCACAGTACCATATTGTTCTCGAGCCTGCGCACACTATCCTTGCGCAGGCTTGCTTTGGCATTTTACTTCGATTGGACAATCGCGTTGACAAGAAGAATGCCCGAGGCATTCCTCTTGTTGAATATGCGGCGCGACACTGGGTTGGCCATGCCCGATTCGGGACCGTGTCCTCGAGCATACAGGAGGCGATGGAATATTTGTTTGATGCGGACGAACCACATTGGGCAGCATGGCTCCGTGTTAATGACATAGACGAACCCTGGGGATCCTTCGACTACACACGCAAAACTGATGGAAGCCCTCTATACTATGCGTCGCTGTGCGGATTCTTTGATCTGGCAGAACAACTGGTTTCCAAGCACCCCGAGGATGTGATTGCCGAGGGTGGTTTGATGAAGACTCCGCTGGCGGCAGCATTGTATGGGAAACACCTCCGTGTTGCAGAGCTATTGCATCAACATGGTGCGGACGTCGATGTTCGGGGTGACGACGAATCGACACCACTACAGTCTGCATCCTGCGACGGGTTTGTGGATGTTGTGGAATGGCTACTCAATCATGGAGCGGATGTTAATTCCCTCAATCAATTCCTCTTTACTCCACTGCAGCTGGCAAGCAACTTTGGCCACTTCAAGATCGTTCGGATGCTGCTCGAACACAAATCTGATCTCACCATGGCGGATGTGAACGGAAGAGTTCCATTGCTTGACGCATCACAGGCTTCGGACGCCCGTGAACAGCTCGACATCATGCGATTATTGCTGGAGTATGGCGCAGATGTGAATGCGCGGGATAATGCAGGATCGACAACATTGCACAGGTTGGCAATGCGCGTGGAGAAGCCTCCAGTGGAAGTTATCCGCTTACTGCTCAAGTATGGGTTGGATATCGATGCGGAAGACAAAGGGGGTGTCACCGCACTTCAATTAGCGTCTGCGATGGGCCACGACGAGATTGTGGAATTGCTATTAGAAAGTGGAGCAAAGTCACAAGCACCTAGTCATCATCATCGCAGTCGTCGTCGTCGTAGTGGTGGTGGTAGTGGCGGTTATATCAGTAGTAGAAGTAGTAGTAGAAGTAGTAGTAGTAGTATTAGTTATGTTAGTGTTGCCAGTGGTAGTATTAGCAGTAGCTGAGCGTCTCAGTTTTTTTTTTCTTTATTGATACTATACTGTATGTGACAATAGTGGCCAGAGTGATCGAAGCCAAGCGAAACCGAAAACCGTTACAAATTCTCCAAGTAGGGACGTGGATAAAGGTTGCTCGGGTCGTCAGAGGTCTGGATGAGTAGCAGCAACCTGATGTATACGTAGATTTAGAAAGCCTTCTCTTTAATCACTTAGGACCTCGACCATCTTTCTTTGGTTTGTTTGGATTTCCTACTTGATCACATGCCAAACTGGATACAGTCGATTATACCTCGCATTTGCTTGAGAGAGGCTATCGACGAGCCCATCGCAAGTTTTCATGCAGCGTGGTGATGGCACGCGTAGCATTTATAAGGTCGACAAGCTCAGCGTCGTCGGGCTGGCGTGACTTGGATGATTATTTGCTAACAAGTGGGCAAAGTAAAATACAAGTCATCCGGCAAAAGTTGATTTCGGCGTTGACGTTTGCAAGCTTCGGACCGCAAGTACGAATGTTTTAAGGTGATGTTTGGCGTGGGTCAGCCATTAGAATGAACAGTCGGAAGCGGTATGCAAGGTACTAACCGAGCATCAGCAGTGCATTTGCATGTTTCTCGGGATGTGCTCGAAGCGAGCTGCACCTCGATTCGATCAATTAGTCAAAGTCTGGCATCCGTCTGACTTGATTGCGCGCGTGAACTCTCAGCTTCTCAAGTAACGTCGAGTCCACCCATTGCTCAGGCGGCGTCCGTTTCCCAATTGCCCAATAGCAATAACCCAGTCCGGTTCATCAAAAAAAAAAAACATCATCCATCATCGCATCAGAACAAAAAAAAAATTCTGAATATATATAGCGCGTACTCTGTTGAATTCTGATAACTGCTCGGCATGCATGGTGCCGCGCAAACGTGCCCAGTAGTAGTTCGCTTTCGAGCGTGCCGCGCTTGTGGCTCTGGTATACGAGGCGCGCCTGCATCGTTTCGAGGGACTCTCCATGGCGCGGAAGAGGTTCTGGAGGCGGTATGTCCGTGAGTGATGTGGTGGAGGCGATGTGTTCGGGCGTATGAAGCATCGGCCAGGGATCCTTCCGTCTCGCGGTCTGAGGACAAATGTCTCAATCATTGCCGGGACGCGAGGCTGCGAGAGACGATATGGCGTAGCGACGTTGACATGATGCTTCGCTCCGAGAAGTAAGAAGATGAGCAATTAGACGCAGCGGGCCGCTCTCCAAATCCGTGTTGATAACTTGAACCGTTGAACGTCATCAGTGCGCTCCTGGGGCCTGGGCCGCACCGAAGTCCGGTCATCCTCTGTAACCTTGACATCCGAACATACTAACTTCGCTATACACAAAATCAATGATATGTAACAGATAGTACTATGACATTGGAATACAGGAGAGCCAAACAGTAATATATCCCTAACCGTGTTCTCCCTCGCCTTTGAGGTCTTCTATTGCACGTTGTACCTCTAGTTCCTCTAATACCGCACGAATGCAAATTGACCGCGATCCACGGCCCTTAGTCCTCACGTCGGTCATCGCCTTCCCCGATTAGGTAGCATGTGCAGGAGGCATCGGGCTTTCAGCAACGCTCGTAGAGCTCGGAAAAGGTTCAGCGGTAGGAGACAATGACTGGCGTCGGGCGTGGCGGTGGAGGCCACTGACAGAAGTTTGATTAAGGGTGCTATGAAAAGGAGATATGATGTAAAATTTACACCGCGTCGAGGCTGATTGAAATGCAGTGCAGTCCAAGGAGGATATTCGCGTTCGAGTTGCATGATATGGTCTTCAATAAACTTGATGCGATGAAGGAGTGATGCCGGAGGCGATGGTAGTTTCGCATGTTCCATTAGATTGAGCTTAATCATGGAACAATTGGCAAGACAAGCGTACCATACCGCATCGCCAGGTGGCTCTCCAAGTTGTTCAACCTTTCATCAACATCGGGATGTCGATCTGCGGTAACAGAGTCGCAATTCTTGTCTGCAGGGCAGTTGCTGTCATTCCTCACAGTTTGACGCGTCAGTGCACGGCTTCGCGCGAGAAGCTCAGATATGAACTTGTTGATCTGGTGCAATGAAAAAAAAAAAAGAACATGAAAATTCGAGTGCGGTGATCTCAATGTGTACGTACTGCATCCTGAGAACGAGCATCCAAGGCTTTCTCGACATGGACATAATCCAGTTTTCGTTCTTCCAAGTGCGGTCAGGAATTCCCGCGCAATTCAGCTGCGCGCTCAGCAGTTGCTAGGCCTTCCAAGTCGTCACCGAACGTTCACGATAATCAAGCTAGCTTTAGACGTACCGAAATGGAAGATTGCAAGTGACCCAACGCGTCGGTACAACCTTTCTCTCCTAATCTGGATTCATAACAAGAATGTCAGGCTCGAGGCCAGCCAAGGGTTGAGAGATCGAGAAAGCGAAGAAAATGCCTTCAAGGCCGTCAGGGGGACGTCAGCGTCTATTGTGTGCTTACCGCTTTTAGAGTTTCCCGCGACTCGGATTTGTGCGACTAGCTGTCCTTCCATGCATACTGTACAGTAACAAGCAGTAGTGCCATTCGTACCCTCTGAATGAACAAAATTTTCTCACTGTCATTACGTCCGAGTGCCAGACCCAACCCACCGCTTTGTGTTCCTCCTCAAACTTCCAAACTGTTTTCAATACCGCATTGAAGGAGTACGAGAAGAAGGCTATCTCGCTCATCCTCTCGCCGAACAACTACAAAGCTGTTATTCCACCACCACTATTCTCACCATCCTTCAAGACCAAGTCCAGCAATTCGGCCAACATCGGCGTGGCGATGAGAGGCTAACAAAGTGGCTGAATCCGACTGTAAGCGTTCTTTATGCCACTCTCGGTGAAGGCGTTGGTCTAGTAATCTTCTGGTGAGTATTCCTCTATAATGCATGCTCTGATTCTATCTACAGATATTCTCACCCGCAAAAGTGATCTTCGCCGGTATAGGTGTTCTCCTCTTTTTCCCATTCCTTTGTGTCGGTCATTGTGACTCATACTTTTGTTAGGCGGCCAAGGATGTCGATGCAAGTCAAGGTTGCTCATCGATCTGTTCCAGCGTATCGAACAGTTCTTCAAACGGCTTGTGTCCGAAATACGACCCACTGAGGCGATGACCGATATTATTGTGAAAATCATGGTTGAAGTGCTCTCTATTCTTGCCATCGCGACGAAAGAGGTCAAAAAAAGTGGAGCGAGTAAGCCTAATTGGCCGGTGAAATGTGACTACTAACTGATATTTACTTAGAAATAAGTTTGAAGAAGCTAGTGGGGAGGAATGGTGAAGACCACTGAAGAGGCTAGACCAGCTTACTCTGGACGGTGCTCGGATGGCGATAGCGGAAAACTTGAAGGTCACACAGGAGATTGAGGCCAAAGTGAATGATGGTGCGCAAATAGAGTTAATTTTCTTCATCGACGCTCTTCTGAACGGCACACGTCACTATACAACAAGGAGGACAAAAGAAATCTTGGAACAAGCGAAGCGTTCGTCGACCCTTCCTCTTCATTATTGCGTTTAGAGGCTCAAATGTGCTTATAGGGAAGCAGTTACGACAGGATCTTCGGAAGGGGCTATCTCCACCGGATCCCTCAACAAATCACGATCTTGCCCGCAGATCTCATCATGAGGGAACGACAACATGGTTCTTCCAAGGAAGTATCTTCGAAGAATGGAAGTCCACCCCTCATGTCGAACAAGTCAGGACCCTGTGTGACGCGGGATTAGCTTCTATGGGCTATTTTTATTTCGACTTCCGAGACGAAGATAAGAAGGAACTTACTCCTTTCCCTTCTCCTTCAGCTCTCTGCTCAGTCTGAAATTTGTTGCGACATACTATTGCGCCTCCATACCTCTCACAAAGGTGGCAGAAAGACTTCCAGCGATGGTACCTTGACCAAATGCTTGAAACGGATGCTCTCATTCACCTCACAACGTCCCATTTCCTTGTCATGGGCGCACTCGATGAGTGTCCAAACAACTTGGATCTTCCATCGCCACGGAAACAGGTCCTTGAGCTTCTAAAGACTTGTTGATCTACACCTCCCAAATCTACATATCTGTGTCACCAGTCGACACGAGGACGACATACGAGCGATACTTCCAAAGGGGTACGACGAGATCGTGAAATTGCTGTCAGTGTAGGTGGAGCCAAGTGAATGTCGGGCATGAGAACGTTTTTTACTTCATTGTATTAACACCGTACCTGATAATACACGGATATATGACGATATAGTAGTGCCAATACAAACTGTTGACTCGGAAAGCAACCCCAAACGTCTCAAACAACAGTCAGTTTGTTCCGAGTCAGATGCAACACCATAATATGTTGCTGCGATACAGTAGAAGCCGCTGCCAGCCGTGTGCTCCATCCAGTAGTCTGAAGTGAGGATAATGAATGAAGCAAAAGCGGAAACCCCTTTCTGTTTCTGACTAGATGTCACACGGACTAACAGGACATGCCATTTTTTGACTAGCAACTCGGAGCTGTCAGTGGTATCTCCATACCGTCATACAAGGAACAGAATCACGATAACTGAAAGGGGCATCCTGGCCAAATCAAGATGAGTAGATGTCCCACCCGTTTTTGTTCATCGTGACGCTGTCGCGCTGCTCATGGGCGCCACGTTATCCCACATTCTTATTATTCGCACAGGTACCCAGCATCGAGTATGACGGGCTTATATCGGACCATTGGCCAGTAGCCGGGCCTACCCGTTTCAGAGCGCGACTGTCGTACGTCGTAAGCAATTAGAAGGATTCCGCCGAGATAACTAATCACAGAACTCTGTCGAAGTCAAAGACAGCCTCATTTCTTAGTCATCGATGAAACGAGAGACAGGCTCAAGTCGATAATTAATAGCCACAGAAGGATGGTCGTTCTCTACAGTCGAGTCACGTGCGAGGATTTTCATGTTGAGAGCCGATTCACATACAGTGATGAGGTATAGTACGCGCCCAAACCAATAGCACTGGACCCAACCTCACTTGCCCCGATCGCGCACCACTATGCTTCTTCCGAGAGTCTTGTACACACGCTGCGCGTGCATTATCGGGAGAGAGCTTCCCCGCGCGAGTGCCGGAAGTTCGCGTCCTAGGCATGCCCAAGGGTGAAGATTGTGCAAGGCGGAGAGTAATTTCGGGATGCCCTGAGCATTTCAACCTTTTCACGCATAGCGCCGACGACGACGACCCGGGAGACAGAGTACGCAGTGCGAGATGAGCCCCTGGTGTGAAGTCGTTGTAACATATGGCGCCTTGGTATTTGTGAGGACCTAGATGAGTAGCAGTTGTGAGAGCTATGCTGAGAAAAGAATAGCGTAACGTACCAGATTCCTGCGAACCCAAAGCCTTTGCACAGCGTCTGCGTCGTATTGAAGTTACGGAGCTGCAACCTGGTTCGGAGAGGTCGATGCAAGCCTCGTCTACGACCACAATACCTTCATAGTCAAGTTTTTCCCGAAGAGATGCCAGAGACGAGCGTTCCGATCGGGTTTCCGGGAGAACACAAGAATATGGGTTTAATTGATGGATCGGCATCGATAGCCTTCATTTATCTGTGGAATGCCTCAATCGAAGAAGATTTTACTTCTGCCAGTGGTGTAAGACATACCTCATCCACATGCAGAGAAGCGACCATTTTCTCCTCCTCCATCGCTTTCCGCGAGCAGTTCAAGGTTTACCTTGATGAGGCCAACGTCAACGACTGGCGCGCATACCACACACATGCCGTATGTGGGCGGAGTGGTGAGGATGCTCTCACGTCCTGGCGGAATGCAGACACGTATGAACAGGTCGATGACCTCGTCGGAATCGACGGCGAGGAAGACATGGTCCAGACAAGGTAGGCCACGCAATTCCGCTTTGCGGCTCATTATGTTGGCGTAAGAGGGATCTCGATATCAGGTCGTTAGATAGAGTGACCGAGGGCATTCTCCGCGTCATTCGTGTCGCGTCTAGCAGGATGACAACGATATGGGTGGAGAGCAGGAATGTTTGGTCAAATGACGCGCTCAATGTCGAAATCATGGCATTCGCTGGATGTATTGGAGCCGAGGGGGGTGCTAAACCAAGGACAGTTGTCTCTTCAGCGACAGGTTCAAGTTGGCACCTTCAAGCACTTACCCGCTTTCTTTATACACCACCGCATGGCCTCAGAGAATTGATTTGCTAGAACCAACCAAAATGTACTGGGTGTTGTAGTTGTAGAACATCTATCGTTTCCGGGTGTCCGAACCTTCAAAATGCCATTTCCACTACTTTTCGGTCCGTGGAATACCTGCTCAACCTGATAGATCTCACGAGCTGTGAATTGCTCTATAAATTGTAAATTCGACAACGAAGCCATCCTATATTTTTGACGTACGTCCGAGTCGACGCTTGGCAGTAGTTACATGCATGGCTGGGCGATGCCATCTGTATGAGACTTATCTGGGCGCAATCATTTCATCCACGAGGCCAGGGCCAGTGCCATCAGCCAGACCCTTCACTCACTGACGGCCATTGTACCCTCTGAACGAACAAAATCTACTCCGCTACAGCATGCTACAGACCCAACCCATGCGTCATGCTCTTCGTCAAACTTCCAATCTCTGTTCAATGCTGCCTTGAAGGAGTACGAGAAGAAGACTAAGAAGGATCTTCTCGCTCATCCTCTCGCCGCACAACTACAAAGCTGTTACTCCATCACCGCTATTCTCACCACTCTTCAAGACCAAGTCGAACAATTCGATCAGCGTCGGCGTGGCGATGAGAGGCTAACAAAGTGGTTGAATCCGACCGTAAACGTTCTGTATGCCTTTTCTGCTACTCTCGGTGAAGGCGTTGGTCTGGTAAACTTCTGGTGACTATTCCTCTATGATGCATACTCTGATGTCTATCATGCAGGTATTCTCACCCGCAAAAGTGATCTTCGCCGGTATGGGTGTTCTCCTCTTGGTCAGCACCGTCTTCCATCTCTTAGTGCGGGTCATTGTGACACATGTCATTAGGCGGCTAAGGACGTCAATGCAAGTCAAGATGTGCTCGTCGATCTGTTCGAGCGTATCGAACAATTCTTCAAACGTCTCGAGTGTTACACTGAAATACGACCAACTGAGGCGATGACCGATATTATCGTGAAAATCATGGTTGAAGTGCTCTGTATTCTTGCCGTCGCGACGAAGGAGGTCAAACAAAGTCGAGCGAGTGAGCTAATTTGCTTGTGGCACGACCGTTTACTGATATTATATAGAAACATACATGAAGAAGCTAGTGGGGAGGAACGATATTGATGATGCACTGAAGCGGCTAGACAAGCTTACTCAGGATGAGGCTCGGATGGCGATTGCGGAAAACTTGAAGGTCACACACATGGCAATTGATGGTGCGCAAAGCGTTCTTCGTCAATGTTCTGCTGAACTTATATGTCGCTAGATGGAAGGAGGGCAAAGCGATCATGCAACAAACAGCACAGGTTGTGGACGAAGTGAATCGTTCGTCATCCACTAATCTTCTCTGTTGTCTGTTCTAGAGACTCAAATGTACTCATAGGGAAGCAATTACGACAGGATCTGTGGAAGTGGTTATCTCCACCAGATCCATCAACCAATCACAATATCGCCCGTGATTCTCATCATAAGGGAACAGCAACGTGGTTCTTCCAAAGTAGTATATTCGAAAATTGGAAGTCCACCCCTTCCCTCTTGTGGATGCATGGGAAGCGTATGTTATTCTTCAATCCTTATCGCTGCGCATCTCACGGTTTCCTGTCTTGCACTGGCAGCTGGCTCAGGAAAGAGCATTATGTGGTTTGTCGTTTCTCCTTTCATTAATACATACACTGATGACATCAATCAGCTCTGGAGTGATCGAACAAATCAGGTCCCTGTGCGATGCGGGATTAGCTTATATGGGTTATTTTTACTTCGACTTTCGTGACAAGGACAAGAAGAGTCACAGGAACCTACTCCTTTCCCTTCTCCTTCAGCTCTCTGCTCAGTCCACCATTTGTTTCAATCTTCTATCCAGCCTCTATACCGTTCACTGTGATGGCAAAGAAACTCCTAGCAACGATGCTTTGACCAAATGCTTGAAACAGATGCTCTCATTCACCTCACAACGTCCCATTTACCTTGTCATGGACGCACTCGATGAGTGTCCAAACAACCTGGGTCTTCCATCTCCGCGGGAACTTGTCCTTGAACTTATAAAGGACCTTGTTAATCTACACCTCCCAAATCTACATATCTGTGTCACCAGTCGACCCGAGGCCGACATACGAGCGATACTTGAATCACTCACATCCCTCCGAGTCTCGCTTCACGAGCAATGTGGCCAAAGGGAAGACATCATCGACTATATCAGCTCTATTGTGTATTCGGATGCGAATATGCGGAGATGGCGGGAGGAAGATAAGAAGCTAGTTGTCGAGACACTGTCCGAAAAGGCTGATGGAATGTAGGTCTATTTCTTCCCATATCTATGATATATGCTCATTTACTGGCAGGTTTCGATGGGTGTATTGTCAATTGGAAACGCTCCGTCGCTGTCTCCCTCCGAGTGTGCGGCGGATTCTTGGGGAATTGCCCGAGACACTTGATGAGACTTATGAGAGGGTGTTAAGGGAGATCCACAAGGCGAATCGAGACCATGCTCTTCGTCTTCTTCAATGCCTAGTTGTCGCGATTCGACCACTTCGAGCTGAGGAGCTCGCGGAAATACTTGCAATCGACTTTGATGCGGCGCGGCACAATGGAATTCCAAAATTGAATCCGGATTGGCGATGGGAGGATCAACACAAAGCAGTACTCTCCACATGTTCAAGCTTGGTTGCAATTGTCGATGAAGATGGAACAGAAGTCGTTCAATTCTCGCACTTTTCCGTGAAGGAATTCCTGACTTCGGAGCGATTGGCGGGATCAAGTGGAGATATTTCACAATACCATATTGCTCTCGAGCCTGCGCACACTATCCTTGCGCAGGCTTGCCTTGGTGTTTTACTTCGATTGGATGATCACATTGACGAGATGGACACCTGGGACATTCCTCTTGTTGGATATGCGGCGCGACACTGGGTTGGCCATGCCCGATTCAGGACCGTGTCCTCGAGCATACAGGAGGCGATGGAATATTTCTTTGACGCGGACGAACCACATTGGGCAGCATGGCTCCGTGTTAATGACATAGACAAATACTGGCAATTTTTCACCCACACACGCAAAACTGATGGAAGCCCTCTATACTATGCGTCGCTGTGCGGATTTTTTGATCTAGCAGAACAACTGGTTTCCAAGCACCCCGAGGATGTGATCGCCGAGGGTGGTCTGATGAAGACTCCGCTGGTGGCGGCATTGTATGAGAAACACTTCCAGGTTGCGGAGCTATTGCATCAGCATGGTGCGGACGTCGACGTTCGGGATGACGATGAATGGACACTACTACTGGTTGCATCCGACGAAGGGTTTGCGGATGTTGTGGAATGGCTACTCAATCATGGAGCGGATGTTAATTTCCTCAATACAAAGTTATGGACTCCACTGCAGCTGGCAAGCTTTAAAGGCCACTTCAAGGTCGTTCGGATGCTGCTCGAACATAAATCTGATCTCACCATCGCAGATGAGGACGGAAGAGTTCCATTGCATGACGCATCACAGGCTTCGGACGCCCGTGAACAGCTCGACATCATGCGATTATTGCTGGAGTATGGCGCAGATGTGAATGCGCGGGATAAGGCAGGATCTACAACATTGCACAGGTTGGCAATGCGCGAGAAGAAGCCTCCAGTGGAAGTTGTCCGCCTGCTGCTCAAGTATGGGGTAGATATGGACGCGGAAGACAATGACGGCGAGACCGCACTTCAATTAGCGTCTGCGAAGGGCCACGACGAGATTGTAGAATTGCTATTAGAAAGCGGAGCAAAGTCACAAGAACCTAGTCGTCGTCATCGTAGTAGTAGTGACGTTACTAGTGATTATAGTAGTGTTGGTAGTTATAGCAGTAGCTGAGCTTCTCAGTTTTTTTGTTTCTTTATTGATACTGTACTGTACGTGACAATACATCATATGGACATATTTCGGCTCTGGTATACGAAGCGCGCCCGCATCATTTTGAGGGACTCTCCTTGGCGCGGAAGAGGTTCTGGAGGCGGTATGTCCGTGGGTGATGTAGTAAAGGCGATGTGTTCGGGTGTATGAGACATCGGCCAGGGATCCTTCCGTCTCACGGTCAATGCCAAAATGTTGCCGGGACACAAGGCTGCGAGAGACAAAATGGCGCAGTGACATTGACATGGTGCTCCGCTCCGAGAAGTACGAAGACTAATGTGCGCTCCGCACCGAGGTCCGGCCCTCCCGTAGCCTTGACATTCGAACATCCTAACTTCGTTACATACAAAATCAAAATTAATGATATAGTACTATGACATTGGAATACAGGAGAGCTAAACAGTAAAATGTCTCTAGCAGTGTTCTCCCTCGCCTTTGAGGTCTTCTACCGCACGTTGTACCTCGATACAGCACGATGCAAGCTTGACCGCGATCCACGACCCTTAGTCCTCACTTCGGTCATCGCCTTCCCCGGATACGTAGCGGGTGCAGGAGGTATCGAGCTTTCAGCAACGCTACTAAAGCTCGCTGAAGGTTCGGTGGTAGGATTGGACGTGAGGTGTGAGGGGACAATGACTGGCGTCGGGCGTGGCGGTGGAGGCAACTGACAGAAATTTGATTAAAAGTCCTATGAAAAGGAGATATGATGTGAAACTCACACCGCGTCGAGGCTGATTGAAATGCAGTGCAGCCCAAGGAGGATATTCGCGTTCGAGTTGCATGATATGGCCTTCAATAAACTTGATGCGATGAAGGAGTGATACCGGAGGCGACGGTACTTTTGCATGTTCCATTAGATTGAGCGTGATCATGGAACAAGACAAGCTTACCATACCGCATCGCCAGGTGGCTCTCCAAGTTGTTCAATCCTTCATCAACACCGGGATGTCGATCTGCGGTGACAGAGTTATCACTGTCGCAATTTCTTGTCTACAGGATGGTTGCTGGTTTTTCACGGTTTGACGCGTCATTTTGGTTTCGCGCGAGAAGTTCAGATATGGACTTGTTGACCTGTTGCATTGAAGAAACATGAAAATTTGAGTGCGGGGATCTCAATGTGTACGTACTGCACCCGGAGAACGAGCCTCCAAGCCGTGGACATAATCCAGTTTTCGTTCTTCCAAACTGCGTTCAGGCATTACAATAACGCGCAATTCGGCTGCGCGCTCAGCAGTTGCTAGTCCTTCCAAGTCATCACCGAACGTTCACGATAACCAAGCTCAGCTTTAGACGTACCGAAATGGAAGATTGCAAGTGACTCAACGCGTCGGGTACCGTGACAACCTTTCTCCCAATCTGGATTCATAACAAAAATGTCAGGCTCGAGGCCAGCCAAGGGTTGAGAGATCGAGGAAAACCGAGGAAAAATGCCTTCAAGGCCGCCCAAGTGGCTTTCGGGGATATCTGAACATTGCAACTCAGCAACACTTTAGCGTTGTGCTAACCGCTTTTAGAGTTTCCCGCGACTCGGATCTATCCAAATTTGTGCGACTAGCTGTCCTTCCATGCATACTGTACAGTAACTATCGTGCTAAGCAGTAGTGCCACTCGTACCCTCTGAATGAACAAATTTTTCTCCACTGTCATTATGTCCGAGTGCCAGACCCAACTCACCGCTTTATGCTCCACCTCAAACTTCCAAACTGTCTTCAATACCGCATTGAAGGATTACGAGAAGAAGACTAAGAAAGATCTTCTCGCCCATCCTCTCGCTGCCCAATTACAGAACTGTTACTCCACCACCGCTATTCTCACCATTCTTCAAGACCAAGCCCAACAATTCGATCAGCATCGGCGTGGAGATGAGAGGCTAACAAGGTGGTTAAATCCGACTGTAAATGTTCTTTATGCCTTTTCTGCCACTTTCGGCGGAGGTGCTGGTCTAGTAAATTTCTGGTGGCAATTCTTCCATGATCCATGCTTTGATGTCTATCGTGCAGGTATTCTCACCCGCAAAACTGATCTTCGCCGGTATGGGTTTTCTCCTCTTAGTGAGCACAGTTTCCGTCTTCCATCCCTTTGTCCGGGTCATTGTGACACATACTTTCGTTAGGCGGCTAAGGAAGTCGATGCAAGTCAACGTGTGCTCGTCGATCTGTTCGAGCGTATCGAACAATTCTTCAAACGGCTTGAGTGTTATACTGAAACACGACCAACTGAGGCGATGACCGATATCATTGTGAAAATCATGGTTGAAGTGCTCTCTATTCTTGCCATCGCGACGAAAGAGATCAAACAAAGTCGAATGAGTGAGCTAACAAGCCGGCGAGGTGTGATTTCTCACTGAAGTTTATTTAGAAACATATGTGAAGAAGCTAGTGGGGAGGAACGATATCGAAGATGCGCTGAAGAGGCTAGACAATCTTACTCAGGATGAGGCTCGGATGGCGATAGCGGAAACTTTGAAGGTCACGAGGGAGGTTGAGAACAAAGTAAATGAGGTGATTGATGGTCCGTAAACATTTCTGTGCTCTTCATTTAGGTTCTTCTAAATGGGTATGTCATCAGACGGAAAGGGTGGCAAAGCAATCATGCGGCAAACAGCACACGACGTAGACGAAGTGAAGCGTTCGTCCACCTTAGCCCTCACTGTTGTCTGTTCCAGAGACTCAAATGTACTTTATAGGGAAACAATTACGACAGGATCTATGGAAGTGGCTCTCTCCACCAGATCCCTCAACCAATCACAATATCGCCCGCGGATCTCATCATAAGGGAACAGCAACGTGGTTCTTCCAAAGTAGTATATTCGAAAACTGGAAGTCCACCCCTTCCCTCTTGTGGATGCATGGGAAGCGTATGTTATTCTTCCCTCCCTATCGCTGCGCATCTCACGGTTTCCCGTCTTCCAGCCGGCTCAGGAAAGAGCATCATGTGGTTTGTCATTTCTCCGTTTGTTACTACATACACTGATGATATCAATCAGCTCTGGAGTGATCGAACAAATCAGGTCCCTGTGTGATGCGGGATTAGCTTTCATGGGCTATTTTTACTTCGACTTTCGTGACAAGGACAAGAAGAATCACAGGAACCTACTCCTTTCCCTTCTCCTTCAGCTCTCTGCTCAGTCCAGCATCTGTTGCAATGTTCTGTCCAGCCTCCATACCACTCACCGTGATGGCACAGAAACTCCTAGCGATGATGCTTTGACCAAATGCCTGAAACAGATGCTCTCATTTACTTCAAAACGTCCGATTTACCTTGTCATGGACGCACTCGATGAGTGTCCAAACAACCTGGGTCTTCCATCTCCACGGGAACAGGTCCTTGAGCTTATAAAGGACCTTGTTGACCTACGCCTCCCAAATCTACATATCTGTGTCACCAGTCGACCCGAGGCCGACATACAAGTGATACTTGAATCACTCACATGCCTCCGAGTCTCCCTTCATGAGCAATGTGGCCAAAGGGAAGACATCATCGACTATATCAGCTCTATTGTGTATTCGGATGCAATATGCAGAGATGGCGGGATGAAGATAAGAAGCTAGTTGTCGAGACACTGTCTGAGAAGGCTGATGGAATGTAGGTCTATTTCTTCCCATATCTATGATATCTATGATTTATACTCATATAATGTCAGGTTTCGTTGGGTGTACTGCCAACTGGAAACGCTCCGTCGCTGTCTCCCTCCGAGTGTGCGGCGGATTCTTGGGGAATTGCCCGAGACGCTGGATGAGACTTATGAGAGGGTGTTAAGGGAGATCCATAAGGCGAATCGAGATCATGCTATTCGTCTTCTTCAATGCCTGGTTGTTGCAACTCGACCACTTCAAACTGAGGAACTCGCGGAAATACTTGCAATTGACTTTGATGCGGCGCAGCACAATGGAATCCCAAAACTGAACCCGGATTGGCGATGGGAGGATCAACACAAAGCTGTACTCTCCACATGTTCAAGCTTGGTTGCAATTGTCGATGAAGATGGAACAGAAGTCGTTCAATTCTCACACTTTTCCGTGAAGGAATTCCTGACTTCGGAGCGATTGGCGGGATCAAGTGGAGATATTTCACAATATCATATTGTTCTCGAGCCTGCGCACACTATCCTTGCGCAGGCTTGCCTTGGCGTTTTACTTCGATTGGACGATCACATTGACGAGAAGAGCGCCCGAGGCATTCCTCTTGTTGAATATGCGGCGCGACACTGGGTAGGCCATGCCCGATTCGGGAACGTGTCTTCGAGCATACGGGAGGCGATGGAATATTTTTTGATGCGGACGAACCACATTGGGCAGCATGGCTCCGTGTTTATGACATAGACGAATCCTGGGAATCGTTCTTCGACACATGCGAAACTGGTGGAAGACCTCTGTACTATGCAGCGCTGTGCGGATTCTTTGACCTGGTAGAACAGCTGGTTTCCAAGCATCCTGCAGATCTAATCGCCGAGGGTGGCCAGATGAAGACTCCGCTGGTGGCAGCATTGTATGGGAAACACTTCCGGGTTGCGGAGCTATTGCACCAGCATGGTGCGGACGTCGATGTTCGGGATAGCAAGGAATCGACACCACTCCATCTGCATCCTGCGATGGGATTGTGGATGTTGTCGAATGGCTACTCAATCATGGAGCGGATGTTCATTCCCACGATACATATACCTACACTCCACTGCAGCTGGCAATCTTCATGGCCACTTCAAGATCGTTCGGATGCTGCTCGAACACAAATCTGATCTCACCATGGCGGATCAGGATGGACGGTCCATTGCATGACGCATCACAGGCTTCGGTGCCCGCGAACAGCTCGACGTCATGCGATTATTGTGGAGTATGGGCCGATGTGAATGCGCGGGATAATGCAGGATCGACGACATTGCACAGGTTGGCTGAGGCCAGAAGAAGCCTGCAGTGGAAGTTGTAGCCTACTGCTCGAGTATGGAGTGGATATAGACGCGGAAGACAACGGGGTAACACCGCACTCCAATTAGCATCTGCGAAGGGCCACGGCGAGATTGTGGAATTGCTATTAGAAAATGAGCAAAGTCACAAGAACCTAGTTGTCGTCATCGTAATGTTAGTAGTGATCATATAGTGTTATTAGTGTTGGTAGTATTAGCAGTAGCTGAGCTTCTCATTTTTTTTCTTTATTGATACTGTGTTGTACGTGACAATACATGGTCATATCCCTTGTTACATACGCGACACTCCTAAGTTCACTGCCGCGACAGAGGCTGGTGCTATGGCCCACTAATTCGGCTCGTCAAAGGTCTGGATGAGTAGCAGTGACCTGGGCGTATACGTAGATTTCGAAAGCCTGCTTTTTAATCACTTCAGGACCTCCAGTCTTCTTTAAATTTCCTACTTGACCACATGCCGAATCGGATACAGTCGTTTGCATTTGCCTGAGAGGCTATCGACGAGCCCATCGTAATTCACGCAACGTGATGATGCACGCGTAACTTTTATAGGTCGCAAGCTAAGCGTCGTCGCGCTGGCGCCGTGACTGGATGATTATTTGCTAACAAAGGGGCAAGTAAAGTACAGTACAAGTCATCCGGCAGAACTTGGTTTCGGCGTTGATGTTTGCAAGCTTCGGACCGCAAGCACGAATGTTTTAAGGTGATGTTGGCGCGGGTTAGCTATTAGAATGAACGAGTCAGAAGCAGTATGCAAAGACTTTGTTGATACTGACCGAGTACCAGCAGCGCGCTTGCAAGTTTCTCAGGATGTGCTCGGAGCTTCACAGAGCTCCACGCTACACCTCGATTTGATCAATCAGTGTAAGTCTGGCATCCGTCTGACCACCTTTCCTCATTGCGCGCGTGAACTCTCAGCATCTCAAGTAACTTCGAGTCCGCCCATCGCTCAGGCGGCGTCCGTTTCCCAGTTGCCCAATAGTAAATATCCCAGTCCGGTTCATCCATAAGCTACGTTAAAAAAACCATCATCCGTCATCGCATCAGAACAAAAAAAAAACAGCTGAATATATATAGCGCGTACTTTGTCGAATTCTGACAACTCCTCGGCATTCATGGTGCCAAGGTGCTCCTGTGCAAACGTGCTCAGTAGTAGGTCGCTCTCGAGCGTGCCACGCTTTCGGCTCTGGTATACGAGTCGCGCCCGCATCGTTTCGAGGGACTCTCCGTGGCGCGGAAGAGGTTCTGGAGGCGGTATGTCCGTGGGTGATGTAGTGGAGGCGATGTGTTCGGGCGTATGAGGCATTGACCAGGGATCCTTCCGTCTCACATTCGATGAGGACAAATGCTTTATGGAACGAACTTTTGTCGGGACGCGAGGCTGCGAGAGACAATATGACGCAGCGACATTGACATGGTGCTCCGCTCCGAGAAGTAACACCAGACCAAACTCGGATCGGACCGAAAATCGAGTTCGGTGTGGAACGTTGATTATTAATACTTTCCCACTAAATCGTGAGGTACAAAGGACGCCTCGAAGTCAATGCCGCATTATTCTGACCTGTTCAATGAATTTTGATTGTCTTGCAATTGCTACCTCGCTTCCTTGTCCCCCACGGCACCATGATGTACATGACCCTAGAGTCTGTCACTATCTCAAACCGAGGCGTTATAAAGACAGCCAAGCATCTCAGGTTGAGATTCACCCCCATTTTCCCCGTCAATAGTGGATGGACTTACGCCTGTGAGTTGCTCTTCAAGTTTCCCTATTCATGTCCCCAATGACTGTGATTGTATGCCATCACAGGGACAATTGCACCACGACGAACGAAGCCAGCTGTATCAGCCTAAGCCTCCATCTAATGCGGCATCTTGCAACCTCATCTGCTAGCTTGTATAGCTCCCGCGTTCACCAGTTCATACATTCACTTACGACCACAATACCTTCATGGTCAAGTATTGCCCGAAGGGATGCCAGAAACGAGGGTTCCGATGCGGTTTCCGGGAGAACACAAGAATATGGGTTTAATTGATGGACCGGCATCGATAGCTTTCTTTTATCTGTGGAATGCCTCAATTAAAGAAGATTTACCTGTGGTGTAAGACATATCTCATCCACACGCAGAGAAACGACCTTTTTCTCCTCCTTCATCACTTTCCGCGAGCAGTTCAAGGTTTATCTTGACGACGCCAACGTCAATGACTCGCGCGCATACCACACACATGCCGTATGTGGGCGGAGTGATGAGGATGCTCTCACGTCCTGGCGCAATGGCAGACGCGTATGAACAGGTCGATGACCTCGTCGGAATCGACGGCGAGGAAGATATGGACCAGACAAGGTAGGCCACGCAATTACGCTTTGCGGCTCTTTATATTGAGGTAAGATGGATATAGATCGATTGAGATCAAGGTTGGCTGAGGATATGCTGAGAATCAGTATGAAGAAGGGAGCCCTCGTTGAGTTGCAACATGAAAAAAGGGAAGTGGTTCTCGGGTGTGAGAGAGTGACCGAGGGCATTCTCATTCGCGTCGCAGAATGACTTCCGCACAGCAATATGGGTGGAGAGCAAGAATGTTTGGTCAAACGACGCGCTCAATGTCGAAATGCGCTGGATGTACAGTATTGGAGTCCGACTCGAGGAAGGTGGATAGTTCGTCACTTCAGCGATACAGTATTTATTCAAGTTAGCACCCTCAACACCACACCTTCTTTGTACACCACCGTATGGCCTCGGAGAATTGATTTTGCTGGAACTCCAACCAAAGATGTACTGGGTGTTGTAATTGTAGAATATCTATCGTTTCCGAGGTCCGAACCTTCAAAATGCCCATTTCCACTACTTCTCGGTCCGTGGAATAGCTGCTAACCTGATAGATCTCAAGAGCTGCTGTAAGTTGTAAATTCGACAATGAGGTCATCCTATATTTTTGCCGTACGTCTCCGAGTCGACGCTTGGCAGTAGTTACATGCATGGCTGGGCGATGCCCATCTGTATGAGACTTATCTGGGCGCAATCATTTCATCCACGAGGCCAGGGCCAGTGCCCATCAGCCAGACCCTCTCACTCACTGACGGCCATTTGTACCCTCTGAACGAACAAATCTACTCCGCTACAGCATGCTACAGACCCAACCCATTGCGTCATGCTCTTCGTCAAACTTCCAATCTCTGTTCAATGCTGCCTTGAAGGAGTACGAGAAGAAGACTAAGAAGGATCTTCTCGCTCATCCTCTCGCCGCACAACTACAAAGCTGTTACTCCATCACCGCTATTCTCACCACTCTTCAAGACCAAGTCGAACAATTCGATCAGCGTCGGCGTGGCGATGAGAGGCTAACAAAGTGGTTGAATCCGACTGTAAACGTTCTGTATGCCTTTTCTGCTACTCTCGGTGAAGGCGTTGGTCTAGTAAACTTCTGGTGACTATTCCTCTATGATGCATACTCTGATGTCTATCATGCAGGTATTCTCACCCGCAAAAGTGATCTTCGCCGGTATGGGTGTTCTCCTCTTGGTCAGCACCGTCTTCCATCTCTTTGTGCGGGGTCATTGTGACAAATGTCATTAGGCGGCTAAGGACGTCAATGCAAGTCAAGGTGTGCTCGTCGATCTGTTCGAGCGATCGAACAGTTCTTCAAACGTCTCGAGTGCTACACCGAAATACGACCAACTAAGGCGATGACCGATATTATCGTGAAAATCATGGTTGAAGTGCTCTGTATTCTTGCCGTCGCGACGAAGGAGGTCAAACAAAGTCGAGCGAGTGAGCTAATTTGCTTGTGGCACGACCGTTTACTGATATTATATAGAAACATACATGAAGAAGCTAGTGGGGAGGAACGATATTGATGATGCACTGAAGCGGCTAGACAAGCTAACTCAGGATGAGGCTCGGATGGCGATTGCGGAAAACTTGAAGGTCGCACACATGGCAATTGATGGTGTGCAAAGCGTGTCTATGTGTTCTTCGTCGATAACTTATATGTCGCTAGACGGCAAGGAGGGCAAAGTGATCATGCAACAAGCAGCACAGGATGTGGACGAAGTGAAGCGTTCGTCCACTAGTCTTCACTGTTGTCTGTTCTCGAGACTCAAATGTACTGATAGGGAAGCAATTACGACAGGATCTGTGGAAGTGGCTCTCTCCACCGGATCCCTCAACCAATCACAATATCGCCCGCGGATCTCATCATAAGGAACAGCAACGTGGTTCTTCCAAAGTAGTATATTCGAAAATTGGAAGTCCACCCCTTCCCTCTTGTGGATGCATGGGAAGCGTATGTTATTCTTCCCTCCCTATCGCTGCGCATCTCATGGTTCCTGTCTTCCAGCTGGCTCAGGAAAGAGCATCATGTGGTTTGTTGTTTCCCGTTCGTTAATACATACACTGATGACATCAATCAGCTCTGGAGTGATCGAGCAAATCAGGTCCCTGTGTGATGCGGGATTAGCTTTCATGGGCTATTTTTACTTCGACTTTCGTGACAAGGACAAGAAGAATGACAGGAACCTACTCCTTTCCCTTCTCCTTCAGCTCTCTGCCCAGTCCACCATTTGTTTCAATCTTCTGTCCAGCCTCCATACAGTTCACCGTGATGGCACAGAAACTCCCAGCGATGATGCCTTGACCAAATGCCTGAAACAGATGCTCTCATTCACCTCACAACGTCCGATTTACCTTGTCATGGACGCACTCGATGAGTGCCCAAACAACCTGGGTCTTCCATCTCCACGGGAACAGGTCCTTGAGCTTGTAAAGGACCTTGTTGATCTACACCTCCCAAATCTACATATCTGTGTCACCAGTCGACCCGAGGCCGACATACGAGCGATACTTGAATCACTCACATCCCTCCGAGTTTCCCTTCACGAACAATGTGGCCAAAGGGAAGACATCATCGACTATATCAGCTCTGTTGTGTATTCGGATGCGAATATGCGGAGATGGCGGGAGGAAGATAAGAATCTAGTTGTCGAGACACTCTCGGAAAAGGCTGATGGAATGTAAGTCCATTGCTTCCCATATCTATGATATATGCTCATATACTGGCAGGTTTCGATGGGTGTATTGCCAATTGGAAACGCTCCGTCGCTGTCTCCCTCCAGCGTGCGGCGGATTCTTGGAGAATTGCCCGAGACACTGGATGAGACTTATGAGAGGGTGTTAAAGGAGATCCATAAGGGGAATCGTGATCATGCTCTCCGTCTTCTTCAATGCCTGGTTGTTGCAACTCGACCACTTCAAACTGAGGAGCTCGCGGAGATACTTGCAATCGACTTTGATGCGGCGCAGCACAATGGAGTTCCAAACTGAACCCAGATTGGCGATGGGAGGATCAACACAAAGCGGTACTCTCCACATGTTCAAGCTTGGTTGCAATTGTCGATGAAGATGGAACAGAAGTCGTTCAATTCTCACACTTTTCCGTGAAGGAATTCCTGACTTCGGAGCGATTGGCGGGATCAAGTGGAGATATTTCACAATACCATATTGCTCTCGAGCCTGCGCACACTATCCTTGCGCAGGCTTGCCTTGGTGTTTTACTTCGATTGGATGATCACATTGACGAGATGAACACCCGGGGCATTCCTCTTGTTGAATATGCGGCACGACACTGGGTTGCCATGCCCAATTCGGGACCGTGTCCTCGAGCATACGGGAGGCGATGGAATATTTCTTTGATTCGGACAAACCACATTGGGCAGCATGGCTCATGTTAATGACATAGACGAAGACCTGGGATTATTTCAGATACGAATGCGAAACTGATGGAAGCCCTCTATACTATGCGTCGCTGTGCGGATTCTTTGATCTGGCAGAACAGCTGGTTTCCAAGCACCCCAAGGATGTGATTGCCGAGGGTGGTCAGATGAAGACTCCGCTGGTGGCAGCATTGTATGGGAAACACCTCCGTGTTGCAGAGCTATTGCATCAGCATGGTGCGGACGTCGATGTTCGGGATGGCGATGAATCGACACCACTACAGTCTGCATCCTGCGACGGGTTGTGGATGTTGTGGAATGGCTACTCAATCATGGAGCGGATGTTAATTCCCTCGATAAATCCTCTTTACTCCACTGCAGCTGGCAAGCCATTTGGCCACTTCAAGATCGTTCGGATGCTGCTCGAACACAAATCTGATCTCACCATCGCGGATCACGACGGAAGAGTTCCATTGCATGACGCATCGCAGCCTTCGGACGCCCGTGAACAGCTCGACATCATGCGATTATTGCTGGAGTATGGCGCAGATGTGAATGCGCGGGACAATGCAGGATCGACAACATTGCACAGGCTGTCAATGCGCGAGAAGAAGCCTCCAGTGGAAGTTGTCCGCCTGCTGCTCAAGTATGGGGTGGATGTGGACGCGGAAGACAAAAGGGTAAGACCGCACTTCAATTAGCGTCTGCGGGGGCCACGACGAGATTGTGGAATTACTATTAGAAAGTGGAGCAAAGTCACAAGAACCTAGTCGTCGTAGTCGTAGTAGTAGTAGTAGCAGTAGCAGTATTAGTAGTACCTAACCATCTCATTTATTTTTTCTTCATTAATACTGCACTGTACGTGACAATACATGGTCATATGGCCCCTTCTTACAATACGTGACACTCTTAAGCTTGCTCTTAAGTTCACTGCCGTAAACTGTTTCTTTTTTTGCTCCTCGCTGTCGTATCTCCCGACTCCAAACTATGAGGACAATCGTTACAAGTTCTCCAAGCGGGGACGTAGATAAAGGTTACTCGCGTAATCAAAGGTCTGGATGAGCAGCAGCGACCTGGACGTATACGTAAAGCCTTCTCTCCAATCACTTCAGGACCTCCACAACCTTCCTTTGGTTTGTTTTAAATTCCTACTTGATCACATGCCGAATCGGATACGCTATCGACGAGCCCATCGCAAGTTCACGCAACGTAATGGTGGCACGCATAACTTTTATCCGGTTGGAAAGCTAAGCGTCGGCGGGCTGGCGTGACTTGGATATTATTTGCTAACAAGGGTGCAAAGTAAAATGCAAGTCATCTGGTTTCGGTGTTGATATTTACAAGCTTCGGACCGCAAGCACGAATGTTTTAAGGTGATTTTGGCGCGGGTCAGCCATTAGAAGGAACGAGTCAGAAGCCATATGCAAGACTTTGTTGATACTGACCGAGCATCAGCAGCGCACTTGCAAGTTCCTCGGGATGTGTTCGGAGCTTCAGAGAGCTCTACGCTACGCTACACCTCGATTTGATCAATCAGTGTAAGTCTGGCATCCGTCTGACCACCTTTCCTCATTGCGCACGTGAACTCTCAGCTTCTCAAGTAACTTCGAGTCCGCCCATCGCTCAGGCGGCGTCCGTTTCCCAGTTGCCCAATAGCAAATATCCCAGTCCGGTTCATCCATAAGCTACGTAAAAAAAAAACACCATCCGTCATCGCATCAGAAAAAAAACAGCTGAATATATATAGCGCGTACTTTGTCGAATTCTGACAACTCCTCAGTGTTCAGGGTGCCAAGGTGCTCCTGCGGAAATATGCTCAGTAGTAGGTCGCTCTCGAGCGTGCCGCGCTTGCGGCTCCGTATATTAGGCGCGTCCGCATCGTTTCGAGGGACTCATGGCGCGGAAGAGGTTCTGGAGGTGGTATGTCCGTAGTGGAGGCGATGTGTTCAGGAGTATGAGACATTGGCCAGGGATCCTTCCGTCTCATGGTCGATGAGGACAAATGCCTCATGGAGACGAATTTTTGCCAGGACACGAGGGTGCGAGAGACAATATGGCGCAGCGACGTTGACATTAAGACGCGCCAGCCGCTCTCCAGATCCGTAGGTGATAACGTCATCAGTGTACGCTCCCCACCGAAGTCCGGTCACCCCCTCCCGTAGCTTTAACGAACGCTTTAACATTCGAACACACTAACTTCGCTACACACAAAATTAATGATATGTAACAGGTAGTACTATGACATTGGAATGCAGGAAGGCTAAACAGTAAAATGTCCCTAACCGTGTTCTCCCTCGCCTTTGAGGTCTTCTATTGCACGTTGTACCTCTAGTTTCTCTAATACCGCACGATGCAAACTTGACCGTGATCCACGACCCTTAGTCCTCACTTCGGTCATCGCCTTCCCCGAATACGTAGCGGGTGCAGGAGGTATCGAGCTTTCAGCAATGCTACTAGAGCTCGCTGAAGGTTCGGTGGTAGGATTGGACGTGAGGTGTGAGGGGACAATGACTGGCGTCGGGCGTGGCGGTGGAGGCCACTGACAGAAATTTAATTAAAGTCCTATGAAAAGGAGATATGATGTAAAACTTACACCGCGTCGAGGCTGATTGAAATGCAGTGCAGCCCAAGGAGGGTATTCGCGTTCGAGTTGCATGATATGGTCTTCAATAAACTTGATGCGATGAAGGAGTGATGCCGGAGGCGACGGTACTTTCGCATGTTCCATTAGATTGAGCGTAATCATGGAACAAGACAAGCGTACCATACCGCATCGCCAGGTGGGTCTCCAAGTTGTTCAACCTTTCATCAACACCGGGATGTCGATTCGCGGTGACAGAGTTATTACCATCGCAACTCTTGTCAGTAGGACTGTTCCTGTCGTTCTTCACTTCAACCTTGAGTGTTCTCCTGAGGGGACCCTCCTCATTCTTCGCAATGTCGAACTTCATCATCACGTCACGGTCCACAGTTTTGCGTCAGTCCGCGCGCAAGATGTACTCTCAATCTCGTCACCGTCACCCTCAGGTCGGTCCTCAGATGCGTTGCTGGTTTGACGTGGATGCAAGAATTCTGCGCGATTTGACGCGTCATTCCGTGCACGGTTTCGCGCGAGAAGCTCAGATATGGACTTGTTAATCTGGTGCAATAAAGAAACATGAAAATGCGAGTGTAGGGATCTCAAAGTGTACGTACTGCGCCCGGAGAACGAGCCTCCAAGCCTTTCTCGACGTGGACATAATCCAATTTTCGTTCTTCCAAAGTACGATCAGGCATTCCCTCACAATTCGGCTGCGCGCTCAGCAGTTGCTAGGCCTTCCAAGTCATCACCGAACGTCACGATAGCCAGCTCAGCTTTAGGCTTACCGAAATGGTAGATTGTAAGTGACCCAACGCGTCGGGTACAACCTTTCTCTCCCAATCTGGATTCATAACAAGAATGTCTGCCTCGAGGCCAGCCAATGATTGAGAAAGCCCTACAGCGAGGAAAAATGCCTTCAAGGCCGCGTCCCAGTGGCGGGGAAACTCTTTCGGGGGTGGAGACGGCGATGTCGTCCGCGTTCGCACCTTTCTCTTGGTTGAAGGCTTTGGAAGCTGCGCATGCGGTGCAGATAAAGGTGCTGGTGAATAAGTATGGTTAGGAGGCTGGTATTGTCTGAACTGGGTGGGCTGATGGGGGTATTGTTGAGTGAACTGTTGGTGATAAGTGGCAGTATACTGATAGCCGTTCAATGGCCATGGATGCCCTGCCAATTTGGATGCCCATAATATGGAAAATTGGGGTGCGGATATACATGGGCAGCAGGTGGGTCAGCGTTGGAAGGGGATGGCTGTGAGGTAGATGGCCACTGTCTGCCATGGTTAGGGTCAGGTTGACATCCCCGCTTCAAGTCACTCGACCAGTCCATATGTTATGTACCGCCGTCAACAGAGCGAAGAGCTCCCTCATGACCTCGCTTTATCCATAAACCGTATCCTTGATCTCAACACCTCACCTGAGAGTGATCCTCTTGATGTCATAGGAGATAGCTTCAATGTCGTCCAAGTCCTAAATGAGTACTTTCCAAACGGTGCGTCTTGTGCTCAAGGCAGCGTTAACACCATTATCAAAGGCTTAGCTATGTTCTTTACCAGAGGAATCACTCGGGCAACTAGATGTAGTACAAGCGCAGCTGACCCAAGATGAACAGGATCTGCGGGACGAGATTGCCAAACTGCAGGATGAGTTGAAACTGCAGCAAGACCTATCAGGATACAGTCGATTCAAGAGATGTTTTCAGTATGTCCTGAATCCGGATCTTTACCTACTTATACCGACACGTTCCTATGCGCCAGGATCTTTTGAGACAGATGTCCCTCATCCGGGAAAGGGCCACTGAATCTGAGGCCATAGTTCGTAATGTCACCAGAGACATCAAAGTCCTCGATTTAGCGAAAAATAACCTCACTCTGAGCATGACGACGTTGAAGCGGCTTCAGATGCTTGGTTGGTTTCTCTGTTTTCGCTTGGAACTGAAGGTGACCAGATTTATGACCACGATAGTCAATGCGCTATCTCAGCTCGAGGACTACGTCAAGGATAAGAAATATCCCGACATCACACAAAGTTTATCTGTAAGTCGTTGGCAGTGCACTTTATTCACCTAACCATGGTTCGGTCCAGGCAGTCAAACAAATATCAGCCTCGTTCAAGCCATACACTTCAGTCCCACGCATTGGACAACTCTGGAAGCGAACTCAAGAGCTCCAAGGCGAGATACGAACTCTTCTGGAGTCGGACTTTGATTCATAGTAAGCGCGGTAAAGGTTAGGCCTTGGCGTGTCTGATCTTGAACGCTGCCGTTTGAAGCTATCTACAAACACCAAACTCACCTAAGCCCGCGACAATCACAGCAGCATGTACAACAGCTGATATTCTTGGCCCTGATGTACGTGCAGCGCTCACCACCCGCTACTCGGCACTTCTTCTCGCGGAATATCGTCGAGTATTTCGGCTGACAGATGAGGCTGGACATCTCGATAATATCAGTCGTCGTTACGCGTGGTTTCGCAGAATACTAGGTACACACGAAAGTGGGCTTGGGCGCGCGTTCTTGCCAGAGTGGAAGGTTGGCTGGTGGCTGGTAGCTGGATTCATCGATATCACTAGGTGAGTCTCCTACGCTCGTACTCTTTATCTGCCTTGAAGTACATGGGGACGAAAGAGGTGATATGGCTGCGCTGCTATCCAAAGCGGGAAAAGACCTTACCGTAACCGTCCTCCTTGACGCGTTGCAACAAACCAAGGACTTCGAGTTGTCTATGGCGAAAAAGTTCGGTGCATCTGTAAGCCTCAGCCCTATTTCATTCCCAAGGAACTAACTCTCAAGTACATGCCAGTTGCAAGACATTCTTCAGGAGACTTCCCCGACCCCAGCGCGACCTTTGCAGTCAATTACCTCCTGTTTCGAGCCGCACATGGGTGTGTATGTACAGCACCAGGACAAGTGGGTGTACCCTCCTGCCGTACAAAATCCTTGCGTTCTGATCAGCGCCCCAGAGCGATTGCTGACCTTCTTGCTCCCCATCGGGGTTCAAAGCCAAGGGCATCACTCGATACGAACCAAAGTCATTCCGCTGCAGACGACGCGGAACAAACTACTGTCGTCGTTCATCCGTCCTCGACTGAGTTGTTCTATTTTTATGGGCAGACACTCGAGGGTTGTGCGACGTTGTCGACCGGTAAACCGTTATTCGAGTTGTTGGAAGTTTTTAAAAAGTGGCTTCGAGTCTATGCTGGTGAGTCACTCGCTTCTACTTCCTATCCCGATGTGATTTAACCATACTGGTGCCTGCAGAGGAAGTACTCATGTCACAGATGCGTCGGTCAGCTGTTCAACTGATATGGCGTCGGCCACTTGACTGAACTCCATCCAGAACGCAGCCGCTACCCCGCCGGTCTGCCGACGTGCGGTACGATCAGAATGAAATAAAGAACGCCTGCCTCGTGATTAACACAGCGGAGTACTGTCAAACTACCGCTCAGGAGGTTGTCATCTTCTGTGGGCGCTGCCTAGTCAGGACTGACAATTATTTAGTTAGAAGAGAAGGTCCGCCAGCGAATTCATGGCGAATTCAAGGAACGCATTTCACTACAAACGGAATGCGATCTATTCATCAGGTACGTGCTGTTTGACAATTGTAGTGCCGTCTAAAGCATATGTACAGCGTGGCATCAGCTGCTATCATTATCCTTCTTCGGGAACTCGAGGCTGTGTGCGAGCCAGCTTTAGCAACATTAACACGCACAACGTGGATGAATCACGAGCTTGTCACCGGGAAGTCACCTTACATCGACGATCTAGTGCGTGCTCTGGAGGGCGTCACGGATGCAATCGTCCCACTAGTCGAAAGCAAAAAATATCTTCGGAATTTCTTCGACAAAGCATCTAGGTAAGCGTGCATACCTGCGCGCGCACGTCATGAGGGGTTGAATATGGGGAAACAGCTTGGTTTTTACTCGGTTCACGCATGCACTCGTGCGTAGCCGGCCACTAAAGGAAAACGGGGCCGAGCAGGTGTGTTTATCATCATTGATGTGGCGGTCTAGTCAGCTGAGCGCGAGCATGCGTCTTAGCTATTGATTGATTTATCGGCGCTCAAGTCTTGTCTACTGAAGCTCCCTGGGGAAGCCCTAATTACTCCTGGGTAAGCTGTCATCAACAAGCTTGTCACATCGTGTGTAAAATAATTCCCCCGAAACCAGTTACACGAGGAGTGTTACCAAGACCACCCAGCGTCTGGAGGCGCTCTTGAAGGTCGTCGTGACGCCACAGGTCCGCGCAGTCGTCTCCCGAAACGATTGTGGCTGTTGTTAATTAGCGACTTTTTACTTCTTAGGACCCAGCGGAGGGATTTATCCTAAACTATACCCTTTTGATTGGCGACGCATCATTCTCGAACTTCCAAAAGGCACGTGGAGCACCGACCGAGGGTCGTACCTGAAGCATTATACTCTTTCCTTACACACCCGTTCTTTGTAGATCATCGATTTGAAGGGCACGCCGCGTGCGGAACAAAACGACTTGCTCGACTATTTTGTCACCATCACCAGCACTAAGCCCGAGCTCGAGCAAACGTCATTCCTCACGGCACTAGATATGGACCCGCCTACGACAAGCGCCCTTGGACTGACATCTCCTAACGGTAGCCGTGTTGCGCTACCCGGCACAGGAGCGGGGGAGGCTCTGTTTGGAACAATCAGCTCACCGCCCCTTAGCAACACCCCGTCGGGCGCGGACACCCCACCGCGCGGTGATGCGCACGCAACTAAACAGGTCTTCTCGGATATTCGGCGATTGATGAGTTTCGCGGTTAGACGGGATACTGCACCGCAATAATATATGCATTGATCATTTTAATGATATTACGCTCTAGTGAAGAGATGATGAAGTGAAGAAGCCTAAGCTTGAGTGGTTGTTAGTTAATGCTAAGTGCGCAATGTGGAAAAGCTGCTGCTGCGGACAATATATCAATGATGCTAGACCTGTTCCCAGGTAAGTGGTCGGTCAATGCCTAGTTTCCGCCTTTCGAACCATCGCACTTTCCGACCGGGAGCCCAACCAAGGTCACCGTGCGCCCTCCGTAATGCACTGCCTGCGGCACCAGGCACGGTCTCACCGGCCTTTAGTTTGTAATCCTTGATGCTACGAAAGTATTGTTGGTCGGCCTCTCCGGACTCTTTTTCAGAGCGCTCGCGCAGTGTTTTTATCGCCACCGGCCGCGCAAGGAGTGTGTCCTGATTGCTATAGTCAGGATACCAAAACAAAAAGAAAAGTGGTGTGGTGGTGGTGGTGACGGAGGGGGGGGGAGTATGACGGGGAAAACAAAAAAAAAAAACATACTATGTGCTCCTTAACCTTCACTTCAAATCGCTTGACGTCTCCGTAGACCGATATTGTAGCGCCTTTCTAACATTCCATCGCGTCCTCTGGCGCAGCTCACCTTTCTGTCCCTCGTCGAGTTTACGTTCGCGTTCGACCGTCTCGCGATATCCCGTACGCCCTTCTTGACCAGTACGCTCGCCGCGCCGGACGCTGCTGATGACCCCTCCTTCTCTCCTCCTCCTCCATCCGCGGCCGCAGCAGCCGACTGGAAAGTACGTCCCAACCTGTCGCACGTGCCGCCATCTCAAACTTGATGTCTCGAGGTCCATCGACGAGTTCGAGTACGGCGTGAGGCGCATTATCGCCCGGTCGATGACCAAACTTGTGAATACGCGTGTAGCCTCCCGGACGGGTGGCGTATCGCGTTGCGAGCGCCCAAAAGTTTTGGAGTTAGAGAGGGCGTGAGGAGGAAACTTGAGACTTTTTTCCATGCTGGGTGGGTACCTTGCTTTCCGAGCGTGATGACCTACATATGGGTTGTTTTTAGTGGAAAAAAAAAAAGGTGATAACAGTTCTCCGAACCTTTTCGGCAGACGTGCGGCATCGCGAGCTTTTGGGAGCGTAGTCTTTATCTGTCGTGTTGAATGAGAGAAGTGACGAGGTTTCTGATCACAACAAAAAAGTCAGAATCACTATTTCCAAAGAAAAAAGAAGTGTGCGAACCGTAACATGAGCATCCTATGGGATGATGTTCTGGAAAACTTGCGAAAAGCGAGGCCATGCTTCATGACCAGGGCGAGAGAAAGTTCCAAGTTCAAGTTGTTAAACTGACAATGTCGGCGGCCGCCCCGACGACGCACATGGTCCGGCGGCCGCGTGAGCCCTTGATTTCGGAACGGCCCGCGTGCGGTCCGATTGAGCTTTGACCGGAAGGATGGCTCCGCCCACATGGTCACTTTCTGCTTGCACCCACGTTGGAAATTTGTGTCATGAAAACTTGTCAAAGGTACGGTTGGTGAGAAGTGTAAAGACAAAAGAAGGAAACTAATGCACATTGTAGAAAAGGCATTGCCTTGCACAGCGATAATTGTTCTCAAGGGCCCCAAACATCTAACGAGAGGATACGCCCGGAAAAACAAAGGTGGGGGCCTCATGATATATAGGTCACTTGATATGGTTGTATCGTAAAAATGCAAAAAAAATACACATGAAGATTGTTCAGTGTGATGACAGGTCGTAATGCATCAGATTCATGAAGATAGTCTCCCCGATCCCGGTGCGGAAGGACTATCAGGCGGCGATGGGTCACGATCGCGCGGTTTTGATGGCCCTGCCCCAGGACTCTCCAAGGAGGCCTGGAATCCGGGGACTGAGGCGGTGGTACCGGTATCCCAAACAACTTCTGCATGATGAATGGTGACGTGTAGGAACGCTGTGGCAACGGCGGATGAGGTGATGGGTGTTCAATCACAAGCTCGCTAGTACGTCTACTCTCCGGCTCACCCCGTTCATCATCTGATGAATGACGGAAATGAATATCTGAGACTGTCACTGGGACGCTCTCCGTCGGCGAGACAATTGAGCTGACACGGGGGTGCGAGCGTTGAAACGAGGAAGAATGGATCACGATGTGGGGCACTACATTGCTGCCACTCTGAATGGAGGAGGTAGGCGGAGCTGGTGTGACGGAGACTGAACGCGGAAAGCGCTGAGGCTCGTCGAATTGTGTCGCAACGTGTAACGGTGGTCCACTTTGAGTGTGTGGCCTTACAGTGGCCCGCGCTGTTAAGGAGGCTCCGACGGGTCTGGTCCATGCACAACCGCTGTCTGGGGTATCCGTGGCAGAGGGCGGATGTTCGAAGTGAACCGCGGAAACTCGACATTCGCCAACATCAAACCTGACAGATCTACATCCCGCAATCCAGTGGGTGGATCGCGGTGATATCCCAATGCAAATGGAAGCGATATTCGTCGAGTGAGTGAGATACGTTGGTCACTTCGCCGCATAGATTCAGAATTAGAGGACGAAGACGAGGGACGACGGCCAGTGCGCTGAAAGGATGACGTCCGGGAAGAAGCAGTAATGTCCAAGAATGAAAAGGCTCGGTCACTACCTGCTCGAGCTGCACTGTCGGCAGCAGTAACGATGGGCTGAGGAAGAGGAACTGGTGACCCAGGAGGTGTGAGCTCGATTGTTCTTCCCTCCGCCTGCTCATGCATCTCTTGGTCTCGAGGTATACTTGGGCGAGCGCGCTCACTCGTTCTTTGACCCTGAACATCAGATGAAGGGGGCCGGAGGAATTCACCGCTATCAGCAGCATCTTCAGCAAACATTTCCTGTAGAGGAACGCCGCGGCTTGAACTCCTTGCGTGGGTGCCAGGGCGTCCCAAAGAGATTGTAGGACTACGCGGAAGTTCTTGAGCGCTATTCCCAGAATATTGTCGTGAGGTAGGAAGGGAATGGCGGGATTGAATTGGCAGGTCAAGCGTGAAACTCAAGCTCCCACTGCCGTCACCCACAACAGGACTTGTCTTGTCTTTGTCGTCGTACATGTCATCAAATTCGTCAAGATCGGGCCCGCGGACAATCTCGAGAACCTTCGAATGGTTGTTTCCAGTTGGTGGGACGAATATTCTTCGGCGATGCAAAATACGGCCAAACTGCCGTCGTCGACGCCATAAAGAGAACAAAGCAATAAGGAAGACGATTGATCCTAGGCCAGCAGCAATTACAATAGCTGCAATGGTGCCTCGGGTGACGTGTGAGATACCTGAAGTGCCGTTTGGGCTAGCAACGACAATTAATTTCCATTCTCGTAAAGACTAGACAACAGCTTGGGAGCATGCACTTACGAAACTGAATAGGCAGTGGTGACGTTGATCAGACCTATGGCTAGGAGAGCGTCCTCCTGATTGGTTATGGTCAGTGAGTGGGGCGAAGTGTTGTCGAGGCCGGTACGAAAGAATAGAGTGGTCGCCTCCTCGGCTGAGGATTTGCCATCGAGTATGAAAGTCTCGTTGTCAAGTTGGACAGAAAATTTCCCAGCAGCTATGTCACGGAAACCAAAGACTGTAACGGCAGAGCCTGCTGACCACGACGGAAAATGGACTATCAGAGGAACAAAAAATGGGAGGATGCCGGACAAGTTACGCACCGGAGAAATTGAATCTGACCGAGTCACCGGCATGGTTCGTGGTGTGGTACGTACTGTCCAGCGAAGACAAAGAAGTATCATTCACGAAGGACCACTGGCCCACGAATGGCAGTGAGGTATCTTGAATGATGGTGTTGGAAAAGGTGACGCTGAACCGGATAAATTAGCATCCGATGAACACGGAGCGCGCGGGGTAGATCTAGGGGAACACACTTCGGTGATGTGGAGTTTACGCTGATAAGCGCGTATTCATCGCCATGAATGCCGATGACGAATTGGTGGGGTTATGGACGATGAGCGATAACGTGTGGTTGGTCGGCTTGAGGTCATCATAGGCGGCGAGAAGGGTTGTCCCCGAGGCGGAGGGGGAGATGGAGGAATTTTTGAGGCCATCGAGTTGGAGGTCATATGTTACTGGTCCTGTAGCAAGACCGGATAACTTAATGCTAGTGCCTGAATGCGATGGTACTGGTGAATTATCGAGCACTGTGATAATTGCGTGACTACGCACCCCACCACTGAATCGAAAAGGCTGCGCCGTCTTGAGATGTGACATGGAAGCTGGTGCCGACACCTTGTTGACCGGGGAACGTGGGACAGGCTGAGAGACTGAAGCAGGGATTCCAGCCAGTAAAAAAGTTTGGAACGGAGAGAGTGTCGGGAAAAGGGTAGTAAGTGAGAAGAGGGGAGTTGTTGTCGATGAGAAGGGAGAAGGAGTCAGCCATGCATGGGAGGTATGGCAAGGGGGAAAAGTCGGAACGGAATAGACATGACGAGTTAATATGGCAGTCAAGAGCCGTGGACCGCTCAATCTCACTCACTCAAAAATTAGCGAGAGACGAGGTCCTTTCATCATCGATCCATTAAAATTTTCGAATAACCGCTAATATCTAATCTAAGGTCCCCCCTTTTCCCATTGTTTGGGTCCATCATACCACTCCCAAGATCTATCTAAGCGCTTTCGACCTTTCCCCGTGACCAACCCCCAATCCGCGTCCACGCAATCGGCTCCGTACAGCCTTTCCGTCAATAGATTAATTTTCACATCATTATATATCCTCGCCTATCTCCTGCACATTCTGTCTTACTCTTGACAACAAATACGATGCGGTGGTGATTATGACACTAACGCTACCAAATGGGGGATAGTCAACCACCGGTCCATCTGGATACCCGGTCGGGCCCCTCCTGGTGGTTTGATTGATCTATATCTTTTGCGCCAGCGCAGCAGCAACCCTGTATAGGTTAGTGCTTTGCGTCTCTCTAGGTGTGGCTGGCGCTCCGATAACAAACTGTGTACTAACATGTAGCTTTGCGCGTTCGGAGAATCATTCATCCCGCCCGGCATCACACTTAAAGCTACCAGCCGAATGATATGAGACTGAGACAACTCGAACATAGCCTCGATCTATCACGGTCCCGCCGGCTCATTTCCTATCGTATCTCCAGGACATCCCCCTTTTGTGATTTATCATGCCAGTGCCTCCCTTTTAGAGTATTTACGTTTCCGAGATGGGGGAGACCAGGCCATGTGGTGATCCCGGCGTCACTACAAGCTTCAATGAACCTTCAATGGTCGATAACTCGCACGCGGGTGAAACATCTCATTTCTCGAGCTTCAAGTCTCCGAAGAAAATTGCTATCTCGAGCTCTAGTCGATTTTGACCCTCTTTCCCCGTGTTCCTTTTCTGGGTGACTTCCACCTCATCACTGGGGATCCGGTGATCAGCGCATGGCTCTGAAAATGGGAATGCATGAATGTTTTGCGAGCTTCTCGGTTCCTAACACCTTCCGTGCATCCCTCGCATCAGATGCGGGTCACGGACGCTTTCAATTATGCAAAGGATGGGGCTTGCTTCCCAAAGAAAGAAAAAAACGCTGGCTGGATTATCGCCTTCCGACTGGCTCTTTGACCTGTCCGCTTTGCAGATTGGCTTCTTCCATTCCCATCCCTCGTTTCTGCGTCTGGACTCACGCCGCATTCGTTACCGGTTTGTCATGGTCGATGACAAGTCTCCGACCTCGGAGTCCGAGTCGTCCCAGCATCAATCTCTCTCTTTAACTGGCATGCCTTTGCGATATTCGAAACTCGGGCGCGGAAGAAAAAGCTTGTCTACGCCTTCAGCTCAACCGTTTCGCGCGAGATCTTCTACCGCTTCTAACACCGCGGGAATCGCAGCGCTCGGTATTGATGGACACTCCGACACGTGTTCCGCCGTTGCGCGTTCTCCGAATTGGCCCGAATGAGGGCTCCCGAATCGAAGCGATACTTGGCTAAGTTTACGTGCGCGCTTTTGCTTTTTGAATGCTACTGTATACACTTCGTCGACTCTGGGAATAGAAAAATATTGCTATCAAGCAGTGGCGCACGGGTGACTGCACGCCACATACACTAGCTGAAACACCTCGGTGCTCACGAATCGTAACGTTACTCGGGGACTGGCCACTTTACAACCTGAACTGAACAAAAGACGCGCCAAAAGGCTATCCTCTCTTTCTGAAACACGGGTCTGGTCTATCTTAGTAGTACTCCAGGTTAAACGCCATAGCTCGCCACGAAAGCGGTTGGTCCCGAAAAAAAAATTGTCGTGAAAAAGTTTGCCTACGGCGAGTACTCCATATAGCACGCATGGAAGCAATGTGCGCCGTGACTGGCTTTTGGATCATCTCTGTCACACGGCGTAATGCGATGCCAGCTCATGTTGATGTAATGATATGGCAGGTAGTGACGTATAGATCCTTGATTCTTGCATGCTCCGGATGCCTCGAAGAAGAAAAAGAAGTTGATATGACGCCCAACAGGCGACACTGTCCTAACAACCACCCTCTGTCCGCCCCTCCTTGCCAAGTGAGTGGATATAGGACTGCATCATCCGATAGCCGTAATGTATTCTACGGTTTTTTTTGGTTTCTTTGTTTCTAGGGAGCTTTGTGGCCTTCCCGAAGTTTAAGTTTAATCACAACTTGTTTCATTTCGTACAGTCGAAGACCAGGTTCCAGGGACCTTCTCCAGACACCCCAAAACCCGGAAGACAGATTGCATATATGAATAGGTATACAACATGCTGAGCTAGTGCGGCGCATCAGCGCCGTTGGAGTTCTTAAAGGGGATTCCACTTGAATTTTTTTTTTCGAATGACATGTCACATAGCACCCGCTTCCAACTTGGAGGCTCTCGTAATCACGCGCAGCTATTGCCGACCGAAATCATGCGAAATCATGCAACGTGCCCGAATAACAATATCCGCGCTCTGGGAAAGACGACAGTTCCCACAACGGAGGCAAGCGAGCGAGTGTTACGTGAGAGAGATCAGAGACAAATATTCATCACTAACGTGATAGTATGACGGGATGCTGTTGCTAGGTGCCGTAGGTGGGAGTGAGTGGGTGAACAAGTCGTTGGGGTCGGGGATAATGGGAGGACGTAAGCTTACGTTTCACTTTTTTGGGAAGTATAAAAAGCTTCCTAGTGCCGCACCTGATCGTGATCACTGTGAAAGCGTCGATGCGAGAGCGGGTTGAAGGGTCCGCTGCAGACGAGATCTGCAAAGAGGTATCTCTTACACTCACGACCGCCCTTAACAAGAAGCGTCGTTGTGAGGGGCATATCGTCACATGGATATAGAGGGGGTTTAGAAGTGGTGCCAACGCGACATGTTTTTCGGGGCCATTGGTCAATAAAATGTGGGCCTAACTACCGATTAGAATTAGTGGGATGAACGCAGTCCAATAGTATAATGCTATCAGAGGAAGTCGACACTCTTGACACGTTCAGGTTGAGAGGTGAGAGCTGGATTGTTGTGGTGACCAGGGTAAGCGAAATTACCCGTGACAACTGACAAGGGCCGAGGGTCGACCCAAAAGTTGGCGCACAGACAAACCAAGTACCGTACTTGCTAGCCTGAGATCGATAGATCGTGATAATTTGCTTTTCCTTCCTGCTTTTGGCTTGCACTGATATCGCATCAATATACGTAGCCAAAAGCAGGAGAACAAGGTCACGTGGTGTTCAGTTCTCGCGATTCGAAGAAAAAACCCACATAGACCATCTTACGGTGAGTGGCCACATTTGTCAAAGCTGACAAGAATAAACTGATTGAGCACGGTCAAGATTTGTCCGCAGGACAACCCCAGTCCTAAGCATGGATGCCTGCACGAACGACGGTTGCGCAAGCAAAGAAGCTGAAAGGATTCATGCTCGTGTTGAACACCCTCGTCGACTTTGGGACAAAAGATATAAGCAAAGGGGAGAGGTACGAACCATCATTTGTGGTAGAGATCAGACCAGTAGGTCAGCAGTAGTAGGCTGATATCGACCATGGATGCAGTTCCAGGGAAAGCCATCATTCAAACTCCGCTCAGTTGAGCGCCCGGCTACTTCCGACAACCTTTTGACGTTACATGATACTGATTTATTGGCTTGGATTTTCAACCGTCTGTCTGCTGAAGATATAGACGAGCGGGATGAAAACAGATACATAGTGAGCAGAGGAGGGAGAGGCAATAATTCTAGTCAAGGTACCTCTGGCTAGTATTTAGCTGGCCCAGGGACGGTGCTAGCTAAGAGAAAAGTATCAGTTCTCCGAAAACAAACTTGCTTTATACGCGATCGATGGCTGCAACCACATGGGGATGTCAAATCCGTGACAGCCATATGACGGTGACAGGAAACGTGTGCATATGCAGACCGTAAGCTCAAACGTGGCAGAGCAGCCATGTGGCAAGGGCAAGCACGTGTGTATCGAGCTACTAGTACTAAATCGGTGCGACAATCGGCCCCGACTGGTAACGGTAAACTGGGGCGGAGACTACGAATATTATTGAGACGGCTAACTCGGCAGTTCTATTGCTGAATTAGCTTGACGTCTACAGTACTCGACGATCTCGGGCAAATTCGATGTCTTGGCGGGACACGGAACAACTGGAGAGGCGTAACGCCGCATACTATTTTGACCGAATACAGTTACTAGTTCGAATCGCCTTCTCATGCACATTCGCGAAGTTCTCGCGCCGACCGAGTATAAAAGCTTGATATCTGCTCTTTACATCCACCGTGGTCACTGACAGTATGGTTGGCTACGGCAAGCTTTGGCTTCTCTCTCTTGTCCCCGTTGTGTATGCCCAGGATCCGAGGGCTTCGACTTTTGCAGGCCAGACGGCGACTTTTCAGTACCCTCCAGCAGGAGTGACAGCCACTTTTCCAAACCCGAATTTCCCCGACGCAAGTGAGGTTGGATTCCCAGGAGCCACTCCAAGTTCGTCTCTCTCTCTCTCTCTCTCATCGATAGAATATTTTGAACACTCTCCACTCTACCTTTGCAGCTGGCGATGAACCGTTCGCTATCGAAACCGCGCCAGCCATTGCTCCGATTGAGAATGAGTCACCCCTTGTCCGTCCAGATACGTCTGACCACCAGGGCTCGCGATTCGATGTGACGCACTATTGGGGCAACTCTCTCCCATGTTCTCGCTTCCAGCTGGCACGTTTGGTCTGCCTGATTCTTCCCCAATTATTCCCGCTGGGTGTGCTATCGACGCGGTACACATCTTGCACCGCACGGCGCGAGATACCCTACCACTGGAGCTCCTCCCGCGGCCTTTGCGGCCAAGATTAACGCAGCGGCAAATTCCGCCTCCGGCTTTTCCGCTAGTGGCCCATTGGAATTCCTCGACTCATGGACGTTCAAACTCGGTGCTGAGATTCTGACGCCCCTGGGCCGACAAGAATGTCCGTTCCGTTCCGACTACTCACTTTGACATGATGTCGTTCTCCTGACTCTCGAGCATAGATACGAACTCGGTGTCACACTCAGGTCCGGTATGGGGGCCTTTTGAAGAAAGCCACCGCTCTCCCTGTCTGGCGCACAACTTCTCAAGGTCAGGGGTCTTTTACCACATAACCGTTCTTTTACCTAATGTGTAGCCCTGCAGAACGCATGTTAGATTCGGCGTATGTCATCTGTCAACCACCCTCGCCGCACTGACGCAGATTTTTACGTGCATAGCTTACAATTCGCGGCCGGTTTCTTTGGTGTTCAGTTTTACCAGAAGAACTATTATCAGCTCATTGAGGTCGAGGAAACTGGAATCAACAACACCCTAGCATCCTATGATCGATGCCCCAACGCGAATAGCGCGATTGGAAACTTCGGTACAAACCAGTCCGCCTTATGGGCCGCACAATACACCGCACCACAATCGAGCGACTTCAACCCTACATTAGTGGTGTGAATTTGACTGCTGTCGATATTATCGCCATGCAGCAGTTGTGCGCTTATGAGGTAAGTCACGAAAACATGATGTCTAAACCGAGTGCCGTGGTTCATAACACGATACAGTCTGTTGCACTTGGATTTTCCGAGTTTTGCGCGTTGTTCACAGAGTCCGAGTGGGAGTCATTTGAATATTTCATTGGTGCGCTACACTCCCCACAACGCTCACCAGTTTGAATTTTTGACTCCGAACTTGGAGACCTTGGCTTTTGGTACAGCAATGGACCTGGGAATCCTACTACTGCCGCGATGGGTATCGGCTACGTCTCGGAGGTCATCTCACGTCTCACTCAGACGCGCATCACGAACTTTGACACCTCGGTGAATGGCACCATCGTTTCAAGCAACATCACCTTTCCTTTCAACCAGCCGATTTACGTCGATGCCAGTCACGATACCGTAGTCTCTGCTAGTCAGGCTCTCTCACCTCTTCTTGTCTCAGAAACATAGATGAATTAATTAATGCCTTTTTATATATTTACAGTCGCCGTGGCCTTAAACCTGACCGTCCTTGCTGAGGGTGGCCCTCTGCCAACAGACCACATCCCACCAAACCGCGTACGTCCCGTCCGGCCAACGTTTTGTCTTATTTTGTGATAAAACGGAACCGTTTTGTGCTCAACGCAATTTTTTTTTTTTTTTTTTGAAAAACAGAAATGGATTATCAGCCATATCGCGCCGTTCGCCACGAACTCGTCGCACAAGTTCTCTCCTGCCCTGCCTCGTCGACCCCAACCCACATCCGCTGGATCCTCAACGACGCCGTCGTCCCGCTGACTGGCATTCAAGGTTGTCCTCTGACCCGAACGGCTTGTGCGATCTGCAGACGTACATCAAGGGGACGCAACAACGGATCGCGGAGGTGGACTATCAACACGATTGTTTCGCCAACTATTCGATCCCCATCCCCGATACGATCATCGATGGTCGTCCCCCCAATGAACAATGTGTGAAGGGAATTTTTTTTCCTTTTTTTGACGGCATTTTTGGACGATGAAACTGCAAAATCTTTATTTTAACTTTCTTTTTGCTTTGAACTTTGACTTTTCTTGACGATGCCTTGCAGCTTAGAAGTAGTACGTACGCAAAAAGTGTCGGTCCGCCCCTTTCTTGACGAACACAAACTTTTGATAATAACACCGAGAAGTAGGAAAACAGATGTATCTAAACAAATGTTATGTGAACAAGTTGTGGAATGAAATGGTCGCTCTCAGCCGGCCGCCCCACGCCCTCGGCGAGCGACTATCTGGACAAGTAGCCCCCTTAAATGATTAGAGCTCCAAGGACTTGCTATCATCAACCAATTATTCGCCACTACCAACATCCAAACAATACAATCTAATCAATCTACGACCGAGCTTCCTCTCTACACAGAATTTTGGGTGACTAGGATTACGACTAGCTAACTGCTGCTGACGATTTATGACTACACATGACGCTAATGCAATGCGGGAAGGCCGCTCTCTCCCCTCAAACAGGGCTCGATTCCGCTCGTCCAAAGTTAATCCACATCCATCTCAGGAGGACCCTGCTGCTCTTCCGTCTTAAGCTCCGGTTGCGGCGTTTCACCTTTCGGCGGCGGGTTAGGCGTTTCCGCTCCGCTTCGCGGTGTTTCCGCTCCATCGACCTTGGCGGTTTAGGTTTCGGCCGGGACAAAATCGGCGTCGCAAAGTAAATCAGTTCGTCCCTTCTCTTCGATATTTCTTCTGCAGTGAGCACTGGATCGCTGTGCTTTGCCCGCTCAGACTGTCGCACCGACTGGTCCTCGAGCCACTTTTGGATCGTCGCCGCCTTTTCAACGATCGATTGCTTGTCCTTCTCATCAATGTGTGCGTATCGCTCCTCGGTCGAGGTCGCCTGCGAGATGTATTGGTTGATCGTCTCGCGCAGCTGAGCCGCAGCCCTTGGTCGCTCTTCGGTCTCACGCCAGCGCGTCGTGATCGGGTCGCCGAGCTTCTTGGCTGCCTCGAGGCGGGCAACGTAGGCAGACTTTGTGGCATCTTCACCTTCCTCCGAGTACAGCCAATCTTCATCTTTGGACAGCTCTGCAAGCAACGCCTCCTTTTCCTGTGACTGCACATAGGACGCGTAGCGGTCCTCGAGTTTCGACCGCATATCGTAAATGTACTCTCGAGCGCATTCTTGCATTCCTATACGGCGCATTTAACACACGACCATGCAAACTAGGAAAATAACGCACCTCAGTATCCTGTACCAGCTTGTCGTTTGCATACATCGTCAGCTCTTTCTCCCTGTACTTCTCTACCACAGACGTGTCTAGCCCTCCATAACCAGTGACGTAGGCCACCGGGTTCTTCTTGACAACCTTTTTCTTTTTCGGCGGCTCGGAGGATTCGCCGTCGACTTGCATCTCCTCTTTCTCCTCAACTCTTCTGTATAGACCGACTCGAACGACAGAACTCCATGCAGATTCAAGCGTGCCTTGACGCGAACGGTGGAGTAATCGCCTGTTGACGACGGGCCCACATCTTTCACAGTAAGGTGCCCGACCCAAGGATTGATTGTCCCCGGCAGTGCGGGAGGATCAGCATACACGGCTTCAATTTCAAACGGTGCCTTGCGGTAAAAGGTGAGGACTTTGGTCGATGGAATGCTATTGCCACGGGGGAAAACGACCAGCTCCGTGTCTTCCTCTTCGTCGGTGGGGGTCTTCTCCCAGCGCACCTTGATGGGATATACGGCGATATCGTGAACCGCGAAATCGCGCACGCGGAAGACGGGTGAAAGCGTCGCACACGCAAAGGTACAGCCCCGAGCGCAGGCCTCGTCCTGATTGAGTGTCGTCGAAAGCACTTTTCCGGGAAATACAGATTGGATCTTGGCACGGACTGCAGGGACACGCGTTGTGCCACCAACGAGCTCGATCGCATCGATCTGCTCAATGGTCAAGCCAGATTCCTCTAGAGCGCGCTGGAGTGGTCCAGGGATGCGGTCGAGAGTACCCTCGATGAGTTGCTCGTACTGATCCCGCGTAAGCCTCGAAGAGGCATCAATGTCATTCATGATCGATTCAACGTTGAGTGGTGCCTCTGCGTTTGCCGAAAGGATCTTCTTGAGCTTCTCCGCAGAGGCATACAGCCGGAACGTCGCCTTTGGGTTCGAAAGCACGTCGATCCTGTACTTGGTCTTGAACTCTTCTGCAAAGTGTTGGACGAGAGCGTAATCAAAGTCGCGGCCGCCCAGGTGCGTGTCGTACGCCGTGCTCTTGACGGTCAGCTGTCCCTTTGAGAAAGCGACAACAGCGACAGACATGGCCGAATGGCCGATATCTACGAACACGACGTGCCGCGGGTTCTCGGGATCCGGAAGGTCGGACTTGGTGATGCCGTACCGAATGCGACGGCGGTGTAGTCAGGGATTAATCGGAGGGGGTTTAAACCCGCGACGGCGGCGGCGTTCAGCAGCGCCCGTCTTTGTATATCGGTGTACCAGCCAGGGGTAGCAATGACGACGTCCGACACGCCAGTTTTGAGTTCCTTTGCGCAATGTCACGTAGCCTGCCGAGATACATGCCCACCAACTGTGTGGCAGAAAATGTGGCGGGTTCGCCCAGGTGGGAGACCTGCCAAACGTGAGCTGCTTCGAGGAAAAAATATGTGATGGGGTTGACTCACCTGGACGCCGACAGAGCCATCTACATCAACTAGGTTCACATGGGTAAATTTCTTCTCGACCTGTTGAATCTCGACGTCATTCAACGTCCGGCCAAGGAGACGTTTCAATGAGCCAGCTGTATTGCGAAAGTTTGAGATCTCCTGAGTTTTTGCTGCTTCGCCAAGGGCGCGCTGTTTAGGACCAAACGAGACAAGGGACCTGTTGGGGATCAGCGACGGAGTGAGGGGGATAGAGAGGGCGAGAGAACTCACGGTGTTGCACGATTCGAGACTTCGTTGGTTATAATATCGATGCCTTTACGTCTTGCTACACCGATCTAGATTTAGGCGGGTATAAATAATAGGATAAAAAAGAGAGTTGAGGGTGATTAAGATACCTTACTGTGAAGACAACCAAAGTCAATACCGACGACGGACATTGGGGGAGAGGAGTGAAAGAGTTGGATGGATGGGCCAAGGGCAAAACGGCGAGAGATTAAATTTCTTTAATTAATCTCTCAATCATTCGGGAGCCTTCTACAACCTTCCAATCAATTTCTATAATCGGAATGGAATGGAATTGTCCAGTGAAAATACAAAACTGCTGCTGCTGAGCAGAGGGTACAAGATAAGAAGATCAATCTAGATGATGGCTGATGCTGCGTAGTTTATGCGATAATAATAACAACTAGTAATACTTTGCGACTTTAGCGTCATCACCCATGGCTAGCTTGCATCTCGATTGCTTCTTGACGGTACGGCAGCGCTGGTGTTATCAACTCATGAGTTGGCGGCTGTCGTACTTTGTCATCTATCATGACTCGCGAACGAGCATCTGCAGCTGCTGTCGCCGCAGTGGGGTCGCCAATGCCGGCACGAGTCCCCCAACCAGTCTACACGGAAAGATAACATTTAGTTATGCGACGCCAAACAAAGGTTGACCATTCCTCGAACCTCGTGAAGGGTGACCAATGCATATAGCTTCATGATCGCGAAGTAGTATCCAAACAAAATAAACGCGGGAACGTGAATAATATCTTGAGGGCGGTCCCAGAGATGAGGCAGAAGCTTCGCCGTCCGCGTAGCGGTGAGCCAGACAAAGTAACTGAGTATCACATTCCTGGTCGCATTTAGCTGCACGCCCGCTCAACACTCAATAGGGCAGATACACACCACCATGGCAAATGAAAGCCACCATTTTCCGTCGGGATCGTACTTTTGTAAACAACGTGCGCAACAAGAACAGGACCAGCAAGAAGAGTAAAGGGGTTGAACAACTTGTCAACCTGTGAAGAAGCGAAGCCATCAGTACTGCAAAAAAGACGTACAACTCGAGACTTACCATTGTGTATGCTACATATGGGTGTATCGTCCAGATATGCCGTTCCATGAAAAGTGATCGCATATCGGACCGCCATGTGTTTCTCGTCCATCTAAGCACTTGCTTTAAAAAGCGCCAGTTTGGTTTCATTGTACTCAGCAATTCCGCTTCCTTGCAGCACTGTACATAAGTGCTCCACCCGTGACTGACCATCCAACGGGTGAGAAACTTGTCATCGCCCGAGTTGAGCTGATATTTGCCAAGCCAATAATCATGTGTGAAGCCTTGAAGAAACTCTGGGTCCTTCAAGATGACAGTGCGATATGCTGCTGTTCGCCCGGAGAGACATGGAATGCCACCATCAATGTGGGTCGAGGAAGCGATCTCTATATTCCGGATAGTGAGACGGAATGCAGCGAGCACTTCCCATACGGTCATGCGTTCACCAACAGCCTGGACGCGCTGAGAAGTACCGACGCCGCCGACTTTCTGGTCCTCAAAGCACGCCAAGACATACGGAAGGAGCGTTGGCGGCCAGATGGCGTCGTCGTCAGCGAATACGATAATGTCAGTCGTCGCATTCTTGATACCGTGGGACATCTGGAGGCGCTTATTCGCATACGGGACCGTCAGGACGCGAATACGTTCTGGGTCGACGGCATTGGCGAGTTGTTGCAAAGGTGCGAGCATCTTCTCTTCTGTGATTATGAGAATCTCCTTGGGCTTGCCAACGAGCCAGCTGTGGGCAGCCTCCTTGAATTCCTCACCGGCATCGATTGTAGGAACTATAATGGTGACATCCTCGGAGGCGATGTAGGTAGGATTCTCGGGGAGAGGCACAGGACGATAGGCGAATGACGCAGAGAGGCGAATCAGGTACCAGAGGTATCGGTAAAACCTATAACGCGTAGTCACGTTGAGTGTGAGAAGTGAGGCTGACAGGTGACATGAGGGACAGACCCAATGACACCAAACGGAACGACTAGTGGGGAGTGGAAAAAGATATCAGTAAAAATTATCTAGAGGTCAAGTACGTGGACATACATATGGGGAAGTCGTCTCGTGTCAGGTATAGCATTTATAATTGGTCGTGTGGAGATAGGCCAGTGGTATTTTGGACAGGTTGGAGACTAAAAAAGAGTGAAAGGGTCGACGTCTAGCGACGAGAAAAGGTATAACGTGGTAGTGAGGTGGAAAGAAAGAGAGTGGGGGTTAAGGGAATGAATAGGCTACTGGCGGGCGGGCGGCGACGAGAATGACAACGGCGACGGGCAAAGAGGGCATATAAACCCCACGATGGGGGGCGCTACCCGGGCCGTTCATGTCCGCGGCCTTCGATTCTGCTGCGGAAGAAATATTGTACAATGAACCTCCTTACTGGTGATTTCTACAGTTACACATGGTGTATATAGTGATTACTTGTTGGACAACAAATATTGCGTATGAAGCAAGCTACGTAGCACGACCAGGAGGCACCGCAAAACGTCGTGAGAAGGGGTACGTCGTTCGCACCAGTTACTAAGTGTCCACGATAACGTTCCATTTCCATCGTTCCTCGAGTATCCCTTGGCGGTATCCTCAAGGAGGATCTCGTTGCGCTTCTGCACATAGACAGACTTATCCGTCACTCTTTGGCGCAATACTGGAATGGATTCGCCGTCAATGGGCTGCTCCAACAACTCGGAAAGGTCTTCTACGGCTCTCTCGAGATCACTGTGGATACCTCCGATAAGCACGCGATGTTCGCACGTTCAATGACGTACATACCGTTGGTTGTCCTCGAACATGGCTTTCTGGTTACCACTTTCGAGGTAATAAGCCATTGCGTACGTCCATTTGAGCGTCGTACGACAATTTTCGACAGTGTCGACAGCCTTCTTCATGAACTGGACCTCAATCCACGTCAAGTCCGTTGTAAGTTGCATCTCCTCCATCTTCTTTTCCGTCTTCATATAGAGTTCGACGGACAGTTTTGCTGACTGTTCATGATTGGCCCAACGGTTGTAATACTAGAACGAACCAGATGAGCGACGCAAAAGAATACAAGGGAAACACTGGCCCTTACATGAAGATACCTTTCCAAAGAAGCGCGGCTCCTCGACTGCGCGTCGCGAGCCTCTACACCTGACTTGTCGTCATAACGGTTGCAAGAATACCATGCCGTCCCGTGTTCGGCCCAGGGACCTGTGAAACGTAAGCATTGCAAACAAAATCATAAAGGCGAAAACATACCCATACACACCCAGCAAAACTCATACTTGCATTTCTTGCAAGTCATATGGCTATCATGAGCATGTTGTCAGCTCCACAGGGCGCTACGAAAGGCGGAATGGACTCACTTGCAGCCACCATTCTTCTCAATGGTACTCTGACACTTGCTGCACTCCTTGGTGTTGCTTTTAATCCAGTTGGCCGTCTCACTGTCATCACGGCACTTCTTCAACCACATCCTCGCGATGGCACATAATACGGGCCGATGGTCGCCGTCGATGGTGCAACCAAAGCAAAACTTGTGCTTCGGATCAGCCCCACACGACACCGTTGGAACAATTGTAGATAACGCAGAACGTGATGAAGCTGTTGGGCACGAGACACTACGGTCACAAGATGGGAATGGGCAATACTTGAGGTTCTTGTTGCAGGCTACGTAATGTCGAACGAGGAGTTCGTCATAGCGTGCAGCGGTGTCTTGATCATCACCGAGTACTTTATGAACGAAGGGATCGAGTGCGACGATCCCGCAGTTCTCTCCCATGCACGAAATACGGTGCTCGCCTTCGTCGCGAATTTTACTGGTCGTGTACGTAGTCCAACACCCTGCGCAGAAAGTGTGACCACAGGATAGTGCGAATGTGTCGGTAGCGGTGTCATCGAAGCATATGGACAGAGGAAAGGCTCGGAAACAGGTACATGTTCCAGCTTCTTAGACGATTTGCTGGAACGAGTGACGCGTTTGGATCGATCTGACGTTGAAGAGGGTTTGGGTGCAGAAAAAACGCCTGCTGCAATAGAAATTGAGGTCGCATTATCCATGTATTTCTCGGTGAGCCGATCTTTATTCCAGTCCATATGGCGGAGAAGAAGCGCGGCAACGGAACTCTTCATAAAACGTGGACGACCGAGATGAGAAAAAATTGCGATAACTAGAGATGGATAGAAAAGGATCTTACCTCGACACCGAAGATGGTACTAATGTAGTCGATATCAGCCGCCAGGAGGTCTTGTACTTGTTGGTGGGTCAAGGGTTTGTAGTCTACTTCATAAGTCTTCCTCGTTTCGGAAATGACCTTTATGTCATCGTCGAAGGTGTCCATTTCTATGTCCTCCTCTGACGAGGCTGAACCTGCCACGGAGCGGCATGGTTAGCTTACAGCGATGGGTGTGCTCGAGTTTAGGGAAGGATAGAATATACCATCTTCAATTTCCATGTTCTCTTCATCGTCATAGTAATCGTTGAATTCTTCATCGTCAGAGAATTCGTAATCGGAAGACATGGTGAGAGGTGAGGGTGTGCAGCAAGTACAGTCGGATACCCTTTACAGTCACGGAGTCACGTCCGATCAAATTCAGACTCCGCGTCGGCCAATCCCAGTTGACCATTTCCGTTTTGGAGTCACGAAAAAGGTGAATGCTTCTGAGGTTCAATCGATTATCTTTGCTCTTTGCTCTTTCACCACATCGTATGATGGCAACACCAACTGCTCCTACCAACAAAGATAACCTCACACCTAACGTGAGTCATTCTCCAAGGTGGCCCTTCTGAGCTCTGCAAGACGCGATGGCGCGTTGCTGTGCATATATATGCATCATGATTCATTATCCCCTCTCATCTTTTGCAAACCAGATACTTACAGCCTGATCGATGCATTTTAGCAATACTTTGAACTTCGTTCACGACAAATTTTGAAGCTTCGCGAGACCCAGTCTCCAAACCCTTATCCACACAAGTTTGAGGTCTCGCGCTCCCTCACTTCATACATCACCAAGTATGGCGAAGAAGGATTCATCAATCCTGGTGAGAGGGTTGAGGGCGTCACGGAGGCGCTCGCTGGTCGCATCCACAGTATCCGGAGTTCAAGTCAAAAGCTAAGGTTCTATGACCTACACAGCGAAGGAAAGAAGGTACAAATCATGGCAACCCTACAGTGAGTTTCGCGGTGTGTTGTTAACATACTCGGTCAAACTGATCGAATTCAAGAGACGCTGCAGATCCAAAGACCTTCATTGAAACACATGATATATTCCGTCGAGGAGATATCGTGGGTGTCATCGGGACACCGTCTCGCACCAAGAAGGGTGAACTCTCTATCTCGCCCTCACAGATGACCCTTCTCGCCCCGAATTTGCACCAACTGCCATCCGACCACTTCGGTCTGAAGAACCAGGAAACCCGTTATCGCAAACGTTACCTTGATCTCATCCTTTCCGAAGACACGCGCCGTATATTCTATACTCGCAGTCGCATCATCAACTACATCCGACGTTTCCTCGATTCTCTGGGCTTTCTCGAAGTTGAAACGCCAATGACCAGTATGATTGCTGGCGGCGCAACTGCCAAGCCTTTTATTACCCACCATAATGATCTTGATCTTGACTTGTTTCTCCGTGTTGCACCCGAGTTATATCTCAAGCAACTTGTCGTCGGTGGATTGGATCGAGTGTACGAGATTGGTCGCGTTTTCCGGAACGAGGGCATAGACCTCACCCATAATCCGGAATTTACCATCTGCGAATTTTACATGGCCTACGCGGACATGTATGACCTCATGGATATGACCGAGAGCCTAGTCGAGGGATTGGTGAAGTACCTCACTGGTGGCAGCACGACCCTCAGTTATCAACCAGAAGGCAAGGAGTCCGACAAGAAATACACACTCGAGTTCAAGCGCCCATGGAAGCGGTATGACATGATTGGGACTCTCGAAGAGAAACTTGGTGTGACGTTCCCCCCTGGTGAGACATTGCACACTGCAGAAGCAAATATATTCCTGCGTGGTCTATGCAAGAAGGTTCGTCTCTTCCATGTTCCATGACTTCAACTCCATTCACCCACAGTTGATCTTCAGCATCACGTGGAGTGTAGCGAACCACGAACGAACGCACGCCTCCTTGATAAGCTTGTGGGAGAGTTCATAGAGCCTTTGTGCATTCACCCGCTTTCATAGGTGAGTCAGTTATATCGTCATTGACATCCCATACTCACCGCCCCACGCCCCAGTCGGTCACCCGCAGGTCATGTCACCTCTCGCTAAGTGGCATCGCTCACGCCCTGGCCTCTGCGAACGCTTCGAGGGTTTCATGTGCGGGAAGGAGTTCTGTAATGCATACACCGAGCTAAATGACCCGTTCGAACAACGCGCGCGCTTTGAGGAACAACTGAGACAGAAGGCCCAAGGTGATGACGAAGCTCAAGACATAGATGAGACCTTTGTCGATGCGTAAGTGTTAGTTTTCCTGATTCATTATCAGTCTTATGTATCATTATCCCAGTCTTGAACACGGCCTTCCTCCAACGGGAGGCTGGGGCATCGGCATCGACCGTCTCGTGATGTTCCTCACAAACTCTACAAGTCAGTTCATCTCCCCTCACTCATCATCTTACATGCTTACGTTGTGATTCTTGTAGATATCAAGGAAGTGCTACTCTTCCCTGCGATGAAACCAATCGAATCAAGTACAAATACAAATGCTGCGAATCCTGAGCCAAGCGGACAAGTCTAGATTAGATAAGATTACCTTAAGAGAGGTCGTAGCGGGCCCGTTTATTGGACACACCAGAGGGTCCAAACTCTGTTGTACTCTCGCCGGATGAGTATAAAATAAAATTGAGCAGTAGTACCGTAGCTATATTGCGCGTCATGGTATACATAGGCAGTGAACGCCTTGGGATAGAGCCTACTCAGAATTCATCACCGCATCGGTGATCACAGTCCGCAACAGCACAGGTGCCACGCGACTTCTCGCCGGCTTCACCATAAAACCACTCTAGGATGTGCGCAGCATGTCCTCCATGCCTGCAGGTTTGACAGAACACGATCGCATCGTCAACACTGTCTGGAAGTATACCGTCGAATCAGTCAAGCTGAGAGAGAGGACCGGGTTAAGATACACGTACCCCGCATCGGCGCATTATAATGCGCGAGTTGGACATTACGTGCAGAATCAGGTATAATGCCCAATGTCATCAGACATACCGAACAACGTGGTAGGGGCCGATTACAGAACGGACAGGCGGTGGCCTACATTCGCAGCAGAAGCATTAAGCGCAAACTGACGTGTCTAGGGGAAGGGAACGATAAGCTCGGACTCACCCTGTTCGCCGCGCCGGTGCCCCGCGGCTCACTATCACTTTGTTGCAGTAGTTGCAGCGGATCAAGATCTGGGGAGGAACCAGTCGTATCGGTTCCTGCTCCGCGTCCTGCGTAAAGTCTTGCAACGTCTGTCCGCGATCCATATCGAGCTGGCACCGATGATGAAAGAACTTCCATCCGTCCAGCAGGTCACGGTACGCGTCCAGCCAGCGGTCGACTCGGGCGTCCTTCAACTGATGTGGGTGTACGTATGCTCCCAGGATGGCCGCAGTCTGCACGTCTCCGGTCCGTCCGTGTAGTTCTGCAGTAGCTGCATTCCAGACGCGGTAGACCCGTGACGATGATGCCTTCAACGTCGCCCTGCAATATCGAAGCCTCCGCGATTCGACGCAGATACGCAGAGAGCGCGTCATCCTCGAGAAATTGTAACGCAATCGCAAGGCGCTCGCGCAGGGGGATGTATTCTTCGTCCAGAACGTCCGCCCACTCACCGAGTGCGAGGTAAGTTAGCATGGCCCGAAAATATGGATCCTCCAGTCGCATTATCAACCGTTCATACTGGAGGCGTACTTCTGGCGTTTTGGCCGATGCAGTCGTCAGCGCAGCGAGAGTACCAGACATTATGTTATGAGAGCTGTCTGTTGTTCGAGTGAACTGAAAGTCTAGCATACGGGTGGGACGTTTGCATACCTTTGCTTCGTATGAGAATATCAATTGCCTTGCTGTGCTTCCCTAAGAACACAAGCCAACACGCTGCCTGTGACTGCCTGCCGTCTCTCTCCCACCTGTGACAAGGTTGCATGAGGTCACGTTGTACAAGCTATCATAAAACGGGCCTTACTTGTTGATAACAGTAGATATGTCTTCGTTCTTCAGACTCCACCCACATAGCTGAAGTGCAAACTGACGTTGAATCAATTTTGCTGATGAAACAGTCGGCTTCCAGTCAGCAGACTCTAGAGTCGCTGCGCCTGTTTCATGATATGCACTCAGGAGTAATAAGGCCGCAACGAAGTTGGATGATACCTCAGTCCTCTGCCCACCGCGGCGAGACTGAGACCGTGATATTGACTGAATCCCTTCGACTACCAGAGGGTCGAGCAAGGGGCCTGGGGCAGGAGGGGGAGGAGAACTCGACGGGACTGCTTCGGAATCGAGGGTGGAAACCCTTCCCAGATCCCCTGTATACCCTGATTGGCAAAGTTGAACCCGTTAAGACGAACAGAAGGCCCCTCCAGCATTCGGCGAGAATCTGCGGGGAGGAGTTGGTGAAGCAAGGACTGTGATATCACCATGCACCTACAATCAACCCATGACCACATTTCGATAAGAGCCTTCCCATTCTGCTCCTCCTTCGTTTCCTTAAGGATCGCGACGTTGTGGGCAGGCTAACGTGTAGAATCACGTGATGAGAAAAGGTCGTTTGATCCAAAGTACATAAAGCATACATGACTAAACCCGTAGCCCTTGATGACACGCCGTCGCATGACCATTGATATGTCCTCATCGACGAGAGCTTGCGTACGATCTACAGCACGCCGCCAATGACGGGTTCGGCTACGCGATGAAGATGCGTTACTCTCGGGTACCTTCGAAACACCAACAACGTTCCTCGAACCAGATGCAGGAGATGGGGGTGCGAGGGAAGCGGGGCCTGGGGAAGACGGAAGTTCCACATTTCCTTTGAAAAAAGGGGAAGCAGGGACACTCCGGTACGGAGGGCTGACAGTGCCCTCAAGCTTTGACGCAGGTAAAGGAGATGGTCGGGAACGCGGCGAGGGTCTGGGAGAAGGCCTGGCTGACGGAAGAGCCGGGAAACCGTCCTCGTCCCCCCGACCGAAATTTGGTTGATAGGAACTAGGTCGTGGAGACCGGCCCCGAGACGCCTCGATGGGAAAGGTACCAAAACTAGCAGCATTGCTTCCCTCAGATAAAACCGTGGGGATGACTGACCAGGGTTCGGGGACCACCTCATTCGGTTGCACACTAGAGAAGATGCGATATGCAGAACCGATTGCGATTGCCATATTACCGCGTGCGCTCCATTGCACGTGAATAGGCGTATCGTGGGTGTTCGCCGTCTCCAAATCATCGCCCTTAGTGATCGCCATAAGCGAAACGACCAAGGGGTTTGGGCGTGTGGCAGGAATCAACGCAAAAGAGCTAAGGCTTGCGTGGAACCGTCTTGCTGTCCAGATATTAGTAAATTGGTAATTCGTACGTTCATTGAATCCACTTACATTTGCGCGTATCGGACAGGACAAGGGAATAAGAAGCATTTGGAGATGACTGTGCAGCATCAGATGTTGCGTTGTGTGTTCCTCCCGAAGCACCCCAGGGTAGCATGCTTGTCGCGTTCGTCCAAGACATTTTTGGCGTCCGAGTAATATCACTTACATGCAGCGTGGGAGGGACGTTAAATGACTCGGTTTTAGTGATGTTCCAAAGACGAACATATGAAGCGTCTTGACCAACAGTTGCCAAGACGCCTCGACGGACCGAGGAGAACTCTAGATCTACCACCTTGCGCACGCCAGTATGCTGAATACGTGTACCGTCTGCAAGCGCATCCCGCTCCGAAAACACCAACAAAGGGGCGAGTAGCTTCCGTACATCCCACACAGTGACAGCACCGTCCCCAGCTGCGGCTAGATGATTGGGCTCGAATGGGTCTGGAGACAACGCATAGACACGCCCTGGAGCATGAGCGACCGCAGGAGCGGAGCTACGGAGATCGAATAATCGGAGCACTCGCTGTGACAGACCAACGACGAGTAAAGAATTACTTTGCGGTAACCAGGTCATCGGGTGGACTGACTCATTTTGCGCGTGTGTTTGTAGAACACGCAAGTCTACACGAGAACCACTCTCTGTGCGAGGAAGAGGGTGATAGGAACGGGGCGAAGAGGGTAGCCCACCGGGAAGTCGTACGGGAGATGGTGGAGGCGCAACAATATGAGTTGACAATGACGATACCGGTGTCGAGACTTGGGTTGCTGCAGAAGAGGAGTGCACATCCCAGATAAAAAGACTGGGGTCGTTGCGTGATCTCTCGAGACCCACTGCAAGGTACTGGGGGGTGACTCCACAAAAGGCGAGGGAGGCGCAAGCGCGAGGAGTTTTAGGTGATAGAGGGGAATGACTACTACGGCTAGTTGTGTGCTCACGGATATGGCGTGTAGACGCGAGGCGGAGGAGATCTACGCGGCCGCTACTGAATCCGACTGCAACGAGATCATCAATAGCTGGGTCAGGAGACCACGCAAAGCACTGGTGTCGATGTGAGCAGAGGCGATGTGAAAACCCAGCTCAACTTTACCCTCATTGATTGCAAATCTTGTTGGGATGCAACATGATGTATTGAGGAGTCACCGGGAGACCAGTCGTACAGTGTGAGTTGAGAACTACTTCCGACTATGAATCTGTTCTGTCCGAGGGGACTCCAGGTGATTTGCTTCTCCGAGTAGGGAAGCATGTTTCATTAAGGGACTGGAACTTTTTGAATGACCAGCCTCTAGCTTTGGTTTGAGTCACTCTGGTCGTGGTCGACTAAGGGGGGCAAAGAGACTCTGCCTGGGCCAGCGATGCTCTGGTGCCTGATCTTGCCAGAGACGCGTCTGTCACGGCATTTACACTCACGGCTACTGACATGGAGAACCCTCACTCGGAACGTCATGCTGATCTCCTGGAGCGTATCGTGAAGAATGCCGTGAGTAACAACCCCGCAATTAATGATAACTTAGTTTCATATGTTCCTAGGACAAGTGTACCGAACTCATTCTCGAACTGAATCACCGCGTTGAGGTCATATACACGACGAGAGTATGAGGAGCTACGGTTCTCATTGCGCGGTTTCCTTTCAGGAGATTATCCGGCGAACACCTATGTAAAGGCTGCAGCCGATCTGGTGACGAAATACCGCAAGAATGTACAGTACAATTTAGAGGCAACTTCCGTGAGGAGCCTGAGCAGCGACCTCATCAAACGCCAGATCAGTGATAATATGGTGAGATTCTACTTGATTGAGAGGACACGAATTCACAGACTCGTTAGTAAACAATCCCGACGCGTATCGATACCTTATGGTCTCACCTACGACTGCTCTTTCGTGATGGGGCTATCAAGGAAGCCCTAAATTTCATATTGTCCCTCTATCCAAGAAGGACTAAAAGAAGGATACAGATGTAGCATATATGTGGACGAGCAACTGTGACGCAAGATACCCAACTAAGTAAATATCCCCCCGACATCAAAAGCCCGCCACACGTCCAGCAGTAGCGACTTAGGAGCTAGTCACAACCACCTCTCTATGAGCGTGCCCCTCACGTATCCTACTCTGCCCTGGTGCACCGTTCAGCAAACTGATAAGTTGGCGTCGTTCGGCCGCTTGTGTTGAGTCCTCTCGGAAAGCCTCTCGTGCAGCCAGCCGCCCATCGCCTGGTCGGGCTGATCCTATTTCCTTGCTCCAGGATCCCCTGCAGCTGCCTCTGTGACTGATTTTGAGTCCAATAACACTAGAGACGCAGGTGTCACCTGGTGGTACGAATTTCCTACAAAGCCAGCGACAAACTGATTGCGATGACGCATGCGCTCTTGCACCGAAGTTGGATCACAAAGCTACGCAGGATTGAATTTGCGACATCCACGAGGAATTCGGTAGCTCATTGCTGCTGACAAGTATGTCTCAACATTCTATCTCGTGGGTCACATTTCTGATGCGTCCCGACCAGTTGCACATCGTTTGAAGACGGTGACATCTCATAATAGCCCAATAGTATGGCAATGTATCACAACACTTGTACCACCTTGCCAAACCCGAGGATGACAACCCTCCAGTACTCAAGGGACATACTTCTCTGTGCCAGGCACATATTGTGCATTGGGCTTATACTGTGGGTTCAGCATCATGTATGCCCGAACGCTGAAATGGAAAAGTGGGTTAGGTGGCACAACTCGTTTACGAGATAGTCCAAGTATGTCACGCCATCTACTTCTGAAGCCATGACTTGGAGTGCTGTTATGCATCATCACCAATGGTTGGAATCTCCTTCGAGTCTGGAACTCACCTCTCCATGTCTTTCTTCAAGTCTTCAATATCTAAGGGGTCAAAGTAGTTCTCTTGCACCCCAGCATCCAAGTCTTGAGTCATCTGCTCTGGGATAGTGATCCTTGAAAAGCGGTTTTGTACCATTGAGTTGCAGGAGCCTGGTTCAGCAGAGAATAAGTCATGATGACCTGCTGCTACAACCTCTCGGATCATCCATCGTAGTGATATGTCTGAAATGCCATAAGCATCATTGGGTCTAGACCCTCCACCAACATCTATCACCCTTAGCTTACATAGGGGTGAGAACTGCAATTGCATCACACACCAGAGTGAGATCCTACAAACCACACCTCCTTGATATCAGTTTTGAGTGTGTAATCTGTCCCTGGCCATGTCATAGGAATGGCCTGTTCCTGGATTGATCTCTCAACTTCATTTTGGTAAAAAATTGGGGGGCCAATGTGGCACTACCAAAAGGTCAAATTGGATTTCAGCAAGTAATGGAGGAGGCAAATTCAATTTGCTTGCCTCATCAAGAGATAATGCTTGCCTGAACACACAGATTGTTTGGTGGCCATTTGCAAAGGGCAAATGATGGCACAGACCAAACCCAATGCTTGGGACAGTCTCCCTGTACATGAATCAGATCAGAACTCAGCAATATCACTGTGTGATCTCCAGAAGGTAGGGACTTACCACACACCTAAAAACTCAACAGTCACTGAGAAGCAGAAGCTTCCCTTGAACACCCTTGCAGCATGCAAACGACCTTCAGAGTTGTAGAGGGCACATAGAGAAGGAAAGTAATTCATATGTTCTTCTTTCAGTAGGCCAACCTGCATGAATTAGGTTCAATGGCATCAGGATTCAGGGTGGTGAACAACTCACCTTAGACAGCATGCCTGCCAGAGCTCGTGCAACATAGGCCCCACGAGCAAAGCCTACTAAACTGTGAATCCCTTGCAACATGTATCAGAAGGAGGAGTACCAAATAAAAAAAGCTTATCCCCAGTGTGGTACTCCTCCATGAGCCATTTGTATGCATCATGGAGATGCAGAGACAGGTATGAATTGAGGTTTGTGTCCATCATATTGGTGAGGGTCTTATAATGTGGGTCAAAGTAACTGGCACCAGATAAGTTTCCATATCCTTGCTGTGAATGTATGATGTAGACAAGTTGGAATGGGAAAAAGGGTGCTTACTTGGAACCAAACTATTTGAGAGATTGAATCCTTTTTGAAAAACCCATTCAATTTTTGAAGATTTGACATCTGTCCAATGGATTAGCGACAGTCACTGTGCCTGTAAGGAGGAAACAAACACACATGGTCGAGGCCCAAGTCCTCTGTTCCATCAAAGGCCATAATCAGCGAGCGGGAGTTACTGGAAGAAGGTGGATTCGACATAGTGACCGGAACTTGAAGTCAACCGTACGTAGTGCAGCGAAAATTTGTGTGTGGGCGGCACTCCTGGGGCTAAAGGGATTTACTGAGGAACTTGCAATTGAACTTGAATCAGACCGCGGGTCAGAATTTGGCCTTAAGGGAGATAGGGGCTAACCCCCCCCCCCTCTCCAAATGTGGTATGTATGTCTCACGGTGCATTGTCGCTCCCTACACGGCCAAGCATGCAGCACGCAAACTTTTAATAACAATATACTATCTGTCAATGCAACTCGAACTGAGGTACTAATATAGTGAATTAAGGCCAGTGCCGGAGTGGCACATGCAGAGGGCGCCAAGGGAAGGGGGGACTCGGACCACTCGGTTTAGGTAAGGGTTGAGGCCGTTGGGGGGCCCGGAGGGGAGTGAAAAAAAAAAAGCCAAACGTCAGTGTCGTAGCCGTTCAGCGCGATCGCAGGCTTTTACCGTCCATAAACGATTTTCGCTGACGACCCGAGTCAGGCAAGGTACCTCTTCTAAGAGCACTTCGACGCTATCGACTTTCGCTTCCCGTGGGTCCCGTGTTCAACCGCGTCAATGAGGGTATGCAAAATTGCATTGTCAGATAGCACGGATGAAAACGCGTACTGTGTGTGGAACACGTCAAGCCCGAAGACACGTTGACAAATTCAGTATGCTTACAATATCATTAGCTGGCACGGAAATGGCAAGCTTCTCAAGCAAGCCCCTCACACTCCATGAGGTTTTCAAGACCATCGAGGTTGAGAGTGAACCCCATAAAGCGAACGCACTGCAGATGTATACCGTGCATCTCTACAATCTCGTCGATCAGAGTGGTCGGAAACGTCTGTTGGTCTGACAGGCGCAACGCTAGTGAGAGTGTTCTACCACACCACAGTCAGCCAGCCGTCCTCACCATACTTGGCATCACCTACTAGGGTCCCCTCCGATTCACCATGCGCCAATGCACCAGTTGAGGCACCGCCGGATGCACTATCAGATGCCCTTCCCATCTCCATGTTACTTGGGTGGGCCATTGCTGATCCCCCTCTTGGCATGCCAAGTGAAATCGTAAGCTGACGTGTAATGGATGCAATTTGCGGGCCGGAGGACGCATTACATCGGCGGAGCAGGAGGATTGAAGGCAGGGAGCCAGAGAACATGGACTCCTCGGGGATCGTGGGCGAACTGGCCACCAAGAACAATTAGAGATGCCTCGCCACCTCTTGCGTCGTAAGAGTTGGGGTAGCTACTCCAAGCCAATTAGATGGGTTCTCTCGGTTCTACTTTGTGAACATCGACCTCATCCAAGGTTCGAACCATAAGTGTCTGTTCGCTGTCTTTTACTGCCCAGAAAGCTATGGACCCATCCGTGTGGTCGAGGGCGAAGAGATGGCCAGTGGGATGTAAGGAGGGAGATGATAAGTGGGCCTTCGATGTTTGAGGAGGTCCTATTCGACGAGAGCATCAGCATTCCTGCATAACGAAGGACGAGAGAGTAGATCACAGGATAATGGTTCATTAAGGGACTGGGACTTTTTTGAATGACCAGCCTCTAGCTTTGGCTTGAGTCACTCTGTCGTGGTCGACTAGGGGGCAAAGAGTAAAGAAGAGACTCTGCCGGGCCAGTAATGTTCTGGTGCCTGATCTTGCCAGAGACGCGTCTGTGACGGTCTGTCACTGGCACGGCATTTACACCCACGGCTTCTGACATGGAGAACCCTCACTCGGAACGTCATGCTATCCTCCTGGAGCGTATCGTGAAGAATGCCGTGAGTAATACCAGTGCGCAACCCCCAAAATAATAACCTGTTCCTAGGACAAGTGTACCGAACTCATTCTCGAACTGAACCACTGCGTTGAGGTTTGTCATATACATGACGAGGGCATGAGAAGCTACGGTTCTCATTGCGCAGTTCTCCTTTCAGGAGATCATCCGGGCGAATGCCTATGTCAAGACTGCTGCCGATCTGGCGACGAAATACCGCAAGAATGTACAGTACAATCTAGAGGCAACTTCCGCGAGGAGCCTGAGCAGCGACCCTCATCAGACGCCAGACTAGTGATAATATGGTGAGATTCCACTCGATTGAGGGGTCCCGAAATTCACAGACTCGTTAGTAAACAGTTCCGACGCGTATCGATACCTCGTAACTTGTAGTATTACCCGAACCAAAGACTCAGGGAGACTAGACAGACCACTCTCACGGCTGCTCTTTCGTGATGAAGGAAGCCCATGTCTTCCCTCTATCCAAGAAGGAATAAAAGAAGGATACAGATGTAGTATATATGTGAATGAGCAACTGTGACGCAAAATACCCAACCATACAGTAAATATCCCCCGACATCAAAAACCCGCCATGCGTCCAGCAGTAGCGACTTTGGAGCTAGCCGCAACCACCGCTCTATGGGCGTGCCCCTCACGTATCCTACTCTGCCCTGGTGCACCGTTCAGCAAACTGATAAGTTTGCGTCGCTCGGCCGCTTGTGTTGGGTCCTCGTATACTGCTTGCAAGCCCGAGCTCATGCCGTCGTCCGAAATGGTATTCGAGTTTGATGTCCCATTCTCAGGTTCGTCCCCAAACGTGTACGAGGTGGCATAGATATTTGCTGGTGGGAGGTGGATGCTAGAAACGCCTGCGCCAGTATCTGCACCTGCAGTCTCCGCCTGCAAAAGGGGACGGGGCTGCAAAGAGAGACGAAACAACACAGGCACGTTATGGTGAGCGAGGAATAAAGGGGGCATGGCAAAGGTTGGGGCCTTACCTTGAATCGTGGGCGTGCACGTTTCCGCCGTGGTGGTGGGTCAGGCTCCTCCTCGATCGACATGGCGCCAGCACTGCGCTTTCCAAGTAAATTGGAAATGCTGTCATGTAGTGCCCGTGCAGCAGGGTCCGTCGGCTCTGACGGAGGTTTGAGAGGCGACGGGGTGTTTGAAGACGGTACACGCGAAGACATCTCGTCATCTTCCGTATCGCTTCCCAGCGTGGGTGCTTTCCTCAAAGATTCGAATAATTGATTAAAGCTCGGATGTGCAGAAAGTGGAGCAGATCGGAAGCGCGTGGTGCTTGAAGGACTCGATGCTGGAGGAAGCGTCGGCGAGGAGCTGGGAACGACTTCGTCCTGGTCAGCGAGCAACGCGGGCCGACCGAAGGATGATTCTACGTTGGCCGAGTCTGCCCCTGGCTGGGTAGCTTCCTGCGATGGTGTGAGCGCGTGCGAGGCTGTCCCGTCTTCCGCCAGGTCGGGCGACTTTGCAGCTGAAAGAAAAGATGTCAGCACGATGTTAGTCAAGAAGAACGCCCACACGGACATTTGACTTTGCTCGTTGTCTCAGCGCTCCCCGTGTGTAGGTCTGGTATGAAAAACATCCCAGGGGGTGGAAATGCACCTGTTCTCGCGATGTGCGAGAGCCAACGCATATCGACCACCGGTGTTTCCCAGACTTGTGCCTTTGAATACTTCGCGCCCGTTGCAGCCGGACACAATAAGTGGGTTGTCGAGCGATTGAATGTCGGCGCGTGCGTCATGCCTTCCAGAATTCGGGGGTCAGAATACTTTACAGTCCACGAGATGAGGAAGAAGGTTACCCAGAGCGCGGGCGAGACGCTTGACCCACATATCCTCTGCAACGTCAAGTCCTGATGGGCTGAGAACGACACCATGGAGATGGATGGCATGAGAGAGCGGCAAGAAGGCCGGGTGCTCATCCACGGAGCATATCCGCTCGCGTGAAAGGCAACCTTCGAGCCAGCACTCGGTGCGATAGCGCGACCGAAGTACGGTATCTGCTTCATCGATATACAACTTGCTACCACTGGACAATGTATGAGCATAGGTCACGATATACCTAAGAATCAAGACGTACCTAACCAGCCGCACGATCACGAAATCCACGTGCTCGTCTTCATCTTCATCTTCAACCCACGTTCCGCCGCAGCCTTCTATCGCAGAGCGCACGCTCGCTGAACGAGCCTCGGCACGCACACGAAAACGCATTCCCGTAAATATCTGTGGCACGGAGCCGCTACGTCCTGGAGCCATTTGAGCAGGTGACGTTGGCCGTGGCAAGAACAATGACTGAGCCTTTCGGAACGGCTGACGCGACGTGGACGCGCACGAATCTTCTGGTGCTGACGATTCGCTTGGTGTGAATGATTTTGACCGTATGAACGTGCCGAGCACGCTACGACCCTTAATAGCTGTGGGCGGGTTCGGAGTATCCAACACTCGCGCCTTTCCCTTGCCTTTGTTGTTCCGCGGAGGGTGAAGGGAGTGATTAGGTGTGGGGTTGGGGGGATCTGCGGGTGCAGCTTTAACCAACATTGATCCTACTTTAGTGTATCCGCGAGGCGCAAGAAGGCTCTCCCAGACGCGCAAAGTCGCAGCAGGAACACGGCGGGCAAGAGCAATCTCTTCCTCCTCAGGCTCGTCGTGGTCTAGTTGTGCAGGTCGTTCTGAAGGCTCGGGTGCTTCAGTGTTTGGAGCGTGCGACAAAGACGGAGGCTGTCTTCGCTCAGGACGTGGATGCGTCACAAGGTAAGGCGTCTCTTCAAATCGCCCTAGAGAACGCCATGTTTCAATCAAATAAGTACCGAAGCTCAAAGGAGAGTCACACGCACCCCCAAAGTCTAGGGAATCCCAAAACCATTCCTCCCAGACGAGTTTAATATCGGCTTCGCCCCGTTCGTTAAATTTACGGGCGTAGTGCATCTTTTCCGTTTCCTCATTTCCAGAACAAAGGAGATGCGTGACGCGCACAGGTCGCTCAATATTCTTAACGTATTTACCACCGTGTTGTGAAACGGTGGAGTTAATGGCAGTACGCCGGTCAAGGTCCTCGACTCCGGAAACGCATAAAATAATTCCGGAAAAGGGGGGAAGACGATGCTCCTCGACTTTCTATGGAAAGTAAAAACCGGTGAACGAAGGAAATATAGGGAGTGGTCCGAACCGTGTCAAAGTCAAAGTCATCGCCTCGCTGCCAGATCTCAAAAGTGTCGAGAATCCACGATGGCGTTAGTATTGGTATCTTCCGTTCAACTGCACACTGGCATTGTATTAATTAAGAATAAGATATGTTAACGTGGAAATGTCACCTACCCAGTACTTTGCTCCTCCGTGTTCCTCTGCGATGAGATGTGTGACATAGTCAGTGAATGCGGCAGTTGTGCTTGCACCCATTTCTCCAGCTTTTGGGAATATTGTTGACTACCAACCGATCCCACTGGAATGAGATCATGATTAAGACAATAATTCACCACGCACCCTATCAATGCCCGTTGTGCAGATTGTACAGCCACGAAAAGGTCTTGGACACGTGTCAAAAAAGCTGGTCTCGAGGTCCTCGGGTGCATTGGATAATAGAGACGGAGGTTGCGATGTATGTCGTTCCTCATGTGTTGTTGTTTCCACTGGCCTTGCTGGACGAAGCTTTACTCCAGGTACCTACAGATTCGTCATGAGAAACGGTGTGCTGGAAGGATCCATAGATGATACCTTCTTTGATCTGTTTACGCGACGAGTCATAAGGTAGCGTGCCAAAGGTGCGTCTTGCTACGCGCAGACTCAGACGCGGTCGGTTTACGAGCGCGTTTCGTGTTCTGACATCAGGTTTGTTGGGGTTAGGGTTATACCTCTCCCATGTCTGACCTTTATCGTTCAGCGATGCATGCACGCATCGCGAAGCTTCCACAGCTTCCACCTGATGTCCCAGGAGAAGAAGATGAAGACGAAGAGTCCGAAGCAGTGGATTCGATCGGAGCACTGCCATCACTTTCATCAGGCCCTCCTACGACACGCCTGCCGCGCACTCCAAATCCAGAATACGAGCCTATATCTGGGGCATCCTACTTCTCTGAGGCAGTGCAGGTTGATGTTCCTGCATCGAAGCTTGATTTCCGCGTATACTACACCCCACCGCAGACTACAGATGGCAGCGCTGGCTCCGTCATGATTTGCCATCATGGCGCAGGCTTTGGGGGTCTGAGCTTTGCCCTCTTTTCCGAGAATGTCAAATTTCTTTCTGACGGAGAGCTTGGTGTTTTGTCTATTGACGCGCGTCGACATGGTACGCACTTTCATACTGCGACCGACACGGTCTTAGATATTGTCAGGGAAGACACTGCCAACCGGGGGGTCTTCGGACGAAGACCTGTCACTCAGTATCCTTGTACAGGACCTTCATAACCTTATCCGAGTCGTCTTCCCCGACCCCTTGGTTGCCCCTTCGCTCCTAGTACGTCCGTGGATTCTTCGTACCTCTGCTACCTTAACACACACATTAGCTTGTTGGTCACAGCATGGGTGGCGCCGTTGTTGTTCACGCAACTCCGCTTCTTCTTAAAGATAAATACCGCGTGTCTGGTGTTGCAGTACTTGATGTTGTAGAAGGCACTGCGCTTGATGCCCTCCCTCACATGCCGGCTGTTCTAAATTCGAGGCCAGAGGGTTTCGACAGTGTCAGCGATGCCATCGAATGGCAGTATGTCCTTCCGTCATCCTTTACACCTTCGATAAAACTCAATGCACTGTGCAGTATCACTGCGCGCCAAATTCGTAATATCACGTCTGCGCGGGTCTCAGTCCCCTCACTTGTCATTCCTATCCCTGAGCCCCGAGCACGTGGCATGCGTGCCTTCACCTGGCGTACGCCGTTGCGCACTACGGGGCCTTACTGGGAAGGTATACTTTTTTTTTCTTCTTCGCATAGTATTGATAACGACTTGCACATGAAGGTTGGTTCACAGGACTATCAGCTGCATTCCTCGCCGCGCGCACTGCACGACTCTTGGTGCTTGCAGGCACTGATCGCCTTGACCGCGAACTTATGATCGGGCAGATGCAAGGCAAATTTCAGATGGTAGTTGTACCAAACACAGGACACATGTTACATGAGGTACGCTCACCTAGAGACTCGCTTTATTTGAACTGCTAAGATGTGGTCTGCGCGGAGGATGACCCATTGACACTCTCCCGGACGTTGGTAGAATTTTGGCGAAGGAACGAACGTGTTGTTGTGGGAATAAAGAAAGTGGGAGACCTGTGAAGACGCCGAAGTGCGATTAAGTTATCAAGAATGAAACGTCGCTCGAGTTGTGACCAGACCATGCAGCCTTGATGTGTTGTATGTGTCCAAACAATCTCCCGGCCATGAAGACGTCCAGTGTAACGCCACTCCCTCTGACTTGTCCCGGGGACCGCGTCTTTGTTGTAGTTACATGTTGCGGAATACAAACCCAGATAATAATAACAAGTGTCCAAACAATAGAAATCAGATCATCAGGGAAAGCTGTTTAGCCGTGAGTTCGCCTTCAAGCTCTGGCGTAGGCGAGGTGTTAGGCAAACCAGTTGTGTTGTGTTTACTGACGGTGCCGTATGAGTGTCTACTAGTGGACTGAGGGTGCCAGTGGCGCACTGACACAGTAACTGCTCCTCTGTCGGACGTGGACCACTTTTGGCCTGTTGTCATCGAGAGTGCAACAGCATCATGACATCGTTGGTACACAGGCTGGCACTGGCAGAACGGTCTTGATGGTAGACATTGTCCTAACGTCTCCGCTGCTCCCTGGCTTCTTTTGCCTTGTCGTGATGGCTTGGGTTTCCATCGTCACAGTTGTGAGCAAACTTGCGAGATTATAGGAGGAAACAATGCTTCCATCAGATTAGACCATTGAATTGGTAGTTGCTACTCGCTGACTCCGCAGCGAGGCTTCCGAGTCATCTAACGTGAGTGAGAATATATAAACATACTGGTCACAAAGGGTGAGCCAAAAGGCAGAAATTGTATAGGAAAACTTTCTCCATATCCTGAGGATTATATTAGGATTTCTGAGGGCAAGATATCAGTACTATATCGGTAGCATGCGGTGATTGGGAGATTGAGCGATTGTTACAATACTACTGTATTAAGTCGGTGACCTATCCGTCTATCACCCAAGGAATCAGAAGAAATCGGTTGTACTAGCGAATACAACTCATGTACAGTTACATCCGATACGGATGGAACCACAGCTTTGATAAATTAACTTTGAATGGTCGTGATCATCATACAGTCTCTCAAATACCACAGCATCGTTATCTCGTTATACATGCCGTTATACTTCCGTAAATCAGATGGTAAGCTCCTGCACTCGGCATTTGTTTGAGCTTAGAACCGCTTCGGGGCCATCCAATGTACAAGTCAAACCGACAATCAAAACATAAAGGTGACAATCACGTAAGAAACGGAATTCCACAAAGGGATCGATGGTGACACAGCTGTGCTCTCGAAACATCAGAACTCCACCTTGATTTCGGTGGCATGGATGAGATCGGAATGTGGATAAGGTTGAACGTGCTTTGTTCGTTCGCCATATCGACTGCGGTGACGCCGTACAGTCCATACAGTACGAATCATTAAACCGCTTAACCCCGCGGGAGTACATTTTCAAACACCGACGAATGGTCCGGGGTAAGATTCAGTCCCCAAACGATTGGCCCAACGCTTTGCTTCCATCTGTGCAATGTCTAGGCTACTGAACGACCGCGGAACTGACCTGCCAATGTTTTTTGTAGCACTTTACCCAGACTTATATATGAGGGGCGCCTTCCCAGGTACGCCATCAGTTACCCCTAGCCTACCGTGTCCACCCTCCAGTTGCGCCCAGTGTCGTGCTCGGTAAGTGGTCAAGCAACGGCCTAGTTACTCAGCCCTTTGCGGTCGTTTCAGCGTCCTATTACCCCGTCTAGTTGTACAACGCTGACGGTTTGTCGACCCGCCATCGAGACGAGACCGGCTGCTGTGGACTCGCTCGGATGGAGGGGGCGCCGCATATCAAATAATAAAGCGGGCGCGCGTCTACCTTTATTTTTTTTGAACCTTCTATGGCTATGGATCAAGCCCTTTATAAACCGTCCGGTTTACTGATTGATTCCCCGTATTTTCAATCACAGTAATAGGTTTGATTCTGCATAGCCTACTTCAATAGGCAGTGTAGACCACTGGAGGATTCGTGAACGATCGGCTGCGTCAGCAGATGGTAAAAGCCGCGGACATACATTTGGAAACATATCGTGATTCGGCTGACAATATTGATCGCACATCTTCCCAGCAATGTACGCATAATGTCTTTGCTCACCTGACCTCTACCTAACTCACACCCACTTGATGGTGGCATGTCCCATTACAGCATCTGACAATTGGACGGCAGCTCAAATCTTAACCCCCATCCTCATCGCCTTCTTTCTCTCCCTCTCTTTCATCCTTTACCTCCAATACAAGAACGGGGGTCTTTCTCGACCACGATCTGTAGCATCCATGCGGGGTGCTCAACAAACTCAGAGGCCGCGTGGATGGACGATAGATGGCATTCGTCCGGCTGACAGCATCTTTCTGAATGCCGAAGCAACGCCTATGATCAACTCACGCCCTCACTGGACTTCTCTATCTCTCCATGATGCCGATCGCCACCGTCTCAGCCCCCGCACAAGGGAGACACTCTCGGCCGTTATTCGTTCGATACAGAGATTGTTTGGCAGGGGCCCTACTCCCGTGTCTCATGTCCCCATCTCAGACACCTTTGATATTGAGGATTCCGACCCGGAAATGGACCCCTTTGACACCCTCGGGAGTAATGCGTCGTCGTCGCGAACGAGGCGAAACCGTCCTTCAACCACAGTTGGGCGGAGTAGGAATTCAACTGCGGACCGTGAAGGCCCTCTGCAAAGTATTTTTCAACCTAGCGAAGCGACGCGATACTCTGCGATACTCGAACCGGAGTTTGACGACGCTCACGATACGGTCAAATTCATGGAGGACGGTGGCGTTCGGAATCATGATACCGAGACGACTACTAGAGATGGCGTTATGTTGATTTCCAGAAACGGTCGGAACTTTTCTTTAACAGGCAGTGTGATCTCCAGGGTCAGCAGACCCCCGGTTGAGAGGGATCGTAGGAGCACAGAGGTCGTCCCACCTACGCCTACATTCTATCAACAGGTGAGCCAGTCCCGACCATCTTCTAGGATCTCACTTAATCGCTTGTAGCCCTTTCGAACTCACGCTTACCATACGAGAAGCGCCTCTACACCTCATCTACACACCTCATCCCACTACGCACCCCCCTTGCGCTCCTTCTCCCCCTCCATCAGTAACCTGTCCGGCCGTCGACCTCCCGCACTGCCCGTGATATCACCAATACCAATACCAGCACGGCCGGCCGATCTACGACCACTTGGCAGGGAGGCGCACAATTACACGGCGGCTACGCCACCCATAGACGTTTCAGACTCGAAACATCATCATCCGTTGCTCAAAATGGTCAGATCTGTCCTCCACCTCCCATCACTGCCAGGCCCGAACGCCGCACAGCAACAGCAACACGCCGCCACCACAAACCGCCGTCTCCGCCGACGCCCCCCTCGCCACCATCGTCGCCCCACCCGTCCTTCGCTGTCTCCCCACATTTACAAGATTATGCGCCGTCGTTCCCGGGAGCGTTGTACGTACACCCGAGCTCGGTGCCGTCGACCCCAATTCCGGAGTCGGACCCTCAGAATTTGATACCGTCTGCGGTGCGGGGCGCTGGATACAATCCGTTCCAACACTCGCGATCGACGAGCGACCTTGCGTTCGAGTGACCCCACAAAGCGAGGCACGAGCACCTCGCATCGCCGCTTTTAAATGATTGTCCTTGAAGATTGATGAACAAAGGGAATATCAAAAAACAGAGAAGTTGCGCTTTTGCGTGAAGAAATCGTTCAACCGCAGTTTTCACGGGCTACCTCTAGATCTTTTTCAGACTCCCAAGCATTATGTACTCATCCTCGCAAAGTTTTTTTTTGGTACCTCTACGAGCTAACTCATTGGATATTTGCTGTGTGATATATATTTTGCATTCTGTTATCTCGTGTGATTTAACCCATCTGTACGTTGTAGTAGAGAGATTGGTCTTCATAGACAACTTAACTGAATAACGAAAGAACACCCTCTGTTTGTGCGACAAACGATTCTAGTAGGCGTCAACTGATGAGTATCTGTCGACACAGCCACGATTTTCCAAAACGAGTGATCCCAATAGAGGGCCTGGTAGGAAGAGGACTGGATATTAAATGCCTAGCTAGATTAAGGAGCGTGAACCGGGGTCCAAACACCTCGCACCTTTTCACCCATTCACACCACCTCTTCCTAGGGTAGGCTCTTAACCTCCTGACTCAGACAAGACAACTCACAAGATCAACGCCCAGAACCTAATAAAAGGTGGGTCCGAGGAAAAGAAGAAGCATCTCGCACTTTCTAGTCTTTGCCATAGCCAGGCAAGCCCTTATCTATGATTCAGTTTGGTATATGAACGGGACTTTTTTGTGAAGACAAAAAAAAACCCAAATGCGGCAGACATGGGTTGTGCCAGACTCTGGGATGATAGGAAGACGGTCGAGAGTACGCACTGGCCTAAGCCATCGCAGGTTCTGCGTCGTATTGTGCCACGCGTCTTGTATAGTAGAAGCCCGTTCGGAGGCACGAGAAGTGCAGGGGGATATGTGTATGTTAGGAAGCGTGCCTCGGAGGGGTGCTGTGCCCAGGATTTTAATGAAAAACAGGTTGAGGAACCAAAAAGGGCACGGCACGGATATCAGCCAAGGCTCTGGGAAAGGGCAACGGAGATGGGAAAGGGTTGGCATTAGCAGAAACGGCGCGTTTCGAAAAGGTGGGTCTAGAAAGTCGTGTGATATGTGGCAAGGGCTACGTCAAAATGTTACGGGGCAAGGCGGATGAGGTGCCAGTGGAGCGCCGGCGTTCTTATTAATGGAGGCAACCTTTGGAAAGAAAACGCGATTACGGAAGAGGGACGCGCATACCACTTGCTCGAATCATTTGGATTCACAACTGGGGAGAAAGGTCGGGCATCGTGGTTTAGGGATGGAGAACAGCAGCAAAGTGCCAAACGATTTAAGGGTCATTTGGGATGTGTTTCCTATGATAGGGTCACACACGAGGTGTAGGTGATCGAGCGAATAGCTTTTATATCGATGATTGTGTGAAAAGTGGTGCCAATGATGCCAAAGATTGCCCACATTGAGTTTGGTAATTCGGGCCGGAATAATGGCAACTGACTCGGTTTCATTGGTAAAAGTTTGAGTCAGAATTGGCCACGCCGTGAAGCACGGTTGATGGCTATTGTTCGTGATGCCTCGTGTTTTGGGTCACCCTATTCGGGTGACTTCTCCCATGATTGCTTTGCCGTATAAACGCCGACAAACTCTGAAAGTGGCTCAGATCGGTAAAATCTGGGGAAATGGAACGCTCCGTCTGTCGGCGTTTGACGGCATTCACAAACCTAAGTGTTGAACAGCGAACGAGAGGGGCACCACGAGGACGCAGGTCAAGTGCCATGCGCCATTGGAGGGTGGTTGTCTGTTGCCTGTTGTCAACGTGGCGATTCGGATGGATGGCTGTATGGTCCCTCTCTTTAAATAGCGTCATTTTTTTGAGGATGAGGTCCCATTGGAAAATGTAAAAAGGAGTGACCTTTGGATAGGTGATACTACCATAAAAGGGAATAACACGTGGTGTAACCAGAATTAAAAAGTCGACGGAAGATCTTGACCTCGTGGCTGGGCGCAAAATTTTACATATTCATAATTCGTTTCGTTCTTTCCACTTCTTTCTAACTCTCCTTTCCTTCCTTCCTTCAATCCCAATCCCCAATGTCTCCGCCTCCTCCTCCTCCGCCTCCACCACCACCGCCTCCCATCTGTTTACCCTCTTTCAATCTCAAGGGGAAGAAAAAGAAGCTCGATGAATATGACGATGAGAAATCCAATGGCAGTTTATCTCATCTCACATCTCATTCTCGTTCTCGTGCTTCGGGCACTTCTCGGCGCACTCGGGACTCCCAGGATTCCCTCCCAAGATCGCAACGCCCATCCGCTACCGGCACCCCTCTGCCTCGCTCGAATTCGTTATCACCCACCCCTACGATGACAGATGTTCCCTCAAGAGGTTCGGGGAAGGCCATTTCTCAGGCTGTGAGCCTACATTTTACGGAGGATACGGAATCATACGGACAATTCCGCAAAGTCGTACCGAAGCTCGATCGCTCTCGTAAACTCACTCGTGGTGACACCCTCCGAAGCAAGCTTGGTTATGGATGGGGACTCGGACTCGGTCGCAAGGATAAGGATAAGGATGACCTCTTCACAGAAGCAAATCGCACATCTTCCGCGACCACGATCCTTCCCGTCTATCCCAGAGATGCCCCTCCTTCATTCCCCCCAGAGTCTACGCAAACCCCGACTCGTCATATGTCTCAGCGCTCGAAGAGTTCCCAAGATTCGAGAAGAAGTAACGATACTCAAGCCAGCAGAGCCACCAAGTCCTCTCACGGAAGCAAACGGTCCAAAAGGTCCCAGAGCACCGTCAATACCCTCACTGGATCAGCTCTCGAGCGCAAGGAAGGCTATGAGGACCCCATACGTGAGTACGCCGAACGTACACCCGTATTGTCGAGCTGCGCAAGCACATGGCAAAGGATAGCCTCGATTACTAGTTTGTCTCTCCCTCACTTTCTCACTTTCTCATTACTTATATATATCTATGCGTAGCGTTGTTATGTCTGAAGATGCTCACCAATCCGAGTACACTGCCAATGCCGACAAGCGCAGGGAATGGATAACAAAGTACGCCCTCCGCAGTTATCGAGTCATTTTTGCACTAATATCAAACACAGCTTCACGGGCTCGGCTGGTCAAGCGATCGTTTCAAAGACAGCCGCTTATCTCATCACCGACTCACGCTACTGGCTTCAAGCCGAGCAGGAACTTGACGAAAACTGGACTCTCATTCGCGTTGGCATGCCTTCCGGGCCTCGAAACTGGGTAGAGTGGGTTTCGGTGAGTGCTTTCTTTAGTACCCTGCGGATGTTTGTGATCAAACCATCCTGGTTTGGTTTTCTCCACAGGATCGTGTTTACGAGTCAAGAGTCGGAGTTGATGCGCGTATGGTTTCCAACGAGACCGCTACACAGCTTTACCCCCTACTCCAAGCAAAGAGGTCCAAGCTTGTTTATCCGTCACAAAACTTGATCGACCTGATCTGGGAGGATAAACCGTCGCGTTCAAAAAACAAGATTTATACGCAACCGATCGAATATACTGGCGAGTTGAGATCTTCATTGTCCCTACTTTTTGACTGACCCGTGGCAATCATATAGGCAAGGATGCTTCAAAAAAGCTCTTGCAAGTCCGTGACTGGATTAAAAACCTGCCTCCATCTGGTTCGACACCATCCAAAGACCCACCGGCGCCATCTCAGCAACACGTTGGCACACTGGTGACCAATCTGGCCTGCATTGGTGAGTTCGTTGTTCGTCCCTTATTCAATTTGTGCTTACAAGACTGCTTTTCTAGCCTATGTGCTCAATCTCCGTGGCGACGATATCCCATTCAATCCAGTGTTTGTCTCGTACCTGTACATCAGTCTCGATCGTGCCATCTTGTTCATCGAGAGGGAGAAGGTTGAACAGCCCGCAAGCACCTATCTCCAAAACCTCAATGTCGAGATCCGGGATTACAATGCCATTTGGTCGTTTTTGCGCACGCGCGAGTGGGGTGATGGCAAAGTCCGTGATATTCACACTGCCTCTCTCCTATATTGATTGTTATTGACCCCGTTGTGCATATCAACAGGTGATCATCTCACCGCAAACATCATACGCCATCTCGCTTATGTTGACGCACTATCGTTATACTGTTGCTCCTTCGATCATCGACGAGATGATGAGCGTTAAAAACGAAGTTGAGATCCAGGGACTTAAGCGGGCCTACCTCCGTGATGGTGCCTGTTACGTGCAGTTCCTCGCCTGGCTCGATGAGAAGATGTCTAAGGGATTCCAGATCACTGAGTGGGAGGCTGCCTGGCGACTCACAGAGTTTAGGAGCAAGACAAAGAATTATATGGGACTCGCGTACGAAAATATCTCTGCAACGGGCCCCAATGCTGCGCTTCCGCATTATAACCCCCTGAAGAGCTCCAGTTCTATCATCGATAGGGAAACTCCTTATCTCAATGACTCTGGGGGACAATATCGTGATGGCACATGCGACACAACACGGACGGTACACTTTGGTCACCCAACAAAAGAACAAAGCGAGGCATACACACGAGTGTTACAAGGCCACGTAGGTGGATTTCCGCTCACCAGAGGAAAGCGTACTGACGTTCACGCGTGTAGATTGCCATTGACAGCGCGATTTTCCCGAAGGGTACGACGGGTAGGCAGCTAGATGTCCTTGCGCGGAAGAATTTGTGGCAGGACGGCATGAACTACTTGGTGAGTTGATGCACATTTTGATCAACTTTTGTTGGGATCACTGATGCTCATGATGCGATCTGATCTGCAGCATGGTACCGGTCATGGTGTCGGATCGTTCCTTAATGTACACGAAGGGCTACACGGGTTCTCAAGCGATGTACCGTTGACTCGTGGCCACGTTCTTACTAATGAACCCGGTTACTGTAAGCTGTATCTTTATTTACTCCCAGTTGGTCTTCTGACATGAGACCAGACAAACCCGATGAATTCGGTATTCGGATAGAATCTGTCTACGTTGTGCGCGACGTGCGCACCAAGCACACCGATTCGGAGCATAGTTGGCTTGGCTTCGAGCGTCTGACCTGTGTGCCGATCCAGACGCGCATGGTGCTTGAGAACATGCTTAGCAAGGAGGAGAAGGAGTGGTTGGTTCAGCACAACCGCGCGTGCCTGAACGCGCTCGAGGGCCTTCTCCGGGACGATAAGCGTGCGCTCAAGTGGCTCCGCCGTGAGGCAGAACGTGGCATTGGTGTCGCGCCTGCACCAGGCGGCTTCATCATCGACTGGAACTAGAAACTGTTCGTTTCACTCACTGCGGTGGGCTACCATTGCCCCTACCATCTCATTCGATCTTCCTTTTATCCTGGATATCTTTTCCCCACCGACCTCCCCTCAACCTTTGATTCCTCCACAGCGTTACCTTCTTATCTTACTATTTACCTGACGATTTATTCGACCCACGACTCTTGACGTTATCTTTATTCACCGGAAGCATTGTCGCAGGGCAGCTTCCCTCGGGCAGATGAATCGCCGATCATCCTACCTGTCGATGATGCTTTTTTTAAGGATGTTCTTATTACTTTCCGTGCTTTTGCATGATTCCTGTTGATTGGATTGTTTTCTCCTCCCCTTTTTGTATTGCTAGTGCGTATGGGAGATACTAGTAACAGCTGTAGGGCTGTCACGCGTGCTTCACAGGTATCTAGCCTTTCATAATATACATCCTTGTAGACTGTCGATAATATCTGCGTGTGGTACTGTATAGTCGGGTCGACCCGAGAACGAACCGCGGGTTTAGCCGATTTGACAGCTCGCGCGGGGTTTTGGCCTTTTTGGTCCGCTTTGCGGAGGTAACTTCTGTATCTCCTCTTCTTTATCAATATATACTATATCATGCTCTCGGACATTGTGTCGTTCTTTCGTCATTGACGTCCATATCGTCCGTCTCTTTCTCACTTCGTGAGGTTCGGTCCGTGAAAACCCCGCGGTGGTCGTTACGCTTTGTTCTTCCCCCTTTTTTTGCCGGTTTGTGGCCAAGAGCAATGTTTGCGGTGGTCGCTTCACGCTCTTTTTCAGAGTCGAACTATAAAGGCATTGGGTTGCCCAGTCATTTGGGGATAAGCAACCCAGGGATCTACCATGTCCCACTTGGTCATCGCAGAAGCTCCTCTGACCCGATTCCTTGTGCTCGAGGGCTTCTAATTTCTCCGCGATGGCGGGGTTGATGAAATCTTGCCATCCATAATATCCGGTATGATGTCACGAGGATATAGTTCTCTCTACCTCATCACCACCTTAAGACGTTGCAAAGGCACGGTAACGCGCGTTGATATTGTAGATTCGAGCACCACCCTCCTTCAGTTCAATATCTCAAGTACCGTAAAACGGTCAAGCTACGCAAGTAGTACGACATGGATGATCCTGCAACTCGAATGACCGTGACATCCGAGTGTCTATTCTGCTGTCCTTATGTCAACTTGAACGCGCTGCGCTGGAGGAGCGCAAGCCTTATCTTTGAGGTCCATGACAACTTTCACTGCCTACTTTAGTGAGGCATCGGCATGCTCAGTGGATGGATTTAAAAAGTTTGCCGTGCGTGACGTCATGATAGTGTGACACTGACGACTTTTATCAGTGGCCGCGATGAACGAATGCACTATGGGGGAAAAGAGTGAGTAATCTTTTGTGGTGATTTCGGTGCCGTCAAATACATCTCTAACCTCTAATTGCCTAGTGGGACATGAGGGCTGTGTGACTCTACACCAAGCCCGAGGGCGTAAAGATACTAGTAGGGATGTGGCGTACAACGTGGTTGCAAGGTCAGCCTGAGCCGCATAGCTGGCCTTACCGCGTCAATTATGGACTAGACCATTGGGTAAAGGGTTAACAGGGCTCGTGTCCTATAGACTAATGGCCCGTGTGGGTTCCTCTTTTAATCCAGCCTTCTCTTATTCAGTCCAGTAGCCAAGAGTGCCACCCCAATCATGATGCAGTTTCCCTTTTTTTTACTTTTCGCCTTTCTCAAATTGAAAACCACTGTCGCCTTTCACCACGACAAAATATATGGCGTCAACCTAGGTTCTTGGTGACCTGACTTTCAGTGGTCGCACGTACGTTATGGGTCTGATTTCCAGCTTTCAGGCTCGTGTTAGAATCGTGGATGCTGCCCGAAGGTTTGCCCCTCTTTGAATGCATGAGAAACGCGATGCACTCAACACCAGCGTGTCCAATTAGAATGGATGAGGATGGGTGGGCAAATCTGTGATGATTGTTCAACTTGTATTTCCACGGAGTTGTGAGCATATGATACCCTTGCAGCCATATTTGATTACTGATCTCTGCGCTGGTCGCTGCAGTACCCTTGCAGCCGCTTATCCAGATACCGTGGATGAGACGTTCGCAGAGCACTGGTAGTGGCGTCTTTGTCTTGCCCTTCCAACAGAATTAGTGACGTCATCTTGAGGTCGACATGGTTCACTCAAGATGATGTAAACATCCTCAAAGGGGCTGGGATAAACACAGTTCGCATTCCCGTACGTAAATTCACGCCCTTGTTCGTAGTTGTCTGATTGCTCTTTCAGCTCGGGTATTGGATCGTTGAGCCACTTGTCAACCGAACCACAGAGAGTTACCCCCGTGGTGGTATCAAGTATCTGGTAGGTTTAGTGCGTGTAGAAGTATTCAAGAGCTGACTCGGTGCTCATCAGTCATGTGGTCTCAAGATGCTTCGCGATGCGGACATCAAAGTCATTCTGGACCACCATGCACTTCCTGGTGTCCAGACACCCAATCAGTTGTTCACTGGACAGTACGCCTTTCACTATACATTCCAATACCCACGATACAACTGATGCTAAATATTAGCTGTACGGATGATGTTCAGTTTTATGTAGGGACATCAATTCTACTGAATGCATTGTCTCACTTCTGAGGTAGACCGACTACAACTACGGTCGAGCACTTACATGGACCGCCGTGATGACTGCCCTCTCACATTTGCATCCGGACTTTGGTAGTGTCTTTGCTATCCAGGCCGTGAATGAGCCCATAATGAATGCAACCCAAACGCCAGGCTATGGCCACTGTAATTACGTCCACGTACTGATTTATGGTCGAGATCCGCTCACATCTTCAACTGATCAGTCCAGAAGAACTTTGTCGAGACGGTGCGTGCGGTCGAGCTACTTCTTGGGATAGAGGTGGAGGGCTATCCGGTGCTTCAAGACATGCCCGACGACGCCGACATGAGCGAACGGCTTTCCAACGCGTGCTCGACTGGGCTATTCAAACCAAAATCTGCTGTGGTCAAGGCTCTTACGGAGGCTTCTTATATCCTGCCTGACATCCTGGTTGAGCTCGGATGGCTAGGGGACTTTGGTGGATGCCAGGGACGCGCACCACTGACGACAAAGCTCGTCTTTTCATTTTCAGCTGAGTTCAAAGTCTGACGAGGACGCCTTTTGCAGCTTCATGGATATCATTTGGCAGTATAATAAGCCACCAAACCCTGCAAAAGCCGCCATCGGCCCTCAGGGATATGACCATCACCTCTACTACAGGCTAGTACTGATCCTTTTGTATGATTCTCGCAACTTGGCTAAAGTTGTCTCTTTTTCTGTTACAGCTTTGGCGTGCGTCGACAGTATCTTGCTTCCCTTGATACCTACTTAAGATTTACTTGATAGGGTGTTGCTGCTGCTCATCCGGAGGCTTATTTGCAGGACATCTGCAGTGTGTCCACCACGCATGATACGCCATCCTCTCCTTCCGCTGATTACCCGCTGTTGTAGATCGCAGTGATATCCGGAGCGACGGAGCGATGGGGAATTTGCCCGTCTGGTATGGCGAATGGTCGCTAGCTACTCAGTTCAACGCGACAGACGATTTTCTGTGCAAGTGGGCAGACGCGCAGAAACTTACGTATAGCCAGGGTGCTGGATGGCTGGTGCGTTCATCTTTTTTTAAACTAGGAAGATTTGGTTTTATACCTCAGCAGTTCTGGAATTTCAAAATCGAACCAACGAGCACTTACGCGCGACAGTGGTAAAGTATATCCCTACGTTTGATGGAGACGAAGCTCAACAGTGGCTTATAGGTCCTACATGGAAGGGCTGAGGCGCGGGTACTTCACCATGGACCCCTCACAGGTCAAGGACCCCAATGTGTGCGCTCCCTACATGAACAATTCCGCCACTCCGAGTCCTCTGACTTGAAGCGTGTCAATGCCTTGCCTCCCAATACATGCGCTGACGCTCGCAGTCACGACGGGTCTAGGACACGCATCATTTTTGCCTTCATTTGAAATAGATATTCTGGCCGCAAATGTGCTTGGACATTTGTAGATGTAGATGTTACACTTGACCATAATTCACTTATTTATTACCCTTCGTCATCCGTTATGAAACTTGCTGGCAAGACACCAGCTGATTGTTCGTGACCCCCCCAACATCAAGACTCCTTTACTTTTATCCGCTCAGCCCTCCTCAACAGCGTCATCAGATTCGTTTCCTACGGTACATATGGTTTGATCTGAACCACTGGAATGCTCACAAAGAATTTTCTGAGCCTATTACGAAATACGGTCTACCACGACTCGGCGCTATCCAATCTTACAGCTACATAGCTCGTGTGTGCAGCCAGGAACCCATGATGCCAGTCTTATTACTCTCTTTCTTCCCTCATTGGCAATACTATCCACATGTCTCCCCCTCCCCTATGTTTCCCCTCTATCAATCGTACGCGGAAGAAAAAGAAGGCCGGTGAGGACGATGCGGATTCTGATAAAGAATCTGATTCAACGACTCGGAAGGACTCCAACACCGTACACTTCACTGAAGATACGGCTTCATACCCCACCAGAGTCGGAGTGGGACCGAGGCCTAATCGCCCTCGTAAGCTCATTCGTGGCAACACTCCCAGAATCAAGCTTTGTTTTCCATGGGTAATCGATTGGGGACATGGCTCGGGTCGCAAGGAGGAGGAGGAGGAAGACCTCTTTAGTGAGGCTACTATCTATCGAGATGCCCCTGCTGCCTCCGAGGCTCCCCCAGAGTCGACGCAGACCTGGGCTAGTCACGTGTCTCAGCGCTATTCCGAGCAAAGTAACGATACTCAGGAAGAAATCCTCAGAGTACCAGAGCCCAATCCCACCGAATACCAGAACCAAATCCCCACCGTAATCTCCTTTTTGACAACAACCCTCGAAACCAGCTCATTTATGGATGGGAAGTCGGTTTACCTCGCAAGGATGAGGATAACGGTGACATCCTCACCGCTGACGATCCTTATCCTGAAGATGCCCCTGGTTTATTCACCCCAGAGTCCTCTCGTGGAAGCAAATGGTCCAAAAAGTCCCAGAGCAATGGCTCCGTCAATACCCTCACCAGATCGGCCCTCGAGCGCAAGAAAGCTTATCAGGACCCCATACGTGAACACGCTGACACGTACACCCGACTCGTCGAGCTACGCAACCACATGGAGAACGAATACCTTGATTACTAGTTTGTCACCTCCTTCTCTTTCTTTCTCATCGCTCACATGTGCCCATGGTAGCATTGTAATGTCTGAAGATGCTCACCAATCTGAGCACACTGCCGAGACAGACAAGCGCAGGGAATGGATAACAAAGTACGCCTGTCCCCAATTCTCGAGTCATAATCGAGCTAACACCAAACACAGCTTTACGGGCTCGGCTGGTCAAGCGATCATATCCAAGACTGCCGCTTATCTCATCACCGACTCGCGTTATTGGCATCAAGCGGAGCAAGAGCTTGATGAAAACTGGACACTCATACGCGTTGGCATGCCTTCTGGCCCTCAGAACTGGCTTGACTGGTTTTCCGTGAGTGTTTCGTCTAGTACTTGAAGACGTTTTGTGATCAACCACCCTGTTTTTGTTCGTTCCTACAGGACCGCGTTTATGAGTCGAGAGTCGGTGTTGATTTGCGTATGGTCTCCTATGAGACTGCTACACGACTTGACCCCCTACTCCAAGCAAAGCGGTCCAGGCTTGTTTATCCGTCACAAAACTTGATTGACCTGATCTGGGAGGATAAACCGACGCGTTCGAAAAACAAGATCTATGTGCAACCTATTGGTTACACTGGCGAGTTGGGCTTTTCATTCTCTCCACTTTATGACTGACCCATGGTAATCATAATAGGTCAGGATGCTTCGGAAAAGCTTGTGGTAGTCCGTGATTGGATAAAAAATGTGCCTCCATCTGGTTGACAGACACCCACCGTCGCCATCTCAGCAGCACGTTGGTACATTGGTGACCGATCTAGCCTGCATCTGTGAATTGGGTTTCGTCCTTACTCACATTGTGCTCACAAGACTTCGTTTCTAGCCTATGTGCTTAATCTCGGTGGCGATGATATCCCATTCAATCCCGGGTTCATCTCATACCTATGCATCGGTCTCGATCGTGCCATCTTGTTCATCGAGCAGGAGAAGGTTGAACAGCCCACACGCTCCTATCTCCAGAACCTCAATGTCGAGATCCGGGATTACAACAGCATTTGGTGGTTTTTGCACATGCGCGAGTGGGGTGATGGCAAAGTCCGTGATTAACCCTGTCCCTTTATTGATTGATATTGACCCCACTATGGATATCAATATCAACAGGTGATCATCTCTCCTCAAACACCGTACGCCATCTCACTTTTGTTGACGCGCTATCGTTATACTATCGCTCCTTCGATCATTGAGGAGATGATGAGCGTTAAGAACGAAATCGAGATTGGGGGACTTAAGTATGCCTACCTTCGTGATAGTGCTTGTTACGTGCAGTTCCTCGCCTGGATTGATGAGAAGATGTCCAAAGGACTACAAATAACTGAGTGGGAGGCTGCTTGGCGATTTACAGAGTTCAGGAGTAAGGCGAAGAACTATGTGGGACTCGCGTACGAAAATATCTCCGCAACGGGCCCCAATGCTGCTCTTCCGCATTATACCCCCCTGAAGAGCACCAGTTTTATCATTGACAGAGAAACTCCTTATCTCAATGACTCTGGGGGACTATATCGTGATGGCACATGCGCCACGGCACGGACGATACACTTTGGTCATCCAACGACAGAACAAAGCGAGGCGTACACACGAGTGCTACAAGGTCACGTAGGTCGCTTTCCACTCACCAGAAGAAAGCATCCTGATGTTCACGGTAGATTGCCATTGACAGCGCGATTTTCCCGAGGGGTACAACAGGTAGACAGCTAGGTGTCCTTGCGCGGAAGAATTTGTGGCAGGCGGGATGAACTACATCGTGAGTTGATGCACGTCTCTTGATCAATTTTTGTTGGGATCACTCATGACGCCATCTAATCTACAGAATGGTACTGGTCATGGTGTCAGATCGTCCCTCAAAGGGATGCACGACTTCTCAAGCGACGTACCATTGACACATGGCCACGTTCTCACCAACGAACCCGGTTACTGTAAGTCATGTCTTTATTCATTTCTGGGTTGGTCTTCTGACACAGAACAGACAAGCCCGATGAATTCGGTATCCGGATAGGATCTGTTCTCGTCGTGCGCGAGGTGCGCACCAAATACGCCGACTTGGATAGTTGGCTTGGCTTTGAGCGCCTGACTTGCGTGCCGATCCAGACGCGCATGGTACTTGAGCACATGCTTAGCAGTGAGGAGAAGGAATGGTTGGTTCAGCATAATCGCGCATGCCTGGAAGCGCTGGAGGGCTTACTCCATGATGATGAGCGTGCAGTCAGGTGGCTGCACCGCGAGGCGGTCGATATTGGCATCGCTCCTGCACCGGGCAGCAACACCGACTGAAACTAAAATCCCTCTCACTCGACTCTGCGGTTGGGATACCATGTCTATTCTATCCGAGTACTATTTCATTTGATCTTGATTTTTTTTCCCACACCGATTCTTGATGTTGTTTTCTAACTGTCGCAGCCTGAGGGCGGGCAAATGAATCGGAAATCCTAACTCATTCTTGGGATTATCGACGTTGAATTGCTTCTATAGATATCCTTATTACTTTCCGTGCAGCGCTTTTGCACGATTCATGTCGATTTGATTGTTGTTTTATTTTCAATGTATGGCTAATGTATGCGATCTTATCTAACCTTACCACACCACTACACTCATGCCTAGTTCAGGTACACCAGTGGTCAAGTGTCCCCAATGCCGGTGTTCTATTAAACCATCTTTCTCACTGGCAATCCAATCCTCATGTCTCCCCCTCCCCTGTGTTTCCCCTCTACCAGACGCACTTTCTGGGCAAAGAAAAAGGACTATGACGATGAGGATCATGATGATGACGACATTGACGACAAGTTTGAGGACACCTCACCGGCACCGAGTCCGGCTCACAGCATAACCTTTAGGACGGATACGGAATCGTACACACAATACCGCACAGTAGCGAAGCCTGTCCCTCGTAAACTTATTCGTGGCAACACCCGAATCAAGCCTTCTTGGGCCCGGGGATGGGGAATTGACTGGGGACTCGGCCGCGAGGATCGCAAGGATGAGGATAAGGAGGACCTCCTTAAGACTCATATCCTTCGAGATATCCCTGCTGCTTTCCCAGAGACTGCGCAGTCCCCCGTGTCTCAGCACTCGAGCCTGAGGAATTCGGAGAAAAGTAACGATACTCAGGAAGAAATCCTCATAGTACCGGGGCCCGATCGCTTTCATGATCATATTCTTGGTAACAGTCCTCGAAACAGGCTCCGTCATGGATTTGGACTTGGTTTACCTCGCAGGGACGAGGAAAGCGATGACAGCCCCACAAAGATAGCAGGCACACATTCCGTGACCTTCATGGACCATCATATCGATCCTGATCCCACCAGAGCTGACCCCGTTTCCTTCACACCCTGGCCGAGTCCCATGTCTCAGGGCTCGAAGAATTCCCAAGATTCCAAGCAAAGTAAGGATACTCGAGATAGCAGGTCCCCCAAGTCCTCTCGTGGAAGCAGACAGTCGAACAAGAACCAAAGCAACGTCTCCGTCAATACTCCCACCGGATCAGCCCTCGAGCGCAAAAATGTCTATCAAGATCCCATACGTGAGTACGTTCACACGTACGCCCGACTTGTCGAGCTGCGCAAGCAGATGACAAAGGACAATCTTGATTACTAGTTTGTCCCTCCTTCTCTTTCTCTCCTTCTCTATGCTCACACGTATCTATGCGTTAGCGTTGTAATGTATGAAGATCCTCACCAATCTGAGTACACTGCCGAGGCCGACAAGCGCAGGGAATGGATAACAAAGTACGCCTGTCCCCAATTCTCGAATCATCATCGAACTAAAACCAAACACAGCTTTACGGGCTCGGCTGGTCAAGCGATCATATCCAAGACTTCCGCTTATCTCATCACCGACTCGCGTTATTGGCATCAAGCGGAGCAAGAGCTTGATGAAAACTGGACACTCATCCGCGTTGGCACGCCTTCTGGACATCGGGACTGGGTAGACTGGATTTCTGTGAGCATTTCCGCTGGTACCTTGAAGGCGTTTGTGAACAAACGACCCCGTTTTGTTTTTTCCTCACAGGACCGTGTTTATGAGTCGAGAGTCGGTGTTGATGCGCGCATGATCTCCAATGAGACTGCTGCACAACTTTCCTCTCTACTCCAAGCAAAGAGGTCCAGGCTTGTTTATCCGTCACAGAACTTGATCGACTTAATCTGGGAGGATAAACCGATGCGTTCGAAAAGCAAAATTTATGTGCAATCTATTGAGTACACTGGCGAGTTGGGCTTTTCATTCTCTCCACTTTATGACTGACCCGTGGTAATCACAATAGGCAGGGATGCTTCACAAAAGCTCATGCAAGTCCGTGACTGGATTAAAAATGTGCCTCCATCTGGTATAACACCGTCAACAGACCCACCGTCGGCATCTCACCAGCACGTTGGCACACTGGTGACTAATCTGGCCTGCATCTGTGAGTTCGTTTTTCGTCCCTCGTTTATTTTTACTTACAAGACTACGTTTCTAGCCTATGTGCTTAATCTCCGTGGCGATGATATTCCATTCAACCCCATTTTCACCTCATACCTGTACATCGGTCTCGATCGTGCCATCCTGTTCATCGAGCAGGAGAAGGTTGAACAGTCCGTGCGTTCATATCTCGAGAACCTTGATGTCGAGACCCGGGGTTACAACGACGTTTGGTTGTTTTTGCGCACCGAGAGTGGGGTGATGGCAAAGTAATCCACCTGCCTTTCCTCCGTTGATTGATATTGACCCCCGCCATGTATATCAACAGGTGATCATCTCGCCCAGAACATCATATGCCATCTCGCTTACGTTGACGTACTATCGTTATACCATCGCTCCTTCGGTCATTGAGGAGATGATGAGTGTTAAAAACGAAGTCGAGATTGAGGGACTGAAGCGGGCCTACCTCCGTGATGGTGCTTGTTACGTGCAATTCCTCGCCTGGCTTGATGAAAAGATGTCCAAAGGATTACAGATCACTGAGTGGGAGGCTGCCTGGCGACTCACAGAGCTTAGGGGCAAGGCGAGGAACTATATGGGACCCGCATACGAAAATATCTCCGCAACGGGCCCCAATGCTGCACTTTCGCATTACAGACCCCTGAGGAGCTCCAGTTCTGTCATAGATAAGGAAACTCCTTATCTCAACGATTCTGGGGGCCAGTATCGTGATGGCACGTGTGGCACGACACGGACGGTACACTTTGGTCATCCAACAACAGAACAATGCGAGGCATTCACACGGGTGTTACAAGGCCACGTAGGTGGATGTCCGCTTCTCCAAGGAAAAGGCGTACTGACGTTCATGTATGTAGATCGCCATCGACAGCGCGATTTTCCCGAGGGACACAACGGGTAGGCAGCTAGATGTCCTTGCACGGAGGTATCTGTGGCAGGGTGGGATGAATTACATGGTAAGTTCATGCACGTGCTTTGATCGAAGATCACTGAATCACTCTTATGATACCATCTGATCTACAGCACGGTACCGGTCATGGTGTCGGATCATCTCTTAAAGGGTTGCACGGTTTCTCAAGCGATGTACCGTTGACACATGGCCACGTTCTCACCAACGAACCCGGTTATTGTAAGTCCATCTCTTCCTTTATTCACTCCCGGGTTGGTCTTCTGACATAGAACAAGACAAGCCCGATGAATTCGGTATCCGAATAGGATCTGTTCTCCTCGTGCGTGACGTACGCACCAAGCACACCGACTTGGATAGTTGGCTTGGCTTTGAGCGCTTGACTTGCGTGCCGATCCAGACGCGCATGGTACTTGAGCACATGCTCAGCAAGGAAGAGAAGGACTGGTTGAACCGGCACAACCGCACATGCCTGAAAGCGCTGGAGGGCCTTCTCCGGGACGATAAACGTGCACTCAAGTGGCTGCGCCGTGAAGCCGAACGTGGCTTTGGCGTCGCGCCTTCACCAGCTTCACCGGGCGGCAACGCCGATTGGAACTAGAAACCCATTTTTCACGTTCGGGTCACCATGTCCATCCTATCCGGGCCAACGCCCTACTAATTCTTTCGGTTTTTTCGTTTCATTCCTGGATATCTGATCCTCACCAACCTCCCCTCAACCTATGATTCCTCACAGCTCTACCTTGTCATGCTGATCAGTTAACGATTTATTCGACATGACGACTGTCGAATTATTTTTTTCGATTGTTGGTTCAAAAATATCGATGTTGTAGGGTGTTTTTATTCCTATTACTTTCCGTGCTGTTGCACGATCTGTGTTGATTTTGATTTGATGGTGTTCTCTGCTCAATGTATTGCTAGTGCGTATGCAAGATCCTGGCAACTGCCGAACTGTCATGCGTTCTCTTACATTCATGTAGCCTTTCATGATGTGTGTAGATATGTGTATGATAAATGCGGTATGAATGCTACGCAGCCAGGATGAAGAAACGAGATACATGAGTAAGCGCACCGGAAGGCGGCCAAATACCGTATACAGGTACCGCCGCCATCGCCATCCCTACGTATCTATCGGCGGTTGGTCTTGCCCGCCTTCCGCTTCCCGGCGAAGAGGTGTTTCGGCTGAAAATAAGAAAAGCGTGGAAATGATGGGTATCGTCAGCGCCAGGAGGAAATAGAAACGGAGGAGAGCCAACACTGGGGAAGGGCGCAAGCACGACAAATGAATATATATAAAAAACAATAACTACCATTTTGACTCTGATCGCACGGTCGCTCTCGCCTGCCTTCGCGAGCATGTTTCGTCTACGCTGGCCGAGATTTCGTAGCCGTACTGCCTTGGTGGCTTGCTATTGTATTGGTTATTATATTGGCGTAGAGGGGGACGAAAAAAAATATTAGTTAAAAATAGAGATCCATCAGCCATCACGTCAAATAAACGGGAAACAAAGACGCACCGCTTCGTCTCGCAGACCCGCAAGTTGCCGATTGGACCGTGGCGCACGCATCCGAGCGATGACCGCACCCGAGTTGGCCTTGGTCCTTTTACGCGGAGTATCCTCTTCTCCGTCAACTTCCATCGTTTCTTCGTCTTCTCGCAGTCCCTCTGACACTGCATCGTCATCGTCATCGTCACCGCCATCAACGTCCATGCCGTCCGCTTCCTCATCACGTTTGCGTTTGCGCTCCGCGGCTCGCATTTTGGCGATCATCACGGCGCGTTCCTGCAAGCGGCTCGGATCGATCCCCGCTTTGGTTAGGTCCGTCGTCAAGTCCGTGAGCGTACGAAGGCCCGCGGTTCGCGGCAGACGCGCTTTGTTCTTCATTTTCTTTTTACTTTGCGCTTCCAACTTGTGGCCAAGAGCAACTTTCGCGGCCGCCGCGTCACGCTCATCGTCAGAGTCGAACTATAAACATAAAATCATGCATCGGGACCAGTCAGTAGGGGATAAACATGTGGAGAAATTCCCAATGGAAGAACCTACCATGTCCTCTTGGTCATCGTAGAAGCCTTCTGCCTCGAGCATCTCTTCCTCACGCTCGAGGGCTTCTAACTTCTCTGCGATGTCAGGATCAATGAAATCTGCAATATTCTTGCCATCCATGATCTCTGGTATGGTGTCATCCTTCCACTCGTCGTTTGCGAGGATGTAGTTCTCTGCCTTGCAGCTCAGCGACCCCAAGAGCGCTACAAAGGCACAGTACGCACTTTTGAGGTTGATATTGTAGACTCCGGCACCACCCTCCTCCAGCTCAACATCTTTCTCGAGTTTCCGCCGGTCAGGGTCATTCTTGTCGTACTTCTTGCGTTGCTTGACCGCTTCTGGGATGAATGGTTCCCGAACAACATCGTCACGCGGCTTCGGCTGAGCAACGTGAATGCGATTAATGATGGTGTTTATTTTGCTGCCCTTGAGTTTTGTATCAACTCGCTGCGCTAGAAGCGCATCGCAAGCCTTGTTTTTGAGATCCATTACACCCTCTTCGGAGTGACAAGACACTTGCACGTGTTGCAGGCCCTCAGTGTCGATGATTTCTTGCACAAATGCGCGATTATCCGGAGTCAGGTCCTCGAGGCGTGTAACATCAACCTTGTTGATAACGAGCAGGGTAGGCTTGCCTAAAAATAGAGGCTTGATGGAGTGGAATAATTTACACTACAGGTTTGGGTCACCAAGCGGTATATTAGCATGGACAAGTCACCACGCACCTGCGCTTCAATGGTATACCCACATTGTTCACTAAGATCCATGAAATATAATACACAGCTTTTCAGGTGCGCCAATGCAGTGATACTCTGCATCTCTATCGTGTTCATATCCTCCAGTGGATGGTCTAAAATCCCGGGGGTGTCGATAACCTGCCATCGTAGATACTTGTAGTCTAGATGACCGACAAAAAGAGACTTGGTAGTGAACGCGTATGGCTGGACGTCGACGTCCGCGCGCGTGACCTTGTTAATGAACGACGATTTACCGACATTCGGGTAGCCGCAGATAAGGAGGGTGCGTGTATTGGGATCGATGGCAGGCAGACGCGATATATGCTGCCGGACCTGCTCAAGGTACGCTAATGGGTCTTTTTGGCGGCGCATGACAGTAGCCATTCTATAAATGGACACTGTTCAATGACCTTATACTAGAGAGTGCAAAAGCATGGAACGTACCGGCCAAGTGCAGCCCTTTTCAGTTGTTTGCATCGATACAAACTGTCCCCAAACTTGAGTAGCCGAACGTAATCTTTTGCGACCTGATCGATGAGATGCCGTGCGGTTCGTAATTGGCCGAGAGCGAGCTTGTAGTGATTCTTGTCGTACAATACATTCATCAGAGAGGACAGAAACGGATGCAAGTCCTGCATGTGTGCCGTACGGGGTAAATAAAATGTCAGCCCTGGAGTACGACCGAGGGCGTACATCGAGAATCGGGAATTCAGAGAGAATCGCGCCAAGCTTTTCGTCGAAAGAATCTTGGGTGAACTTAACTTTGCGCATATAAAAGTTACGAATGCGACTAATCTTGAAGTTTTTGTGAATAACCTATGGAAAGATGTATAAACTCGGCCCATTCGATACAAACGTTGACAACAGACGGTAGGTGTTTTCCGTTGGGTTTTAGACAAAACAATGTCCAAGAAATCTGCCGCAGTGGGCACGGGTGCGATGGTTTTCAGTCCACTCGTAGACATTCTTGTCGTAGGGCAACTGTATGCTGCTGCCGAGTTAGACGACAAATTTTCTTATTCTCTTTTTTGGCAATTTCTCACGGTTAGCAGCATGCATAAAAGCACTCTATATACCCAATGTACAAAATGCGTAGAAATTGACAGCAAGTAAAACATGGAATGAGATGTCACCGAACTATTACATGCATGGTATCCACACTCTACGCTGGCACCGACCTAGCCCTTGGTTGATATGATTTTGGTCATGATGATGGATGAGGAGAACGAGCGTTGTACTATGCAACTAAGTAAGCATTGATTGACCCAGATATGACTTGATAATGGCTTCATTAACTTTATAGAAATATAATCAAAACTCGAATGAGGAACAAAGAAAGGGACCCACTATCCACGATAATTTTCTGAGTTGCACGGATATCCTAGCAGCAAAAATACGTTCGGTAATCATAGGTCGAGAAGTCAAGAAACCTACAAGCATAGATGTAAAATGCTATAAAATGGCGTTTTCATTGGAACGTATAGATCAAAGAGACGGCGGGTTGACATACAATGTACAACTCCTGTTTTTGCACGCCCTTGCGCTTGTGTACCTGCGCAAAATGTGCGCGGAAATATTCTGCTACGTCCTCGTACCTGTTTTCGCGTTCCCCGTACGAAGTGATGCTGTAGCCATGGGAATAAGCGAAGGAATCAACGACAGCGGTAATTAAAACACACTATCGCTTAACCATTACACCCGACTGAAGCTTCTTCTTCAAGAGGTCGCACTAAAATCCGCTATATCAGAACCCAAATGTCTTTCAGCACTACACAGTATCCACCTTGTTCAGCATTAGAACCATGTTCGAATTTTTTAACAATTTGTTCGAGCAGGTGGTCGTGAAAAGTTGCAGAGAGTCGTCAATCCGATTCGTCCGCGGATCCTCTTCAAGGTACTGTTTGGAGAAGCGGCGTTAATACGATTGGCCAAACATACGGAAGGTTTCATGCGCATGGAAGCCCGATGGATGACCATGTGGCTCACCTGGTCGAATGCGGAAATGGGTGCCAAGAAAATAATTGCAGTGGCTGAAAGATAAGCGTCAGTAAGGATGAAGATCAGATATATGAAGCATTGCGGCGAATCATGATAAGGATTAGGATCGGCTCTTATGTGCTTCGCACGATCGAGACGGAATGGGGAAGAAACGGTAATAATGAAGTCTTGAAATGACTAGAGTGATATTTACCGTCGTCAAAATAAGGCACCCAGGCATGCCGCTATGTGAAGGTGTTAGACGAGAGCGGTACTCGGTTGTCGCCTCAGCCTGACCGCTTACCTGGCCTCTCTACCAAGAGCCGGTACAACACATTAATAAAGGAGAAATTAAAATAGCAGTGGAGAAACCCACAGCACCGCCCACATCATACAACATCCATGTATAGTGGGTTCCACCGAAATTGATATCGAAAGAGTGTTCAGTGACACCAAGTGTCTGCAAACGAACGTGCAAAATGTCATCTAGCGTTGAGGTTAGATACATTAGAAGGCAGGCGACACTTTGACTCACCTGTCGTAGGTAGATAGTCAGGTTCAGCTATTCGATGTATCTCGTCCAAGAAGCTAAAATTGTGATGTGAGTGGAATGGGTTGCAGAAGCAGGTGATGCGCGAACAATGCTGCGGACTCTTCCAGACGTAGTCTCCGCATTCGAAGAAGGGTCTTCACGGCGGGGTGCTGCCATAGCTCAGCAACATCGTATTGCAGCTCTGACAGCAGACGTGCGGCCATGTTGGCCACAACGCCTTGGCCAGAGGAAGTCCCACCATGGATATCGGCAACGGGCCAAGATCGCGTCGATGTCACAACAGACTGCCAGCCAGCACGAACGAACACGCCAGGGCGACCGCCCGCAACTGTGACGCCGCCACTGAGTTCAGAAGCAAGACTGTCCTCGATAGTGACCAGTGGCAGGAGCGTGTGGCGGATGCGGGAGATCTGAGGTGGCCAGTTCGATTCTATATAGGCCTCTTCGTCCTGATTGACTTGGGTAGTGAAGTCCCAGTCAATTTCATCCAAGATGGTACGGACGGCCTTAATTGCATTAAAGTAGACAATTGGACGCCATGAAGGACGCTCGCGGTCTAATGTTTGGGAAGCGTGGTATAATTGGAATTGCTTCTGCAGTGTTGACTTGCCCGACTCTGCCTGTCCTAGGAGCATGACTAACGAGGATGATCAGTCAGCTACCTGCGGGGGAACTGAAAGTCCGATGCCAAGAAAATGTGGAGGATTGAAGAGGAGTAGAAGGGGGTGGGTGGCACACCTTTGACCTCCTTCCTCTGTTTCTGCCGTTTCTTGACCGCATCCCTTTCACGCTGTGAAGGCGTATAAGAGATGTTTAAGAAAAAGGGTAAGAACAAACCTTGATATCATCGTCAATAGCTTTGCTAACACGACGAGCCTGGTCATTATCAAGGACACCGGGCATGGAGGAATGGAATAGGGAAGGGGGAAAAAGAGAAGGAAGTCAAGAGAGGGGAACACGAGATGTGGAGACGGAGAAGGATATATGATGAAGGCAGGCAGGCCAGCTGTACAAGAGGAAATCATTTAGTGATCACATTTCCCAAGGTCCTTAACCAAGGCCGTCCGTCAATTTCGTACCTTAGTCGGGCCCATTTCCCGGTTCGGGAGTCCGATAATACGGCTCGCTCGGACCTCTCACGCCTATCCGCGTCGCACCGCACCCGCTTACTCTCATTGCTTTCCTGTACTAGTACTTGTATCCTTTAGCCAGGTTCTAAAGATGCCGTTGACACGGCTATGTTTCTTTTCAGTTTCAGTAGAGCAGTATCACGGTCTGTCTTTATCGCCGAGCGCTCCGATAAAAACATATGCACATGCCGGATATGTACAAATGAACGCGCCCTGAAAGAAAGTGCGAAATGTTTTTGCCTACAGGGGGAAAGATTGCACGAGAAAATCTCCAGCCGAGGAGTAACTCTTGACCCAATTTCTATGGTAGGGGCACAGGATCACATCAAAGAACCTGTCATCCTGGTTACGCCCTGACAGGATCTTGCCGTTTGCCCTGACTCGGAATGACTGACTTTGCCGGTGATGTGATGAGCTAGATGAGGAGTTAAATTATTATAAAATTATTTGGATAACTTCTTCTATTATGTAAACCTTCCCCTATCCAAAGGGGTCAAAGGATGCCCACGTGATTATGACGGTAATTAGCCCCGAGACCCGACCCGTGCACATCGTTTTCTTGCTTTCGTACGGTGAGATGTCCAAGCTTCAATTCCAACAAAACAAGTTTTCGGTTGCCTCTAGAACTGCTTATGACGTTCTTCCAGTTGAATCAGGAGAAGAGTCTGAGCAAGAGGAGGAGGTGTCCGAACCCGAACCGGTGGTTCTTCCGGTCGTGTGTGTGGCGATATCATCTTAAAATTTTCTACGACAGCTAAATCTCTCATGCTCGCAGAGACACGCCGTCCAAACCTTCTAAAACCGCCATTAAAAAGGCAGCGAAGGCTACTCGTCAAGAAAAGAAACAGCAGAATCGTGGACCGCCGTCAGGAGGTGACACGTCTGAACGGCCATCTCCGGCATCCACTCTACCTCTTGAGGAACCCGAGACCAGTCCTCTAACAGCTACTTCAGATGAACTCCCAGTAGAGCCACCTGAACCCTCGCCTCCCAAGGTTAAAGCAAATCATACCCCAGCTCGCGTGTCTCCCGCGTCAAATGGGGATCCAATCAAGCCCAGTGTTGGTTCCCCACGGCCGGACCGCCCTGGGCAGTCATCAGATCTCCCATCGAAGACCCAACACAGCCCACCTACAACGGTAGACCGTCCACCCCCTCAATCCCCCCCTCCAACCCCGCCGACAAAACAGATGCCTCCATCTTCTGAATCTGTTTCCAGTCCATCAAGCAGCAGAAAAGATCATACTCGTTCACCGCCTATCAAATCTACGTCAGACCCGGAGGCCGAAAAATCTGCCAAGAAAGGCCACAATGTCTTGGTTCGAACCCTATGGGGTTTCATCATGATTGGCGGGTTTTTGGGTCAGCACTACCTCATTATGCAGAACGGCCTGTTAGCTAACATGCACCTTCCTAGGGTGCCTGCTTATGGGTCACATCTGCTTGATCATCCTTGTTTTTCTATGCCAGACTCTTGTCTATCGTGAAGTGACTCGATTATTCACGCTTATGGATTCCAAACCCGTGGAATATCGTGGCAAGGATCCTGGAGCAAGACACTGAATTGGTACTTCTTCGCCACGGCAAACTATTTCCTGTACGGAGAGAGTATCATTTATTACTTCAAGGTACCTATTCCATTATCTCACAACGTCCTGCCCGCTTCCCTCATGCCCTTCAATCGTAGCACGTCGTGTTTGCAGATGCAAATTTCCTTCCCTTCGCCACGAACCATAGGATTATCAGCTTTACGCTCTACACGATCGGCTTTGTAGGATTCGTCATGTCGCTGAAGAAAGGTTTCCTGAAACAGCAATTCGGACTATTCTGCTGGGTACATATGACGCTGTTGCTCATCGTTGTTTCCAGGTAAGAATTTACCTGCAAGAGTGATGATTATTCATCTCACGCGGGTTTCCAGCCACTTCATCATGAACAACATCCTCGAAGGTATCATCTGGTTCTGGGTCCCCGCGTGCCTGGTCATCTGCAACGACGTCTTCGCGTATGTCTGTGGGATCACCATGGGACGTACACCTCTCATCAAGCTCTCTCCAAAGAAGACGGTTGAGGGTTTTGTCGGCGCGATTCTGTGCACAGTCGTCTTTGCCTTTGTCTGGGGCACCTTGTCCAGCCAATTTAATTACATGATCTGTCCCGTGCACGACTTGGGTGTCAACGCATTCAGCGATATGAAATGCATACCGAATCCAGTTTTTGTCTGGCGCGAATGGGTCATCTGGAAACCGGTTGCCACGTTTCTCTCAACCATAGTGCGTCCGATCAATTATTTTATTTTATTTTTGGCCCATTTAATGTGTTCTTGTTTGTGTAGCTCCCTGGCGAGATCCACACGATCTCGTACATGCCCTATCAATTCCATTTGTTATTTATGGGATGCTTCGCTTCATTGGTCGCGCCCTTCGGAGGCTTTTTCGCATCGGGTTTCAAGCGCGCCTTCAACATTAAAGACTTTGGGGACAGCATCCCGGGACATGGGGGTATGACTGATCGAATGGATTGCCAGTGCGTCGACAATGTATTGACGATCGCATTCAACGACCCTGACCTCTGATCACAGATTCTTGATGGGTGTGTTCGTCTATGTCTACCACAGCAGCTTCATTCGCGAAAATCACGTTACTGTCGGCTCGGTGCTTCAAACGATTGTCAGTGGGCTCACAATCGAGGAGCAACTGGAGCTTATCGACAATCTCAAGCACTATCTTCGCGGCCAGGGCATCACCGTCTAAGTTTTGGCTGTGTCTTGTGCTTTCGCTAAAAATTTACTGTGGTCGTTACCGCATTTCCTTAACGTACATCCCGTCATAGCGGTCCAGCTCGGCATACATCCCATTTCATCATTTGTTTGATGCATGTTGCTATCAAAAAAAAAAAAAAATATTGCTCAAAGTGTAGTCTTGAGTTTCATTGGAAATGCATGAGCGCGCAATACAAACATGATCATAGACCACAGCAGAGGGAAACCATAAGAAAAAAAGGTTGATTCATGAACGGGGCTTCTCCTGTAAGCCAAAGGTTTAGCAAACAAATCAGGAAAAAAGTATTGTGACACCACGGACTTTCTTCTCCTTCCAGAGGGCAAGTAGACCCACGCCAGAGACCTTCACCACTTTGAATCGAACACCAGGGATATCACCCTTCGCCTTACCACGACGACCGAAACCGGAGATGAGGACTTCGTCATTCTCGTCGACGAAGTTCAGACATCCGTCATTCTGATGAGAGAATTCCGAATCTGAGCATTCCAAAACATCGCAGAACCAATGAAATGACGTACGGGGACGAAAGCAGTGACTTTCTTCCCGTTCTTGATGAGTTGTACACGCACGCACTTGCGGATGGCAGAGTTAGGCTGCTTCGCCTCGACGCCAACCTTCTCGAGGACGATGCCCTTGGCATGTGATGAACCCCCTGTGGGGGATGTCTTGTAGAAGTTACCAAGTGCACGCTTTTTGTAAGATTTATCGGCCTAATTTTTCGGGGAAAATGTCCACCGCAGACAGTCAACTATAGTCAACGAGTCTGTATGCAAGGAATGATATATTGAAACGCACCCAGCGGTTGTCCCTACGGGTATTCCTGAGCTTGCGTGCCGCCTGCAATCCGCGAGGCTTGTTAGCTGAGGTGAGGGCGATAATCAGTTATGATAAGAAAGCAGAAATAGCAACAGACGACTTGCATCCCATTATTGTTGCGGAGGTCGGTGTCGGGAGTGGTTGCCGTTTGAGAGAATATCAGTGATGATACCAGGATATAAACTGTTATAGTTCTTTCCCACGATTCATTTATGGTAATGATCCATCATCATGTGAACTACTCCTGGACCACCTAGTGGGGCTGGGCGGGCCAGCTCCTTGATTCGCGCCGAAAGAACGTAACTCGCTGTCTGATTCTGGGTATTATGCGCCTTTGTGTGCTCGTTCTTTCATCTCCAACTTACGAAAATGCAGCATGTATGACAGATAACCTCCGTCAGGTGGTGTGGTTATCTTTCCTTCTGGACATCTCTACCGCTCATACGGTGGGCCGCTTTATCTTTGGGGGCCCTTTGTACGCCATCCACTACAGGTCACTATGTCAAACAAAACCTGTACCGGACACAGCCAATGCGATCATCGCTTACCACACGAAACATTGATTCATTTTCTTCCTGACTTTCCACAGTTTGATGAACTTGCAGTCCGCTCTCACAGGAGCGGCGATAAGTTGGTGTCGGCGAAAGTACGTGCATCCACAAAAGCGGTGGCGTTTCAGATATACAATACGTGCAGCCCCTCAACCGGGGACATATCCAACTTGAGCTAAGGCATTTCTTGGTCATATCCGTATACACCAACCCGTACAAGCGTGTGAATCTGAAGCACTTAGAAGGCCACCGCCTGCTATGGGATCTATGCGTTCTTGAGGGGTTACAACGCCCGCGACCTAACAAAGCTATGTCTCTTTAGGGTATGAATCGACAATCATATTATTTGTACCAAGCAAGCACAGTAAGGTTATCAACTTGGGCAGCTCGAGCTAGTTGCCAGAAGGCGACCGCAGCCCGGATTTTAGGATGCCAACCGTATCCTCGAAGGTTACGAAAACGCATGGCAAAAAAAAAAGCAGTGCTTCCCTCGTGGGGTAACGAATAAGGCAAAAATAGCCATTGCATGATCTATGTTACGCTTCTCGGAGCGCTTCGCCTTCCTCACTCATTTCCGCGTCCAGATGTAACTGGTAACTCGGGGCCAGCGAGATCGGATCATCAGTCAGTGTCTGAATATGTGGACATTGTCTCCGATTTATAGGAACACCTGATGTCCTAATCCTAAGGGGCAACGGGCAAATAAGCCCTTTATCGAGGATGTCTGAAGCCGAATTTGATATAATTCGCGTTGAGAACTACGATGCGTGAATCGATGTCGCCCTCTCGTCGCATATGGCTATTTATTTACCAGATTACAGGTACTGTGCCCATATACGGACTTGAAAGCGATAGATTCGATCCATGATGTGGTAGAAGTGGGTCATATGCTCGGCAGCCGTTGTCCCTGGAGCTACGATGGACCTTGCCGGAAATTTATACGTTGTCAGAGGGAAATTTTCCGATGCGATGCGAGTTCCGACTGCACCACTGCGATCAATGCCGCCTATCTTCTGAATCCGATCTACAAGGCTGTCATGTCGCGATTAACATTGGTGTATCTTTTCTAGCTACTGCGCTAGCTGTACTTAGTCGTTTTTGACTAAAAAGTCTGGACAACAAGGACGGATGATGTAAGTTGTTCGGGGATAAAATAGATCGACAATTAGAGTTTTTGTACGAATGATTTTAGTCAATCTTGATCGAGTTGTACAGCTTCCGAATTGCCCAATATGTTGCCAAGAACCCGATAGTACCTACACACCACAGGGAATGTAATCAGTCTCTGGGAGAGCGACGCTGGAAAAGACTAACCTGTCACTAAGAAATCGAGAATGACCAAGAGGAAGAGGTATCCTAGGTATAGGACAACGCTGGAGAAAGAGTCGAGCGAGAGGCGAGATATCCAGTAAAAGAGTCCGTAAGCTAACAACCAGAACGCACTGCCCCCGCCAGTCAGGAAGGCACGCCAATGCCACCTAGTGAGAAGTATGTGGGTTATGAGGCACAGACTGTCAACTGAATGCAGACGCACCTGTACTCTTCAGCGCAGAGAGTGAAATACGTAAAGAGGATCGTGACCGTGGCAGTAGTCAAGCCAACGACGCTTGCGGTCAGTGCTAAAAAACCAAAGGCATAATACGCCCTAGACGCGAACAAGCTCGACAGGACAAAATACAGCTCTACGAATGCAGCGCCGAACGGGAGAATCCCGCCGAGTAGGGCAGTGGCCTTGCTTCCCATTTAGTGCAAGCATGAAGATATCCAATGCAAGCGACATACCCATGGCCTCAAATATTTTGGTGGACGCGGAATTTGGCGAGGGATGGGATTGACTCTGACGGGGTGAGAAATTGCCTTAGGGAAATAGATAAGACAAAGGGCTAGTCGGTACGGAACCGAACGTCATACCCCACGCTTAGACCCAAAATATGCGCCAATCGCAGATAATGGCGCAGAGATGCCGAACCAGAGGAGCACTATGAGGAGCATAGTGCCTGCAAACGGTGATATTATTTGAAGACATGATTCAATGCTCGAAGTAGACTCACCAAAAGGAACAGCCCCGGAGGACTGAGCCGTGATTAAGAACACGTTGAGGAGAAAAACAACCGCAAAGATAAGTCTGTCGAAGGGTGAGCCATACCCCTATCATTACTTTGGCAAACCTACGTACGTAGGGAGGGCTGTTGCAGTGACGAAGGCATTCTTCCTACGGTTGGTACCTCCGAGAGATGCGTAGACCCTGCTTGAAATGTAACCCCCGACGCTGCATACCACCGTGAGCTTTGCAACACCTTGACGAATACCAAGCTACGGACGAACCCGCCGAAGAAGGTCCAACAGACCATCATTACTGTGGCGAGGGAGCCTCGGTTCGAAGGGGAAAGGAAGCCCAACAAAGCAAACACTGAGCCACTCAGATTAGTGTGAAATATTTTAAGCAGGGCCTAAATAGACACACCCAAAGTAATTCCAACCATGGAGCATAGTTGAGCACCATTCCCCACGAGCGCAGAGAGTATTAGGGGATTATCGGGGGTTCGGAAGACTTCACCATGAACGAGTTTCCAACCCCAATCCTCTTGGACATCCTCCTGTGAGATTGCATTAGAATAACCGATGATTAATACTGCAAATATTGGTGAACATACGCTGAGGTCAATTGCGTTGTATCGAGAGATCTGTGAAACAGCGCGTCATAGCGAATAGAAACGCAAGCAGCAGGATATACATACATCTCGGGATATACTACGGTAGACGATCATAGAGACCATGGCGCAGAGGAACACAACAATTACTAGCGAGTTGATCAGACTGAACCAATGAATACGCGGGTCGAAGATATGAAGGTAGTTGTCCCATCGAGTTGCCTGCAGGGAGTTGACAAGTTACTTGACAAGGAATGGAGGCAGTACGAAGAAATTTACCCATGGAGTGGAAGATTCCTGCAGAAATAGTCAGACCTGCTTTTTCTGAAGGAGACGAGACTTACATTCCACAACACGCGATAAGTATATCGGACACGGTTATCCTCCGTCTCGCTCAGAATCAAGGGTGGGACCCTAGAGTCACAATCGAGGGTGCCTTCTTGGGAGTCACCACGACTAACAGAGAAGCGATCAGGGAACATGTAACGAGGAACGCGCTTGGCAGCTACCTCGAGGGCCACACAAGAACGCCCACGATGCGATTCTTCTCAGGGCTGGGAGAGTGGTATCTGGAGTTCCGTCATTTTGACATGGGCATTGGGGTCATGGAATCCGGAAATAAATCGTACCGCAAAACAATATCATAGTGGTTGTTCAACGCAGGTTGTTGCGCGTGCGGACCCTCGTCGTTTCCAAGATTAAATCCCATATCGAAGAACATGTCTCCCGACTTGACGTCAATCTTCATCTCGGCCGCAGGGAGACCGTCTACGAGCCAGTTCAGCGCATAGTCCTCCAGTATGCGTTCATTGATGAACTTGGCGTCGTCAGGAGGGACGGAGGATACGCAGAGTTCCTTGCATGTCGCATTATCCTCCAGCATTTGGATCTAGGACAGTCGTGAGTCACAGGGGGATGCGATATGAGGGGCTTCGCACATGGTACGGTGAGTCGAAGATGCGATCACCAAAGAGAATGGAGCCCAGAGACTCGGGTTGTTTGTGAGGGCCCCCCTGTGGTTCACAAAAATGAAACTTGGGGTTATAGTAATCATCTGGGGCGTCTACGTCAGAATATCGTATCAGAGGAAGAATTGGGCTACAGACAATTGATCAAGGACCTCTGAGGAATTTACGAATCATCAAGTCAGACGACGACTGCTCGGCGTGAAGCAGGCACGCACCAATTTGGCATCATCTGCACCGGAAAGCATTGGAGTTAACGCATTGACGAATAGGTCAACCTTTTCTCCTTCCCTATAGTCATGAGGTGCAGCACCGGGAAGGTAGAACGTATGAACAGGTATGGAGAATGTGAGGAGCGCGACTAGCACGGCACCACTGAGAAAGCGGCTCGTGGGTGACATAGTTGGGACGAGCGACGACGAATTGTTGTGAAAGCGTTGAGCGGCGGCAACTGCGCGCTCGAGTTGCTATCTTTGGTATCTCACCCAGCTGAGCTCAGTACACGTGGCGACGTTTGACTCGCATATCTACTTTAGTGCTATCCTCATGTAGCATATATTCACTCTCACAATTACTCCCATGTTAGAGTGTCTAGTAGAAATTCTTTTATCTAGGGAACCGGAGAACTAACTCAGCGACCAGCGACCATGGTGCGTTAGGCCTCGAGCGTGAAGATCGCGTGATTGTCTTTTCCAGCTCGGACAATAATCAGGCGACCATCAATCAAATCTCCTGGCTGAACCCTCCTATGCGCGTCGACAGTCTGGCCGTTCAGATAGAGACCACGCATTGCCACCAACGATTTTGCAGCACCTGGGTGAGGGATGAGTGAGAAAAGGTATTTACGGCCTGTAAACACGCACTGGTATTTTTTGTTACGCCATGATTGACCGTCAGTTTCAAGACCGTCGTCCCGTACATCTCATCGGCGGGGATGGTAAAAAGGCGCCGGTCACCGGCGAGAGCCTCCAAAACATCATCGGCGTTTACTGTGGATACGTCTGTACCAAAGAGCACTCGTGTAATTGACTTCGCACGCTTAACACCATCAGCTAGTGGGAATTGAGCGAAGAAATGTCCATTAACTTTGATGGGAACTACCTGTGTGCACCAGTTCCGTCACTTCGTCAGCAAGAAGCTTCTGTGCGACGCGCCCTTCGGGTTTTTTCTAGGTGACTACCTTGAGCGCGGGTTGTGATGTCTTGTTTACAACTCACGCTATGATCTTCAAGAACTTGCTCTATTTGCTCCATAGGCAATAAAGTGAACAGTTTCAAATACCGACCAACGTCCTCGTCACTCGCTTTCATAAAGAACTGCTGACTGTTTCATGCCGACAGCAGAAGGATAAAGTGACAACGCTTACCTGATAAAAATCATACACTGTGGTCAACTGCTCATTCAGCCAGATGGCATTGCCTGCACTCTTGCCAAACTTCGCGCCACCCGCAGTCGCGAGAAGAGGCGTCGTAATACCATAGGCTCGTTGGTGGTTCTCGTCGCCCACGTCCAGTGTCTCATTCGTACGACCAATCAGCTCGAGACCGGCGATGATGTTACCCCATTGGTCCGATCCTCCGACCTGGACGGTGCACCCGGTCTTTTCATACAAAGCAAGAAAGTCATATGCCTGCAGAAGTTGGTATGAGAACTCCGAAAACGATATTCCTTGCTGTGAATTTAGTCGTGATTGAACACTACGCAAGGTCAAATCAGCGCAGTTGAAATATTAGATTGATTGGACTTACCTTTCCCGTGCAATCATGCTGTTAACTCTGGCAGCTGTCCCGGCAACGCGCATGAACTCTAACACACCCAAATTCTTGAACCAATCTATGTTATTCATAATAAGAGGGGGGTATGACGCGCGTGGTGGAGTCATCCGCTTGTTTGCATAGTCGCGAGCACGATCAAAGAACTTCTGGACGGAAGCAGACAGTTTGACCATATTGGTTTCGACGGTGGCCTCTCCCATCTGAGGTCTCTCCATGGATCGTCCAGAGGGATCTCCGATCAACGCCGTAGCACCCCCAATCTAGAAAAGTGTGAGGCAGATGCCATGCTAGTCATCCTCGCTTACAAGAGGGATCACCCGGTGGCCATCAAGTTGAAAGTGGACCAAACACATCATAGGTAGAATGTGGCCAACATGTAACGAATCGGCGGTGGGGTCTATGCCACAGTATACCACACGGCTTTGAGCCTGGAGAAAGCTTTGGAGTTGTTCAGGCCTAAAACCAGCTCAGGATCAACGCGCCATTCGCTCGAAAATGGACATTTACCCAACGCCTCACTTTGTAACTTGGGAAATAATGCCTCGCGAATCCAGTTCATCCAGCAAGCTCGCCCGAGTAGCCAGACCACGACGACAGGAATGTCTAGTGCATCGTTTGAGTGCGCAGTTGAAAAGGACACGTCTCGACTCGGAACGAAACGAGTGCATGAGCGTCACAGGTTGTGACGAAGCGAACTTTGGATCTGTGCCCGTGCCTGGATTGTGAAGCATCAAGGAGCGACCCTTTTACAACTTGAATAGACGTGTTGACACTATTCAAGTTGTAAAGGGGTCGCTCCTGTTTTCTGTACTATTCAAAGCGCAACTGTGGGTGTTCCGGGTCTACTGATAGTCAAGCAGGTTTTCCGTAGTGGAGTGCGCCACTTCGTCAGAAGCAAAAACTAATGATAGAAGCTAATGTACATAATTTTCGATCACAATACCGCGTACCCAGCTGGGTCCGAGCCTGTCAGGAATCCGGAGAACTGAGATCCAGCAGGAAACCGACCTGGCAAGTGATCGCTCTGTCCCGACCACGTGAGTACGCGCTGGCGTCTTTGGCCGCGTCAACGACTTCGTGTGCCGTCGGGACAAATTGACCATGATCATGGTCCGGTCGGATCATCTGTTTCGTGGACCACGGGTGCACGACGTGGCAACCCTTCTATTTCTCCTCACACCCTTTCCATCCTTATGTCTTTTCGTCGCCGTCTGTCTCTTACTCTACAGCCCGGTCAGTTTACCCGCCGTTTTTACACCTTAAAGTCTTCAAGTACTCCAGTCACTATCGGTATTCGTCGTGAGGACCCGGCGCGTATATGGGAGCGCAGGTCTCCCCTCACTCCCGATGCCGTTGCGGAGCTGGTGAGCCAAGGCGATGTACAAGTGCTCATACAGGACTGTGACCGCAGAGTCTTTCCGGTGGACGAGTATGTTCGTGTGAGTGTTCTAAATTCATGATTCAACCCATGCTTGAACTCCACATAGGCGGGTGCAGAGGTGCATCCAACTCTCGAGCCTGCACATTTAGTGCTCGGCATCAAGGAAACCCCCCTTCTTTCTCTCCTTACGAGCCCAGTCCGCTCAACCTATCAGAATGCCTTTGTCCCCCGAACTCATATGATGTTCTCTCACACCTTCAAGGGCCAAGAATACAACATGCCCTTACTCTCGAGGTTCCTTGCTGGGGGAGATTTCTATGCTTCCCAAAGCTCACGGGCGAAAAATCCAATTCGCAATTGGAGGCCCGTCTCGTCGACTACGAGCTTTTGACTGGAACAGACGGCAAACGGACGGTTGCATTCGGGTGGCATGCTGGAGGTGTGTAGGTTATACTACTCGTTTACCCTTACTCAGCCCATATTCTTAGTTGCCGGAACGCTCGAAACACTTTCTGCGATGGCGCACAAACATTTGCAGCTCGGGGTCGCCTCACCATTCCTTGTTAGTATTTGTCTCACATACCGGTACGCCGGAACTGATGCAGAACCGTTGGTACAGTATGCTCCCCGGCCGCACACCTCCCTGCACATTGACGCCCACCGTACCCAACTACGTTATGTCGGAAGCCAGATCGCTGAATACGGCACCCCAAAAATTCTTGGGCCAATAGTATTCGGTGTCACAGGGTAAGCAGTCCAGCGCTGAATCACCACGTGTGGCTCACTATACGTGTTCACAGCAATGGGAACGTCACGCAAGGCGTCTTATCCATACTGTCGGAGCTTCCGATCGTCAAAGTCAACGTAGGTGATTTGCCCGCGCTTGTTAGTGATCCAGGTGACATGAATTTTCCTTTATGGACTAATACATCATCTGATGGCTTTGTTCAGGTACTGACTTGCGAAAAATATACCTCGTCCACGCTCTTCCCGACTCTTATCTATCTCGCGCAGACGGTACACCGTATGACCGCTCTGACTACTACGCTAATCCTCAGGAATATCATTCGCTATTTCACACGAAGGTCACTACCTGTCAAGTTCTTGTCGGATTTTTCTTGACTCCCCTCTTCGTTAACTAGGTTGCGCCTTACCTGACTCTGCTCCTCAATGGAGTAGGCTGGAGCGCCAACTTTCCTCGCTTACTCACAACGTCGCAGTTAGCTATGGCTAAGCGTTTGGCTGCTGTTGGAGACATTTCGTGTGATATCGGCGGTGGTATCGAGTTTGTCACTCGAGCGACGACCATAGATGCGCCATCGTACGACGTGAATGGCGTCTCCGTGATGGCGGTGGATATCCTCCCGGCGAGCCTTCCGCGAGACGCCAGCGTCCACTTCTCGGAAAGGCTCTTGCGGTACGTGCGGTCTATTGTGGACGACTACAAGGGTGTCAAAGGGGGAGATGTCGAAGCTGCCGATGCCCTGAAGCGAGCGACTATTGCTAGTAATGGACAACTTCAGAAAGGACATGAGTGGTTGACAGACAAAGTCGATGCATGGCGCGTTACTCAAGGATTACGGAACGAGATCGACTCTACCTCTGACTTTGACATCAGTCCTGAGGATAAGGGAAGGAGACGCGCAATCGAAAGGAAGAAGCGTGTTCTAGTCTTAGGCAGTGGTATGGTTGCAGGACCTGCCGTGGACGAGCTAGCTGCAAGGTCAGATGTCGAGCTGATTGTTGGTAAGTCCCGCACTCGGCTTCTTGTGGCGAAACCAGTCGTGAACACTGGCCTCTAGCCAGTAATTCACTTCAGGAGGCAGAACGTCTTGTCGCATCTCATCCCAGTGCAAGTGCTCTCCCATTACATCGAAGATCGGACTCGGTTGAGTCAGCTGGTAAAAGAAACAGACGTCGTCATCAGGTAGCTATTTTATTTATGGCCGCCATACTCCGGCTATTCTCACGTTATGTTAGTCTACTTCCAGCTCCACTACATCCAGCTGTGGCGGAGCTATGCATTGAACACAAGAAACACATGGTGACTGCCTCTTACATATCGCCAGCCATGCGATCTCTTCATTCACGGTTTGACCCTCCATGCCCACTTGGTTTATTCTGGACTAATGCTTTGTGTAGTGCACAGTCAGCGGGCGTTCTCCTTCTGAACGAGATCGGCCTGGATCCCGGCATCGACCATTGCTCTGCTCATTCGCTTTTGTCCCGCCTGCGCTCGGAGAACAAGCAAATCGTGAGCTTCGTCTCTTTCTGTGGGGGTCTCCCTGCTCCGGAGGCTGCGGAGGGTGTTCCCTTCGGTTACAAGTTCAGTTGGAGTCCGCGCGGCGTGCTGAGAGCTGCGGGCGAGGGTGCGATCTTCCGCCTTGCGGACAGGTATGATCATCGCCAACCCAACATCCGATTGAAAAAGCTTGATCACACGCTGCTGCCAGAACTGGGAGATTCCAGGGGAGAAACTACTTCTTCAAAACTTCCCCGATGTGCCTCTTTCGAACGTCTTGAGGCTTGAAGGTCTTGCAAATAGAAACAGCATGCACTATACGGAACCATATTCTCTGAAGGGCGAGGAACTCCGCACCATGTTGCGAGGAACGCTCAGGTGAATGTGCCCTGCGCCTGAAACAATGATGGGTGTTGATAATGGTTCCAGATACCCTGGCTTTGCTTCTTTAATGCACTCCTTTGGGACCATAGGGCTCCTGGAGTCTTCCAAACCAATCTTACTGGATCATTGGTCTTCTCTCTCCCGTCTTGCACTAGAGCAGAAACTTGGAGTCTCGATTCCCAAAGGAGATTTCCCGTCACTCAAGTCCGCGCTCGCCAGCGTGCTCCCGAGCACAAGTATCCCACCGCTCCTCGAAGCGCTCAACTGGCTCCATCTTCTCCCCACCGCGCGCGTATCCTCGCCTGCATTTGGTCCTCTCGCCCCTGTGCCAGGACACGCTCTCCCGCCAGCGGATGCCCTCGCGCTACACCTCGCGCACGCCCTGCGCTACGCGCCGAACGAGCGAGACCTCGTCCTCCTCCACCACGAGATCGTGGCGCGTGATCACAGTGGCGCAGAGCAGGTACATACCTCGACGTTGATGGCGTATGGCAACGCAGGCGCATCCGCCATGGCGAGCACGGTAGGTTTGCCGGTAGCCTTTGCGGCGCTTCGCGTTCTAGACGGATCCGTGCGCGCAACCGGCGTGTGGGGGCCGACGGTCGAGGAGGCAGTGTGGAGAGGTGTGTTGGAGGGCTTGGAGAGAAAGGGCTTTGGGGTTAGGGAGACCCTCAGATTTGGGCCATCGATGGAAGGCGCCTTGGCTGCGGGACTACAGCGAACCATCTCCTCGATCTGAACCTTAGAGCATTTCTTCATGATACCCTCAACAGGCTTTGTACAATGGGAAAGACAATGGAACAGTGTATCGTATTTCTACCTATCCTTCCCTTGACATGGTTCAGAAAGGTGAAGCAGGAGTCAACGGCACGGATGCTCTTGGTTCTGATCTTTGGAAGTCGGACTTTTTACTTGTGATCACTTATCTCCTACTCGAACACAAAGACCATGGCCCTCGGTGTTCAGTGAAGTGGTCCTATGGGTGTATCTGTAGCGAAAAGTGCTCAGATATACCGTGTTCTATCAGCACGAAGGCTGACGTTATTATGGAGCTCGATTTGATGCCATCGCACTGGCATCGTGGCCCCCGATCTCGACAGTTAGGCTATTTAATGTACATTTACGACCAAATGACTCGAATGTCTTGATGATATGAGTCATTCGGAATAGCAGCCCTGGTACATATATATTTGTGGCAAACGACCTATGGAAACTTACAATTTCAAATCCTTACTATCATGGCCCCGCCCTTTTACGTTGATGAAACGGCTGGTTCAGACCTTACCGGAGTTGGCTCTCAGGAAGCTCCGTATCAGTCACTCGCATACGCCCTCTTCGTTCAAGGCCACAGCGCGACGGTGCTCATCCGAAAAGATTCAAGTATAGATTACGAAGAACCAACCCAGAGCGCAATCAAGAAGGCAAAGAAAGGTGCAGACGGTTAGAGAAGAAGCGAAGGAAAGCAGAGGAGCTCGCGGAGCGCGAGGCTCAGGCCCAAGGGAAGAACGAGAGAAACGAGAGCGACTTCTTGAGGAAAGCAAGAAGATCGAATTGGTCGAGGATGCTAGTCTATCGGCAGCTATACAGGTACGTTGTCGTGATACTCTCACAAAACGGATCGCCTCTTTTAATCGACCATCCACAGTCAAAATTCTGAACCTCAAACCCTTGCGCGGGAAGCGCGTCCGTGTATTTGGTTGGGTGCATCGCTTACGCTCCCAGAAAGATATCATATTTATCGTCCTCCGAGACGGTACTGGATACCTACAAGCCGTACTCTCTGGCGTGCCTGTGCGCAATCATCTCTCTCTCGCCCATATCGGAATTTTTTTTAATTCTTGCAAGAACAGGCACAAATATATGCAGCATTAACGCTGACCCTCGAGTCATCGGTAGAGCTCGTAGGGATATTACAACCGACGCCCGAAGGCAAGACCGCTCCTGGGGATCACGAACTTGTCGTTGATTTCTGGCGAATCATCGGCGCCGCTCCTGGTGGAGATGACGCATTTACCAACCGACTCAACGAGGTACGCATCACCCATCACTTCTGATCAACCAGTTGCCAACAACCGCTGCGCAGAAATCCGATCCCTCGATCTTAGCAGATCTTCGTCATCTTGTCTTGCGTGGTGAGAACGCAAGCAGCGTGCTCCGTCTGCGAGCCGCGATGCTTTCCGCGGTCCGTGCTGTCTACGCCGAGCGACATCTTCTCGAGGTCACCCCGCCGTGTCTTGTGCAGACGCAGGTTGAAGGCGGGGCGACTCTTTTCAAGCTGGAATATTATGGCCAGCCAGCGTTCCTGACCCAGAGCTCGCAGCTATACCTCGAGACATGTCTCCCCTCATTGGGTGACGTTTTCTGTGTGCAAGAGAGCTTCAGAGCGGAGAACAGGTGATATAGTTTAACTATGTACCAGGGTCACCTGTGTGCTGATCCTGTTTCAAAGTCACACACGCCGCCACCTGAGCGAATACACGCACCTCGAAGCCGAGCTGGCGTTCATCACCTTCGAAGATCTCATGGACCATATCGAGATGATTGTGGGGCATGCTGATGAACTTTTTCATAGGCTGGCACTGACCTTTTGACTAGGTTTGTGAAACTGTGGACAAGCTCTTGCAGAACGAGTCCACCGCGGCACTCATCAAGCAACTCAACCCCTCCTTTACACCACCTGCGCGCCCCTTCATGCGCATGGCTTATGTCGACGCCATCGCATGGCTGAACGATCATGGCATAACGCACGAAGCCGAGGACGCGGACGGCAACGTGATCACAGACGCGGATGGCAAGCCCAAGGTGGTCCCGCACGCCATCGGAGACGACATAGCAGAGGCGGCGGAGCGCAAGATGACCGACATCATCGGCACGCCGATCTTCCTTCGTAGTTTCCCCGCTGAACTCAAGGCGTTTTACATGAAGAAACATGCGCCTGGCAGCAGCAGCGCAGGCGCCGCACCGCACCCTGTCCTCACTGAGAGTTGCGACTTGCTCATGCCTGGTGTAGGCGAGATCGTCGGGGGTTCGATGAGGATCTCGGATATCGACGAGTTGCTCGCTGCGTACAAGCGCGAGGGTATCGACCCCGCACCATATTATTGGTTCACCGATCAACGCAAGTACGGGACGTGCGAACATGGCGGATATGGACTTGGCGTCGAGGTCTGTCGTTGTCTGAGTTTTTTGAAACTCACCTTGCCTTGCTCACCTTTTCGTGTTTGCTGACATTGCATTTGCGAAACCCCTTTCCCCCCCTTTTCTGGCGCACACTTCTATGCCATTTAGCGATTCTTGGCGTGGTTGGCGAACAGGTACACTGTCAGGGAGTGCTCCCTGTATCCTAGGTATTTTTTCACTTATCTGACCCGATCTGAGGTCCTCTGCTCACCAACTCTACAAAAGATGGCCCGGACGCGCGACTCCCTAATATGGGACATCACTAGACAGAAAGAAGATGATATAGAGACAGAAGTAGTGGTATTCATCGAATCATCGCGATGATGTTGTTGTGCTTTAAGTTCTTGTTAGAAATCAAAGAGTTTATTTAGCAAGTCCAGGAGTGTGTTGAAATCCGGTAATATGCGTCACGTCATTGCGTTTCGTGATCCCCTTAAAGTCCTTCCAGAATGCCCTCTAGTTGCAACACCGATGGCTCTACGATCGTGTCCTGATCTTGCAATTCCTTGGTGACAATTCATGTCGCACACAAACACCCACCACAGATGTCCGGAACCTGGGATTTAAAATACTCTATATGCAATGTACTAGATGCTAAACGTATTTTAGTTGTGTCCAAGACTGAGTGTGCAAAAGCTACAAGTGGGCAGATGTACAGTACCGACTACTATTTAACTGTTTTGATCCTTGAGCAGAGGTTCGTCAACCGTGTCACCTACCAGCTCAAAACTCTCGGCATCCGAATTCACCCTACTCTCGTCAGACATTTCTGTGTGCTTCGCAGCGTCCTGGGCGCGTCTCACGATTTCCCACTCGACGCGGATGAACACCCAGACCCATCTTCGCACGAGCTCGGCGACTTCCAGCCAGAAGATTAACACGACCCCTCGCCCTGCGCTCGCGAATGCAGGTGGCTCGATAGCTTGACGCTCCATGTGAGACGAAGGATCAGGTTGATAAATAGAGCGAGAGGGTATACTGGGAGTGGGTATAGAAGACGCGGACGAGGCCATATGGATAAGGAGGACCGTTCGCAGAAGGTCGGTAAAACGATGTTCGAGGCAGCGAGAGGGCCGACAATGTCGTGCTGCTTCGAGGGGAAGTGTCGGGTTCCTCGGACTCGTGCATCGCAGGAAGGACTAATGGACGTGGCAGAGAGGATCGACTGGGATATTTTAACCTTGGCGTAAATTGCAAGAGGTCGAAGCCCCAATCATTCGTCAAGTCCCACCAAAACGAATACATAGAGTTGATGAGGGCAGCAAGCAGCCTTAAACATTTGTGGTGAATGTGAGGAATCCAAGGGTACCTATACCGGACACGTACCAAAGGCGGAAGAGGGTGTGTCCTCCATGCCAAGCCTCGTGCCTCACAACATCGCCCCGTTCAACCACAAGGTCTAACACTACAAGCCGCTGGGCAGCAGACAGGAAAATGACAGGGAACGAACTTGCATATTTGAGTGCATTCCAAAGCGGGCGGCGACTGTCATTTGATGGGCTAGTGTACTCAAATATGCACTGCCGAAAGCGCACGAGGTATGGAACACTATGTTGTATTGAGGGATATACGTCGAATAATAGGTACGATAAGGAAAACGCACCTCATTATGGTTGGTAAGACCCATCGATACCAACCATCTTGTGTCGGAGGGGAGAGGAGACTGCCACTGGGAAGTAGCATGCAGAGCGAAAGCCAGACATCCCCGAGTACCTTGGCATACGAAGTAAAGATATCGGCAAACACAATGTCAGAGAAGTGTACCCGGTGGTTCATGGGTGAGTATATACATCTCTTGATGGTCCTGTGATATAGTTGTAACAGTACAGGTGAGACATAACACAAGGTACAAGGTCAGAAAACCGAGACTTACAAAAGGAACGCGTCGCGTTGGCGTTTTTGAAGGATGTCGTACGGGAGGAGCATAAATATAAGAATAACAAGTGCGCATACAGCTGGTATATACTTGAAAAAGTCAACAAGGGTAGCACTTCCGTACGTGGTGGAGCGATATAGTGCCCAGATAATGGTGCACCATAGGCCATACCACAGTGCAAGGTGATAGACGGGGGAATAGAGGGCAACGGAGTCCGCCGAAACCGCCTTGCGCACTCTATGGGGTCGTTGGTCGATAGGCAAGGGGGGGATAGATTCGTATTCATGAGCACGCAAGTCGAGCGCGATGGCAGCATCTATACCGAGAAGGCGAAGGCCATGCAAGTTTGCAGCCCATCCAAGGATGCCAATGCCCGCAAGAAAAAGAACGCGAAAAGGGAGGGGAAATGCTATGACGAAAGATAAATCATCGCCCAGTTCATGATCCATTGTCTTCAATGTCGTTGTCGAGGAAGCATCAGAAAACGGGTCCGCGATGAAAAATGGTGCTGACGGTAACGATGAGTTGCGGGATTGGCGCTTATATAATCAGTTACACGTTAGTTATATCACGTGATCAGACGCGTGCGCGGTTTTCAGTTTCCAGTTCCGCGATTAAGCGAGGGCAACAAAATGCAAAACTCATCATAGATAATCGCACCGACCACACGAGGAACCCAATCGTTCTATCTGATTGTGGCGGGATTCCCGGATCACCTATTTAGACCAACCGTGAGTGATTCATATCTTCAACCCTCGCCACATCCACCCCGTCTCACAACATGCCTAATCCAAGCACCCCACCCCGCTCTAAAGACGCTCGTAGCGGGAGCACCTTGTCTAAGACAACCCCTTTGAAACGAGATCTTTCTGGAAGTCAAGCCCATTCCTCTACCTGTACATCTCAGCAGAAGGCCTCAGCACAGTATAAAGAAATGACCGTTGATACATGCGAAAAATTTGTTGGGCCAATGCCCATGCGCGTATTCCTATCAGATTTCGTTCCGAAAGCACCAGAAAAGCGACCCATGAATGAATTTGTTTTTTCCCACTCATCTGTTTCACAGAAGGAGGACGAATTCGTAAGTCTCCACCTCAAACATGATTCTACGCTTACGCTCATTTTAGATTCATGCTGTCGAGGCATCTGGCCTTTGTCCCAATCTCAAATTAATCAACACCACTTGTAGACAAGACCTTCCATTCCGTTTGAAACCTGATATCTCGATTTATTCTGGGACTGACCCCGACGATCCACGAGCGCCCACCCTGAGAATGAGAAGCCGCTAAACTGGAAAGCGATCGACCTGTGGATAGAGAATAAGAATCACCGCGACGACATCTTCCGCGAGCTTGAGTTGATGAAACAAGAGGACGAAGAGGATGGAGACCTCGAAAGTCACATCGAGTGGACAAGGACAGCTTATCGAATATGTGGCCAGCTAGTTTCTTATGCTTCGGCGGTGCATCAGTCTCAATTTCGAGTCTTTTCTTTTTCTATCGTCCTCTTTGGCAACACCGGACGCCTTCTACGATGGGACCGTAGCGGCATAATCTACACCGAGTTGTTCAACTGGGCAACAGACCACGATACACTTTTCGAGTTCATATGGAGGCTCAATTTCCTCTCTGATGTAGACCGCGGCTTCGACACTACGGTGGTATCTGTAGAAGATGACGAAGCAGACGCGGCGGTCTCGACGCTCAAGACATATAAAGGTCTCGAGGACGTGGATAGGACTGACCTTCACAAGTTTCTTGTTTACGACGATCTCGCTACGGACGAGCCACCGAGGTGTTACATTACTCCGAGCGCAATATGGTCTACCGATGCACTTTTCGGTCGTTCCACTTTCGGATATATCGCATACGATGTCACAAGCACAAAACTGGTCTATCTCAAAGACTTCTGGCGAACTGATTATCCCGGAATTCAAAAGGAAGGAGATGTGTATCGTGAGCTTCACAATGCCCATGTTCCCAATATAGCAAGGTTTGGTCGAGCAGGCGATGTGCCTCTGTCACCTCAACATGCAAATACTATGCCTTTGAATGCACAAAGGACGAAGGCACAAGATTATGCAAAGAGAGGCACACTTGGGCACGAATGGTGTCCCGGTCAACCACGAGTTGATCGGTATGTGCACTACCGACTTGTGCTAGAGACGCTTGGGCAACCGCTAAATACATTCGAATCGACACGACAATTGTGTGAGGTCATTCGAGACGCCATTATAGGTAAGATATTATGTTGCCTTCTACTTTGGATTGAATTATCTGGACAGCTCATACTGTGGCATACGAAAAGGCCCGAATTTTACATCGGGATGTGAGTGCGGCAAATATCCTGATCAATGAGGACGGATCTGGGATGTTGATTGATTGGGATCTGTCAAAGAAGATGATAAAGGACGTTGATGAGGAGCCGAGGCAACATTCTCGCACGGTACGATTTTACTTGAACGTCTCCAGCGTGTTACTAGCTCATCAACCGATCTCAGGGGACATGGCAATTCATATCGATAGGACGCTTAAGAGAGCCTCGCTTCAGGCCTCACGAAGTATCAGATGACTTGGAATCGTTCTTTTGGGTGCTTTATATCAAATTGCCAAGTGCAGGAACGCTGGAACGCTGGACCTTTCGAAAGATATGCAAGATATTTTCGATCAGTATACCGAACATGATCGTGACGGTGTTGTCCGGGGTGGGGCAGGAAAGCTTTCCTGCTAGAAGACGTTCGTCCTGGAGACCGTCTTGATTCTACTACCGTCGAGGATCTGGTCATTACTCCCTGCAAAGACATAATCGAAGAGTTACGGGCACTTTTCCGTGACTTATACCTCCACGTGCCAACGAGGGCTGATCTGAGTTCCCGTGCCAAATCGAGACTCGAAGCACAACGGGAGCAAGATCCACGTGTCAAGAAGGCTGGCGAGAAGCTCCACTCCTCCGAATGGGTATTGGCTATCATGAATAAGCACCTGGCCTCCAGATGGGACGTTGATGATGATGGTAGCCTGCACAAGACGGAAATTCGTCCGGATATATCGGCAAGCAGGAACCGCCGAAAGCGCAAAGCTGCGGATAGCGACGACGGGTTGACTTTCAACCAGAGGCGTAAAGGGCGACTACCCCCTAGTTCGATTGAGCCTTCGAGAAGTAGTCATGTACCGCAGGGCAATCGTACTTCCTTTACAAGTGCAATGATGGGACAGCGACGTCGTAGCCTGAAGACGAAGGGTCCAAATGGGGCCTGCGTTCTGGTAGTAGTAATCTCCGGTATGGGAGCGGATGCTAATCTTATTCGGTCTTGGTGTCCCACTGGCATTTGAACTATTAGTTGGCTTTTCTGTACTACCATGTTTCGACGTATCTTCAACATATCGATAGAGTGAACAACATTGTCTTCTCTCATCTCGACCGAGCTTAGATTCTAGTCCCTAATGTTTGCATAGAATAACGATTTCAATTCGCAGTTCCCGTATTATTCCGTTTGTAGTTGAACTACACCCCATGGCGATACCAGTTGACATCGCAACAAAATAAGGAAGATCAAGTCGCAGTCAGGCAGGCGATCGGAGTGAGGGGAGACTCAGAACTTGCCAGTGAAAGTGAAGAAAGGAGGAAGGCGCTTCAGTATATGCAGCAAGATGAAAGTACCAATGTACCATGCCTATGGCCACAACGAAAATGAGAAAGCGTCATTGTCTTCAATGCGTCACCAATACCATGACAATCGGGTCGTGTTTCGTTTCAGATGAACCGTGGGCCATAACACAGAGCAAAGCGAAGGCGGTAAATAGGGAAACGTACGGCGACGGGATCCGCGGAAGACTGCCCCTACGCGATGGACAGAGGCATGGTACTGTAGATCTGCAGGTCGAGCACACTGGCAGTGTGCTCAGTGCTCAGCGCTCAGTAGAGAATACTATCATCTGTGACCGCAAGAAAGAGAACCGTGACCCGATTGACCAAGAACAAAATGTGGTGAAGATCTTTGTTCAAAGTCATCATCAGGCATCGCATGTATCTGGGCGGCAATCATTTCGTACACGATGCCCTGCCATGTACAGCGGACTCGGAACCCATACCCACTCATCGATCTCATCCACCGACTCTCATTCGTGCTCTCTAAACGAACAAAATTTGCTCCGCTAACATTATGCACAGACCCAACCTACCGCTTCATGTTCTTCCCCAAACTTCCAATCTCTTTTCGATGCGCCTTGAAGGAGTATGAGAAGAAGACCAAAAAAGACCTTCTCGCTCATCCTCTCGCAGTCCAGTTACAAAACTGCTACTCCACCACTGCCATTCTCGCTATTCTTCAAGACCAAGTCCAGGAATTCGACCAGCATCGGCGTGACGGTCAGCGATTAACAAAGTGGTTGAATCCCACTGTAAACGTTCTTTACGCCCTTTCTGCTACCCTCAGCGAGGGCGTTGGTATAGTAATTTCTAGTGACTATTCCTCTTATGAACCACTCTCTGATGTCCATCGTGTAGGTATGCTCGCCAGCAAAAGTGATCTTCGCCGGTATCGGTGTGCTCCTTTTGGTACGCAACACCGTCATCCCTCTGGTGTAAGTCATAGTGACACACAGTTCCATTAGGCGGCTAAGGCGTCGATGCAAGTCAAGATGTGCTTGTCGATCTGTTCGAACGTGTCGAACAGTTCTTCAAACGGCTAGAATGTTATACTGAAATACGACGACTGAGGAGATGACCAACATTATTGTGAAAATCATGACAGAAGTGCTCTCTATTCTTGCCATCGCGACGAAGGAGGTCAAGCAAAGTCGAGCTAGTGAGCTAGTCGGCCAGCGACATATGACCATTGATTATATTTATTTAGAAAAATATGTGAAGAAGCTAGTGGGGAGGAACGATATTGAGGACGCACTGAAGAGGCTAGACAAGCTTACTCAGGACGAGGCTCGGATGGCGATAGCGGAAACCTTGAAGATCACACACAATGTCGAAACAAAGTGATGAGGTGATTGATGGCGCGCAAAGCATGCAACAAACAGCACTCGACGTAGATGAAATAAAGCGTTTGTCATCCCTTCATCACTGTTGTCAATTCAGCTCAAATGTGCCTGTAGGGAAGCAATTGCGACAGGAGCTTTGGAAGTGGCTCTCTCCACCAGATCCCTCGACAAATCACAATATTGCCTGCAATTCTCATCATGAGGGAACAGCAGCGTGGTTTCTCCAAGGTAGTATCTTCGAAGAATGGAAGTCAACTCCTCTCTCTTATGGATACATGGAAAGCGTGCGTTTTTTTTTCCTCTTAAAGCTGCACATCTTACAGCTTCCTGTGTTAGCTGGTCAGGAAAGAGCATCATGTGGTTGGTTGTTTCTCATTCATTACACTAGACTGATAACAATCAGCTCTGCAATAATTGAAGAAATCACAGCCCTGTGTGATGCGGAATTAGCTTCCATGGGTTATTTTTATTTCGACTTCCGTGACAAGGACAAGAAGAATCACAGGAACTTACTCCTTTCCCTTCTCCTTCAGCTCTCTGCCAATCCAATATTTATTGTGACATATTGTCCCGCCTCCACTCTGCTTGCCGCGATGGCACAGCAACTGCCAGTGATGGTGCTTTGACAAAATGTTTGAAAGAGATGCTCTCATTCACATTTCAACGCCCCATCTACCTTCTCATGGACGCACTCGATGAGTGTCCAAATAACTCTGGTCTTCCATCTCCACGGAGCAAGTCCTCGAGCTCGTAAAGGACTTGTTGACCTACGTCTCCAAATCTCCACATTGTGTCACAAGTCGACCCGAGGCCGACATACGAGTGGCTCTCGAACCACTCACATGCCTGTGCGTCTCCCTTCATGAGCAAAGTGGCCAAAAGGAAGATATTGTCAACTATGTCAACAATGTCGTTTATTCGGATGCAAATATGCAGAGGTGGCGAGAGGAAGATAAGAAGCTAGTTGTCGAGACACTCTCTGAAAAGGCTGATGGGATGTAAGTTCATCGGTTCCCATATCTGTGATATATGCTTATCCAATTCATTGGCAGGTTTAGATGGGTCTATTGTCAACTCGAAACACTACGTCACTGTCTCCCTCCAAGTGTGCGGCAGATTCTTGGAGAATTGCCTGAGACGTTGGACGAGACTTATGAACGGGTGTTGAGGGAGATCCACAAGACGAATCGAGAGCATGCTCTTCGTCTTCTTCAATGTCTGGTAGTCGCTGTTCGGCCACTCCGTGCTGAAGAGCTTGCAGAGGTACTTGCAGTTGACTTTGACGCAGCACGGCAGAATGGGATCCCAAAGTTGAACCCGGATTGGCGATGGGAGGATCAACACAAAGCAGTACTCTCCACATGTTCAAGCTTGGTCGTCATTGTTGAGGAAGATGGATTTGAAGTCGTTCAATTCTCGCATTTTTCCGTAAAGGAGTTCCTGACCTCGGAACGGCTGGCAATCTCCGGTGGAGATATTTCCCGGTATCATATTGCTTTCGAGCCTGCGCACATGATCCTTGCGCAGGCTTGCCTGGGCGTTCTGCTTCGATTGGACAATCACGTCGATGAGACGGACGCCAGCAATACCCCTCTTATTGGATATGCGGCGCGACACTGGGTTGACCACGCTCGATTTGAGAATGTGTCGTCAAGGATACGGGACGCAATGGAACTCCTCTTTGATCCCGACAAGCCACATTGGGCAGCATGGCTCCATGTCCACGACATGGACGGATCCTGGTCATTCTTCGAATACTCACATACAGCTCGCGGAAGTCCTCTATACTATGCATCTCTGTGTGGACTTTTCGACCTGGTAGAGCAACTTGTTGTAAAGCATCCTCAGCATGTAAATGCCGAGGGTGGTCAGATGAAGACCGCGCTTGTGGCGACATTGTCTAGGAACACTTCCGGGTCGCGGAGTTATTGCATCAGCATGGTGCGGACGTCGAAGTTCGGGACGACAACACACGGACACCACTGTATTCTGCATCTATTGATGGACTTGTGGATATTGCGCAATGGCTAATCAATCATGGCGCAGATTTAATGCTCAGCGAGAAGACACCCTCGGCGCTCCAGTACAGCTAGCAAGCATTTGGGGCCACTCCAAGGTCGTTCGGATCCTGCTCGAACACCAAGCCAATATCAACACGCGGGATCAGGACGGAGAAACTGCTTTGCACTTTGCGTCATATGCTACAAGCCATCGCGACGACATCATACGGTTGTTGCTGGAGTACGGCGTAGAGGTGAATGCGCGGAATAATAGAGGATCGACCGCGTTGCACATTTTGTTTTCCAAGGGCTTGGAGCCTTCAGTAGAAGCTGTACGACTGCTGCTCAATATGGAGCGAATATGGATGCGGAAAACAATGAGGGTCAGACCGCGATCCAATTAGCGTCTACGGATATGAGACACAAGATTATGGAATTATTGACAGAGCTTGAAGCGAAGTGAACGTCGCACACAACTCCCTTTTACTAGTATTCTATTGATACTGCACTGGATAACACGCGGATAGCGGACACTTTTTTACGATGCAATACAGTAGTACTAGCTAGCGCTAGCTATAGCTAGTATAACTCACAGCTGATAGTATAGCCCCTTGAAAACAATGAGCAGTTGTCACAAGCCAGACACAACACTGTACGTTTGCTGCTGTGACAGCGTCCGGCAACTTTGGTGACCAGACTAATTGAACGAAGGCAAAACTGGTGCCCCTTTCTGCTTCTGATTGTCGTATCTCCGAGTCATGCGTTTCGAATACAAACTATGTTATGATGAAGCCCTGCGACGGCAAAACACATCAGTGACAGTTTCCTACGTTCTTTATCCAGCGACGGGATCACATGCAGATTGATACAACCGGCTATGATGATGATCGACGATCACCAGTTTGGTCGGCGGTCGTGCTTATGCATGAAAACGTAACTAGTACTTAGTAGCAGCGTGCACACCTGCCCTGCAAACTGGAACGCGCTGGGTGCCGGACCTGCGGCTTACCTCACCTCGCTAATCACGTTCATGGCTGACAGCAAGCAAGGCGCGTATAGCAACAAAGCTGCTGATACCGACTTTCGACGCAAATGGGACAAGGAAGAGTATGCAGAAAAGGCGCGGAAAAAGGATGACGAGGAGAGGTTACGGATGCAGGAGAACGAGGAGCGCATGAAGCAAGGTGTGACTGTCCCCAGCACCAACCACTTCTTTCTCTGCTTTTTTTTTTGCCCGCGACTCCCCCAAAATCTAAACTTTCAGATTCTAATGCCTAGGCAAAAAGCCTCTGAAGGGGAAGAAGAAGGATCTTCCACGACCGACAGAGCTCATGAAACGTCGAGAATATGACCTCGAGCTCGACAAGAACCTAGGCAAGACGATGGTCGTCCAAAATCCGGGAGGGAGGGGAGCCGGCCAACCCGGTTTTTATTGCGAAACTTGCAACAGGACTTACAAGGACAGTGTCGGTTACTTGGACCACATCAACGGTCGAGCACGTCAGTGGATCCCTACTCTTCCGCTTCCCCACCCTCTCGCTCACTCTTTATTATTATGATTACTATTATAGATTTACGTGCGATCGGACAGACCACGCGTGTGGAGCGGTCAACGGTCGAGCAGGTCCGTGCCAAAATCGCCTCTCTACGCGCGCAGACCAAAGAGGCGTCCCAAGCGAAAGCGTACGACTTTGACAAGCGGCTCGCAGAGATACGTGACAATGAGCTGGCCGCGCGTGCAGAGAAGAAGGCCGCGAAGAAGGCAGAGCGAGAAAAGGCGCGTCTTGAGCTCGCGCAGGACGCCGCGGCGATGCAAGTTGATGGCGACGACGACATGATGAACATGATGGGTTTCAGCGGGTTCGGGACTACCAAAAAGTGACGACGTTACATGTATCTGTCTTTTCCCCCAACTGGCAGGTGCCGTACATTTTTGATATCTGTACTTCAGTTACACAGTGTAATTACAGCCATTCTTCGATTTATCCTGCATCTAGAAGTACGTCTTACAAGTCAAGGCCGCACGAGAGACAACAAGAACTTGGTTTCCGCGATCTCCTGCTCCTCCTCGATGATGATGTTCGAACCTTCTCTACGCCTGCTTACGTCGGCGGGCACGCTCCGAACTGTCCGCTCAATGACCTCTGCGTGCTCGTGCACCGCGTCGGGAAGGTCTGTCCCATTAGCTTCCTCGAACTGGTAATACACCTCGACGTCGTCCGTCGCCTGAAGACCAGCCTTCTTGCGAAGTTTTTGTACGCGGCTGATGAACTCCCGCGCCAGCCACTCACGCGCGAGGTCCGGATGAACCTGGATGTCGAGACGCACGACGACATCATTGTCCGTCTGAGTTGCGTATGCGCCTGCGCCCTCGGGTAGATCGATGTATCGCTGCACGATAAGATCGCCCTCCACGAGCTCGATACCCGCAACTGTCACGCGACCCGTCTGCATGTATGATCTGACGTCATCGCTTGACAAGCCGGGAAGCGCGCTTTTGACTTTGCTCAGATTGTTGCGCAGTTTCCGCCCTAGGACGGCCCAATCGGCGACCGCGCGGTATCGCACTCCGGCAGTTGTTTCCTCAGAAGTGACCATGACGTCACGGACATTGAGTTCGGACTGTACGTATCTCAATAGAGATCGAACGTCTTCTAAGTACTCCCTATCGGGGTGGAACACCAACAACTCTTTCAGAGGGGTCTGTAGGTGGACAGTCAGCAGATCTCTTCTGCTTTGCGAACCTAAACTGCAAACCTTGAGACTTAGATTGTTTCGCTCGCGGATATTCCGAGTTAGTTCGATGACGGTCTGCATACGCTTCACTTGACGTTCAATGGTAGGATCAAAGTATTCTTCCTTGACATCAGGGAATAGTAAGAAATGGACTGATCGTGTGTCGCCTGCGCTGGGGTCCTCGGGGATGAACGCCCGCAACGATTGGTAGATGTTTTCTGTGAGGAACGGGGTGTAGGATGACTTGACAAGAATCAGAAGACGGAAATAGGAACCGATGGTTTCAACTCACCATCGTTCGGCAGAGCGTGAACAGGGTCTCAAACAAAGTATTCAGCGCCACAACGGTGTCTTCTAGACCATCTTCTCCTTTGAGTCGTCGGCGGTTGAAACGAATGTACCAGTTTGTAAGCTCGTCAATCAGGTCAAGCAATCGTGGTATAATGGTGTATAGGCGGTATGCTGCCATCTCCTCCTTGACAAGTTTGATGAGCGACTGGCATCGAGCCAAGATCCAGCGGTCCATGACATTGTTTGATACAGGTGCATGGGCGTCATACCGGAACTCATGCCCGGCTGCCTTCTTGAGCAGTGCGACCTGGCCGAGGAAGAAACGGAACGAATTGACCCAGGGAAGAAGAACACGTGATATAACCTCCCGCACTCCCTCTTCTCTAAAGCGCAGGTTGTCACCACGAACTATAGGTGAGTTGACGAGGAACATCCTGGGAAAAAAAGTATCAGCCACATAAACGAAAACAACGGAGAAAAGAGACAAACCTCGTGGCATCAGCTCCGTACCGGTCCAGGATCAAATTGGGATCGGGGTAGTTCTTCAAGCTCTTGCTCATCTTCTTCCCATCTCTGTACACGATAAGTAGAGAGAACAGGGAAAGTCACAAATGGACTTACGCGGCAAGGACCAGACCAGTAACAATGAGATTCTGCCACGGCGCTGTGCCGAACAAATGCGTAGAGAGGACCAGCAACGTGTAAAACCACCCCCGGGTCTGATCGATACCCTCAGAGATGAAATTGGCGGGAATGTACCCTCGAACAGTTCCTTGTTCTCGAACGGATAATGAAGTTGAGCGTAGGGCATACTAAGCATGCAAACGCTTAGATGCTAACATGACAAATGACTTGGAGAATATGACATACCTTCCCGACTCAAACCAACAGTCAAAGACCTCTGGTATCCTCTTTAGATCCCCATTACCTTGTTGTGATGGGATAGTGATGTGGTCGATCTTGTCTGAGTGTAAGTCTGTGATGCCCGTCACTCCCGACAACTGTTCGAGTTCTTCGACAGAGCCGATTGCGATGACCTAATGTAGTACATCGATACTCGGTCCCGACCTTCGATGTGGATATAAATGATACCTCTTTAAAGTCATCAGAGACCCACAGTGGGATCGGGGTACCCCAGTAGCGATTTCGAGATATAGACCAATCACGTGCATTCGCGAGCCAGTTTCCGAAACGATTCTCACCAACATTCTGTGGTACCCTGCGAAAAGGAGATATCTAAGGCTTGTGGACGCGTTCGTGAGCTGAATGATCACGAACCACAGAGTCTCGCTGTTGTTCTTTACGAGATGATCTACGATATGCGATACCTTCACGTTCCATACCGGGAAGGCGCGGTATATGATGGGAGTATTTGACCTTTCGAGAATAGCAGTCAGAAAGCGAGCTCGCTACCAGACAGGTCTTCATTCCGAACCTCCAGCAGAATGGATACTGATGCTTTTCCTGGTCCTGCCTCACCAGCCGGCCCTTTGCTTTGAGCACCTTCACAATCTCCTTGTCCGCGTCCTAGTGAGAAGAGGTCCGCTGTATAAGCCAGCGTATATCGTAGAGTATCGCGTGACGTTCTGACCTTCACATACTGCCCAACGAAATCTGACACTTCGTTTGTGAATCTCCCAGCATCGTCAATCGGACACGGTGGCATCTCGTCTATATCGATCACCTCGTACGCAAGTGCGATACGGTGATCGTCCTCGCCAAAACCAGGTGCTTGATGGACAATTCCAGTGCCGTCCTTGTCTGTCACATAAGTATCCACGAGTACGCGGAAAGCCCTATCCTCGTACTGGGAAAGGACCAAGTCAGCAAGAAATATGGCACACGGAAAAGGCGGATCACACCTTCTCAGTGAAATACTCAAACATTGGGGTATACCTCCAACCTCTCATGTCCTCACCGCTAAACTCGCCGACCTTCTTGAATTTGGCCTTCTTTGGATCTTTGTATACAGCCTGCAATCGCGACTCTAGAAGGATGTAATTCACACCACGATCCTCGTCATATATCTTGATATAAGTGAAATCAGGATGCACGCAGAGCGCAAGATTGGAAGGGAGTGTCCAGGGCGTGGTTGTCCACGCTAACAGAGATGTCGTTGGATCGTCCACAAGTAGAAAGGCAACGTTACTGTAGGAATAAACGATCGGGACAGGGACAACGAAAGAAGACGCGTATGTAGTACACCTACCCGCAGGATCATTGACCTCCTTGTAATTCTGCCCGGCCTCGAAATTGGACAGCGGCGTGAGCAGTCCGGTCGAGTAAGGCATGACTTTAAGACCACGATAAACGAGATCGCGCTCATAGAGCTGCTTGAAGGCCCACCAGACGCTCTCCATAAAGCTAAGATTGAGCGTCTTGTAGTCATTGTCAAAATCGATCCAGCGACCCATGCGTTCTACGGTGTTGCGCCACTCTGCCGAATAGCGCATGACGATCGCGCGGCACTCGGCGTTGTACCGGTCGATGCCCATCGCGAGCACGTCCCCGCGCGACTTTATCCCGAGCTTCTTGTCGATTTCGTGCTCTACTGGTACGCCGTGCGTGTCCCAACCGAAACGGCGCGGCACGTGGAAGCCAGAGACGTGCGCGTGGCGCGTGACGATGTCCTATGAAATAGGATGTACAAGATGGAATCACTCGGAAGGTTAAAGTACTGTACCTTTATCGTTCCTGCGAGCAGATGGCCATAATGCGGCAGCCCAGTAGCAAAGGGAGGCCCATCGTAGAATGAATAAACGGGTCGTCCTTCGGAGAGCTTGAGACTGGTTTGGAACGCGTCAATCTCGCGCCAAAATTTTAACACGTTCTCTTCTTCCTGTGGGAAGTTAAACTGAGCTGAGACTAAAGTAAAATTTAGAGATCTATGAGGATTAAGGAAATAAGGAGCTACTTACTGTCGTGTGGAGGGAACATGATAAGAAGAACAACTTGAATCAGTGATCAAACCTCAAGTTAGATTGACTCATTATCTCGGCCCGTTCAACCGTGTCCGCAAACAACTATAAATAACGCGTATTATTTATGTTCTAATTGACATTCATCATCCGCATCTCCCCCGGTCTCGCGGGGGCCGACTAAACCCTATTTGACCTTCTACTTCCCCAGCACATCTAAGTTTTTCCGTGGCAAGTGGCATAAATCCAGTTGCTCCTTGGCAACGGATAGCGTCGTTCGGGTCAAACGAAGGTACCGACTAGTGTAGGCCGTGCTTGGGTAGAGGTGTTGTACGCAGTAAATTTGCGTGTCCGATAGGTTAAGGTGGGGTGGAAACTACGATGGCCGCAGGGTGTCCACAGGGTGCTGAGGTTCAGGTTCTTGCCGCCGTAGTCGCCCCTGCTGTCTTTGTACATCCCTCCATTGTAGAGCACTTGCTACCCATTCACCCATGTCAACGTCGCGCCGCGCATCTTCTTGGAGAAACGGGTGACCTGCGACGCATCATCATAGGTTAGGAGATAATGAAACAGATTACAAGATAACTCACCAATAGTTCGGCGTAAGTGGCTCGGTCCTCGGGTCGCTTTAGAAGACACCTGCTTACCCAGTCTCGTGCGATTTCTGAGTAGGTGCTAGGTAGCTCTGGCGGATCGCCATGCACGATTGCAGTGAGTTGGGCAAATACGTTTGAATATGTCTCGGGTGGATACGGGTATTTCCCAAAAGCGATCTCAAGAGTCGCAAGCCCGAGAGACCACACGTCAGATGAAACGGTGTACGTGCTGAGCGCATTCTGGGATTCGCCTTTGATTCGCTCAGGTGCCATATAGCTCTGGCAGCCGATGTTTGTTTTAGCGAGGGACTTTTCGAGCTGACCGGAAACGCCGAAGTCACAGAGCTTGACATCGCCCTTTTTGTTAACAAGAACATTCGTAGGTTTAACGTCTAAAGAAAAGAAAGGATTAATGAAAAGGCATTGTCAGTGGAGAAGCGTGACACGCGCCTCGGTGAATAATCTGCAGTTCGTCCTTGAGGAATTTAAGCCCTTTTACCATATAAGAGACAATGCGACCCAAGACCGGCTCGGGCACCCCAACGCCATATAATTTATCCAGGCTGCCAGCATCCATGAACTCCATGCAATAGTAGACACAAGACTCTATGAAGAACGCGCCGTAAAATTCGACGATAGATGGGTGCACGGCGCGGTGTAGAATGTCAAGTTCCATGATGATAGCATTAAGCTTAGTGTTGTCAAGCTCCAAACGAATTTCCTGTGGATATGGTTATTATAATTCAAAGTGTGCAAGGTAGAGACAGGACAGCGCTTACCTTCATCGCCATCGCTACGTTGGTGGGTTTATGGAGAACTCGCTTGACGTACCGTAAGCCCCGCTACCGAGCTCTTCCCCGAGCTGAAGCTGATCCATATTGATAGCGAAGGAAGGGCCATTGGAGAAGTCGACGCCTGAAGAGTGCACTACCGCCTTGCCGCTGAAGTTGAGAGCACCGGACGGATCACTGTAAAAGGATGAACAAAAAAAAAACAAAGCTCGTTATGGCTAGGGGGACATACACGATCTTTCCAAAATTTGCAAAGGGTGTGCTTGACGCGGCTGCAGAACGGCGAGGAGGCCAGTCGGTATCGGCAGGGACTGCTGCGCCCGGACCGGCGTCCGCATCGCCGCCACCAAGTGGCTGCTCACCTGTGATGTCACTGAGTTTGAATACTGGTTTGTTACGGCGAGCAGCCATTCCAGGAGAGAGAACGGGACTAGGGCGGAGCGGGGGGCCACCCGAGGGTGTCCGAAATTGAGAGGTGGGTGCACCGAGGCTGATGCGCTTGAAAGCGGCAGTGGCAGAGTCGACATCTGGCGATTGTGACGCTCGGTTTGCCATCTAAGAAGAGAACCTCGGGATGAGATGGGAGTAGTAGACAAGAAGACACATACGGCGGCCATCTTTGCTGTAAACGAGGAGGGATTGGAGTCGCGCCATTGTCATTGCTACCTCTGGTAGTGATGCGGGAAGAGGCGGGCCGGGTGGATTTCTGGATGGAGTGAGGACAACGGAAGATCTAGTCGAGGCAGACAAAGAATCGGACATTTGACTGGGGAAGGAAGGAGTGTTGGGGGAGGAAGAGGATGGGAGGATGGGGCTACTCGGGTCTCTTAATAAAAAAAAAGGTGAAATGTATGCGCACTGCCAAGGAGTTCATGACTCTTTTTTTTTACGCTACGCAGTTAGTTACCCGACTCGTGATGACCTCCTCTTCCTTATTATCAACCTTTCAACCACTCTCCCTTCCACAATTATTTTATACCCTCTCCTCTCTCGCAGCTCTCATCATACTCTCACTCGCCTATTCCCGTCTCTCTGGCCTTTTTGGCTCAGATAAAGATAAAAATATGTCAATTACTGTAAAATGGGGTCGTGAACGGTCGGTGTTCCCCTTCTCCTAACACTGCATTACCTCGCGTTTACCATGCTTCTCCTTCTCATTCACCGCACCTATCTCATTCCCCTTTCTGCGTCATTACTACCCCCCCTGATCTCCGCACACGCAGCTTCCAGATTCCCCTTCCTTCACTTGATACCACGGTTGCCGTATTCCGCCAAACTTTATCGGAACATACTCATCTTCCCCCTAATTCTTTCAAACTCATCTATGCTGGTGCCGTCATGAAGGATGACAGTGCTCCTTGTGAGTATTTTCTGCCAATAACACGTCATCCCTAACCTTTGCTCGCCCACTCCTATCCCTCCCTATTCATATTTCCCCTTTCATCAATTCCCATTCCCGGTTTATGTCCTGATTTATGTCCTATATTGCGTCATTCCCCACCATTCCCGTTGCTTAATTTTATCCCCACAGTGTCGGCGTACAAGATGCGGTCGGGTGGTACGCTACTAATTCTCGACTCGAAACCCGCGACTTCCCCTGGTCCCGTACCCGTGGCGTCAAAGGCCCCAAAGACCGAAGCATCAACTATTCAGACTATTCAGGCAGAACTCGCCAAGGTGCAAGGTACCCTCGAGCCCAGTGTTGACGCGTTCCTTCGCACCCCCACCGCCGATACCGAGCACACGCGTCTCGGAGAGTTGTTGCTACAAGCACTCCTTCGCCTTGATGCATTAGCCATCGACAGCACATGGGTTGATGCACGCCGCGAACGCAAGGGTGCGGTGCGTGCTGTGCAAGGCGTTCTTGATCGCTTGGACAAGGGTTGGCGAGAAGCCAGGGCTCAAGCAGAGTCTCAGGACGAGATAGAGCCTTGACGGTAGCTGTACCGTGATGTTGCTTCGTCGGGACTACATTCACCTGAACAACCCTGTTGGATGCATTCATATCGGAGCCTCGGAGCCTCGGCCACGTATGCGTGTATCTCCCGCGCGCCACAGTCCCTTCTATCCTGTAGAATCTAAGGGGATGAGGTCGGTTGTTCACAGGTCGATTAGGTTTGATCCTTTCGACAAAGCCACTCCCCTTGCAGGCTGATTTAAGTGTTATCGGTGCATTGTGCACCAAATGTAGGCCCTGTGACAACCATAGAGATTTTTAAATACACCCAATTTTGATGATTGTAACGAGATATCGGGAACAATAGAGTTCACCATAATGACTAGCCCATCTGGCGAGCCCGTGAAGTGAAACTCTTGCCTTATAATCGCGACGCTGATTCTCGATGTTCTACAGAAGACCTTCACATCTACATTGCTTTATCTGGTGGGCATCCAAATGTGACGTGCATGCCACGGGTCGATATGGACACTTGTCCCTGACCAATCCAGTATCATTTTCTAGGTATGCGTACCGTCTACGGCTCGTTCTTGGGCCACCAAACTTGGTCGGCTGCGGAAAGATGTGCTGTGTCCCAAAGTGATCGTCTCCCGAGACTACTGTACGAGAGCTATTCTTCCAGACCATAAGATGAACTATCTACCCTACACCCCGAAAGTGCACATTACATGAGGACGTGGATGACGACTCGGCCTTTCCCTCTGTGGACCTGTGCTCATATCTATCTCTATGTGCCCCTGGTCTCCGGCTCACCCCTCGCCAGACTTCCTATCGCTCGCCGAACCTCAACCATGTCGTCATGTCGGTCCTGATCATTGTTAGGATGGAGGGAACTTGCCCTGATCATCTGTGTCGATGATGACGATGACGATGGCGATGACGATCGTGGCGTGGCAAATTGGCAAGTCTCCAGCGCCTCTTTCCCTTCTATCTCTAAAAAGAACAAGGTTTTGTCGGCGTCGTGCGTTTTAAGAGAGAAAAAGTATTTTTAAGCCATATATTTGATGCGAGGGCCCAAGGGGGGGGTCCTTCGATCGAAACACGTGGAGATAGAAACGGGTCAGGGAAGCAGGGCTCGTATCCATAAGGGCGAAGGCGATACGATACCTGCCGCCCACTCACTCGCTTTTCCCAAGCTCCGGCAAATCCCCCGCTACTACTTGCAAAACGTGTACTTGTATTCGTCTTCTTCCAGCGTCGCGACGACGTCAGAGTCATCACCACCCATCATTGTTAATATCGTCATCCTTCAAGTTGTCCCTAATACTACCCACGCGGTCTCTCGTCCAATGTCAAAAAAAATCCAACTTTTCCCTGACCCCCTCCTTCCTCTACACCCGTCCAAAGTGAGCCCCCTACCGGGTTAAATGCGTAGACGGCATACGGTAGGTGGAGCGCGCAGCTGTCAGTGCCTGTTCGTCGTGCACGGCCAAGAAGTTCCTACTCAGGGGTGCAACAACGGCATGACGATACCGCGGTTTCCTCGCCTCCTCGCCCTCCGCCCTTGAAGAACGAACACGCCTTAGCTGCATCACAAGGAGTTCTAACGACTTACACCGAAGGTCAGCGGAATGAAGCTGGAAGATCCCAACCATCACTTATAGGTATATCGGTCGAGTCGTGTTCAACTGGTGCGCGACTTGTGTTCACTCAGAACCCACTTATGTTGCTCCGCAAGGGGTCACGCTGATGACGAATGCCGACAGGGGTGATGGTGATACATATTGCATAGAAATACACGTGCAGTAAGGGGTACAGGGGGACGAGCAAATACATCACATACAGACGATCACGGACAACGATGCGGCAATGTCAAACGTCACGCAAACGGGCCAAGCTCTCCTTGAACGCCTTTTCGAGCCTGTTCGCATGTTTACACCACATTGAGTCTTCGATGTTGTAAAAACGACAATTGTCAAAAATAAGTTGAGCATCGTCTGTAAATTCCTCCAAGCTGGCATATTTTCCACCCTCTAGCTTCTCTCCCATGGTTCTCAGATCTACGCGGCCAAAAAAAAAATCATTCTCAGCTTTTGGTGAAAGGAGAAGAAATGCGCACCCATCGGTTGTTCGATCACGTCGTAATAATCCGCTGCATCCGAGAGCTTCACGGGTTCACGGAACGGCCACGAAGACGCGTGGTTCTGCATCTCTGACAGGAGGCGGTTCATAATGCTCAGCTCCGTGTTCTTCGTCGCAGCTTTCCCACCCCTGTTTTGTCATTAGCACATACACATACACCACGATCCAAAATTAAATTGCACACGTACGATGCCGACATTTCCGGTGTCCACCCGCTTTCACCTGTCACGAAGGTCAATGAGTGGCTGCAAAAATATCAGGAAATACAATCACGGACGAAGCCCGGGCACGTCTCGGTAATCAACGACCACACCTCCGGCGCCGTCTTGAAATTGGGGCAAGCCAGGGTACACTTCATGGCTCCTCGACGTTTGGCGTATTTTGGTGAGGACGGCCTCGCGCTGTTGCGCAATAACATCCCGTGTGGCCGTGTAGTCAACACGGCGCAGCATTGTACACTGCATGATTGTGCCACCTTCATAATCTTTGATATAGCCCGCCCAAGCAGACCGATCAAGCGTTATCTCCTTGGAAAAACCTTGTTTTTTGAAGTATCCGACAGCAAAGTTGTCGGCATAGGTTAAGAAATGCATCATGTCCGGATACGTGCGCCTGATATGGGCTTTGAAGTGATCCATCAAGAGACCGCCATAACCCTGCGATTAACTCTGTCATGAGTACCCAGAATAGTCGGGACGTCTATTTTAGCTGGCGTGGACAGCACCTTCTCCTGAGATATTGACGCAGTTGCGAAGAATACTATTTCTGCAAAGCCTCTATGTGGAAATGGGCGGTAGCAGATGCCTCCGACGACCTTGTATCCCCGCTTACAAATCGCAAGGCATTTCGAGTTGGAATCAAAGACGAGCCTGGCGATATATTCTCGCGGCATGACGGGGAGCTGCTTGCGAAAGAGAGTCTTGAGGTTTGTGAGGATGACGTGGGATCGAGGTTTACCGTCATTCTCGACGGGTATTATTTGAATCACACCCTTTCGTAATTCAATAGCTGATGGTTTCTCGGGCTTCATGCCTGGATACTGTAGCTAGTCAGAAGATGTCACAGGCGCCAAGAGCAAGGCAGCCACACCGAGTCGGAAGATGATGCGATCGCCGTGTCGACGGTAACGCCGGTGGCGAGGCGATCTAGTTGTCCTTCGTCCATCTGTTCTTCCACTTTAACAGCTACTTCGGATGTGCTCGGGAGAAAGATTTCTCCATTCATCTCGGCCAACATATCACCCGATGGAGGTGGGATAGACATGGGTGCTGTGTGGGCCGTGGACATCGCACTCGTGCCCTTGCCCGCATGGCGAGAGGGATGCGACTTTGCCCCGTTCTCGGAGCGCAACGCTGAAGAGAGGTTCATACGTGCAGTGAAAGCAAGGGGTGGCTCTTCGTCCTCGTCGTCCTCTTCCGATAATCGAGGTCGTTTGATCAACGGCTGTGAATCCTCGTCGGTAGAAGAGGAGCGAGAGAGAGGCCTTTGTCTCGGAGATGACGGAGCTTTATACATGTTGAGAGGCAAAAAGAAATATTGATCAGAATGGAAAACTGCCTCGTGGTAAACGCGAATGGAACTTACCGGGTGACGCCGCAGGTTCGGTGAGCGGACTGGCAAGCGATATGGCGAGGCGCATTCCGTCACCGTCACGGAGGGCGCTAAGCTCCGCATCTGAATAAGTAAAGTCGAGCAGCTTGCCTAATACCTAAACACCGGCAAGTGGATGGGTATCTATCATAAACGGGGGGAGACGATGGTTAAAACTCCGCACCTAGCAATGAGGTTGATGCGCATTACAAACAACGTTTTCAAGATGATCTAGAATGGCAAGCGTACCTCGAGATGTTGGTCCATGCGGAGAGCCAGATTAGCTCTGCGTGAGTACTCATCCTTTCCAAGTTCCGCCTCATTTGCACCGTGTTGTTGTGGTCCGTGACCACAACGACAATGACGAAGATAGGTAATCCCGTTGTCTTCTTCGTCGGAACCATACTGGGCCAGGTCTGTTAGAGAATTCTCTGGAGGGTGATCATCGCGGAGGATTTGAATGTCAGAGGGGGGATGAAGGCCAAAACAATCGATACAAAGAGAGCATGGCGTATGTCGGGCGATTTTTAGGGTGACCAAGTCGTCAGAGAGGTGTTGAATGTGGTAGAAGCTGGATAAAGAGCTCTCATCGTGGTTCCCACTTTGCTTTCTTTCTGTAATTTTGTTTTTTTTAGTTTTATTTCATTTTATTACTAATCTAGTTGATTTTAATTTTTGGTTTTCCATGTGGTTTCTTCAAGCAATCACAATATTCCTCTTCATTCCGTTTATATGCGCTACCCAATGGATTCAATACCCGACAATGGCGTTGCAACAATGACCCACTATACCTTGCCTGAAAACTATATCGCATCTTGTGGTTGCACTGCGGAAAGTACCCACTACCCCACCGCTGCTCTCAACGCAATGGCTTTCGGAAGTAGGACAGGCTATGGTCCCGCATGCGGACGTTGCTTCGAGCTTACGCTTCTTAATTCCTTCCTTTCCAACCCTCCCTTCTATCCAACAACGAAAAAGAGCGTCGTCATCAAGATCACCGATTTATGTCCCCTCAGTACAACCGGTTGGTGTAACGCAACTACCAGCGGTCCAAACGCGTGAGTCGCAGCCTCTTCCTCAGAAGTACATCTAGGTTTGATGCTTAACGACACCCAATACGTGGGGAACCTTCAGCGGAGGAAGCTATCTCAATTTTGACCTTGCTTTTCCCTCTCATCAATACCCAGTAATTTTTTCCCATCCAACGCAACTCTATATGGTTAGTGGATTGATTAATGAACTTGGAGACCCTTCTAAGCATTGCATAGGTACACTGTAAGTCACGTACCCATCTCGTGCTTCTCTGTGTTGTAGAATGTATGTATGTACAGGACTTTGGTGTCTGGAATATCAGTTACCAGAGCGTTTCCTGTGCATCCCACTGGTCTGGCTCTAAGGATGCAGCTGCACTCGGAAGTGACCCCAGTTTGGGGAACGACGCTTGCTGTGCTGCTGATCCAACGGTAAACCACTACCTCCAAGTATACTTTCTGCACTTTCCTGACTCGACTGTAGGGCAGTGCCAACGACACATGCACTTCATACTCTGATAAGAATGGTACACCGTGCGTCCGCTTCTTGCGTCTAAGCCTGCCCCGTCGCCTCAATGCTCCTATCTAGCCCTAACACTGCGAACAGCAGCGCAGCAAGTGCGCGGCTCGGAGTGTCGATTATCTTGACATGGATCGCTGCACTCATCATTCCACTAACGTATACCTCATCATATTAATCATCGGTCCAAAAGCTTACATGTGTCTGCGCTGTGCCATACCAATGTTGAACCTATTGTTAATCTATGCTATCAATTTTTCGAACGAATGGCGGCAACCAAACAGTCTGAATATTACGTTAGCGCGAAGCCTCGCTATCAAGCTTGTGGTATCGGTTAGTATGTCCGGGAGCGAAGCGGCGCAGCCAACGTAAGCCGCCCAGCAAGACAAAGATCGTCATGGCGATGGTAGCAAAATCAAGACGACGATATAGCGCTCTACGTGAACCTTGGGCACTTCGAGTGCAATCTCTGGCGCAGAGGTAGCTGGGGGGGGACTACCCTCCGAAGGGACCTCCGTTATTGGAATGGTGTGAGCAGTATCGCCGTCAAAGTCCTGAAGGGCGGAAATTTATTCGCATGATGGATTTTACACAGATAAGCAGCTGGTTAGAGCTCAGCATGAAGAGGTACCTCATTGCCTTCAGTGTCTACGTCGAGAGGGAGCTAAGGGTCGAGATATAAGCGAGGAGAAGTCCAAAAGAACTGCACACCTACTTCACCGCAATCAACAATGATAACGTCCAATCAGGGGTAGAGCCCCCGCTTTTCGGGACGTCCTCTGAATCCTAATTGAGAAACTTCATGAATTGCAGGTAAGGACTAACTGACCAATCTGGTGGACGATATTCATTCCCTCAAGACTTTGCCGAACACAACCTAAAGAAAGTGAGGCTCGTGGGGGTTACTAGACAAAAGTATAACGTACGTGTTTTCCGTCAAGCCAGGAAGTTATGACCGTGGTAATGAACTAGGGCGGAGGTCACAATTGGTGGACTAAGGGTGTGCATTCCGTCGACTTACAAATTGAGAGCCTTGGGATGAGCTTTCTCAGTACCTATCAATGAAAAAAAAAAAGCCAAGTATTACCATTAGTATCCTTGCCAGCATTCGCCATAGAGAGAAGACCGGCAGCGTATGCTTGAGCTTGCTGTAGCAAATGTCAGAGACGTCAGAATATCTAAATACACTATCAACCAGTACGCACAAGTTCTCATCGGGGAAGCGGTCGCCATAAATGGACTAGAAAGAATATGAAAATGCAATGCAGGAATGTAAAGGTACAAGCTAACCTTCCCCCCAGTGCCATCGTGCCTAGCTAATCAGGGAAATCACTTACGACTATCCCCATTGAATGAGATGGACCAAGAACTTACTGAAATCACCACCTTGGATCCTATTACGAATCTTACTTGCAATACAGGTAGAGACAGGTAGTGTGACTTACATGAAGTCCTTGATTACACGGTGGAACTTTGAGCCTTTGTAGCCGAAACCAAGCTCCGTGCCATCCTTCCTGATGCCAGTTGACAAAGCGCGGAAGTTCTCTGCAGTTTTGGGCACAGTCTACGGGACCATCCATTAAGTCTCGGCAGGCACTAAGGTCAGACAACGTACGCCACCGAAAAGGCCCATAACGACTGTGAAATTCGCGAGAGGTCATTGAGCTGGAAGATATCAGGGGGAGTAAAAAATTACGCACTACGACCCAAGTCTTTGTCACCATGTTTGATGTCAAAGTATATTTTGCTGGTAATCTTTGGGCCACGGGCTGCCTCGACGGACTGCGCACAGAACACGGCTGCAAGTGTCGCAACGACAAAAAAGAGTGTAGCCTTTGCGAAAAACATGGTTGTTGAGTGAAATGATGGTTCTGAGCGCCCAAGCCAAGCTAGACGTGGCTCGGAACATACCGAATGACACACCCGTGTCCAGGCACCCGCTGTCAACCAGCCTTTCTTAGCTGAGAAATGTGGCGACAAACAATCATCCTGGTCGACACCAAATATCGCGGAGGCACATAGCCAACTTGAAGGAGAAACCCTATATTTTCAGGGTCTACATCTGATTGATGCTCGGGCATGGCTTTGTGTGCTATTTGATATGGCGTCGCTCCCTCTCTCGATGCAGGCAGGAGTAATTGCTTGCAGAGCTATGGAATCAGTCGAACCGGTTCTCTTCAACACGGCCGATCTAAGCCTTCGCAGGACGATAGAAAGAGAGAGGCATAAACCTTGAAGTTAGAGTCTCACTTGCAGGTCTCAGGGCATGTGTGGAATGAGGATTCGGTTGATCGTCCTTCAAGTGCATTCCATCTTATCACATCGATCATTCATTTGTTTTATGAATAACTAGACCGTGATTATCTTCTCCTAATGTGGCGACATTCATTGCCACCCATTGATGGGTGATGCTGCGTGGTCGGATGGGCCCCCACCGGATGATGACGCGACGACTCTAGGTAATCGTTCCAGGGCTCTGCAACGACCAGCCACTTCGCATGCTGTGATACGACTTCTGAAGGCCAGTGGAACTTGATAGCTCGCTTTATGTTATCGTAATCATGAGAAACAATCATTGCCCATGTTCTCGGGTTTTGACGGCTTGACCATACCAAGACCCACGCATATTGCGGCAGCCACAGTTTGGGTTCACACTGACCGACCGTTTATCACACAAGAGCGAAGGGCCATAGCATATATAGGCGCAACTCTTGTTTAAAAAGATTGAATAGACACAAACTGTACTAGATATAGATGACTGCTCGAGTTAGTAAGCAACTCAACGCACTGGAAATGTCCAATTTAACGCCGGCGCCTCCTCACACGACCCCTCGCCGCGGGAAATACAAATTGAATCGGGGGCAATTCGTGTTGGCGTGCGGGCGGTTGTAGTGGAGGCGGCTGAAACGGCGGCGGCGGTTGTGGCAGTGGAAGCATAGGAGGGGGAGGCGGTAGCAAAGGATTGAACTGCGCAGGCATTGGGAACATCGCCTGAGCTTCCAGTCCCTGAGGCGGGTGCAGAGGCAACTCTCCACCAGCGAAATCTGGCATACCAGGCGCAAAGAGGTGATCAAAGTTGAACTGTGGTACCACCGCCTGTGGAAAGGGAAGCGGGACGACAGGATGAGCAACCGGGACGTGAGCGTTGTGGGCATGGTGGACCTGAACATAAGGAGGTGGCGGGGGACCCCAACGGCCTCCACCAAGGGGATTCACATCCAGGGTACGCATGCCAGGCAGTTCCACTCGAATATCCTCGTCCTTGACGTCCGGGTGCAGTGTTTTGTACTCTTTCAGAGCCTTCTCAGCGGCAGCGGCAACCTTGATAGTCGTTAAAGCGTCAATTGAATGGGATGCCCACCGTTATTAGGTCGCGCAATCATCGTACCTCTTTCGTGTGTCTGTCTTCCCCAGAGTCCCATAGAGGGCACTTCGTACTCGAACTGCCGGGACGACGAGCATCGTTAGGTCGCTATCGTTATCTGATAAGGAATACATCGGCGAAAGAGTAGAGTAGCCTCACAGATTGGTCAAAGTGGTCATAACCGTTGATGATGGAACGGCAGACGTAACATGACAGCGTGCGACAATATGTACAAGTCATTTTTTGCACTGGGGGTACTCAGTCAGTAAACCAGCATCCGTGAGGTAGGTTACCTACACCGTATTCCTTCACAAATGCTTGAAATGGCTCGTAAGTTAAACATCCCAGAGAAATAATATATCGCCCACCTTTCTGACACTTGGGACAGTTGCGCATCAGGCCCGGGCTAGCGATACAGATGAGTGGGTACATCAAGCGATACAAACGATAACCAACTCATTGCTTCCTCGACCGAGTGCTTCCCGTCAAGCTTCCTGTCTCTACCAATTCTAAATTCATCATGGGGGTGAGCATTGCACAAGGAAAGGCACAGCTAATCATATTTTACCTTCACAGGATTTTGGAAGGTGATCCTAAGCAACCCAGGGTAAGCAACCGCGAACGACCAGATCTTTGTGGAAACACTCACCTCCTCCTTGCACTTTCGACAGCTGACTTTCCCGCAGTTTTCGTTCTGACACCTCAAAACTTTATCTGCCTGGAACTCGACATCCATGACGACCTTGAAGTCGCAAAACGGACACTCCTCAAGACCTTCGAGACCTGCTAGTTCAATGTCGCGTCGCTGACGAATTTGCTCATACAAGTCGAATAATTTGTCAGGAAGGACACGACGAAGCTCGGAATCTGGAAAGGACATCTTGCAACCAGATATATCCATACAACGCAGATCTGAATTTTGCTCTCCCAGTCTTGCGGACGCATAGGATGTCACACAGCTTTTACAGAAGAGGTGGGTATCCATACACTGAGCCATCTTGTGCTGAAGGAGAAATGAATGGGATAAATGCGGACTTTCAGGAAAACTTACGAAGGGATAACTCGAGAAGCAACAACCACATTCGATGTCTCCCCCCTCCTCTTCCTCCATTTGGGGAATAGCTGGTGAGTTGCGACGATATTTCAGCCCCTCGACGAGCCAGGTATGCTCCTTCACAAGATCTTCCTCGTTGAGAGAAGACCTGCCCTTGACTTTTTTCTTTCTCTTTCCTGGTTTAGGGGAGACCGGAACGACCGAGGTTGGGGTTGCACCGTTCTGCAAGAGATAGAGATACGTAGGAGCATAATGGCCCTCGTGCAAGGAGAGAGCTTCGAGAATAAGTTTCTTGTCGATGTCGGGGAAATTATGGAGAGATATTTCTGTTTCACGCAAGTCAGAAACCTACGAAGCAACGAAGAATTGATACACACCATGGATAATACACGGTATGTTGATCCCGCAGGCTTATCAGCATTTGGGTGTGTGTATTCTATGTTCATACTATTATTCCCGAAAAATTCGACAAGCTTCTTCTCGGCAGCTCTTTCCTTGCCTTTCCCTTTAGCATCCCTGGGATAAGATTGGTCCTCTAGTAGATTATGAATTATCACATCGAGGAGAAGGCCGGAAAAGGTAGCTTTTTTGTGTTGAGCAAGGAGTTTCAAGACGTGCGAAGGTAGAACATCAGGCACTACCTCGCGCACACGTTCAACAAGCCTCTCATCCGGTTCTTGCGCGATCTTTGCGGACGCGGTGTTTGCTGGCGGTAGTCGCTCATGGTTTACGGGAACATGTCGGGTGCAAGCATCATCGGATCATCATGGTTGGGTAGTTGATCCCTACTGGGGCCTGCCAGTGGCTCCATCTGTACTGCTTTCTGCAAAAAGCCGGGTGTGGGATGAGCACCTTGATTCTGGATCGGAGGCGTAGCTATTTGTGGCAGGGATGCTGCGTGCCATAATGCAGGGCTGCGGCCTCTTTTCAACTTGAGAGCACGCCGCGGACTGAGTTGTCAACATGTCAAAAATCGTGGACAATGAGACGGAGACGTGCCATCGCACCTCAAAGCCCGAGTCCGCCCAACTGAAATATAGGGTAAACTACTTGGTCCAGCAGCGCCAGGTTCCGTGGGATCCACTATCCTCTTCGCCCTCTTACACGATGTACTGCTCTGACTGTCCGTAGAATCAGTAAGTTCGATTGCACTGTCATCGCCATCGGGAATGAATAAGGAGTCGCGTTTTCGGCGTAGGGGACGATAGACGTTCCGGGGCATCAATTCTGGAGACGGCGAAATTTCAATCACATCTCCCATCATGGTAGAAGGATACTGAATCGCGACGTGAATATGTCGATTTTATTGTCTAGGTGATGTGGCAGGGAAATGGTAATGTGTGTGACGGGTGCACTCTGAAGGAAGGCCAGAATCATTATAAGGAGCATAGGAGATTAGGATAGGGGGGGAATGAAGAAAGCCTATACTACACCTTGCAATTGGGGGTGTTGTGCCAGGTGTGCCAATGCCAATGTATCTCGACGGCTGAGCGCTGAGCGCTGAGCCACTAGGAAGGTGTGCCTTTGTATGCACGGCGCTGCGCATGCCAGCAGCCAACAGCTGGCTCTGCCGCCTGAACCGTATACACGCCTCTCGTGACTGTGTCCTCGTGACCGTGTCTCTCATCAATCACATCGATCTATGTACAAAAACAGTGAACCAAAATTAATTCTCATTCGATCTCAGGAACGTTGAAAGTGCAAGTTGACTGTGCCACAGTTGCGCCCTTGAATTCTGTCGCCTCCAATAGGGGATACGTGACAGCGTGACAATGAAGTTGTATGACTAAAACTGTGTCACAGAGTGTTTTGTTCTCGTCACGGCTTTTTCCTGAGTCATTTTTTTTGGTTCCAACTCGCAGTACTTTTATTTTCTCTACAAACTTGCGTCCAGTAGAACGCGCTGAAATTCTTAATGTCCCCTCCAGCACATGCAAAGGAGGAAGGATCACAAGATCCTGCCCCTGTCTCTCCGGGGGGAACTTACACCATTCGAGTGAGCCACACTTTGCTTAGTCATACGAGAACTTTGGTAACCCACGAACACGATGATCAGGACATTTCTGTTGGCTGCAAGATTTATGCCAAGCGTTGGAACGCGGATGCATCCGAACCAGAGGAACGACTCGCAGAAATACTTTCTATTCGCGACAAATTAAACAATCCCTATCTTCGTCGTCAGGCCTCTTCTGCCTCTGCATCGAGTAGTGGCACACCCTACGGGCCTTCCCCTGCACCCGACGCATTTCCTTCCAACCCCGAACTCGATAAATTCGAGTTTTTCGTTCATTGGGATCAGTTCAACAAGCGTCTCGATGAGTGGATTCCTGGCTCTCGACTGGCTCTCACACGCGACCTTGAATGGCCACGGCAGAAGAAAGACAAAAAGGAGAAAGAGAAAGGGGTGAAGAAGCATGGCAGCGTTCCACCAGGTAACAAACGCCAGGGAAGATGCCACGGTCAAGTAAGGAGCATGCCTTGCTTCGACGTGCCGCTCTGAACAACGCCGTCGGTGTGGGCAAGGGCTGGGCAACGCTGAGGGGCACCAGTGCATCACCATCCCCCGCTGCATCGCCTTCTCCTACCCCCAGTGTCTCTCTGAAACGCAAGGCGCCCTATGAAGAAGCTCAAGAAGAGGAGGAGGAGGATGAGGACGCGATCGGGGAGCCGGACGGTGACATTGAAATGGCAGATGGCGATACTGACGCCGACGCTGATGCGGACGGGGAGGTTGATCCAGACGCGGATGCGGATGGTGAGGCCGACCCTGATGTGGACGCTGATGCCGAACCAGACCCAGATGCTGATGGCGAGGCTGACGCGGAGGGCGAGCTAGACCTGTCCATAGCCCATCCCGTCAACCCTCCACCTCCACTCTCCTCCTTTTCAAAGGAAGCGGAGATCGAGAAGCTTCGCACGAGTGGTTCCATGACGCAGTCTGTGTCTGAAATTGCACGCGTGAAGAACCTCAACCGACTGTCCATCGGCCGGCATGAAGTCGATGCTTGGTACTTCAGTCCGTACCCACAGGAGTATGCGCATCTCCCGTGCTCTACATCTGCGAGTTTTGCCTCGCGTACTTCCCTAGCCACTTCATGTTAACACGGCATCGGAAACGCTGTAGCCTCTTGTGCCCTCCTGGGAACGAAATTTACCGACACGAGGACCTCTCGTTCTTCGAGATCGATGGGAGGAAACAGTTGACGTACTGTAGGAACTTGAGTTTGTTAAGCAAGTGCTTCCTTGATCAGTGTGTTCCTCTCTTCGTTTCACCCTTTCTGCTTCTCATGTCAGCTTCAACTTCGCAGCAAAACACTGTACTACGACGTAACGCCGTTCATGTACTATGTGATGGCACGTTTTTGCGTGTTTCAGCTGTCTGTCGGCTTGCGCTGACCCACTTGCATTTCTTAGTGTCAACGAGACTCCACGGGCTGTCATTTGATAGCCTACTTCTCCAAGGAAAAAGAGTCTGCCGAGAATTACAACGTGGCCTGTATCCTGACGTTACCGCAGTACCAACGACACGGCTACGGGAGACTCGTCATTGAGTTTTCCTACCTGCTCAGCCAACGAGAGGGCAAGCTGGGCAGCCCGGAGAAGCCCCTTAGTGACCTCGGTTTACTCGGCTACCGCTCTTACTGGGCGAGAAGATTGTGGAGGCGGTGCTTGCCGCCGGGGAGGAAATTAGCGTCGACGAGATCGCTCAGGCAACCTCCATCACCCATGCGGATGTGATGAACACGTGTGTTCCCTTGCTAGGCTAAATGCGCCTTTCTCGTTTTGTCTAGCAGTGCTGATCGCCATATTGTCAGATGCACGACCCTTCAATTGTTCAAGCATTACAAGGGACAGCATATTATATGCCTTTCAGATGCGGTCCTAGAGCGATATGAAAAGTCGAAGGCCAAGAGACGCCGTCGTATATTCAAAGAATGCTTGAACTGGCGGCCGCCAAGCTTCACCCGGGACCAACTGAGGTTTGGATGGTAACCGGTGACATTCAGCGGTGCTATTCATGGCGTTATGGCGGTCAGGACATCGTTATTATGAATATTAGGAAATGTATTTGTGCCATAAAGAGAATAAGTCTGATACCATGAAGAGATGGCGCATGCGTCTCTGCTCAGCAGACAACAACGATGACAATACTTGCAATTTCCATTAGGATTTTTTTTGACGTAACTTTAAGTCAGTCATCGCCGCTAGTCGTTCCTGGGACGCGCCTGCGGATGTGAGTTGCCGCGTCTTCGAAGCTCTCCTCACGCTCCAGCAGCGCAAACGACGATTCCCCACTCGTACTCCCACAAGTCGCCTCTCCTCCTCCACCTCCAAACTCGGAACCCTCACCCTCGCTTCCACGTCTACCACCATGTCCATGTCCATGATCCTTCACCATGCCTCCCCCACTCGCACTCGCTATCGAGTCGCTCCCACTCGAAACACCCCCCTCCTCCTCCTCCTCCTCCTCTTCTTGATCACGATGTTTCTGTAACAGATTCTTTCGACTCGTGATGGGAGAACCGGGTAAACTGGCCACCGGCGAGAAAACTCCCACGCCGGCGAGACGCGCCGCACCATCATCTTCAGCCACGAAGAAAGTAGGCGTTTGGGCTTCGGGTGGTGGCGTCGTCGGGCATTCTATCAACACCTCAGGTGGTCGTAACACTTCTTCGTCCTGCAAAGTCGTCGTTGTCGTCGTCGTCGTAGTAGTAGTAATCGAAGTATTACTGACGGCCGCGTCCACCACCCTGATGGCGCCTCCTGTGGCGGCAGGGGGAAGATCTGTGTTGGCGATGATGGTACTGGTACTGATGGTGGTGTTGGTGTTGGGGGATGATGATTCGTGTTGTTCAGATGGATCAGTCGCGAAAGAAGATTTATGCGATGTGGATGCTGTTGGATCGCCGAGGGTGCGTGCGATGACATAGGACGTTACATCCTGTGTGTTTTTGTTTTTTTTCTTTGGTAAAACGTAGTGCAAAAACTAGAGAGGAAATTTGTTTGCGTTGAGTAAGTCAACTCACCAAAAGGCTGAGCACCAGTGGAGGGAGAATGGCGATGATGGCCCAGATGCGGAAGATATAAGCGATGGTTGCGACCCAAGAGTTAGAGTCATAGTTCCAAAGATAATCAATGTAGCAGTTCCAGGCATAGGCAGGTGCAGCGAGCATGAAGGAGGACATGACTTTGAATCAACGTTGGCCGGAGATTGAGAGACAAACGGGCGCTTGGGGCTTGCCTTATCGGGGAAGCGGCGCGATAGGATAAAAAGTTAGTCTGATTCAAATATTCAATGCGAGCAACTTGGTGTTACATCGAGACAAGAAAAAAATTACGACAGCATCCTCCCGCACACCATTAGATGAAATGCAGGGATTTACAAAGGGTGAGACGAGTAGGGAAAAAAGTGGCGGGGTAACTTAAAACGACAACCAATCTCGATGTCCTCAGCGCTAAGCCACCTTTCAACTATAGTATGCAATGCAAGCCCAGATCGAGAGCATAAAAACAAAAGCAGAAGAAATAGGAAACTACTAGATGAGATACAAAGAGAGAATCACACGAGAGGCTAGGGGTACATGACTGACGAAGGAAAGACGACGCCGTCCCCTCGTACGAGGATGATAGGTCGCCGTTTTGTGGGCTGGTTCTCTGGCGGAAGGCATCCAAGTACTTCCGAACATCGCACCTCGACAAAGGACGACGGTTCTGATCCAAAAAAGACTGACACCGGTTCAGTCCTGGAGAAATTCTCGCCGTAAAGCGTCAACATCTTGGAAGTCTGTGCACTCGGTTTCGCCAGCATGTGGCGCGTCCCGTGGCCTTTCGGCGCCTCGGATGCACGGTCGGGGGGTAAATATTTCACCACGCCAGGGAACGGTGTGACCGGCTTCGAAGGTATTGGGAAAGAGCCTGTTTGTGGAGCGTTCTGGTGGTCAAACAGAACTGGTGGCACATAAAAGTTGTACCGGACTTGATCTACGGTAGGTAAGGTTGTCAGCTGTCGTCCGGGCGCTAGCATAAATATAGACAAACCGGTGCCGACAATGGTCCACACGCTCGTCTCGCCAATGTCCACCTGCCAGAGAGCACCGGAGGAGGCACCCGAATCGCTACCGGTATGTCTGCTACCAGAAGAGCCAGCAGAAGTCGGACGTCGGCGTGACTTGGAGGAATTGCTACTTTTCGACAAACCACCCGCACTTGAGGAGCCACGCTTGCCTTTCTTGACCCGTCCCCCGTCATTTGACGGGAATTCCATAGGGTTCGGAACGGGGGATGTCGGCTCACTGCGAACTGCCGATGAAGGCCCCGATCCAAAGTAATCATTGGCCGAACCGTTCGATGCAGGGGTTGAGATGATGGGGGAGCCGGGCATAACCGGTGAATCGGGAGACCGCGAACCGTCGACGCCACTTTGCCACAGGCGACCATCCACTGGACGATAAGTGTTGACCTTTTCGCCCATACAGGAAAGGAATGCACCCGTCGCGCCTGGTGACCCAGGCTCGGGTGCACCTTTACCAGGCTCGAAGACTTCAAATGCAACCTTGTGCAATTGACTGACTGGATCACCGCACACCTCGCCAGGGACGCAATACTGCTCGCCGACGCCCTTGGAGCCCTCCTGGGCACCACCTCCTACAACGGTAGTTTGACGATCCACCTTTCGAATAATCAGCACCGGGGATACGACGCCCGAAGTCAAGCATTGCAAGACGACCGTCTGGTTGTAATAGATAGGGATCGGGGTACCGTTGTTCATGAAAGGAATTGCGTTTGGTGGAGGTGAAGGATAGTCCGGGTGCGGTGGCGGCGGCGGCGGTACGTCCATACCTCCGGCGGGCTTCTCTGCATCTACAATGTACATGACGAATGGGTCTAGAATGCGGTGCAAGGGCAGATCAATCCTGGTGGCCTGGTGATCCATAAAAAGGAGGGCTTACCCCAGCTTGAAGTCTTTGCGATGAAGGAAGGAGTCGAGGCACGACTACGTTGATCAATACCCATCAATGGGGCGCCATCTGATCCCTTGAAGGAAGAGCCAGAACCAGAGACGCAGAGATATTTTGTCGATACAGTTTGAGATCGCAGTCGATGAAATAGGGAAATAGTGGAGCCGTGATTGATACACACTGTGTGGCGATGCCGTTAGAACTCCAGTCACGAGGGGAAAGACGGAACACTGACGTTCAAGGTTCTTCGCACTCTGCCGCTTCTTGCTAGGCTTGCTGATGACTTTGATCGGCCTACTAGGGAAGGTTCCGATGACTCGCTCTAATTCATCATCCCCAGTGGAGGCGATAACTTTGACCAGAGCTTCCACCTTTTTCTTCTTCTCGTCCACGTCGGAAATGAACAGTTGTTTCCCAACGCAACGGCCTACGTATGTGGTTCCAGTGGGCGGGTCGGAAACGTCAAAGGATTTGCCCATAGCCGCAGACCACTCCATGTTACCCTCCTGGCCAGCCACTTCGCCGGAGATGGATACAATAACCCGCGGAGGAGAGAGTTTTGGTCCTTCACCGCGACGGACGACGTCAGACCACCATGAATTTCCAATTAAGATTGCGGTGGGGGGAGGGCATAGGAATCTGGCATATGAACGGGGGAAATAAGAGCCTATGAAAAGCTAACACGCGACGTGAAGACTTACCGCTTCTCTGTGCCGTAAGACTTCTGCGCCACCTTGCTTGACATGACGATGACGGTGCGTTCACCAAAGGCTAGGCGATTCGCTGACCGAACATATTGATCGATATATGGTCTATTCGGTATCATGGCGTCATCAAATGGGGAAAAAAAAGACAGCCAGAGCTCTAACCTGATGAACGTGTGAAAGTCGGTAGAGGCCCCCATTTGGCCCATACGAATCCTCATCATGGTATCCTCAACGGTGGGAATGCGCAAGGGCAAGTCATTTTGAGGATTTAAGAGATAGCCAGGGATGTCATCGTAATGGGCACCACCCTCAAAGCGGGTGTGGGTAGCCTGAGGGGGGACACCGCGAAGTTGGTCCGGAGGTTGTCCGTGCAACTGAGACTGACTGAGAAACGTGTCCGAAGGGAAGCGAGGCAAGCGATCCGAGAAAGTAGGGAGATTTGAAGGGGCAAAGTTAGTGTGTGAATTAACGCCAAGGGTGAAGTCGTCGTGCAGGTCAGACTGAAAGGTGTTGTTGGAGGTGATGGCCGAGGAACGTCGATCCGACATCAAGTCGGTGATGTCCTGCTTGATGCCACCCTGAGGACCGGTGGCGGAGAATTGGAGTCCGGAGATGGAATCGCTAGGGGTGAGGGGGGTGCCCTTGCTGCTAGTTAAGGAGGAAGACATGCTACTGATCATGTCAAAAGGACCAGCGTTTTGAGACTGGAAGGAAGGAACGGAATCATGGGAGAATATGCCAGAGTAGATGGGTTCAGAGTTGGGGCCATATGAAGGTGCGGCGGGGGAGGTGTTTGAACGGAAGCGTTGATGAGGAAGTGGAGGCTGAGAGGGATGTGAAAAGATATCGTAGGAGGATTGCTCAGAGACGTCCATTTTTTCATTGTCGAAAGGGTGAACAGTAAGTTGATTAGCAGAGTGAGGTGGGTGGGGATCAATAGATTGGTCGAAATGTGGGTGTAGGAAGGTAGCAGTATGGTTTGGATGAGACATTGAGGAAGAGGAAGAAGCATCCACGGACATGAGACGATCTCTGGATACTGCAGTGAGATCCCAACGAGATATGTCAGGTCTGGAAGAGTGAGTAGGATTGGTAGGATTCATAGTAGAATCCGAGGGGAGAGGATGCCAAGTTGTAGCGCGTGCCATATAGAGTAGGGAAGGAAGGAAGGAAGGAAAGGGAGGGGCGTAAGTGTAAGTATAAGAGTAAGGATACTAGAGGAGAGACATGTCGTCTTTTTAATGAAATAGTGAGTGGTTAACTTTTGAAGGAGGGGCAGCAACGAGCCACCCGGAGAGCTCCCGGAGAAGAAGAAGAAGAGGAAAGGACAAGTCGTCTAGCAGAGTTGTATGATGCCTGAACTGATCCTGATCCTGATCCACATCTCATTCCTCATAAACCTTATTATCCCTTCCCCCTCCTCCGTCCTACTACATCACATACACACATATATATTCTTCTATTACACCTAAGCTTCATTTCAGTCACCCGAGTGCCTCCTTTGGCATTTGTTCTCCTACAAACCAGAAGAGTAGAGTAAAGTACGATACGATGAAGGGGTTACCATGACGTAACGGCCAAATTCCCGGTACGGATAACTGTACGGCAAAGCGGACAAAACAAAGGCACTTATTGTGCGCTGCCCTCGGTTCGCTCCTTTGAGCGCTACTCGACCAGTCTATCCAAACAAGAAACTGAACTGTTCCCTCCTCTACTCACATTACACGCAACCTGCAATGAATCGCACTTGAAATTTCACCCTTCTTCATTTCCCCCTGGCTACCACTTAAACTCCTCCTTTCTATGGTAATCAGCGAATCTTCTTCTCGGCATCTTCCGCGAACGAATAACGCCATTCAGCCCACTCATAACGGCATCGAGATTACTGGTACAACCACCTCCAGTAGGTATCACAACCACATGGTTACATCTCTCGGTCACCCGGATCTCTCTTTAACCATGGTCTCAAATCTACTCAATAATCTCCGTTTCGTGATGGTCACCACCGAACATCAACAGACCGTTCCATCTGGTGATGTGCCCTTGGTCCCTTTTTGACGCCCACACACTTCGGCTTTATCCAAAGAATTAGCCACTCTGATCCCCCGGCGTCTTTCCCCTCCTCCGAATATAGGTAAATCGCAAGCCGGTCCATCGTCACACTTAGCCTTCATCACTTGTACCTGGTCTTCCTCTCCGTCCGTTTGACCACCTTGCGATGGCTAATTCTTGTCACATGAATCCTGAGCAACCTTTTCTTTAAAGATTCGTCCTGGCCACAGAAACCTCGCCTTTTCAGCGACTTTGCCTAGACTTCCGTCCCTTAATGAGTGAAATTTGATTGCCTCCACGCGGTCACCCCTCCACGCGTAGTTTGTGCAGGTAGACGCTTTGACGGAAGCCAGGCACTATTTTTTAATTCTAACAACGCCTGACAGCTCTGGCTGCGTCTACGCATCGGCATGGCCAGAAATTCCAAGGGGACGTACACTGAATTTCAGTCGTCTTTCAAATTTGCGAAAGGCCGAAGGAACGCGGACAATCTTCTCACACACATCCCTGGTCAAATGCAACGTCTCAATGAACCTTCCCCTCTAGCTCGAAATAGTTGACACTGCCGTCGGTTATCCTTCCCTAGATACTTTGAAACTTCCTTTGATAACTTAGTAGCGAATGCTCCTCCGCTTCTCATGCCAGATGTCATACTACCTACTGGTGCGAATAGGCGCCCCACTTATCTTTCCTCTACGGCCGGTTCAAGGAGTGCTTCTGTTGATAGGTTTGTTTGGGTCGAACGATTTTCTGCTCACTCAATACCTCCTGCAAGATCAGAAACAACTTGCGTGACAATATCTGTCCTGTTTCGTTCTTACAGATATGATACCTCTGAACATTTTTCTGGGTGACGACAATGTTCATACGTTCCCTGTACGTAGCACTAAAGTGCGGTCCATTGTATCCCAGACATCTGAATACCCATTTCAAAGCCCCTGCGAGTGACTTCAGTTGGCTGTCTTTAGTCCCTGACCGCACTTCAATTCTCATCGCACCAGCGCTTTACGATAGAATTGTGATGACCACCCCCGCCCGCGGACTAGGGCAGGGCACCTCTTTGCCGAAACCTCACTCCAGATGGCGGACTTGCGGGAGATACGACACACAATTCTGACGTTGTTAGGTCTGTTCAATATCCTCTCGCCATTTCTTTTCTCGCAGGCTTACTTGCTATAACGTCGAGGGCGTGGGCTAGTCACTGACCAATTTGACGCTTTGAACGTAACCTCATGCCGTATATTTCATGTTGGGTCCTGAGGTGGTATTGGGTTCTGAGCAAGTTTTCACTTTAAACGGTCTCGCGCGGCCGTTTCATATTAACGATGGAAACAACCTATTCCCTGGACTTGAGAAATACTACCTCCTCATGATACGCACCGACCCTCGGCAGACATTTTGGAGGCTGACGTCGTGGAGCGCATGATTTCTATCAGCCTAGGCCGCATGGCGTCGCTAGATCCCTTCCGCTGATAACCAGTTGTTTACAGGACGCTTCCATAGTCCCGACCACGAAGACGTTGTGGCTATACTTGCAGACGCCGCTTTTATCGAGGAGCAATTCATCTCATTTGGAAATATGTTAGCACTATTCGACAGTGATTTCTATGGTTCCTCTTTGACGATAACGTCGGGTGACCACGCCACGATCTCAATGTCAATCACATGCGTTATTTCTTTACGTGTTACATTCATGTGCCAAATATAAATTTTGTTCTTTCGAACATGGAGCGAATCCTTGTCCTTCCTGAAACCAATTCAAAGTCCTCGTTTTCCTCTACTACACCGCTCGCTCCCAGTCAAGTGAGACGAGTTTGCCTGAACGGGGAACGTAGACCGCCAATAGTAGCATCTGTAGCGAACACGTGCAATTCTCCGTGTTCTGCAGACTCGGACTTCCGTGGTTCTGTGTCGGTAATTCGCGACGGACGTCGCTTACGGCCATGATCCCTTCGATAACATAGTTTTTTTCTTTCTTCTTTGTCACTCAATGACGCGGCCAGTAGTACCCGATAGACTCGTACTCGAAGACGCTCAACGATTTGAGGCCACCCACAAAGGCATTTTGACGAGGTCTCTAGCTGCGTAAACATCGGCTCTCGTCTCATCAGAGCCCCGCAACATCTTCTGTAAAATCTCGGGGAGAAATGTCCAATCACTCTGGTCCATGGGGAAACTGCCGGCGAGTGCTTGAAGCGTTACGTTATCAACGATAAAGCGCCAGAGAGCTATTGAATCGACGTGGTCACATCATTGGAACCTACGTGGGTCTTGGGTTCTATTTAGATCTTTTGGTAATGAAGGGGAAGGGGGGGAATAAAAGTAGAGATATTGCAAACTTAGTAGGTAAGGGAGCCTGTAGACTGAGGTCGGTGATACCCGAAAAAAAGCGGAAACGCGGCGCCACAGACGCGAACGATGGATGACGGTGATGAGATGGTGTCGTCAACCACTTGCATTGAACAGCCTTTGCTTTTCATCCAACGCCCCACTCCTTGAACGCGCACCCTTCCCTCCCCCTTCCTCTCTCTCTCCCGTGAACATTCTTCCTTTACCTACGTCTACCCCTGATCACCCGCTTGGGCCTCCGATACTGCGTATTCGGCTCGGTCCATCCTACACAACCTTTCATACTTGCTTAAGTATCTATGCATATGCATTGTTAAGTCCTTCCAAAGGTTGAGTATCGCGCGTTCACCTATCTCCCCAATGTCTGCTCCGGGCTACATAATGGAAACCACTCGCCGTCCACCGCCACCTCCTCTCAGGCTTCCCCAAACCCCAAAGCATACCTCGAACAATGCTGGTCCCATCGTGCCCTCAGAACGCGAAACACTCCTTTATGACCTTCCCTCCAACATACCCCTTTCTCCCCACTGTCTATAGGGGAAGCCGTTTCTCCCACTTCACCGAGTTATGCGGGACGCTCCAGGCTGAGGAGACCCCAAAGTCGAACGTCGAGTCCCCACCTTGCCCAGAGGGCGCGGTCGTCAACACCCTCTGGGGCCCAGACCGACCTGGAAGCATTCGCAGATCGTTGCAGAAAGTGGTAAGTCCGCTTGGCCTATTTTGGGCAAAATAGGCGGTTGCGGTTGTCATGAATCATTCATGGAATTTTTTTTTTACATTTCTGCCCACAGGTACTTTGAGCAGGATGACGAAGCTGGACGGCAGATGACACAGATACTGGCCACGTTGCCTCCGGCACAACATGCCTCTTTCTCCAGGCTACAAGCATCCATTCGCTCTGCATACCATGCCAGCGTCAATGCACGGCGGACAGCCCAGTTTAGGGCGCATCTATCTGCTACGCTTCCAGGCGGGTCGTTGACACCTTTATCGCGTGCGGAGCCTTCTGGAAGCGCTGCGCAGAAGGAGCGATACGAAACATTCGAACGCTTCATTCGGAGCTGGTGCACGGTCGGCATGCCGGGAACAAAACCGTTCTTCGAAGGCCTCTGGGCTCTCATGAGACTGCAGGGCGTTCCTGAGCACCTCGGCGGTGCAGGGGGCTACCGCATTCATTGGGAAATCGATGACGCCGTGTTCAAGGAATCAGGGTGAGTTGACACCCTTGGCCTGACTGACAAACTCTTAACTTGGCTTGTGTCGGTTTGTGCAGTGGTAAAGATTTCATGCTTGAAGCCGTCAATGTGCTCAAAGGGGTCCGTTTTTTATTTATTATTAATGTACTCTTCGTTCGAGCCCCTCTGATCTTCTGCAAACCGATTAGGTTTTGGGATTCGAAGAAAAGCCCTCAGGCCGCACCTCAACTTCAACAGCCAATTCTCCTATTCACACTTCGCCCTTCCCCATTCATGCCAGGTCTCAATCACATCCTCTCCAGACGAAGCCTACCATTCCCACACGCTTGAATGCGTCCACGCAGGACACCCCTCTCGTGAAGAGGCCTAGGGCGCCAAGCGACCCATTTCTCGATGCCCCTGCTCCATCCCGCTCTTACTCATCTTCTCCTCATTCCTTCCTTGTCCCACTATCTACCTCTCTTTCAGACACCATAGAGGAACCACCAAGCCCAGTCACACCGACTCAGGAAACAGAAGACATATTTAATCCACGACTAACTGCCAAATACGCACACCAAGAGATTGAGGAAGAGTTCATGAGAACTTGGATATCCCCGGATCTCGCGAACCCGGAGTTTTTACAACTTTTGAAGGTCTTCCCTACTTTTATCACACGTCGCGCCACCCCACGTTTCCCCAACAATGCGTCCGACTTGCATCCCCCATCTGACCTTGAAACTGGTCAAAGATTATCAGCTGTATTGGGTGAGATACAAGCGGGACTGGCAAGATGTGGGTAAGCGGGCAAGCACGTACAGAAGGTTGGGAAGGCAACTGGTGGACTAGATTCAAGAACTGGTGGCACCAATTGTTCTGCTAGTTTCATCCTTCTCGTTGCTTGGTCGTGTATTTCATTTTTCCCTCGGACTACCACGGAATAGTAGCCCGGTACTTTCTGCATATAGCCCATACAGACAAATCACTTCATCGTGGAAAAAATCATGCCATTTTTCGTTGTTGCCTTTTTTGTGACACCACACCCACACACTCTCACACACATATACAAGTGATTGTTTTATCTCCATATGTGTAACTGTCGTTATCCGGGACAGTGATACGGGGAAAGCGTGTACGGCAAACGCGAACAGGATTTGGTGCAGAAAAAACTAGGGATCTCACATCGAGATTTAAATCCCCCAGTAAGACGTAAATTAAAAAACGTTGGGTGGGCAACGGGAGAAATGTGCGTGTTATGTTTCGAGCTCAGATCGGGAGAACTTGAAACCTCACTTTGCTTATCCGTCCATCCAACAGACCTTGAGCTCGCCCGACGGATACGTGTCTCGGACCGACGGGTGCCGGCTATGGACATGGGCCTCGACCCGCATTCAGGTTCACTTTGACCTGCGCGTGTCCACGGTTTCAAAAGATCATCATGACCTAGAATATGGTCTGGAATGCCGTAACTTACACATACATGCATGTCGCCCACACTGCACTGGGCTCGGTTGCACCCGGTGGGTTCTAGCTGTAGACGCTCCTTCTACCTTGTGAAGATGGAGTTTCTATTTGACGCGGGCGCGTGGGGGATGCGCCTTGTTGTCCTTTTACCAATATTGGCCTAATTTAAACAACAAAAAACTGGTGAATTGAGGTGCAGCTGAGATCTGGTCGGAACAAAAACGCGTGAAGAAAAAGAAAAGAAACTTGTGAAGAAAGGTTTCAATTGGGTCCGGTTGCTGCCGCGACTAGTACATTACAAGCAACTTGTCGTCACGTCGTGATAAGCGTCGCAACCGCGTCGTACTGATTACTTGTCAAGTATCGTATATGTTAGGGTTATGCAGTGTCATCCAAGTGGCAGAAATATGCACCCCTCCCCCATAGAATTCCATGAATACAGTCGGCAAACGATAAATCGAAATATACTGACAAAGACGGGTTGTCAAAAAGCCTTGCCCGCGTGACCCACTACCACTGTATCCTCTGACATCGTCCTCGCCCTCACAACGCCACCGCCACTCCGTGAGTCACGGTCCATGTTCACTGGCATGCGGTAATTGGTGCGCGAGGGATGAGTCCGACCCGTGTACACATCTTTCACACCGGCACTTTTTTCTTTTGATTGTAAATGCCAATGTCGTTTGACCGCGGGTGCAAAGTGGCCAATCATCTCAATGCAATGCGGATGGATAATTCAAGGTGGCAACGTGCTCGTGATATTAATACGTTGTATGTGCTTTCATTTCCTTTTCATTTTCCACCAACTCGGCGACACGCGTAGGACACGCGACTTATTGGGAAGCGAAGGGCTCTATTGAGAGAGGGAGAGAAAGAAAGAGAGAGACGAAATGAGGGTCTGGAATGGGACTCGGGAAACCGCACTACCGCAGGACGACGCCCTGGAGATGACCGTAGGTAAGCACGGAGAAACGAAAAGAGGAAAAATTGGAAACCGTACGCAGTCACGAACCAGTTTTTTTTTCACGACTGGTCCACCACCGAGGGTATGGCGACACTATCCCATAATTCGAGCGAAAACGAGAGGAGAGATAGTGGTGTGCTGATTACTTGAGGATGGAACCAGCCGGTAATCGAAGAGCGAACCTTCTTCTTCGTCCCCAGCCTATGGACACTTGGCAGCGGTACCACAATCAGACGGGTGCTGTTTCGGAGTCCCAGCGGGGGTGGGTACGTACTTTTACGTTAGTTGGCGGTCCGGGAAAATGCGCAACGAAGTTGGAGCGTCCTTGACTCGGGTGGGAGAAGGTCGGCGGCCCAGACGGCTCGGCATCACTGGCCATTGAGCCACTGACGAATTCTTCACCGGCGGGCGTTTGTCACTTGAGACTGCGCAACTGTCATGACCTAATGAATAAATAGGATAGCCCCCATGATCGAGCGGCGGCTGTCAATCGAGGGCCTCAGATGGGTGTGGCAGTACGGTCCTGAGGAGGATCCAATCGAGCGGTGAGGCCCAGTGAGAAGTGGAATGTAGTAATCCGGAGTAAACCGCAAAAAATTGAACCAATCAATTTAATTCAAAAATCCGAACAATAGCCATTTTAATTCAATGGAAATTTTAAGGCATTATAATTATTCTGAATCGAATTGAATACCAGATCAGATCGGAACGAATTCGCTTGAATCATATCGAATCCATTTCGTTACGCGAGCTTGAATTGAATTGAATCAAATCGAATTAATTTTGTTACGCGACTTTGAATTGAATTGAATTGAATCGACTATCTATTTACAATACAATAATAATCGATTAAGATCAAAATTGTTCAATTTTATGACGCCCTTGATCGAATCCAATTGAATCTAATAGATATCGATCTAAAGCACACTGTTCGCAAATGAAGTAACTTGAAATCGTGAACGCGAGCGAGCTATGAGTGTCCCGTCAGTCTCATATGGCGGAGGAAGATCGTATTGTGCATACCTTTGTTATTTCTTGTTCGATTTGACCTTCTTGGCCTCTTGTTCTGTTTGTTTATAGCGCTGTCATACATATGCACATTAGTATCGCGTGTGCAAGAGGGGCGATAAGAATAATATCACTCACTTCAACGGTTTGCGTGTCGAGATCGTTCCATACGGTGGCGAATTCTTCCCTTGTGGTATGGGGTGTTCCTTCATGTAATCGATCGCGAATAAATTGCTGTGTGTGTGACCGTAAACATGACATGAGTCTGGTGGTCCAGTGATAGACAAACTTACCGCGCAGATAACGAGTTGTTCGGGCGCATTCGGATTGCCTTCTTTTGGCCGTTGTCGGGCTGTGGTATTGCTGCCATCGCTGTGCCATTTGGCGTCTCTGGTGTTGTCGCAGATCCGGGATTGTCAGTTCTGCATGATGGGATGGAAGCGTCTAGGGATGGTGCGTATTGCGTGAGTGCTAGTCTCGCGAGGCAACATGTAATAAAGGCACCTTCTGTCCCCGTAGCTGTAGCCGCTGCAGGGACATCACGGACACCTCCTGTATCCGAGAGCGTTGGAGCCACAACGGGAGGCCTATTTGTTGAATCGCGCCGGGTGACGGACGAGCTGGACGGGCTGCGTGAATGAGGGAATTTAGGGAGATATGTGACACATACAGAGGATGGCGGATGGTAATGTACTTCCGATACCATGTTAGTGCTGCAATAGTGCACAGGTGCAGATAGAACTTACGAGTGGGCGAGGCCTAGGAATCTCGGTCGCGGGAGTAGGGAGCGGTGAAGCCGGTGGAGGTGGTGAAGCCGGTGGAGGCGGTGAAGCCGGTGGAGGTGGTGAAGCCGGTGGAGGCGGTGAAGCCGGTGGAGGTGGTGAAGCCGGTGGAGGTGGTGAAGCCGGTGGTGGCGGTGAAGGTGGGGCTACACAGGTATGAGGTGCACATATCTGAATCGGGAGGGAGTGGAGAAACGCACTGGGAGGACAAATTATCGGACTCTCGGGGGGACCTGTATCGCCCGGGGGGGAACTTGTATCCGCTGGAACGCATCAGTCATGAGATGTACATTGTGGATAGATTATTTACCTTTCGATTTCTTGCTTGCCTCCGGAGTTGGTGAAGTGTCTGCGGGTCGCTTCGGTGGGCGCGAGGAGTTTTGTTCCAGCAATAAAGCCTCTTCGCGTTTTATGCCATTCAAGTGGTTGTCGTACCAATGAGAGTACCCGAGCGTCGAGATGGTTTTAGACTTATATCTGCCTTGGCACAACCGGAGGAAGGGGAATTCTGATTCCATATCGTGATAAAACTGTAATTGTGCTTTCGCGGGCACGCGCGTCCACGTAGATCCGGGCTTCCCATTATATTCTTCGAAGAGAAGGCCCCAGAGTAGGCGGGAATGACGGCGAATCTCATCTGCCATTTTTCCGTCCACCATGATTCCTGATTCATCCTCGATGAACCACAACGTAACATTTTCCCCCTTACTGGCACGTTGTTTGCCACGCGGCCCTGCTTTGTAGGTGGGATCGTCTCTGCGTCGGTTGTGCTCTTTGGTGTATTCCTCCTGATACCAGTACCTTACTTTCGGGTAATCCTTCCTTTGCAACGACGGTAGTGGGGCCTGTGCAGGTGCATTGCCTTGAGTTTCCACACTCCGGGTGGAATGCACGAACCCTCCTTGGCGCAAAGCCTCCAAGAGGTTGTCATACAATTTTCTGGTGTGTACAGCGGTGTAAGTTTGTATATGCATATGAGAGAGCACTTACTCTGCTTTCACTGCGCGGGAATCACTGTCTTTAAGCCTCGCACACATATGGAGGTATGCGGGGTTTCCTACGCTCATAAGTTCGTCATGGGTGGCAGACGCGAGTACACTCGAGTCGTCGTGTGCCCTTGGTATGAACGGAGATCCCTGTACGCATATAACAGCGTTTGTCAGTATATGCACGTTATATATCGCCACTTACCAGGGAAAATGTATCTTGTGTATCATCTAGACGCGATGTGTGCATTGATGAACCACTGCAGAGTGGGGGAGTAGAAAGTGAAGAGCTCAAAGAACGCTCAGTGAGAGGGTGGCTGGGATCAAGAGAATCACATTGACGGGTTCTGTAGAGGTCGTCCATGGGGGGGGTAAGAAACAGTGGGGATGCAAAGACGTGGGGTGTGCATTTTTTCACTCGAGATGGATTCCATTTACCAATTTGGAACGATGTGTGTGTGGGGTAGCTTATCTAGCCGATAGATTTAATTTAATTTCATTTAACTACTATTGCACAATTGACGCATTGCTAAAGTATGCAGTGGACAGAAAAGATGGAAGGCGCGGCAATTTAGTGGGGAAGACGTGACGACGTACACTACTTTTCATACCCTATGTCCTGGTACAAACTATCTGAAGTCCGCTGGTGTCAGTATGTGCGGATCGTAGATTAGCAATAGTCAAACCTATATCAGGATCCGATGAAGGGAACATCAGATCCATTTTTTTGGCGACCCTGTCCATTGCCTCCCTCGCGCCCTCTTCTCGAGCCTCTTGCACTATCTGTTCAACGGTTTGTCCCTGTATAATAATCTTGGACAGGTCGATTGTGGCCGGGAGAAGTGTGCGATCGCTTGATTTGTGTGGGGGGGGGGCGTGTGCTGTGTCGGGCAAATGTCTTGTGCACAGCGTAGGATGTACAATACTCGAGAAATGACTGGCGCACTGGGTGGGAAGTGTGGCATTCGGAAAATGACCTGCGCACAGCATAGGATGTACAATGCTCGGGAAATGGCCCGCGCACTGAGTGGGAAGTGTGGTATCGTTGGCGCACAGCACAGGATGTACAAAGCTTGGGAAATGGCCCGCGCACTGAGTGGGAAGTGTGGCATGGTTGGCGCACGGAGTGGGAGATCCAATGCTCGGGAAATGGCCCGCGCACTGAGTGGCAAGTGTGCTGCGGGCTGGGAAGTGTCGGTGAGACCTGGAAAGATCCGTTTGTATTGCCTTCTCTTTGCGCAATGAAATGGGCTCTGTGTGCGCATGTGGGAGGGTCAGTGGAAATGGAGTTGGGCGCCGAACGGGACTTTCTGCGTTGGGCGACGACCGTGGTTGTGTTTCTGAGATATCTATGATTTCCGAGGCTGCTTTTCGCTTCTTGCTGCCATCAATAAGATTCGACGAGGCTGTGCATGCGTCGAATATATGCACACTCCTTTCTTGGTCAATGCGAACTTTTTTAGAAGGGGGATTGGTGGCTGGCATCAGTGCGAATGAAACAAGTGAATATATGCGTGTATATGTGTTTTGATATGAATATATACACTTCCGCGTGATTTCAGAGGCGTTCTATGCAGAATTCCATCAAATCTCACGTGCACACGTTATCTGCATATGTGAATTTCGTACTAAGTCGCGATACATGTAGTACACTATGCACAATATGGCTACGATTCTTCGATGGCCTCCTGACTGTCTCCCATAACCAATACGTCCAAACCAGGTTTTTCGACCACGAAAAACCGCCCGCAAGAATCTCCTTCACTTGGCGTCATAGGTATCATAGCCACCACAGATGTAATCGCATGGACCTCGATAACGCGAAGATTAGATGTCCCTTGATATGTGCACACGTACAAAGCACCGTGCGATATACTGAGCAGATGTTCGTCTGGCTCAGACCATACAGACACGAGTGCATATGTACGCTCGGGTCCCGGCAAGTGTCCGCTTTGAAAGTAGAACTGTACCTCTGCAAAACGAGATAGTTCGCCAGATAAGATCTAAATGCAATCGTTAGTGAGATCTGTACTATCTTGAATGAGATGCACATCACCTTCACATTTCGAGAACGTCGTACTGTTTGATCCTCTCGTGGTACCCTTTCTCTGTCTTTCCACAAGGAACGAGAGATCTGCTTGTTTGGTAGGCGAAGTCTTGCCCATCGCCTGTATCTTGGGGCCCAGTTACTAGCGAGAGATCCTGTCTGCGAGATAACGAAATCACGAAGTGCATCGGCCTCGGCACCACTAAGTACAACCGCGATCTTGTCTTTCCCCCCGAGGAGAATATATCCATCCTCTGTGTCGTCTATTTTGATTGCACCACCGGGCAATTTTGCAGTAGTGCCGTCCAACCCTGGATAGCTTGCTATAAGTGCGTTGACCTGACTGCGCCTAAGTCCACGGTTCGAAATGTTGGCAAAAGGATCGGAAGGTTGCTTGACTTCCTCACCAAGACTCCCGATCGTGCGCTCAAGTGTCCACTGTTGGATATACACTCCAGGTCCAATGCGCGCAGTCTCTTGTGCGAGATGAGCCATTGCATGGACACTCTGGCGTACAAAATGTAACCTTGAGGGAAGTCGACAGTAGTACATAGTCTCAAATTCCTCGACAAACTCGAGGAGGAGTATATGCGCGACAGTGAGTTGATCTGATTTGATGCGCCGCTGGTGGAGGATCCGCACACCCTGTACGAGCTTGCAGAAGTGTTCCCAGAACGCCCGAGGCACCAGATCAATGAGAAGCCCTGGCCCCAGTCCAAACACGTACGTCAAGAATTCCCAAGCCTTGTACCCGCTCGAGATCTTCTCAGCGGGATTGCGGGGAGGTCGATCAAACGAATCGGGGAGAAATTCCCTACACAATGCGACTTCATTTCCATGTTTCCGCCAGACATCGCCGGTGAGGCACATCCATGGCCACTCTGATCGTGAATCGTCCTTGTCACAATCAATAGTGCCGCGCCAAAGCCCAAGCAGTAGATCAGGAAGATTGAGAGAGATCAAGTGCATTATGTCGATCGCGAAGCATCGAGGGGGAGCCAGTGAACGACGAGGAGACAGCCCACTGAAGATGCTTGGCTTGCATATGCCTGTCTCTCGGCGCTCCTGTTTGTAGTGTGTGTCATTCCGACTAAGCATTAATCTACGCAAACCCTGATCGTACAAAGCAGGGGACTGTTCCTCCAGCTTATACACATCGATGTCGTCGTGATCACAGCCAGAGACGCCGTAGTCCAGTGGCTTTAGCATTGCTGGATAGTAATGTGGCCCGTTTTCCTTATGCCTTCCCCTGAGACCGCAGTAAAGACGGCACCCAAGTGCGCCATGATGCCCGACTTGTCCATTTAGTTGTGAAAGACCGGGTCCATCCGCCATACCCAGATAGAAGTACGGAAATGATGTAAATACGCGATCTAATTCAGCATCCCATATTCGGAGGCCATCGCGCTGAAGTGCAGCCAGGTGGTGCAACCCAGGAAACAAGAACGAATCGAGATTCTTGGGCTTGCTAGGACCGGGGATAAACCCCCCCGGAAGCACGTATCTCTTCTTGTATCGCAGATCCGGAGGGAGATCGAGCAAGATCCAGATGTATATCCAACAATCGGATTGTTTGTGCTGGTACAGCTGTGCACCGTCGACAGACATCATGATCACTGTATCGTCTGGCTTGATGTCCCCACTGAGGACGGCGTTGAAGAATTCGCGTGCACAATAAACGTCGTTGTATTCATCGACAGAAATTTCCGGAGACAGGGGATCGATGAGATCTTCCATCACTCGTCGACGATGGCCCATGTTACGTGCGCCCTCTACGCTCCTCCACTGCGCCTGGATCTGCGGTCCGATGGGGATCGTAAGGAATTGCTTTCGTGGACGTGAAGTCTGACTTTCATAACGTGCTTCTCCACACACGGGGCAGACAGTGTTGTCGCGGAATGGGCCAGTGAATGCGACACACGACCTAGGACACATGTCGGTCATCATAGGCTCAATGCCCGTGAAATCCTGAATGCGTTGCTTGATCTGCCACTGCGAAAGCAGTGCTACGCCCGGAGAGTGCTCCCTGATCGCATCAATCGTATCTGAGTAAATGGCCTCGGAACCACTCGTCACGGCCAAGAACAGCCTAAGACACAGCCGCAAGTCCTTGTCCGACAGATCTAATAAGAAAGCCTCTGGATTGCGAAGTCGCTGACGAACACCCTCTGAGAGCGGGTCTCGATCCAATGTCGCGGCACGCAGCTCATCGACGAACTTCTTGGCATCTCGAAGCGCAGCGACAGTGGGTACGATTAAATCGGGGTCAAGCTGCCCAGGTACATCATCGGGGATAGCATCCGGGCCAAGAGGAGGATCGCCCTCCAAAGCAGCAGATCGAGGCACCGATTGCGCATCGCCAGTTTGGATAAATGGTGTCTCCTCATCAGACCAGCGATCCTGATCCTGCGCGCAATCAAATCCGGCCTCTGATTGAGTAGCAAGCCTTTGCGACGTGCTTCCTAAGTCCTAAGCAAGTGTATAATCAGTACAATCTTATCGCATTTATTTTGATCTCATAATACCGTATCTCCAACATGTGCACCCCCTGATACCGACTTGTCGCCTAGCGGATCTACACTCGAGGTTGCTTGTGTAGAATTGTCCAAACGTTCACTATCTCCCAAGCGCCTCGGTTTCTTTCGCACAGGAGGTGGTTGTCCGGATAATGCAGAAAAGCGATCGCTATGTTGAGCGCGATAATCGGCCTCTCGGAATTTTCTGTGATCGTGGAAAGTTGTTCGAGATACAACCTTTTTCACTTTACACAATCTCGAGCAAGAGCAATACAGTTTACGATCGTTTGATGTGCTTGACGTAGACATGGCGAATAAATGCGATTAGATTATACTACTACTACTATTTGAATCTTGCTGTGTCCGCATATGCGTGACTTTCCATGTGATTATACCCACTGTCCATGTGACCGGACAGTGCCTGGGTCAGCGAGTACTCGATGCAGCGTTATCGCGTGTTCAGTAAACTAGATAAACAGTGCGTGATTCGTTTTATTCGATTCTAATCAGTTGCTTTCGATCGAATAATAAATCTCATGACGCGATCATTTCTATTCAATTGAATTCGGGTAGCGACTGAATGTGATCGAGCGCTATTCAAATTTTATCAATTCAATCGAATTAATATTATTGTTATCATTTTATATCAATTCACATCAATGGTATTCATGTCATTCAATTTTATTCGATCGGATCATATTTAATTCTATCCACTTCTCACTGGGGGTGAGGGGTCGCACACCCATGTAGGTGCAGATTACGGCATGCTTCGTCATGATCCCGCACATGGACAGCGCAATCATATCATCACCGCTGTCCCGTATCACGCGCCCCGCCGAACGCACCCACAGAGCAATCACGCGCCGCGCGCCGATGTGAGGGAAAACAACGTAAGTGAAAGCGCCAATAATATGCAAGTTCGGAGCCAACTGCAGGGTTGGGTTTTGCTGGATATCGAATGATAAAGTTATGATGAGTGATAACTCGGGAATTCGCCTCGCTCTCTCCCAATTTCCAAATGTTGAAAAAACACACTCCCCCTGAAGATCAAACGGGGGGTGGCTGCGGAGTGTATGGGGACTTGCATCGCCGCGCATGCTGCGGGATGATCCACATACTTGTACATTGTCAATGCCCACCTGTCACGCGATTGCTTTGGTGTGGCAAACCGATCGGGGTAACAGATGGGCCTTCAACGCATAGTCCTGTCAGTTCGACTCGATTCGGAATTGAATTGCCTGCTTCCGGTTGCATTTGAGCCAACTGGGGAGAGATGGGACACCGAGGACGCCGAAGAGCTGTAGGGTTTGGAGGGGCCAAAGGGAATTTGCTACGTTGGCTGCGAAACAGCACAAAAAATAGGAGCTGCCCCTTTTGATTTTGCCTATCATGATAACCGCAAGAGAAGATTTGGCCACTGCCTGAAAGATCAAGCCAGATGAACGTGATTTACTGTACACGACGTCACTAGCTTGAGTCAAGCTAGATTCTCAAGTGCTCGAAGCTGAAAGAGCACGGGTGTGGTCGACCAGTATGCGACGTCATCTATCATCTATTGTATCCGTATCGGACCCTGTACGGGTTTCCGTCGTAGATCATATCCATATTTGAGTGCAATGATCACGTTCTCGAACTGACTTAACAACCATTTGTTGATCCTGACATGCCGCTGGCGCCATGCATAGGCTGACCCTGAAGCGTATCCAGCATACTACGTACTTTTTATTTGCCTTGAATTTCGTTACTCACCCAGTCAGTTGGATTCTGCTTCAAGGCACGCACGGTAAGACAGCAAGCCTATTCGACATGTCCCGAATCGCCGTATAGGTGAAACTTCGTGTTGTGAGAAAACAGGTGATAGGTGAATTGCAGGCAGTCGCGCACCCAGGCTTTGATGCTGACGTCTTTCCCATTGCCTTTGTCCTCGTTGGACAGCGACGGCGACAGTCTGCCGACCTCTAATTGAGACAATAGGCCAAGACGCCCATTCTAAGGGGGGTCTGATTGCTGCGGACAAGGCAATTTCTAGCGACCCTGCGGAGCCTATCCAATATGACGTGTAGAAGCATCTGATAAATTGACGACGATATCTGTCACAAAGCAACCGGTGAATCGCTAAACACGGTTGCGCCTTAACCGAGAGCTTGTTATTAGAACTCGTCTCTGCGCAGCTGGAACACTGAGATACAATGGTGTTAAAATTGACTTGGTGTGACAATAACCAACCATCATGATGGGGAGATAGGAGGTCAGCCTGGATGCTGTCCGAGGCACGCGAGGGGTGCGGAAGAGGAAACTGCGAACGGGCCGCCAATCACCACTTTGATTGCCTCCACTATGACAGCTATCAGGGTCGAGACAAGGTACATTGCACCTTCGGGAGCATCGACACCTGCGCTGGCACTGCAGGTGACGTGTCTGGAAGATTCATACATGCTCTGGATTGGAGCGACGGAGGAAGCTGAGGAGAATGCCGGTCGCGCCACGATACGAGGACATGTTGGTAAAGATTGGGCAGTGGCTATGCCACCCTGGAAAGTGCGCATATATTTCTAACTCATGAATGTACGAGTTGTAACAGCTCCGATGCCCCGGAAATATTTTATTTCTGGACCGAACCACCAGACACTGCCAGCAACAGGAACTCAGTTGTTGCGGTCATCGAACTCGGATTCGGCGCTTTCTATAGCGACAAGACTGGGTGAGTACGAGTGACTGGTTGAAGTGGGCACAATATTTTGACACTATGTGGATAGCGCAACGATTCGGGAAACAAATATTTTTATCTGTAGATGTACCTGTTTCAGGCGGTGGTGATGATTCTGGAGGGATATTAGTTCAAGTTGAAAAGGCATTAGTAGAAACGTTGAAAGGGATAGAGTAGTAATTACAAGTGACTGAGGGGAACCATAACCACGGTCATGTCCGTTTAACCTTGGTCCCTCCTCGGGCCTCTTTATCCTCGTCCGTGCCCGTAAACTTTTTTTTTTTCACTTTGGCTGCGACATTTTCTCTCCATCCGAACCCTTTTACACCCACTAATCGTTACCCTTTGTTGCCCAACTTAGGTAGGATATGTCGGAACCTGAACTAGCCTACATGAGCAGTGCAAACGACGACTTTGATCTCCCTCGCTGGCAGACCCAATCTGCGCACGTACAAGGCGACATTCTCCCCTCTTCAACCCAGGCTGCTCATTCCGCAGCCAATTCTTCATTTTTGTATCCAGTTCCGCCACCGCCAGTTCAAACGACATCCTCCACAGCATCCAGAACCAGGGTACAGCCTTCCTCGGCACACCATTCTCCTTCCTCTTCCACTTCAAGGCAACCAAGAATCAATCAGCTCATCGAGGACGACCCTCCTCTCTCGAACACCGCCCTTCCATATCTTTCTCCTTCACAGAACCAACTCTCTCGTAGTGCGTCTCTAGGCGCCAGTGCTGCTACAGGCTCCGCACGGGCCCGACGAGCTCACATGCCAGATGATTTAGAGGGTGCCTACGGCACTGCCAATGCCAGCTCTGCTGGTCATCAGCGACAACAGTCTAATTCTTTTTACAACTCCAGCGTTGCCTACCAGACTTCACCTTTTGCCCCCAATACAACTGACTCGACACCCACCTCACAGCCGGCTACCACCGACGCCACTTATCAAGATGTCTACTTCAATAATCCCGGTGGTCAGCCTCCCAAGCGCTCTCTCACTCAACATGATCCCAGTACCACAGTTCGCAGCGCTCGTTCTCCTCTTAGGGCCAATCCCAACCCATCTCTCCTCGACCCCTACGCCCAGCAGTCACAGTACTCACCTACCTCTGCTTCTTACAGTTACCAGTCCCCTACTTATCACGGACGCTCCCATTCTCAAACAAAGAACGAGGTCGTTACACCCCCCACCTCGTCGCCTTATTCACAACCCAACGCACCCCCAGCCCCTCCTCCGCCAATCTATTCCCCGTCCTATGCGATGGACACGGGCAGTCCCCATCTCCCTTCTTCGGCGCTTCTGACCCAACCATTAAAACAAGCCATGTCTCTTTCCACACCAAGTACCCCCATCGGGTTTCCTGTCCCTCAACACAGTCCTGCACCTGCTGGCCCCTACTACCCTCAGACCCAGGATCAAGCCATGATGGTGGACCCTCCTACAAAGCGACGCGCGTCTGGTTTCAGGCGAGTGCGCGATCAACGTGATCTGCGTCCCCAAGTTAGGACTCGTCCTGCATCTCGGCGCATGGACTCGTCAGGCACGTTCTTATCGGTCCGTCTAGACCTCTTTTTTTCATATCATTGCTGTAACTTATGAACCAATGTTTCCCGTGTCAGCCTTTACGCCAGCTGACAACCCACATCACCGATACCTACCGCATATGCAACCCCCAATTCAAATATGAATCGGCGCATAACCCAAGGCGAGTCCTCACGAAGCCAAGCAAGGCAGCGCACAACGAAGGGTATGACAATGAGGACTATGATTACATCCTCTATGTCAACGATTGGCTGGGGACTGAGGAGGGACACAAGTCCGTCATTGTCCTCCTCAGTTTTGACAACGACCTGAATGGCTTTACTACTCTAGATACCTCATTCTTGACGTTCTTGGCCAAGGAACTTTTGGGCAAGTTGTCAAGTGTCAAGACATGAAGACGCATGAGGTGGTGGCAGTGAAGGTTGTTAAGAACAAGCCCGCTTATTTCAACCAGAGTATGATGGAGGTTACCATCTTGGAACTCGTCTGTCTTTTCCTGTTGTGCCTTTCCATCGACTGAAAGCTTCGCAGCTCAACAACCAATGTGACCCTCAAGACGAGCACCACATCCTTCGCTTGCGAGACTCCTTTATCCACCGCAATCACCTGTGCCTTGTCTTCGAGTTGTTATCGTCAAACCTGTATGAACTGATCAAGCAGAACCAGTTCCAGGGTCTTAGCACGCAACTCGTGAAGGTCTTTACGGCGCAACTGCTGGACGCCTTGACGGTCCTGAAAGAAGCCAGACTCATACACTGCGATCTGAAACCCGAAAACATTTTGCTAAAGTCGTACGTTAACTTCTATCTACTTTCAAAGGTTGTGTCACTAGAGCTGCCGCAGGTTACAGTCACCACAGATTAAGGTCATTGACTTTGGTTCGGCCTGTCACGAACGGCAAACAGTGTATACATACATCCAGTCTCGGTTCTATCGATCACCCGAAGTTTTGTTAGGCCTACCATACACCGCGGCGATAGATATGTGGTCCCTGGGATGCATCGCAGTCGAGCTCTTCCTAGGTCTTCCTCTATTCCCTGGTACGAGCGAGTACAACCAAATTACCCGAATCGTCGAGATGCTTGGGTATGCCTTTATATCGTCAAATTTTTGAGGGCGCTCACTAACGGACTTGTATGCAGGCAACCACCAGCATATATGATGGAAATGGGGAAGCAGACTGGTCAATTCTTCGATTCCTTTGTGGATGTGTATGGTCGTAAGAAGTGGCGCCTGAAAAGCCTTGAGCAGTATTCTCGGGAGCACAACACGAATGAGCAACCAGGGAAGCAATACTTCAAGGCTACCACGCTACCGGAAATTGTGAATACGGCCCCAATGCCCCAATTCAAGTCCGGTCGCCAGGGCGTTGAGATGGAAAAGGGTCTGTCATATCCTTCCATCCTCGGATCTCAAGACTCACTACATGATCGTCTCCTCGGAATATGAAACTCTTATAGAATTAAATAATCGCGCTTCCTTCATCGACTTTTGCCAGGGTTTATTGAATTTGAACCCCATCGAGCGCTGGTCACCCCAGCAAGCTAGGCTTCATCCATTCATCACCGGGGAGAAGTTCACCAAGCCTTTCGTTGTAAGTCTCCTTTTTATGCCACGCTCATTGTCTCTTTTCTTCACTCATCACAACAGCCTTCGGGTCACCCTTCACAACAGCAAGTCCCTACTTCATCTGTATCGCAAACCACGCCTACGTCAGATCCCAAACGTCCATTCGGTGGGCTTGTTCCCTCTCAACCCAAAGGCACGCGAGCGTTTCAAGATGCTGCTTCGTACAATCAACACCTCGCCCAACATCAAGCTTTTACTGCTCAAGCCCAGGCGGCGTCCCAGGCAGCGAACAATGTCTTCCGTAACCCGTATATCACCACGCAATTGTCGTCACAGCCGTCATCCTCCGCATACCCTGCACCCGCTACCGAGTCAGGAAGCACGTATTCGCAACCGCCACAAGGGCAACACTCGCAATACGCGGCTACTACACAAAGTCAGGTCGGCTTATGGGGAGACTTTTTCATCCATGCTCACATGCCATCTTACAGGGTCGAACAATGGTGGTGGGGCGCCACAGCCACCGCCCACATACCCATCCGGGAGTAGCGTTGGGGTTTCATCGCACTTGAATCCGAACCCACCATCCAACGCGTACTATCCCAACTCCCGCACACGCGCCAACACAATTAACCACATGGACAGGATTCCACCCGCGCTTGCGCGTCTTCAGCATATGTCGCAGGATGTGATCACCGGGCGCAATGCTCTCACTCCTGTACTCAACCGGGACGATCCTATTAAGGAATGGGAACGGCGACAGTCTGGCAAAGGTGCCGCGCCACAGCCATATCCCCAGCTCGAGTACCTACAGCAACAAGCAGAGCTCGTAGCGTCTGGTACGGCAAGCTGGCAGCAGCCGGCAACGCGTTATCAACCAGCACAGAGCTCCGCGCTTGCGCATCAGTATCACCCGTCGTCCGCGATTGTGGTTGACGACGAACGAAGGGACGCTATAATGTCAAACGTGCGCGCGACTGCGCAGGGCCAAAACTACATCTCGAATCCGCCAGCGGCCTACACGGGGTCCTCGACCACCGCTGGTGGTCGTTTTGCTGTGACGTATCCCCAACAATCTTCGGGTGGTCCCCAGTCCCAGTCGCAACAACCGTCACAGCAGCAGCAGCAGCAGCAGCCACCGCCGACGCAACAGCAACAGTCACAGCCACCACCGCAGCAACAGCAGCAATCGCCGTCGTCCCCATTCGATTCGCTGGATCGTCGACCGGATATGGGTGGACTTTTCGTTCCCCTGCAGCCGGATCACTTCCAGCCGTACGCTGGCACTTCGGTCGCGGGCGGCCGAGGCGCCGTAGCGCCGCCCGCCGTTTCACAGTCTTTTTATGACCCCGCGGTCGCCCAGCAGACAAACGCTGCGCCGCAACGTAGTTTGTTCGCGGGAGACACATCGTCTGCGGGGGGCAGTGCCCCTGGTGGCGGTAGTACAAACCTCACAAAGGACAGAAGAGGCAGTGGAATGGAATTTTGGCCGCGGTGAGCGTCGCCTGGTTGTTGTTCTGATCCGATCCGATCCAAATCGTTACTTCGGCTGGTTTGCCCTTGTGTTGTTGCTGATGTCGCTGTTGTAATGACGTTTGTGCGAGAGTGCCGACCCAACATCCCTTTCAATCTCCCCCCCGCGCAAATTTTGTTTGCTCTTTCCCTTGTTGCACCATCTCCCCCCCCCCCCCGGTTTTTTTTTTTTCTTTTTACCCGTTTCCCGATACACATGCAATTACGATCGCCCCTCAACCTGCCTCATACAACGAATCCATCCCTGCGATTCATGATTTTCACACAATAAGCCTTTACGAAAGGCCAGGCTGTTGCCGGACAAATGTCGGGGCCCCATATTGCTTCGCACATATGTATGGTATAGCTACCGCGCAAATGTATGTGCTTCGGCAGTGCAGCGTGAATGCTAGACGGAAGGGAGTCGCCAGTACCTCGTTCCACTCGCTTTCCTAGTTCGCTTCGACTGTGTCGGGGAGTTGCTTGAAATTTTCTTCAACTTCCCATGCCCCTGCCCAATATCGGACTTGGCACTTGAGACCTCTCGTTTGGCCCTCCTGAGCGATACGACGCTCTAATGCTCTGAATCTGCGGCAAAGCACCATATCCTGGCTGAAAAAAAAGCCCAATTTTGTCATGGTTTCGGCTGAACTGTAATCGCGATGTGACGATACCTTCTGAGTCTCAGAGCGGGACAGAAATCGTTCGAACCATCCCCGACGTATATGATGCGGTCATAGTCCACACCATGGCGTTTGAGGAACGCGTCAAGCTCGCTGCCTGCGATGCGGAGATGCGACGGGTGAATAACGCACGAATGAGTCTCTGAAACCCGCGAGTCACCTTTGCAAATATTCGGGTTGCAGCCAACCGGGCAGTTATGTTGCGGTCCGTTGGGATCGATGTGCCTTCTCAGATTGAGCAAGCCAGACGATTCCCACTCGGCCGGGTTGGTCACTATCTCTGTGAAGAGGTCCTGGAGTCCTTTTGACTTGTGGCGATGGCCAGTGGTTAACTACTTGTCGGATGAGATGGTGGGACATACTTCTAAGATGGTCGAGATGTAAACAGAGTTGGCGCTGGAAAGGCAGAGAAACGACGTCTGCGGCTTGGCTGCTGCCTTTAGGGTCTTTACACCACGGACCATCGCAGGGTGCTGACGAAAAATTATTAAGTTGCACAAGGCGGGTGACGGCGAGAACTCACGAAGGGCATGATTCGCAGGGCTCCCTCGATATCCTGTCTAGTAAAACCTTGCTCATGCAGTTCTCGCAGACCCATAGCACTGGTCAGGCATCGATCAGAAGGAAAGCCGTGCCAGAAAACGAATCTTACACAAGATCAGTCCATTCACTTTTCATGTTCTTCAGCTTTCGACGGATGTCTGGTGCCAAAACTTCAAAGACCCATCTATCAGAGTCTTGATCTGCCATAGACCTGCGTGTCATTGGTTCTGTTGGCAAATTTTTACATGGAGGATGAGAATTACCAGTCAAAATCAAAGACGATGAGTTGTCGCTCTACTTGCTTGGACATGATCTTCTAGTAGTGGATAAGATGGAAGTTCAGATAAAGTAAAGCAAATAAAGCACGGGAATACCCGAATATGACCACGTGATATAATGACCAGATTTGGGTTGAGCGGCAAGTGGAAAGCGAGTGTGATGGCCTTTTCAGAACAGAACTTTACCAGTGCTCTTGCGACATGGAAGAGTACTTGTTCTCTTTTCATATTTTGATTCACGAGCTGACCAGTTCGCGTCAGACATCAATCTTTCCGAGCTACAGAAGACTCTTGACACACAGGGTATAGAGGTCGTTGAGAATCAAAAGGAGAGCGTCGTCGGGAGGAAGGCACTAGCAGACAGAACTAAAGGTAATTATATAAACTTCCACTCTACTACCTCTTTTCTAATCCAAGCATAGATTTTAAGAAGATACCAGATGAAGAGAAGGTTAACGCCTTCAAGGGCTTGTTGAAGTGTACGTCTCATCCGCTCTCATGTTCATATCCATTTATCCTCCCACAGCGTACCAAACTGAAATCGATAACCTCACGAAACGCTCAAAGTTGGCAGAAACTGCGTTCCTCAGCGTGTACAAAACTCTGGCAGATGCTCCTGATCCATATCCTCTCCTCGAAGCTGCCGTTGTGCGTCCCCTGCGTCTACGTCGTGTGACCCCTCCCTCACCCGCCGCTCTGTTTAGGACCAGACAGTGAAGATTGAAGAAGCTCGGGATTTGGAGGACGAACTTCAGCGTGTCAAGGCTGACAATGCCGAGCTGCAAAAGCGTGTCGCTGAGTTTGCGAGTATAGAAGCCGCAAAGAAAAAGGCCGAGACCAGAGCAGAGCAGCTAGAGGAGAAGGCACGTCGAACAGGCTATCCTCCGAACGTGGGTTGACCCTGTCACAGATGGATGCTGCGATTCAGGAGCGAGTGGTCCAAAAGGAAAATGAGCTGAATGCTACGTATGACGAGAGGATGCGCAACTATGAAGAAAGGTTCGCTACCGACACGCTATGTGTCCGCATTGATATTGATATTCCTCAAGAGAACAGGATTTGCAGCGTCAAGTCTCTCTCTTGAAGGATCAACTTCGTGATTTACGTGTGTCAAACGATTCAACGGAGGCAAGACTCCTTGATCAGAGTCAGCGACTCGGTAGCTCTCTTTCTCACAAGACTACTTGTCCTCATTGCGGCCAGACCAGGAAGTTGTGGCAAAGTTGGCAGATATGGATATGGTTGTCGCCGAGCTGGAACGCGCCAATACCCGGGCTGCTACTGTCGAGCGTCGCAATGTAACGGCTTTCTTTCTCCGAGGTTGAATACCGTCTTACGTTCACGCGTCCCCCAGGAACTTCTGCGTGCAGAAATCGAGTCCCTAAAGACTGGCAATGACAGGTCTGATCGGTAATTGTATCCCCTTCGGTGATTATGCTTGTTTTAACCCAACCTCCTCTTAGTGTCAAGGGCCTCGAATCCCAGGTGACATCCCTAGAATCCGAGGTTGATCGTCTGTCGCAATCTTTCAATGCACAGAAGGCCGTAACTGCTACAATGGAGACCAGCGCACGCAAGGCGGCTGAAGAACACGTAAAAGAAGCTTCGACCTTGGTATGCTACATGTTCCCGTAAGGATTTAGAAGCTAACATCCTATCAACAAGGCACGGGAGATCGATCAGTTAAAGCAGTCGCTCAAGGATTATGCTGACTACGACGAGACCAAGAGAGAGCTCGAGATCATGAAGGTAGAAATGTAATATCTGTTGGATTCAACATAGCTCATGGCATAAATTAGTACGTCGAGTTTGCCGGTCTCGAAGGTGACCTGGACGAGGATGATGAGTTTGCTTCCGATAATCGGCTGGGACTACAACTTCCGAATCCAAATGCATCCAAGGCGAACACTCATCCGGCCAGTTCTCTGGAGGCTCTTTTAGCGACCAAAAACAAGCGTATACTTGAAGAACTGACAAAGTACCGGGTGCGTCTTGTATTCTTGTGCCGTCATTCCATGTGCCAATTCAGTACAGATCTTACATAGCGAGCTCGAAGCATCGCTCCAGAGTGCTCAGAATGACCTTGCCTCTACCAATCAAGACTTGGAGAAACACCGGGAGCTCAATGACCGACTCGAATCCGATCTACTGAAGCTCGAACAAAGTCGAGGTGGCCAGGGAAATGGCGACACAAGTCTTGCAGATGATGCACAGGACGATATCCTTGCGGGGCTAGGGCTCGAACTCAATTTAACAACCAAAAATGTGCGTTGTCTCAACTGTCATCAAATTAAAGTCCTAAGTAATTTGCGGGTGATTAGAAAGATTCCTCGGTACAAACGAAACCTATACCCTTTACACCCTCCGCCGATACGTCTATTCTGCCCATCGTCACAAGCCAACGTGACCGCTTCCGACAGCGCAATGCTGAGCTTGAAGAGGTAGATCCTACTTGCGATCCGTCCCATTTAGTGTTCACTTTACCCTTGCAGGAACTCCGCAAACAATTCCAGACAATATCCGAATTACGTGCCGAGATCCGAGGTTTGCAGTCGGATAATCTGAAACTCTACGAGAAAGTTCGCTACATGCAGAGCTATCGCGAAAATTCACACTCGACCCTCGACCCATTACCAGCATCATCTGTTAGTGCACCTAGCGCGAGCGAGCTGAGCAAATACAGCGCGCGCTACGAGGAGGCGATGAACCCTTTCGAAGCATTCCGTGGTCGGGTACGTCACTCTGTCTGAATCCGCATATGCTGGCTGCTACAGTTGACTGACTCCCCATCTTTTTTGACTTGTAGGAAGCCGCGCGGGCCTATTCGAATTTGAATCCATTCGAACGCGGTGTTTTCGTGCTAACGCGTGTGATTCTAGGTAATCGCCGCGCGCGCAATGCGTTCATCGTCTATGCCATCGCACTACATGTGCTCGTCATGTTTACGCTATACGAGTGTGCAGTGTCGTCGAGCGCGCCAGTGCGTACACAGCCGATTCGGATATAGCTGGTTCCGTATTCAATGTGACGGCACGCCGCGCGCGCGTTCGTTCGTCCTTGTTCGCACAGAGACGCCCGGGCCCGGTGGGCCCTTTTTTTTAGCGAACAAGCGAGAGTTCCGACCAAACGCAGTAGCGCAACTCCAATTATCACCCGCACCACCAGATATTTCATTTATTAATTACTAAGATAGTAGTGCATGGCGGCCACGAAGCCGATGTCGTCGATTTCCTACACAAGAATTACTACCCTAGATCTACAACTGTATAGCACTCATCAAAGGTTCACCTGTCACAATACTTTTTTTTTTTTTGTGAAGCGGTATATTAGATAGCAGAAGATAATAACAACTAGGTTATCTAACAGCTCTATCCAAACGCTGAAGCGGGCCTTGGCGGTCCGGGATTTCGAGGAGGGAAAAAATGCGTTTACGCACACCCTTGTTGGGGTAGTGTGGGACTCTTGTTGCGGGTTAACCGCTTATCTACCCACTAAAAAACCTCGTCTCGAGTGATCCAATCGGGGTGTAGGTTAGGGTTCCGTATTTTAAGGGCGTTCTCCCATGTGTCACGTGTTTTCGAAATCGCGTTTTTTGTCCTCAGCACTTTCGTCGCTGCAATCTTATCGTCGGTTAGTCTTTTGTTTATCAGTCGTTTCCATCTTGACTCGATCTCTGTGGGTGTATGTTGGGATTCCTGGATGACTCTTTCACATCTCAGGACCCATATTAGGTGCGTGGCTTCTGACCAGAGGATTTGTAGTAGGCGCGATGCTCCTCGTGGGCCCCGGGGGGTGTCCGGGGCATTTGTGGTTTGGGTTTCCGGCGACAATGATAGTAGGCCGCATCCTAGTGTGGTTCCTAGGTTAACCATGGGCCATGATTGGTCCCCGTATGGCCAGATCTCTTTTGCAAGGTTCCAGATTGTTTGTCTTGTTGGATGTTGGCATTCTGCGAGGATATGCGTCATTGATTCCTCTACGTCGCAGGTTAGGCATTTGGCTCTCTCTTCCATGTTGTTTAGGTGCGTCCAGTATTTTCCTATCTTTTGTATTCCGTGGATCGCGTTGAAGAGGAACTGGCCGATTTTGGGGGTGATGGAGGGGTTTTGTGTGCTCGTCCATATTGCGTCGTCTCTTTCGGCTTGTCCTGTATATTGCTTGATGCCTTCTTTTATTTCTTCTAGGTTTTGTGTTGTTGTCCGTCGGGAGCGGCTAGGTTTGAGGTTTTTTATTCCTTTGTAAGCTAAAGTCTGCGTTATTTTAGCTAGGTTTGCTCCTTGTACGTCGAAGTGTTCGGGGATCTGGAGGGGGATTTCGTCCGGTTCGTCTTTCTCTAGGCCTGCTTTAGCTAGCTCGTCGCTTCCTTCGTTTCCTGGTTCTCCACTATGTCCTTTAACCCATTGGAAACTCGTCGGCGCGGAGCGTGATCTGAGGAGGTACGCTGCTTTCTTAAACCAGTCTCTGTTGCTTATTCCTATCCACCCTTGGTCTTCCCAGGACTCTAGGTGTTTTGTCAGTCCGTCGATGGCATACTTCGAGTCAGATTTTATCAGGAGGGGGTAGCAGTTGGGAGTCACTTCTAGGGTTTTGACGATCGCGGCTAGCTCGCCTATTTGGTTTGAGTGATCATCTCCGGGTATTCTGATCGCTAGGTTTTGGTCGTCGTTTTCAGCGAACCACACCCCTGCTCCGCAGACGGCGTCGGCTTTTCCGTTGTTGGCACACGAGCCGTCTGTGTAGACTATGGTCAGTTGGTCGTCGAGGCTGACTCCTGGGGCTCTCATTTGGCGTTGTGCCGGGTTGTTTGTGACTTTTCCGGGATCGACGAAGATTCGGAATCCGTCGGCTAAGTTATTATCAGTGGTGGTTGAGGGGTTGAAAGTAATGCAGCCGTTCTGGTTCCACGCTTCCTCGTTTTTCCGCTTCCTCCTTTTGGTGAGTGATAGCCCGTCATTGTGGTTTTGGTTAAGGGGTTGATATTTAGGACCTATTCTTAGCAGGCGTTTCCTAGCCTCAGTGGCGCATCTGTGTGGGTCGTCGCAGTTTTGCTCTCTATCTAGTTTGCAGTCGTCACATTGGCAGAAGAAGACGGGTATGTGCGTGATGTCATGTTTGTTGTCGAGTCTACTCGAGATTCTGATCAGGTCGTCTACTTCCAGGGAGTTGTGGTTTCGTATGAGGCAGTGCGCCGCTGGGTTTAGCGGGGTCCTTTGGGTAGTGCCGGGGTGGTTCCAGGCGGGGAGTTTCCCTTTTAGGGTCTGAGAGAGGCGGATTGGGGCGAAGGTAACGTTGAATTTTTTGGCTGTTTTGATTAGTTTCAGAGTATCTTTGTCTAGGTACTCCGCTCGTTTCCCTTTCGATGGGGCTGTCCAGCTTTGTAGGAAGGGGCTGACTGTTATTTCTTTTGGGATCGTTTTTGGGGCTGACATTTTTATTAGGGCGTCGGTTATCAGGGCCCAGGTTGGCCTGGTGTTGGAGAAGTTCAGGTAGCCTTTGAGCCACATTATGTCGATTGCTTCGTTTCTCGCTTTTAGGTCTAGGATCTGAATTCCTCCCTTCGCTGGGGAATCCTGGAGGACCTCTTTTGCTAGGCGTGGTTGCTTGTCGTTCCATACTAGGCGGTCTATCTCCTTTGTGAGGGCGTTGAGGATTCTATCTGGCATGCCTTGGGCCTTGGTTAAGAATTGTGTTCGTGCTCCTATTACGGTTTGTGCGATTGTTCTTTTTCCTTGTCTGTTTGGGTGAGTGGTTGTCCATTTATCTAGTTCAGTTCTGATTTTGTCGAGGACAGGTTCCCAGGGTTTCTCTTCTTTGGTGTTATAGCCTATCCAGGCGCCTAGGGAGCGAATCGCCTCTCCATCTTTGGTGATTTGTACGCTTATATCGATGGCGGAGTCTTGGGGGGTTAGTCTGCGTTCGGTTACAATCTTGTTGCGGTGAGTCTTGTTTCCTATCGGCAGGATTTCAGTTTTCTCTTTGTTGAATTTCGCGCCAGAGACTTTGCACCATTTATCGAGGGTTTTCAGCAGGTCATCGAGCTTATCATTTTCTCCGAGGTAGACGACGGTGTCGTCAGCGAAGAGGTTTACCTTTAGAGGTGTGTCGGTGCCGGGGATCTCGATTCCGTTGATATCGGGGTTGTTTCTGATCATGCACGCCATAGGTTCGATTGCTAGGTTAAACAAGAAGCATGATAGGGGGTCTCCTTGACGGACACCCCTGGTGACTTTGTAGGGTTTACTTAGCATTCCGTTTATTGATACTGATGTTGATGCGTTTTCATATAGTGATCTCACTGTGTTGCTGAAGGCGGGCGGGAGGTCGAAGGCATCAAGCGTTCTCCATAAGTATGGGTGCGCGATTTTGTCATAAGCTTTCTCCTGGTCTAGGGCTATTATTGCCCCATTGACGTTCATCGTTTCCGAATATTTAAGGATTATTTTGGTGAGGCGGATGTGGTCGAAGATTGATCTCCTGGGGATGAAGCCCGCTTGGTCCTTGTGGATCAGGGGGGTGATGTGGGGGGTCAGTTGGATTGCGAGTGATTTGGTGAGTAGCTTGTAGTCCGTGTTTAGGAGCGTGATCGGTCGGTAGTTTTCTATTTTTGATTTGTCTTTCTTTTTGTAGATTGGGATCATCAATCCCTTGGCGAAGCTCGTTCGGGGGTCGACTCCATTTTGTTGGATGTCTTGGAAGACTAATGTGAGCGTTCTTAAGATGTCAAATCCTTTGCGGTTTTTGGAGGTTGAGGCTAGTTTTGCCTTCAGGGATTTCCATAGTTCGTATGGTATCCCGTCCAGCCCTGCGGCTGAGCCGTTTTTGGCTTTGCGAAGGGCCTCTTCAACTATGTTCTGGGTGATGCGGTTGATAGGGTGGTTTCGCCTGGGTTTTGAAGCTTTTGGTTTGGTGGGATGTGGCTAAGAACTTCGTTTTCAGCTTCTTTTCGTTCCATTTCGGATTGGTGGGTGTGGAGTTCCTTGGTCTGAAGGTGTTCGTGGTATTGTTTAGCGAGGTTTGCCATCTTCTTGGAGTTTGTTACGAAGTGTTGGTCATTGGGTGTCTGGGTTTGTAGTCGATTGATGTTGGCTTTGGGTTTTTTCTGTTTGTTTAGGTTTGCCCAGGCGGAGCCTAGTTTCTCTCCCCCAATCATTATCTTGGCTCTCAGTTTCGCTCTTTGGTTAAGGCTGTTGAGGCGTTCTAGGTGGGCAATCTTATTCGCTAGGAGTGCTTCCTCCCATTGGAGTCTCGGGCTCGCGTTGAAGGTGTTGTCTTGGAGTAGTCTCTCTCGGTCTTTGTTTAGGTTGGTGATCGCGGTGTTTCTTCTGTGGTGAGCGGTTCTCGTGGCTTGTTTGGCATGTTTCGTTAGTTCCTTTTTGAAATTGGCCCAGAGCGTCTGGGGGGTGTCATGGTTTCTCTCAGTCGGGTTTAAGTTCGTGATGTCCCTTTCAAGGGTTTTCCCGAGTTTCTCTATCCCAGAAATCAGTTTCTTGTCGTTGAGGGCAGCTAGGGGCCAAGCCCATCTTCCTTTCCCTATGTGTGTGGCATCCGCGGGGGCAAATCTGACTGAGACTAGCCAGTGGTCTGTCGGGACGGGGCTTGGGCGCATATTCCATTCAAAGGTATGTTTTGTTTTATCTTTTGCTACATAGATGCGGTCTAATCTGGATTTTATTTGTGAGGTTGTTTGTGTCGCTCGATATGTGTATTCCCTCGTTTTGGGGTTTTCGTGTCTCCACTGGTCTATGACTCTGAGGCTTTGTCTTAGGTTGCGCAGCGCGTCGGTGGCTCTGGGGTTATCTGGTTTGGCTGGGGATCTGTCTATCGGGTCTTCGGTTACGTTGAAGTCCCCTACGAGGAAATCGGGTTTTGGGAGGTTGAGTCTGGTGCGTTTGGCTTCTAGCATTTCCCAGAAGGGTTGGTGGTCTGCCCTTTTATTGGGGGCATAGGCGTTGATGATTCTCGTCTCTTCTTTCTCGTTCCATTTTATTCTCATGTATAGGACGCGTCCTGGGATCAGGGGGTGAATTGTGAGGTCAAGTATATTTATTAGGTCTTTGTTGATGGCAAAGGCTACTCCGCCCGATGCTCTTGGTGAGTGCTCGCTTTCCGTGTTATGTATTTGTAAGCGTTTCTTAAAGGCTCCTTGGATTTCTAGGGTGCGGGGTTCATCCATGTGCGTTTCTTGTAGGGCTAGTATGGCTATGTTCTGTTTTTTCATCGCTGTGTTAATCTCAGACCATTTTTCGAAGTTGTTTCGGCTCTCGGCGTTGGTGTGGAGGCCGTTCATGTTTAGGGTAGCTATTTTAATATTGGCTTTCTTCCTCATCCCTTTTTTATTATGGGGTGGGTGTGGGGTCTCATGTTCCCCCAAGGTTCCATGGGTGGGTTGGTCATGGGTGTCTCCCTGTGGTGGGTTCGATATTATGGGGTTGTCGCCCCTTGGGTCCGGTTCAGGAGGCGCGTGGATCTGGCGCGTGAGGTTGTCGCCTCTAAGGTTCACATCGTTTTGTGGGGTTGGACTGGTGTCCATGGTTGGGTGCGAGGGGGGGGTCGGGGGGGTCTGCATCAGTCTATGGGGTAAGGTTCGGGTGTGATCTCGGAGGTTCGGGTTGTGTTTTTGGCTGTTTGCGTGCAGGGGGTTTGGTTCGGTGTTTTGGTTGGTGATCGATTCGGGTATCATGGTCTCATTTGGGGGGTTCGTTCAGGTTTTCGTGGGGCACTGTGTACGTAGGGGTGAGGTGGGATTCTGGTATTTCTTAGCTATGTACATTCTTGTCTAGGTAGTTAATCATATGTTTTAGTAGGGACGGGTCCTGTAGCCTCCTCCTCTCGTGGGGAATCTTTTGCCTCGGGGGGTTCATTATATGGGAAGGAGCGTCTGGCGCGGGGGGACGTTCGCGGGGTTGTTCGTATTCATTACGGGGCGGGGTCGTTGCCTCTTTCCAGCCAGGTAGTTTGGGGAAGGGGCATAGGCCTCGCGGATGGTCTTTTCCATGGCAGACGGGGCAATAGAAGGCGTCCGGTGTGACGTGGCCGTAGCCGAGAGTGGAGGATATGTAGTTGCGGCTTCGGAAGAAAGTGCAAATGTCCATCCATATTTCTGCACTGGATAGGGCGGAGCTTTGGGTATAGATATTGAAATGCGGGTCGTCCCGTCCGCCTTCTTGTTTTATGTCCACCCGTTTGATCTGTATTGAGTCAACGAAGCTTATAATTTCTTGGCTTAGGGGAATACTGAATTGCGCTGGGAAGCTGGCTACGATTTTATCGAAAAAGGCAAAGGAGGTCGAGTCTTTCCATGTATCTAGGACTATGTTCTTGATGTTTTCTTCTGAGTTGGTCGCTAGGCCTCTTAGGGTGAGGAGGTACGTCGGCCTCGGGGCGGGAAGGGGATCGCTTCGAAGGTGATATTCGGGCCTGCCCAGACTTTCCTGCCTGTGAGGAGCTCGGCGTCGTTGGCAGATATGTCGTGGATGAGAAAAGCCATTGGGAATCTCGGGCTGTCTTGGGCTTGGGTCCTCGAGTGGGTTTTCCGATGGATATTTGGGGTGCATCAGTTATCTCCTTGATTGCTGTTAGCAAGTCGTTCGCGATTTCGTTATGGTATCGTTGTGCGTGGACTAGTGGGTTGAAGGGGCGGGCAAGTATTTTTCCCGGGGAGTCGAGTTTGGTCCATTCTTGGCTTGGGCAGTGGCGACATCCTCTAGGGGTCCCAAAGGGTGTATGTCATGGATCTCTGGCATCTTGGTGTCTAGGTATTTGTCTCTCGGGTGTGCTTTCCTTGTCTCTTTGGGGGTTGGGCCGCTTCCGGTGACTGCTGCGAGGCGTGCAAGCATTTCGTTGTTCCTTGGGTCAACTGGCTTTTCCGCCGCCTTCGGGGGTGGGGCTCGTGGTTCTGGTCGAGTTTGGGTATGGTGGGTTCATTTCTGTCCGTTGGCGTTTTTTGGTGGTGGTCGGGTGTCAGTTCGGGGAGATGGGTTTCATTGCTTGGGGTCTTTTTCCTCTGCACTGCTTCTAGGCAAGGGGAGGGGGGGAGTGGGGGGGAGAGGCTCCCGGGTTCTCTGAGGAAGCGCGTTGTGTGGATAGTATAAGGGTGGGGGGGTGGGGGGGTGCTCTCGTTCGAGCGTTTCGGAGTTTGTTCCGAGTGGGTGTCAGATAAGGCCCTTTTTCTTTTCTGGAATGGGTCTAGGGAGGGGGTGATGATGTTGGTGTCTTCCATGGTATCATCCATTGTGGTGGGGGTGTGGACGGTTGCTGGTGGGCTCTTTGCGGTGCTGAGGGGGGTCAGGGGGGGTGCGGGTTGTTACCGATTCGGTTAGTGTACCTCAGGGTCAAGGGGTTGGAAAATTTCTTTCGGGGGGGGGGGAGGAGGGGGTTGTTCGTCCATGGGTTATGCTCAGCGGTGGGGGTTGAGCAGTGGGATTCGCGGTATATTTTAGAGTCTCTCTAGGGGTGTTTACAAGGTAGTCGAATGTCATTTATACTAGGTGTGTTGTTCGAGGTTAGTCCGGTGGACTGGGTGTTGTCAGGGTTGGGTCTCCCTGGGCCTCTGGGTCTGAGGTGGTCTGTGGGGTCTACGTGTTCTGGAGGGGTCGTCTCCTAGGGGGGCGGTTTGTGTCACCGAGAGTAGGCTTGTCTGCTTCCCTCAACCTTGCCTATGCCGAGGCGTAGGGTAACCGGACCATGGTGGTGGTTCGGGTTCAAGGTCCCCCCTGTCACAATACTTGATTGGCCCATGCTGTGACTTGTGTTTGACGTAAGCTTCGATTTGAGAAAGTCTCTAAAGTCCGAGTCGTCATTCCTTACCTGTGAGTTTCTTAGGTGAAGGACACTAACATCAGCGGAAACCTCTGATGTGACTAAAGATATCAATTTCAACCATACAGCGGAGCTGCTAGGTGGGAGCACCCGAATCACCATTCCAAAATCACCCTGGCGGCCCTTCTCATCTTCATTGCGTGCCTGATTTCCTGGCTTTTCCCCTTCTATCTTCACTATAATTTTCCCTCCTTGCCGTCTAGCAACGTTCATGTTCAGGAAAGCTTCGACGACGAATACATAGACATGCTTTGCGCACCATTAATCACCTCTTTCAATTTGTTCTCGACGTCTTGTGCGACCCTCAAGGTTTCCGCTGTCGCCATCCGAGGCTCCTCCTGAGTAAGCTTGTCTAGCGTCTTCAGTGAAACCTCAATATCGTTCCTCCTCACTAGCTACTTCGAAAGGGTTTCTAAGCAAATATCAATAGCAGTCATATGTCGCTGGCCGACTAGCCCACTTGGTCGACCCTGCTTGATCTCCTTCGTCACGAGGGCAAGAGAAGAGAGCATTTCTGCCACGATTTTCACAATAAGAACGATCACCCTCGCAGTCAGTTGCATTTCAGTACAACATTCGAGCCGTTTGAAGAACTGTTCGATAGATTCGAACAAATCGACGAGCATATTTTGACTTGCAGCGACATCCTTAGCCGCCTCATGGAACGATGTGTCACAATGACCTGGACGCTGCTTACCGAGAGGAGAACACCGATACCCGGAGAATATCACATCTACTGGAGAGTGTATCTGTATGATAGACATGTATTATAGAGGGTCGACCAACACCTTCGCCAAGCGTTTGTTATCGTGACCTCGACTAGGATCGAACTTGATAAATTTCAAGGTGTGTACTTGGCCTCCCTCCTTTCGTCGGTCAGCTTACTCAAGATGAGTACTGCAGGTTGATTCGAAGGTCGATGACTCGGACTATTACTTTTCCAAGTCGGGAAAGAAGCGCACACGATCAACAGTGGAGATGGAAAGCCAAAGGAGAAGGATTCCTTCCCTGAGTGCAAGGCAGCGGATCAGCGGGAGGTGATAGGGTGGTGCTCGCTGCGGTGAAGAAGACAGTACCTTGCGAAGTACCTCAAGGCGAGCTGGGGTCTTTCCAAGGTTGGATATCCCCATCAACTCGTCTTCTAATCGGGGTTTATTCGCTATCACTATTACGTGGAGCGATGATTACTGCCGTACACCATGACTTTTTATCCTTTTTTGCAGTGTGATATGCCATTAGACCAAAGTTACGAACTTTGTGAAGGCGCTGAGGTCACGGTGGCGCTAGTGGCGTCGTTCAACTTGTCCGAGTCCGTGTCCATGTTGGCAGACTGGGAAGGGTCATCATCCTGCCAACTGACGACCGGAAGGCTATAAGAAGACAATGCGTCGCCTGGGTCCCCCCCACTCTGTGCCACCCCTGACATCTCCCCTCGCTACCACCGCTGCTGCTGTCCCGCTGCTGTCTCGCCGCTACTCTCTTGCCGCTAGTCTCGCCGTTGCTGTCCTGATACGGCCGCCACTGTCCCACGCTGCCCTGCGACACTGCCATTGTGGCACCACCCCTGCAGCCCCACCCCCCTGCCACCCCTCTACTGTGTGTGAGTCACCCTGGCTGGGCCACACTGCCCTGTGGGTAGGGCAAGGCAGGGCCAATCTAGACCCCATCTTTTTGCATTATTAAGAGTCACGTCAATAAGCAACCGACATCCTGCCGCACTCTTAATATCACATGTGTCAGACTCGGATAGGATGAAAAATGGCAACTATTGGGTGTACCATCCACACTCCAATGCAATTGTGTACTCAAAGAATATATCTGTTGATGGTGTTGAAATTGTCTAGTATGTCACTTCTTCCCTGTGCTTCCATTGCATCTACTGTTGTTGTGAAGGGTATTATAGTTCTTTTATCCCTATCTTAGCACAAAGGCCGGCTTGCTTCATGTCTGAAAATGGTTTCTTGTGCTAAGATAGGTATGAAACAACTATACTATACCCTTTGCAATGACAGGGCAGGCAATAGAAACACTGGCAATGGTTGCACATAGGTGCTCAGCTACCCTAGCATCAGGAAACCTGCACAAACCTTTTTGGGGCTTGCTCAAGCTTGTGCCATGAGCAAGGTCACCCTGGTCAGCAACCTCAAGCCAGATTTCACTGCTCACTGCTCAGACCAATGATGAGCCAGATGTCATCCTTTGACCATGTTGAATCACATGCATACAAAACCAGTTGACCATTAGGTGTCAAAAGGACAGCACTGGTATGTAGACCTGGGAGATGATGACTTGAGAAAGAAGCTGGTGCATCAGAAAAACATGATTTTTGCTTAAGTGGTGATTAACATTGCTTAACATGCTTAATTTGGATTTTAAGTTCTTTCTATAACAGTATATGTAGTTTTGGTTTAATGCTACCTATAAAACTAACACATATCTACTAGGAAAATGACATCTTGTATCAATGATGATTTGAGTGAAGCTACTAGTAGTAGCAGGTAATGCTGGTTGCACGACAGCAAGTTCAATATGGCCAAGCACAAATAGGTGGAGAGTGGATGTGTCATCCAGACGTGTCGGGAAAAACATTTGGAGACGAGTGCTGCATGTGGGCGGTGTTGACGTAGTGGTCGAATTCACGTCTTGAGAGCTCAATGTCAGCTTCAGGCTTAAAAAAGTAATCAATAATTGTCGACCACTCGACCATGCATAGCTGCTGACGCACAACGTCAGTGGACAAGTTAACAGCCTGCTCGGGAGTTTGCGTCCTGTCCATTCCGGCCTGAGTATGATCTGGATCTAAAGTTTGTGCCTTCAGAAACGTTTCGCTGGCCAGCTCAAGGTCGTCATGGTAGAAGCAGAGGAAGCAGAGGCTTGTCCAAAGTTTTCAACGTTCTGAACACGAGGATGAGCCAAACGATGCAAGCGAGGAGCAAGACAAGTCACCTCGGAGTTAACTTCTTTCGGCTTGGATACGAGATTCATACGGCCCAACACACGTCAATAATTGTCCTCTCCTGGCTGTGCGCGAATCGCTTCCTTGATAGACGCGAGTGCTTGCTTCAACACATGCCGTCACGCAGCCTGCAAGCCTTTCGTCCGAAATTGAGGCTAGATAGCTACACGGTTGCAAAAGAGTGGCTCTGACGGCAGCTTCATCTGTGAACGATGAGACGCGTGAGAGGTAGTAGATAGCATCTGCGATAACTTGAACCTTCCATGCGAAGCTATGGAATGACGAGCTTGTGTCCAGGGCCTGAAACGAAACCTGCTAGGCGGTGACGAACGAATCTTGCGCACGAGACGAAACCAGTAGAAAGCTCTGAGAGACTCAGATCGACATAGGTTCGAACACCTGGTTCGTTTTGGCTGAACTTGTAAAACAGAGCGGAAGAACCCAATCGCATCTTGAATCCGTCCTGTCAAACGGTGAACAACCCCAATTAGGTTTGTGCACGCCCAGTCCTCATATTCTCCTAGACGAACCCACGACGACTGATCCTCGGCGTCCGCAAGTAGCGCCACTTGGAAAGCCTGAATTGCGGAGGGGAAATTACCTCTGCTCTGATCTGGCTGTTAGTCCAGATGGATGTGTTAAAAGTGACGAGAAAATCACTAGATGAACTCTGACCACTCCAGAAGCTTTCCACGCCCAGACATTGACTGGTAAATAACGTCCGTCGATGACTTCCTGGGAGTTCAAACCCCTCTTCACCTTCAATAGCGCGATTCGCCACAACACCGACAATATCCATTCTCGTTCCTCAGCAAGTCCTTCGGCGAGTCGTCTAGCAGCATCCACCTCTCTTGCATTTAGCTCAAAATTCTTTTGGAAGCACTTCGATGCACGAAGAGGGTCTGGGGGGTTTGTGGCTTCCGAATAAAATATCCCAAGAGAGGTAAAAGCGGGAGCAAAATATGAGGCAGACAATCTGCAGTTTAAGAGAGCGGGGTGAACAGAAAATAATAAATCGCCACTTCGACTCTGCCGCCATTTCCACGGGTGACCTCGGCGACTTTGTGAAACGGAAATACCAATATTTCCTACTGCACTCACAGATCGATCAACCAATTAAACACTTCACAAAAGAAGATATGAAATATGCATACATTCATGGAAGACTTGCGAGGCTTTGGCACCAAGCCAAGGAACTTTTTGGTGCGTTGGCCCGGACCGGCATCGGCGGCAACATTTTCTCATCAGAAATTCTAACTCAGAGGTCTCAAGTTGATTATCACGCATACTTTGCAAGGTAGTCCCTCTCCCCTTTTCGTTTGCCAATCCTCCACGGCCCAATGGTACCGTTGATTGCGATTCTTCTCATTCTCGAGGAAGCTACTAGTATTCCGCTCATTGTGCTGTACGCACCTGGCATGCTCCCGTCGACGTGCATTTTGACTTCTCACCACGAACGATCTGATGCGAAGCGCCGTGAGAAGCAGCGAGCTTTCGCCGGAGCCATGCGCGGTACCCTTTAAGACGTGTACAAGGTGGCCCTGGCCTCATCGTTGCCGAGCACCGTCTCTGGTATCACTTTCATCCTGGGGTCCCGCTTTCCGGCGCAAGATGAGGATTGAAAAGCATATGAAGTCTGTAGTCGCTGACGCGCTGACGACGCGCTTCTGGTAAAGGAAGGTATGGGCGATCGGTTGACGCACCCCGAATTGCTTCAGGCGCTCGAAGACCGCGGCATGTGCGTGCGTTTGGTTGGCCTGCGATGATAGAGACTGACTGGCCACTTATAGTTTGACTGATGGCTTGAACACGTCCAAACTGAAGTACTGAAGGTCCATCTCTGTTGGTGGCTCATCAATGCTGATAGGACCAAAGAAGGTACGCCCGCTTTAGCACATTGCCCTCGGCGCCCAGAGTGCATGGGACAAATCTCAGGTTCGTGTGCTCATTCTGTCCTCCAATAGATCCACCATGTTCATCGACATGCAGTGAGTATTTTTCTCTCTTTCCGACTTGAGATTGCGCATAATTATCGTAGAGGTAGGATAGAAGCATTTCTGCAAACTAATATGCAATCGCCTATCCTTTTATACTCGATACATCACTCTTGTTGAGGGGGGAAAGGTATGACCTAGGCATCTACGAATGGATTCAAGAGTGAAGACGAGTAAGCAGCAACAAAGATTGATCGAGAGATGAATCTAGCAATGAGTATGAGAACTTTGGCTGGTGCGAGACTACGTTTCGCGACAGTGGAAACGTTTTGATGAACTTGAAGCTGAAACTTAGCAGGTAATTGAGACGAGTTACGAATGAGAATGGAGCCGTGATCTCTTCGGCATAGCTTATATTTCGTAGGTCCTTACACTATGTACATTTTGGCTATCAAAAATGGACCACGTAGTAAAGGTCAGGCGCAGAGCTGAACAGGTACGAAATCGAAAGTTTAAAGGTCAAAAGGTCATACTCAAAACTAGGGTATGGTCAAGGAGGAATGCAAAGAGATTTTGAAGACGCATGCACCACGATTCATATTCACTTCAGTTACTGGAGGTGCAGTAATTTACATAGCATCAAATCGAACTACACTCGTTTCTTATATGAAAAGAAATTTTGATTATATTCGAAGGCATTTTCAGTCTGTACAATATACCAGTCATTCGATTTCGAAAGAGTCAAGATCTGCACATACCAAATCTCTCAAGAGTCCTAGAATAAGCGAAAGGTTTTCCAAATTCTCACCCAAATTGAATTGTCTTGAAAAGCGAAACACTCCTTCTCTTTTGGTGCAAACAACTCGGCGTACCGATGCCTTAGGAGACTTGAAGACAAAAAACGTCCACTGTTCGCCCGAGGTAATGCAACCTCGTATAACAGACAGCCTTACATAGATATGGGTATCGGTTAGTTGATAAACGTCAAAACAATGGACGGACTCTTGTCTCTTGCAATAAGATGCTACCATAAGCGCTGCCCGTGGGATAGCTTGCTCCATGTTGTCTTGCTCGGCTCTGATGACAATCCCAGTGACTGCCACTTCGCGCAACAGATCAAGGATATCTGCGTTAATGGGATATCCAAGCAAAGGTCCTAAAACAGATGTCAGACGATTGGAGAGAGAATAAAGACCGAGCTTACCAGATTCCCCTCGAGGAAGTCGGACTAACATATAATCAACTACTCCAGTGAATGAATATTTGTCGGGATCCGTCTGGAAAGTTCCCTCGACAGGAAATTCGGGTAAAATGTTCATCGTCTGTACTATACCGTGCATTGCCGAAGCGACACGCAGCAATATGATACTGATCAACATTCGACATCCAGCCTCAGGCTTAGGGGTGAGAGGGCATGAGATAGGATGAACTCTGGCAGTTGACGTTGGCTTACCATAAGACTGTTGCGCACGAATCTGATGAGTTGTACGGTGGCATCAAAAGAGAGACCGCTTGCTGCAGCTGCAGCTGCAGCACCAGCTTTTCCCTCAGCCTCGATCTCACCCCTTTTATCCTCTGATAGAACGAGATTAGCGTCAGAACCTAAACCGACTTTCGCGAGGGTATCCATGTCAATTTTCGAAAATGACGGTGGCTAAGTGTCAAGGTGTGCATGTGTCAACCACTACAAGTGTCAAACGGTGGCAGGACGAACTGGAATGGTTACACGTAGGTGCTCGGCGATCCTAGCAAGTGCATTTTGAACAAAATCAAAGCCTTCTAGCGTTGAACTGAACGTTTCCAAGTGATCAATTACTTCTTTGGTCTTTTCTGCTGTGGGTGCGGACGCTCTCTTGCCGGACATGATTTCCTGAGATGAGGACAAAGTTCAGACTAGCTAAGCGGAAATCTAATCGAGGTTTCAATCTTGCCGCGGATAGATAACCCGTGGGGTAAATTTGCCCATATCCGTATCTAAATACCTCCTTTGGCCACCCATCATTCAGACAAAGCAACTTTTGGGGAAATTTTAGGTTACGTTTGCAACTTTATTCCCCCCTTTTTGGCGAGCTTGAGCAAGTCCAAAAAATTTGAGTGCAGGTTTCTTGACTAGGGAAATGCCAACATTGTCATCAGTGAACTTGCTAAGTAGCAAGATATGTCCAAACATTGAGTGATGGTTTTTAACTTGTATACATTAATATACACATTCAAACTCTGAAGATCTGAAGTTCGAGATGGCTCGAGTCACTCACCAGTTCCTGGCTCATGCCTCTCACCCCCCAAACCCCTGCTCTCATCTCAAAATCAAATTAAACTAATAAAGCCTTTAAAAGTTATATCTCTTAATTTGTAAAATGTCAGTCCTCACATACTAAGGGTGTTGGATAGTGGGCCATGGTTGCTGTTCGACGCCATGGGCATGCACCTCGACCTCCTGTCACACAACTTCTCTCGATCGAGTTCCCGACGCTAAGGATGTCGTCACGCGCCAAGCGGAGTTGCTCGCTTGTCGCCACCAACTCATCCTCCAAGCATTCACTAGACTCCACCTCCTGAGCATGCTCACATTCAAGTTGTCACATTTGCTTGAATAGGTCTTCCAGAAACCTCGGTGAGTGACCACACCTTGTCAAAGTCTGGACAAAAGAGGCATCAATGTAAAATATGACGGTGGCATTTGCGAGCGGCCAGAGCATATGGCACCACCTTGATGCCAAGAACGAGCGGCCGTCTTGGGCCAAAAACTTTCTAAGCAACTAATACAAACGTAGACTACATAAAACTACGAACTAAGAAACTGAGAAAGTGTCGATACTCCCCTATCCTATTTTTCCTTGTCGCGCGTCCCCTCCCGCTCGTCGGGTGATCTCGTACTTCGTCACTCGTTTTTACCAGCCTGGGAGCTCGATTTGCGTCTCCAGCAGTATCATAGTAAACAAACAGATCGAGACCTCCGTCTCTTCTTCCGTCATTGACCTTCTTATTACAGCTGCATTCCTGTTTGTGAGTACGTGGATGCCCTTCGATTCTTAAGCCTTCCCCCTCCGTCATATGCATTTCTACACTTTTGCTGTTACTACGACGTCTACCGGTCATTATTGGGGTTTTCAAGTGGATTCCAGATACCAAATGTTTCCGTGAGGCTTTGTATAGTGGATATTCAAAGTTTCGGCCCCGTTGGCGTCCGCGAGTCATAGGGCACCCCCCACCTGTCGACGCTGATTCCAGTTAATAAGTGCTATCTATTACGCTTGCTATGGAAATGCCACCCCCGGCCGCAAATTCCGCGTGGACATGAGCCCTTGTCTGCACATCTCCCTTGTTGTTTGGCAAGGTCACCGATCATTTGTCGTGGGGGATAAATGCATGACTCAGGACTGACAGCTATCAAGTTGAGCTAAGTCCAAAAGGCTGTGCACGCCGAACCCGCACGCGAAGACGCGAGCCGCACGCTGGCCACCTTGAGTGACCGTGCTCCAATGTGGCGAGCCGGCCGTCGCACACCCGTTATTCCTCAACGGCATGATAGCAGCAATATGGGCGAATTGCGCAAGTCAATTGGGCTGCGCACCGTGGCCACGGCACGTTTCGTGCTCAGACATCGCCGAACTGAATGTCATCGTCACGGTCGTAACCGACATCATATTGCTTCTTATGAAGTGGGTTCAGTGTGAGCACGCTCATTCGTCGACGCGACCTGATCAATGACATTGCAATTTACATAGCATCAGATGAAAATACCATTTGGAAAGTACTTTTGAACACAGTCGGTGGCATCGTTAGCCTGTACAATATGCAGGTTATTCAACCTCAAAGGCATATAAGAGCCAAGTTCAGCACGTACCCAATCCGCCAAGAGACCTAAAATAAGTGGGAGGTTCCCTATGTCCGGGCTCAACTCAAACGGGTCTGAAAGATAAAACTCTCCTTCTGCTTTGAAAGGAGCATCTCCCAATGCCTTGTAAACAAAAAAAAGCCACACTCTACCCGAGGTAAGGCAACCTCGCAGAACAGACAGCCTTGTACGGATATAGGTTAGTTCCTGTTAACTATGGAAAAATAATGGACAAACTTCTGTTGCTTGCAGTACGATGCTACCGTGAGCGGTGCCCGTAGGGCGGACTGGTACATTTCGTCGTCGGCTCTGATGATTGTCAGAGTAACTGACGTGTCAGTCAATGCATCAAGGGTCTGTGCATTAGAGGGACCCGCAAGCGAAGATTCTAAAACGAATGTAAGATAATGGGAGAGAATAAAGAGCGAGTTTACCAGACGACGCTCTACGGGCCAACAGGTAATCAATCACCCCACTGAATAAACGCATGCCAGAATCCGTCTCGAAAGTTGCCTCGACAGAAATATTGTGGATCATGTCCATCTTCTGTGCTTGACCGTGCACTGTCGAAGCAATGCGCAGCAGTATGACATCGATTAACATGTGATATCCGAACTCAATCTTGGGAGTACAAGGCATGAGATAGAATGAACTCCGGCAGCTGACATGACTTACCGTAGGATGGACATTGCCGTACACGAATCTGAGGAGTTGTAGAGTGGCATCAAAAGATAGACCACCAGATGCAGCATCAGATTTCCCCTCAGCCTGGATCTCATCCCTATCCTTTGCTGATAGAGCGAACCCATCACACAAACGCATACCGACTTCACGAAGGATGGACTTTTTAATGTTCGAGAACGGCGGCGGCTGAGTCCAGTGTGCGTTAACAACTACAAGTATCATATAGGGGCAGTACAAACTCGAACGGTTGCGTGACACTGCGTCTGGTGTGCACGACTCGATACAGGTTGGTCGTCGGGATCAATCTCTTCTAGTTTTGGTTTGTTTTCTACTACGTGTGTTGACGACCTCTTTCTCTTGGGAGGCATGATTTCCTGGGCGCTGCTGCCAGTGGCGTGATGTGAGAACAGGAGGACTAAGCGGATCTAAGCGACAGATCCGCTCAACGCCGCTGCCTGGCATCGGATCCACAGCAGTCACATGATCCGAGTCTCCACTGACCCCGCCACCACCGCCGAGTCCACCAACTGTGTGCTACCAGCACCACCTGGGTTTCCCCATCATCCTGGTATCAGCACCTCCTGCTTACACAGGCTACTTCCTATTCGCTGAAGAAGTACAGATCCAGTTCAGGTTAGTTGATCAACTTAAGTCTGCGAGTAGTTGAAGGCTGCGAAATCGAGGTTACCATTACACCACAACTCGTACACGATATCTTCGACGAGTATCCTGTCATCGCAAAGGCATACGACGAGAACGTGCCCGAGAAAAAGCGCCATCTCTGAGTCCCTACGTCTCATTCTCTGTATGACAGTTGTCCGAGGATGGTTTTTTTTACCCTCCCAAAACCCAGTCTCGGTGATCTGACCAGCTCGCGGTGTGAACTCGAAAGTGCTGCGAGTTCCGGTATCTTTTACCAGGATCTTTTTCCCGCATGCGGAGTCGTTCGCCGGTACCGTGATTCCTCGGATGCTCGAGATGGATTCGCCGTGTGCACGGGACCTGCCAATGGATGCGCGACGCGGGACAGGGTATGGTGGGCATCACCGTTAGGAGAAGAGGCGGCCTTGGGGATACTTATCGACGGGGGTTACGCCAGCCGCGCCTTCTTTGGAGATTAAGAGCGTTGCAGGTATGGCATGGGCTCGGAGGATACCACCGATTGCTAGACAGAAAACGCTCTAAGTGGCGAGCTCAAGTTGTGTGTGTCACCCGGGGTTAAAATACCAGGGTAAGTTGAGAATGGCCACAGGAAATACGACGGTCAAAAGCAGAAAAAGCCACCAGTTTCAATTATTCTGATCACCAAAGTTGCTTGGCGGACTCGGAGCACAAGGCTAGCTGCTTCAAGTTCTGTCGCAAGAACAAACATAGAGGCCTAGGGTTGTGCGTGACTTATAACAAATCTTAGTCAAGGGGGTTGGTACTAGCGTACAGTACTGTGTACTGTATTGTAAGGAGTGTCCATCTGGTATAGTGTCAATCAAGTAAAAAGGTTTTTGTGTCACCGTGCGACGTTCAACTCGCTCCAAGCTCTGACAGTAATTCCACAATTCCGTAGTACCCTTTTTCAGACGCTAATTGGAGTGCTGTCTTACCCTCATTGTTTTCCGCACCTATATTTGCGCCGCTGCAGAGCAGTAGTCGTATAGCTTCTCTTGAAGACTCCTTCCCGCGGGAACACAACACGTGCAATGGGGTCGATCCGGCATTATCCTGCGCATTCGCATCTGCGCCGTGTTCCAGCAATAATCGCATGATGTCGAGCTGATCGTGGTCGTTCGGAAGATGTGATGCGTCGTCCAATGCAGCTTTTTGGCTTGCAAGGTGCAGTGAAGTGCTGAGGGTTTTATCCTGGGAATTAACATCCGCGCCGTGATCGAGTAGCCATCGCGCAACATCCACAAGTCCATCGTTGGATGCAGACTGTAGCGGTGTCGATCCGATGTCGTCCCGAACATCGACGTCCGCGCCATGTCGATGCAATAGCTCCGCGATCCGGAAGTGTTTCCCGTACAACGCCGCCACCAGTGAAGTTTTCATGCGACCGCCTTCCGCGATTACATCCTGTGGGTGCTTTGAAACGAGTTGTTCCACAAGGTCAAAGAATCCACATAGCGATGCATAGTATAGAGGACTTCCACCCATTTGATATGAATATTTGAACGCCCACCAGGATTGGTCCATGTCGTAAATACGGAGCCATGCCGGCCAATGTGGTTTGTCTGCATCAAAGAAATATTCCATTGCGACCCGTACCCTTGATGACACGTTTTCGAATCGGGCATGGTCAACCCAATATCGGGCTGCATATCCAACAAGAGGAATGTCGGAGGCGTCCGTCTCGTTAACGTAAGTGTCCAATTGAAGCAGAACGGCGAGGCAAGCCTGTGCAAGGGTCGTGTGCGCAGGCTCGAGAGCAAGATAATACTCGAAAATATCTCTACTTGGATGTGTCGAAGTCAGGAACTCCTTCACGGAAAAGTGCTCGAATTGAACAACCGTGACCGGGTTATCTTGAACAACCATGACCGGGTTATATTGAACAGCTGGGGATTGAACAACCGGGAATTGAACAACATCTTCATCAACAATGGCGACCAAGCTTGAACATGCGGTGAGTATTGCGTTTTCTTGATCGTGCCATCGCCAATCCGGGTTCAACTTCGGAATCCCATTCTGCTGTCCCGCGTCAAAGTCAACTGCAAGTACTTCTGCGAGTTCCTGAGCACGAAGTGGTCGAATTGCGACAACCAGGCATTGAAGGAGGCAAAGAGCATGATTTGTTTTAGTGATCTCCCTTAACACCCTCTCATAAGTCTCATCCAGTTTCTTTGGCAATTCCTCAAGGATTCGCTGCACACTCCGAGGGGGACAGCGACGGAGCTTTTCCAATTGGCAGAACAACCATCGAAACCTGCCAATATATAAGTAAATATCATGGATATGGGAAGTAATAGTCTTACATTCCATCAGACTTTTCGGAGAGTGTCTTGACAACTAGCTTCTTATCTTCTGCCCGCCATCTCTGCATCTTTACATCCGAATACACAACGAAGTTGATATAGTTGATGATGTCTTCCCTTTGGCCACTTTGCTGGTCAAGGGAAACTCGGAGGTATGAGAGTGATTCAAGTATCGCTCGAATGTCGGCCTCGGGTCGACTCGTGACACAGATGTGCAGATTTGGGAGATGTAGGACAACAAGATCCTTTACAAGCTCAAGGACTTGCTCCCGTGGAGATGGAGTACCATATGTATTTGGACACTCATCGAGTGCGTCCATGATAAGGTAAATGGGGTGTCGAGATGGGAATGAGAGCATCTCTTTCAAGCAATTTGTCAAATCATCCTCACTGGTACTTTGTGTACCATTGTGGTGAGCAGAGTAGAGGCGGGACAATATGTCACAAGAGATATTGGATTGAGTAGAGAGCTGAAGGAGTAGGGAATGGAGAAGGTTCCTGCGATTAATTTTGCTATCGTCACGGAAGTCGAAATAAAAATAACCCATGGAAGCTAGTCCGGCACCACATAGGGTCGTAATTTTTTCAATTACTACGGAGCTGATTGATGGCGTCAGTCTAGGTAGTATCGGGTCGGGAAACAACCAACCACAAGATGCTCTTTCCCGAGCCAGCTGCAAGACAAGAAGCTGTAACATATGCAGCTCTCAGGGGGAAGAACAACACACGCTTTCCATGTATCCACAGGAGAGAAGGAGTCAACTTCCATTCTTCGAATATACTGCCTTGTAAGAACCACATTGCCGTTCCCTCATGATGAGACTCGCAGGCAATATTGTGATTTGTCGAGGGGTCCGGCGGAGAGAGCCACTTTCGAAACTCCTGCCCCCGTTTCTCCCCTGTAATTCGTTTGAGCTCTTAGAACTGACAACAGTGAAGGCTAAGGAATGACGAACGCCTCATTTCATGCGTGATTACTTCCATCTCATGCGCATTTGGTAACAACTCCATAGCAACTTCCTGTTTCAAGGCATACTTGACGTACGATGCAACGGTATCGGACAAAAAAAGCCTCGTCATTTTACTGAAAGGGCGGAAAAGCTCCAGCAATGGCAAAGGGTCCATATCACCATGCTCTCTTGGAAAGGGGAAGGACGCGTCGATTTCAAAGTGTTGCACATCAGAGACGATAGGGAGAAGATTGGCACAGATCTCCGCCATACAAGATAGTTGCCAATCGAGTGACATGCATAGGACCCGCAAGGTCATTTGAGGCCGCGTTTCTTGAATAAGGGCGACGGAAATATCGCTTTCTGAACAATGGATCCGTGCAGAATCATGCGACCATTTCGTCTTTTTGCGGGAAAGAAACTGGATGAATTGGGAGGTATCGAAGGTGGTAGCCTGATTGTAAAATGTAATATGGATGTCCCGGAGCACAGGGGCTTCAGTGCCAGATAACAGGTACTCCAAATCTTCGCTAGTACCACAAAATTGAACGAATTTCAGAGCAGGGAGGACGGCACGGTACGGTGGTGGATTGGCAAGGTTGTTGCTTCCTGATTCGGAGATGGGGCGAGAAATTGGCGAATTAAAAAAGAGGTGGAGTTCTTCGAGGTTGGTCATTCCGGGAAAGATATTGCGGAAAGCTGCCGGCGTAAGATAGGTTAAGTCCTCAAGAAGAAGATGAACGAGATCCTTAGAAAACGATAGAGTCCGGTGGAGAGCCGGGAATACCACCCTGGTCACTCGGAGGATACGTAGGCTCGGGAAAGGTCCAACGAGAAATTCATTGGGAAGGATAGGTTCTTTGTCAGATTCTCCAAAAAGCTCCAGGCATTCTAGCACTGGAAACCGCTCCTGTGCTAGTGTGGTCAGCCTTTTCAATAGTGAAGTTGTCACAGTTAGCTGCATTGTGCATATGCGATCGGGATGTCGAAGCGCGGCAATGACGTCGTCTTCATCTACTGGTGGAGGGCTACGATTTGGAGACAATAAGTATCGCAGGATGATAGGCAATGCTGGCCAACAGTCCAAGTTCTTCTTGACAGGCGTCCCATAGGTGCAGATCAGCCGCAGATCGAGAGAGCGGGATGCATTGAAAATAATATATCGCCATCTTCGACACACATGGACGAGTCTATGCCAATCCCACAGTTCACTTCCGTAAAGTGATGGAAGGGAAATATGGTCGAGGCTGTCGAAGCGGAATATTTCCTCAAGCAATTCATCGGGAAGTCTATCAATTACCGCATTTTCATCAGGGAGGACAGCACTACATTCGACTTTTCCTTCCTCAGCCTCAAATGGACCATCCGTCGATGGTAGAGAGCTATTGGTAAGTCAAGGCGATGTTAACGCATGAACCACCTCGATTAGAAATAACTGGGACGAACAGACTCGGAGGGGTGGGGATATCTCCAGAAAGCCTATTTCAGAAATTTCAAGTTACCCTGTCAGCCCTAGTTACTAAGAGTTGAAAAAAGACGTACTGGTGAGAGGTCATGGTTGAGATCGATAGTCCCGGGCCGTTGCCCTACTACCAGTTGTGGCGCAGCCATCTATGAGCCTATTGAGCTGACCGCACCAGAAATCCATTAATGGTTTCAGTTTTACACCAGGGTAACGAAGCCAAGATGCTATCGATGTCTTGTGCAGGGAATTATGACCTATGCTAGATCTATGCAATAGAGTATATACAAGTAGATCATAGGACTCTGGGCGGCCCTCCATTTCACCCCGATTTTCAGCGCCTGGTCCGGCTACGAGTAGTGCTCTGCACTTCAGGCGGCTCAACATCGTAACCGCCCGTGCCAAGGTCGGCAGCTGGGCTCATCTAATACGTTGCCAGATAGAAGCGGTGCTCCCGCTTCCTCCGCCAACACCGATGCCACGGGAGCAGAAGTGGCTCCTGCTGCGGAACGCAAGAAGCGTGGTGGTTGTACGAGAACTGAGAAACGACGTGTCGAAAAAAACTCTTAGGGCCGAGTAGACCCGCTGCAGACGCACCGTCCCATAGACCAACAGACCAAACCCGGCCACCTGCAACAGCGAGATTGGGAACACCAGAAACTCCCATCCGAGCAACAAGCTGACAATCCAGATCGCGAGCGTCCTGCACGTGTCCAGCACGCTGGGCGTCTCGACGAGCTGGTGCCAACCTTGTACAAGGTCGAACCACGCAGCTTCGGGTGAAGATGGAGAGGGTTTGACGAGAGAGAGGAGGAGTAAGAGGATGGTGGAGATCGCCTCGAAGAGGCCTTCGTAGCCAACAGCGAGAAGGTGTGGAACGCTATATTGCCTCAATATCTCTCTCCTCAATGGCGAATTGGGACGCAGTGCTGAGAGAAAACGTGGGTTAGATATGTAAAGGCAGAAACGGATGGAGTTACTCGCAATATCTGTGCAAATAGAATGAAGAAGACCCTTATGAAGACAGGAAGGGCCTCTGCATCCACGCAGCAGGTTATAGAGCACGGTAACATGAACTCAGATCGACGACAAAATAACTAACTTTAGCAAATGCTGATGACAACCCGGACCTGGTTTCCTCAGCCTCGATAGGCTCGTTGGCTGGTGATTCATTAGCGGGAGTTGGATCTAAGAGGGCTACAAGAGATTGAGCAACCGGGTGGAGAGTGTCCCGGATGAGACCCGAAAAATCGGGTGATTAAAACCCGTTCTGGAGCGCATAGTGTCTAACAGTAATTCCACAATGCCGTAGTGCCCTTTTGCACACGCTAATTGGAGTGCTGTCTTACCCTCATTGTTTTTCGCACCTATATTCGCACCGCTGTCGAGCAGTAGACGTATAGCTTTGGAAGACTCCTTCCCGCCGCCGTGGGAACACAACATGTGCAATGGGGTCGATCTGGCTTTATCCTGCGCATTCACATCTGCGCCGTATTCCAGCAATAATCGCATGATGTCGAGCTTATCGTGGTCGCTCCCAAGATGGGATGCGTCGTCCAATGCAACTCTTTGGCTTGCGAGGTGCAGCGAGGTGCGGAGGGTTTTATCCCTGGAATTAACATCCGCGCCGTGATCGAGTAGCCATTGCACAACATCCACAAGTCCACCGTTGGATGCAGATTGTAGTGGTGTCGACCCGATGTCGTCCCGAACATCGACGCTTGCGCCATGTTTATGCAATAGCTCCGCGATCCGGAAATGTTTCCCATACAACGCGGTCACCAGCGGAGTCTTCATGCGACCACCTTCGGCGATTATATCTTGTGGATGCTTGGAAATGAGTTGTTCCAAAAGGTCACAGAGTTCACATAGCGATGCGGAGTATAGAGGACTTCCACTCATTTCATATGGCGCCCACCAGGATTGGTCCATGTCGTAAATACGGAGCCATGCAGGCCAGTGTGGTTTGTCTGCATCTAAGAAATATTCCACTGCGTCCCGTACCCTCGATGACACGTTTTGGAATCGGACATGGTCAACCCAGTATCGGGCTGCATATCCAAGGAGAGGAATGTCGGAGGCGTCCGTGTGACTGTCCAATTGAAGCAGAACGGCGAGGCAAGCCTGTGCAAGGGTCGTGTGCGCAGGCTCGAGAGCAATATGATACTCGGAAATATCTCTAGTTGAATGTGCCAGCCGTGCCGAAGTCAGGAACTGCTTCACGGAAAAGTGCGAGAATTGAACAACATCGTCATCAACAATGGTGACCAAGCTTGAACATGCGGTAAGTATTGCGTTTTGTTGATCCTGCCCTCGCCGATCCAGGTTTAACTTTGGAATCCCATTCTGCTGTGCTGCGTCAAAGTCAATTGCAAGTACCTCTGCGAGTTCCTGAGCACGAAGTGGTCGGCTTGCGACAACCAGGCATTGAAGAAGACGAAGAGCATGCTTTCGATTCGTTTTAGGGATCTCCCTTAATACCCTCTCATAAGTCTCATCCAGTGACTTCGGCAATTCCCCAAGAACTTGCCGCACACTCGGAGGGAGACAGTGACGGAGCATTTCCAATTGGCAGCACACCCATCGAAACCTGCCCAATATATAAGTAAATATCATGGATATGGGAAGCAATAGACCTACATGCATCAGCAAGATCGCAATTTTCTTGCCGACTTTTCGAGCTTGTCAGGGCTTGTTAGGGCTTTTCTTGCTTGTCAACAAGCTGACAAGACTCGACAAGCTCAACAAGCTGACAAGTTGACAAGTTGCGAAAAAATGTATTTTTAACTACTGTACTAGTTGCGCGCGCGTGCTCGAATAGTGACAAATGAGACGTGTTTTTACAACGAGAAGTGAGTCACACTGTCGGGGTCATATGGCAGCTGTATACAGTGTACTTGTGCCATCTCACAACTGGCCTCCACAAACGAAAGAAGATGGCGCAACTGAGGAATGAATCCGAATGATTGTAGACGGCGTGAGGTTGTATGGTTGATGCCAGTGTCTGGAGAACTCCTTCAACATCGGAGCCGTGTACTATGTCAACTGCAACGCGCAGGATAAGGTGCTGAGGTCGTTCCGCTAAACCTGCTTGATACATAGCAAGTAGGAACACTGAAGCCAAAGCTATAGGGATGGCGTCAGTAATATTCTCTCCGTCATCAGCGATACGTACAAGTTGTACCGGAAGTCACGCTCATAGATGATGGCAGAGTCTAAGGTTTTGGCGTTAGCCATCACGACGTCGTAAGTCTCCTTCGGGATCATGCTAGCAGCTTGCCTGGTTTTAGGATTCACTAAACAAGACTCAGACCATGACAGGAAAGCTTTTGAACAGCACAAACCGTAGTTGTACAGACCTTTGATAACATGAGAAAAGTTCTTCTTTGTTTCCTTGTGGAGGTTGGTGCAGCGATCCGAACTGCAAGGATAGCATAATCGGGATGTTTTGTTGTCAAATATGTCTCTATCTCTGCGCCAGAAAGGTTCCGCATAACACGGTGAGCCAGTGAAGAGTACACCATACAGTGGGCGATGCGTGCGTGAAGTAACGTTCGGACATGAGGTCATACTACGTCCGGAGAACTCGGGTGATAACAGGGACAGAGCTTGATGGATGCCCATGGCGTCTTCGAGCAGGCAAGGGAGGCCAATGGTCGATAGTCACCGCGATCAAGAACAGGGACAGACAGGCTCGGGAGGTGGGTCAATAACAGGATCGTGATCACGAATAAGGTCCTGGCCAGATGCCGCAGCGACAGGACGAGTAATTGGACATGATCGCAGACACTCAGTCAGGCTGGCAGAGGCTGCGCCCCCTTCGACGGGTTTGGACCATAAAATTGAAAATCTATGAGTTCTTATGACAGAAACTCGTGAGTATGGTGGTCAATAACATTGTTAACGAAATATGCACGAAAAGCGTCAAGGGAGTCGTAAAATTGGAAGTCCTCTGGTATGAACGAAGTCCCATAAACGGGGAGAAGATGTGCTGCTCTTGCTACGCAATCTAGGTGGACAACGGAAAGAGGGCGACGCCCATTACCTGCGAATTCGGGCTGTACCACCCACATGCCTGTGTTTTCGTCAGGCGCGTTACCCGGAACGTACCAATTAACGAGAACGCAAGGAAAATGTTTGTCTCTAAACGTAAACGAGAAAAAAAGGAGGGCACGGCCAATGGTCATGCCATACATCGGATCGGAATCCGGGCCTGTTTTGATGAACATGGTGTCGTATCGCGGATATTTACCCTTCCAATTTTGGTGGGAGCGTATGCGTTCATGATACATTCCACCGGCTCCACAAAGGTCGCTTGGTGCGTAAAAGCGGGCGACAGCAGATTGGAAAACGACAATACGGCCAGTAAAGTCTGGGCAATCGTTGATATCGACATCGGCAGGTGAAATATCAGAGTCTGGGTTGACTTGGTCATATAAGAACCGACGAAGAGCCGCTGGGAGTTCAGGTTGGTCAATGTGAATCGCGAGGGATCTGAGAGTTCGTGGATAGCCTCGCGCTATCATGATGGTCATCAACGAGTCGTCTCGAATGTAATCACGATGAGAATATCGGGGAACATACCAGGAGTGTGAGCTAGCTCAACTGAGGACAAGGATTTGGGACCTGGGGCTGGGCCATGGTCATCATCGTCCATATTGTCTTCAGCGGCCATTGCTCCTACCCTGGGCCTTGGTTGCGGCTGTTCACCCCTGAGAAGCATCGCCTGATGTGACGACGTTGTCCCATCCATCATCCCAAGCGCTGTAAGTACCTGATGTGCAGCCGCTAGTTTGTCCATCCGGCAGTTTGTCTGTAGCATTTGTGCCAGAGCCTGAAAGCGGTTTGAACGTCGCCAGGGCTCCTTGACTGCCTTAATGTGTTTCGATTCAGTTATCGATGAACACAGTCCATTTGGCGATCCAAAGAGACGAATTGAGCGCACGTAGTGCTTGAGAGAGTGCTGTCGCGGGAGGGATATTTGGTCGCCTCTAACACCGGCTGTGCCAACAAATACCTCTCGGTAAACGTGGAACCGATCCAGAGCGTGCTCTAGTTGCTTGAGCCCTTCACTGGTGATAGCATTGCGCCGGGCAATGTAACAGAAATCGAGGAAAGCCACCAGAGATTTAACCATCGCGTCTGGTACATGACCGGCGATTGCCCCTAAATATACCTCCATATTGTTTTAGCTGCTGTAAAATGCATGACTTCGTAACGGGACCTTACCTTCATGAGGGCCTTTGAGTCGTCACCAGTCCACTGTTTGAAGTCTCGGCCATCTGGGAAGCGGCGCAACCCAGGGAATGGTGGCACAGCAGATATACTATCATAGATGCGCGTCACACGAATAAGCTTCGCAAGAATGAAGGACGTACCGGCGGTCAATGTCAGCGATAATATCTAGCCCCCGGGCTTCACGATGCTCCTCCAGAAGGTACTCATTAACCCAGGTGACAAGGTGATCTTTGAATGTGCCCTTGATGACTTGGTGGAGTAGATCTGGTGATAAGAGCTCATGGATGTCTGCCCGAGGGAATGAATGGGTAAATGGCTGTAAATCACCTTTAACATTATGGGAGCAACAAAGGAGTATAATAAAAACATACCACGACATCTGCACGAACGCCAAAAGTGGTCCACAGCGTACCTGGATCCCATGCACCGATAAGGAAATCTGTTTTTCTCTCACTCCTCCGGTGGGACCCTTTGCAATCGAGATCATGAGGAGGCGCATCGCACCTGCATATTTTCAGTATCTGTATCAGATAAAAGAGCATAAATGACATACTTTGGACACCACCCTTGCACGATAGCCGCCAACCACACCTGTTCGGGGTAATCAGCAATGTAAGGACCTAAACCATATATGGCGCGTCGAAAATGGCCATCAGGACATTTTATGACTTCTGGCGCCGACATCCCTGGCTTGAGCGGCTCGAAAATGATGGAAAGGGATGCATGGTACATCTGTCGGCAAAACGTTTGATACGTTGCCGCCTTCCTATTTTTTTTCGAAGCTAGAGATGCATTATATCAGTCTAACTCGTTTAATAGACACGAGCGAAAAGTGTACTCACTTTTTGGAATAGGGAGAAAGGCAATAGGGAGGAAAGCGTTGGTGTGAGCCCGCCGTGCTATGTTTGATAGGTTCCCGGGTGACATATAGACTGGGTGATATTCCTGGTTCCCTGTCGCTACAGATACAGTTGTCTTGTCGCTTCCGGCTATAATTGGAACAAACATGGCCCCATGAGTGGCCCTGTCTTTCGCAATCGCATCCTGGTGATCCATCAGCTGCACAATCCAAAAACGGCAAAATTAGACTTCGGTGTACCGCCTGCTTCCAAGCCCAATCAGCTGACATCAAATTTGACCAAACGCGTTGTCCGTCGGCGTCTTGATGCTTATATGGGGCATAATCAATGTTACCTGCGAATGCATCGTCCGTCAGTGCCTGGGTGCTTATATGGGGCTTAAGAAATGTTACCTGAAAACTCTTGTGTACTGAGTTGGTGGTGGAGAACCTGTCGTGCATCTCGCATGCACAGCTCATAACTCTCAGTCATCCACTTTGGTGGGGTACCAGGAGGAAATGGGCCCTGGTAATGGACTTGGTAAACTTTCCATGGCGCATCACCGTGCTGGATGGCATCAATCGTCCTATACAAGTCAGCAGAATTTTTCCATGGCACATTACCCCCAAATTCCATCACAGATGCTGCCCACATATCAAGAGCTTTGTCGATATTGCGTCCAGAACTCTGAAGCTCTACGAAATGGTAATGCGCGAAGTCGAATTCAAGTCGAGATCCAAAGGGACGCCAGGGGTTGGGTGAAACACCCTCGGAAGGTGCGCGAGGCGGTGGCGGAGTGTGAGGAGGAAGGAAGCGACCATTTGAGTCGCAAGGAATTCCTACAGAGTGTCAGCATGAAGTAGTATTGGACTAGACCCGCTCGCACCATTCAAATCTGGATGAACTTGCTTTGTGGGGATTCTTTCGTAGTCCGGTGTAAAATGTCGATGGAGGGCATTTCTGTGCAGATTTAGTCCACGCCCTGACTTGCATGTGTGAAAGCAGACTGGACAAACGAAGACAGTCGGAGGGGGGGGAGAAGATCGTTACTAGAAGTAGCCATGCAGTGAGCGGGTACAAGTTCAATTGGAGCCCGCCAGTGCGAGTAAATCTTGAATTAGACTTGCTGAGTTGAAGTTCAACACAGCAACCAATAGGACATGTACGGATTTTGAAAAAAGGGTCCAACGGCGTTCACGAAGTAGTTGCAACCCAGCTACTCACCATCATTTTTTTTACCAAGACCATTCACTCGTTTTTTCTCTCCTTAAAAAAATATAAAATCAGTACTGTCGTTCCCTTCAAGTTGAAACCATTAAACCATACATAAATTCCCCATAATGCATCCACGTCCGAGTCGTATCACCCGCTCCTATGCGGTCTCAGATATCTCTGAGCATTCCCCCGCACTCCATGTGAGTCCCCAGTTAGAGCCAGTGAGTACGACGATACAGCACTCCTCCAAGGCCTCGCTAATAAAGGCCCAAATCTTACTGAAGGCTACGTCTCCGAGTCCTCGTGGCACAAACGAAAACAACGAGGCTGAGCAGCCTCTCGCGGGATCACTTGAAGACGGCGACGGCGACACCGATGTGGAGATGGAAGATGTGGAGATGACCCAGCCAATGCATACGAAGGCAAAGCCCGCAAAGGGGAGGTTTCAGAATCTTCCACCTCGATCACCCAACCCAACACGTGCGTCCCGTGTCGTCAATCCAGGGGCACCAGATATGAAACGTCCTAAGCGGATGAGCTCCGAGATCAAAGCCTTGGAGGAGCGTAAGAGAGAGAACAGGCTCAGATTACAGAGGCTGGAACAAGAGAAGATCGAGGTATTGGCAAGAATGGAAGTTGAGGAGGAGCTAGAAGACGACAGGGAAGCACAGGAAGAAGAAACCGCGGCAAATGATGTTGGCGAGACCACAACCATGGACTCGGACTCGGAGTCCACCACGTCAGAAGTCGTCGGCGTGTCTGAGGACGAAGAGGAGCAGGGAGCGCAGGGTCAACTGACCATGACCGTTCGAGCCAAGAAGGCGACTGTAAGTCCAGTCGGTCATACTAGATTCATAAACAGTGAGCCGAAAGGTGCCATGATTCATCACAGAGAAACAAAAAGCGGGCAAAAGGGGAGATTCGAGCGGCCATCGAAGTTGCTAAGGCAGAAATTAAGGCAGGACAAAGGCGGCGCTTGGCGAAGACTTCCGAGTCACAGCGTCCCAAAACCAGGTGACAGATTTCCCAGTGGCGTAATCAAATCTGAGTCAATCTGACACACGTGTGACCCATTGGCAATGATGACAGCACGAAAAAGAAGTCCAAGGCCGCGGCGACGGGGCCTGGCATACCCTCAGGTCTTCTCCCAAACTGGAAGGCAAACTTGAAGACTCCGACTCGGAGTCACAGTCAGGGTGCCTCAGGCTCAGGAAATGCCAGTTTCCAAGGACTGCCTGTCCAGGACCCGATCGGTGGGCTCAACGATGACGATGCTTCCGCGGTTCAGCCTTCCCACCGCCTGAGCACCAGTGGCCATGCCAACCTTGATCGCAAAAATGATGTGCGTGTCATTGTTCCCTCTTTGGATATTGCCATGAACATCACTTGACCAAATTTGTCAGACCGTTCTCATCTGCGACGCCGGCGATGATAGCGATGATAAAGTCACAGTCCCAGCATCAAAGCGTCCGAAACCCAGGCCCGTCCTCGCTTTTAGCTCGAAACCAGCAGGTTCCACTGCTGCTGAACAAGCAAAGCCACTGCCGGCAAAGGCCCGGGGCATTCATCGTACTTTGAGCCTGAAAGGTAATTTGAAAACCTCCGTCCAAGTCGTGGCCCCCACTGGAGATGTTGGGTCTCCGTCGACCTCTGGCTCGCCGGGAGACTCGGACGCAAGTCAATTTCTTCCTAAATTTGCTCGTTCTGCTTGGGTCACTAGGTTCCTACCAACGCTCTATGCCTACCTTGGATCTCTTAATAAGCCTTGGGAACTATCTGAGCCCGGATCCGATGAGGTTCAAACAATCCAGATGCTCATTGACATTGTGTACCCTCAGTCAGGATACAAAGTTCAACTGAATGACAAGATCTACAACATGGTGTGTATTTATTTCCTTCAACTCCGTTCCATTCAAGTTTACTGTAGCTTGCTGACATTTGGTACTACAGGCCAAGAATCGCATCAATGACAAGCGCGCCTACTTCGGCCGTCAAGCGATTAAGGTTGTCGCTACTCATTTTAATTCCCCGGAATTTGCAGGGAATCACGTCGCGATCGCTAAATATGCTTCATGGGCCACACGGCACAACGGGCCAGGGATCTGGAAAGTACCCACCCCTGTTGATTGCACTTACCCGGAAGACTCGATTTATTACATCGTATGTCTATCATGACGCCTCGTACATATTTCCCTTGTGCCCTGACCAGTTCGTGATCTAGAAACCCCGAGAAATATTCCAGTCACCTTTCGTGATATCTGTGCTCACGTCGTTTATCAAATGGTGCAAGGGCTCATGCTTCGATTTCGGCTATCCAAAGGGGGCCCTTGGTATGGCTGCTGGCGGCGTGAGTGTTTACCCATACCCCCGTGCTTATGCTAACCGAAATAATTAGGTCGAGCGCGCATTCCTAATGTATAAGACCGGCAAGCAGGAGGACATAGGAAACTACACGCGCGAGAAAATGGGTGGTATGATTGACGATTACATCGCGTCCGCCGAGGGGCTTTCTAAGAGACGCTGGATGCGGATCTTGGAAAGCTGTGGAGCCCAATTCCAGCAAGATCAAGACATTCGTGTTGAGGCACCTTCAATGGAGCGAAAACGCCGAATCCTCCATGAGCCGAGCAGTCCAATTGTTTCTGCTGATGAACCCGGATCTGATTAGCCAATGCCAGTGGTAAGGTATTCATATACGTCGCTTGGATCGCAACCTTTACTAGTTCTCATTTTTTAGATTTCCGGCACTGTTCTCTGAGTCCCAGGCCAAGCAGCTCCATATGTTGATACCCCCTCGCAGGTCCGGGTTCGGAGACGTTTCGATGGTTGGGCATTTGAGCCCACCCCCTGTCTTTTCGTGTTCACCCCCTGTCTTTTCGTGTTCCATTCACTTATATGGTTGTACCCCTTTGCGCGTTTGAACTTGCTCCTATCTTTTCCCTGTTTTCCGTCCATTTATACCCCCCAAATTCGCACACATACTCGCTGATTTGGTTATAGTCCTCCCAGCGTTCAATGCCTGGTTTTCTGTTCATTTATACCCCCCCCTCCCCCCTCCTTTGCGTATTTAGTCGTGGATTTGAATGTAGTCCCCCCAGGCTCCCAGCACTACTACCAGTACACTAGGTTCAATGGAAACGTGCTACAGTGCAGTGTTATATCTTCACACTTGCCGGCTTGTCTACTTGTCAGCCTTGTCAGTCTTGTTCAAACAAAAAATGTCTGGACTTGTCAAAATTTCGACGTTGCTTGTCGAGCTTGTGGCTTGCCAACTTTTTGGACTTGTCACGACTTGTACAAGCTTGTACAAGCTTGTACAAGCTTGTACAAGTCGTGACAAGAAAAGTGTGATCTTCCTGATGATTCCATCAGACTTTTCGGAGAGTGTCAAGAAAACTAGCTTCTTATCTCCCTCCTGCCACCATGACCACATATCTGCTTCCGAATACACCACAAAGTTGATATAGTTGATGATGTCTTTCCTTTGGCCACTTTGCTGGTCAAGGGGAACTCGGATGTATGAGAGTGATTCAAGTATCGCTCGAATATCGGCCTCGGGTCGACTTGTGACACAGATGTGCAGATTTGGGAGATGTAGATCAACAAGATCCTTTACAAGCTCAAGGACTTGCTCCCGTGGAGATGGAATACCATAGGTATTTGGACACTCATCGAGTGCGTCCATGATAAGGAAAATGGGGTGTCGAGATGGGAATGAGAGCATCTCTTTCAAGCAATTTGTCAAATCATCCTCACTGGTACTTTGTGTGCCATTGTGGTGAGCAGAGTAGAGGCGGGACAATATGTCACAACAGATATTGGATTGAGTAGAGAGCTGAAGGAGTAGGGAATGAAGTAGGTTCATGCGATTGATTTTGCTGTCGTCACGGTAGCTGAAATAAAAAAAACCCATGAAAGCTAGTCCTGCATCACATAGGGTCTTGATTTCTTCAATTACTACTGAGCTGATTGATGGGGTCAGTCTAGGTAGTATCGGGTCGGGAAACAACCAACCACAAGATGCTCTTTCCCGAGCCAGCTGCAAGACAGGAAGCTCTAAAATATGCAGCTTTCAGGGGGAAGAACAACATACGCTTTCCATGTATCCACAGGAGAGAAGGAGTCAACTTCCATTCTTCGAATATACTGCCTTGTAAGAACCACATTGCCGTTCCCTCATGATGAGAACTGCAGGCAATATTGTGGTTTATCGAGGGATTCGGCGGAGAGAGCCACTTTCGAAACTCCTGCCTCCGTTGCTTCCCTGTAAGTACATTTGAGCTCTTAGAACCGACAACAATGAAGGCTAAGGAATGACGAACGCCTCATCTCTTCCGTAATTACTTCCATCTCATGCACATTTGGTAACAACTCCATAGCAACTTCCTGTTTCAAGGCATACTTGACGTACGATGCAACGGTATCGGAAAAGAACAGCCTCGTCACTTTCCTGAAAGGGCGGAAAAGCTCCAGCAATGGCAAAGGGTCCATATCGTCATGCTCGCTTCGAAAGGGGAGGGACGCGTCGATGTCAAAGTGTTGCACATCAGAGACGATAGGGAAAAGATTGGCACAGATCTCCGCCATACAAGATAGTTGCCAATCTAGTGACATGCATAGGACCCGCAAGGTCATTTGATGCCGCGTTTCTTGAATAAGGGCGACGGAAATTTCGCTTTCTGAACAATGTATCCTTGCAGAATCATGCGACCATTTCGTCTTTCTTCGGGAAAGAAACTGGATGAATTGGGAGGTATCGAAGGTGGTAGCCTGATTGAAAAAAGTTATCTGAATGTCCCGGAGCACAGGGGCTTCAGTGCTAGATAACAGGCACTCCAAATCTTCGCTAGTACCACAGAATTGAACGAATTTCAGAGCAGGGAGGACGGCACGGCACGGTGGCGCATTGGCACGGTTGTTGCTTCCTGATTCGGAGATGGGGCGAGAAATTGGCGAATTAAAAAAGAGGTGGAGTTCTTCGAGGTTGGTCATTCCGGGAAAGATATTGCGGAAAGCTGCCGGGGTGAGATAAGATAGGTCCTCAAGAAGAAGAGAAACGAGATCCTTAGAAAACGGTAGAATCCGGTGGAGAGCCGGGAATACCACCCTGGTCACTCGGAGGATACGTAGGCTCGGGAAAGGTCCAATGAGATATTCATTGGGAAGGATAGGTTCTTCGTCAGATTCTCCAACAAGCTCCAAGTGTTTTAGCACTGGAAATCGTTCCTGTGCTAGTGTGGTCAACTTTTCCAATAGCGAAGTTGTCACAGTTAGGTGCATTGTGCATATACGATCGGGATGTCGAAGCGCGGCAATGACGTCGTCTTCATCCACTGGTGGAGGGCTACGATTTTGGGACGATATGTATTGCAGGATGATAGGCAATGCTGGCCAACAGTCCAAGCTCTTCTTGACAGGCGTCCCATAGGTGCAGAACAGCCGCAGTTCGAGTGAGCGGGATGAATTGAAAATAATATATCGCCATCTTCGACACACGTGGACGAGTCTATGCCAATCCCACAGTTCACTTCCGTAAAGTGGTGGAAAGGAAATATGGTCGAGGCTGTCGAAGCGGAATATTTCCTCAAGCAATTCATTGGGAAGCCTATCAATTGCCGCAGGGAGGACAGCACTACATTCGGCTTTTCCTTCCTCAGCCTCAAATGGACCATCCGCCGATGGTAGAGAGCTATTGGTAAGTCAAGGCGATGTTAACGCATGAACCACCTCGATTAGAGACAACTGGGACGAACAGACTCGGAGGGGTGGGGATATCTCCAGAAAGCCTATTTCAGAATTTTCAAGTTACCTTGTCGGCCCTAGTTACTAAGAGTTGAAAGAAGACGCACTGGTGAGAGGTCATGGTTGAGATGGATTTACCAGTTGTGGCACCAACCATCTATGAGTCTATTGAACTGACTACCAGTTGTGGCGCAGCCATCCCCACTAATCAATTTGGTGGGCGTGATGCCAGCTCCACCGACGCAGGTCTCACTCTCATCCATGACATTGCCGCAGCATGGAACAACAATCTCGTATGTATCTATGAGTCTACAAGTGTTGCGCGGCCTGCGCCGCTAATTCGGACAAATAAGGGAAGATTACTAAGCAAGCCGTTTGCAGTTGGCTTCTTTCTGCGCGAGTCATGCGGTTGGTGCATTGTAATGACTTAGCAAAAATTTCACGAGTCACGACTTGGCATATTTTTCAGACTTTATTCCATGAGATGATGTGCAAAACGATCTAGGTGGGTTTTCACTGTGAGAAAACTGAATAGCGAAACAGCCAAGGGCACCAAAAACAGCCATATTCCACAATTCCAAAAAAAGACAGATCACATAATACAAAAAACAGTCGCAAGTTGAAAACATTGCATTGCAACATGTAGAACACATCTATTGAAACTCCAAAAACAAAAATCCCAAGTTTAAAAGTAGGAATAACATTGTAACAAAAATTGACCATAGTTTACATGAGAAGATGCGCAAAACATGTATCCCTGGTGGGTTCTCACTGTGGGAAGATCCATAAACTCGTATAATTTTATAGTATTTAGATAGATAGGATTGTACTGACCGCACCAGAAGGCCATTAATGGGTTCAGTTTTACGCCAGGAGGTAACGAGGACAAGCTGTCATCGATGTCTTGTGCAGAGAATTATATCCTATGCTAGATCTATGCAAAATAGTATATACAAGTAGATCATAGGACTCTGCTCGGCCCTCCATTTCACCCCGATTTTCAGCGCCTGGTCCGGCTACGAGTAGTGCTCTGCACTTCAGGCGGCTCAACATCGTAACCGCCCGTGCCAAGGTCGGCAGCTGAACGCGCGGGCTCGTCTAATACGTCGCCAGACAGAAGAGGTGCTCCCGCTTCCTCCGCTTCTGCCAACACCGATACCACGGGAGCCGAAGTAGCTCCTGCTGAGGGACGCAAGAAGCGTGGTGGTTGTACGAGATTGTTGAACAAGAACTGAAAACGACGTGTCAAAAAAAAACTTAGTGCAAAGTGAGTAAGTAGAACCGCTGCAGACGCACCGTCCCATAGACCAACAGACCAAACCCGACCACCTGCAACAAAGAGATTGGCCACATCAGGAGCTCCCATCCAAGCAACAAGCTGACGATCCAGATCGCGAGCGTCCTGCACGTGTCTGCCAAGCTTCGCGACGTCGCACTCACGTACTTGGTCACACTCAAGCCGAAGAAGTTGAACAGGGCGATTGAGCAAGCGATGACAATGCCGGAGTAGAGCACGCTGGGCGTGTCGACGAGCTGGTGCCAGCCTTTTACAAGGTCGAACCACGCAGCTGCGGGTGAAGATGGTGAAGGTTTGATAAGAGGAAGGAGCGGTAAGAGGATGATTATGGAGAGCGCCCCGAAGAGGCCTTCGTAGCCAACAGCGAGAAGGGGTGGAACGCTATATTGCCTCAATATCTTCTCCTCAATGGCGAATTGGGACGCAGTACTGAGGGGCAACTTGGTTAAGATAGGTTAAAGCAAGAAAGAATACCCACAAGATCTGTGCAAATAGAATGAAGAAGACACCTATGAAGACACGAAGGCACGGTAAGTCAGAACAGAGACAAGATAACTAAAACTTTAGTAAATACCGATGACAACCTTGGTTGCCTCGGGCATCTCTATGGGTTCGTTGGCCGGTGGTTCATTAGCGGGAGTTAGATCTAAGAGGGTTACAAGCGACGGAGCAACCGGGTGGAGGGTATCCTTGATGAGAGAACCGCTGAACCCGACCAAGGAGACTCCGGCCATGACGGTCAGTAACGAGAGCCATCTAAAGCACGCGTTAGGGTATAAGAGCGAAGAAACGGGAGTCAAGCGGGCGCACGTACTGGTAGATATACAGCTTGCGATGCAAGAACAGCACGGAAAGAATTCCGACAAAAAGTACCAGCGCTCCACGGGTCATCTGATAGATTGACACCGGGGTATACAACAGACCAACATTCATGAGCTGCAGGGCCCACAGTTGCACATAAGTGAGTAGCTGTGCTCCTAAAGGGCAAGATAAGGGAAAAGGGAACGGACCGTTGTTCCGGTGAGGTCACATAGAGCAGGTAGCCAGAGCAGCAGAATACGGCGACCGGTCAGTCTCTCGGGCACAAATTTCTGGGACTCGGAGAGATCTTCAAGAGTATCATCAGACGGTTCTTCGGGGAGCCGGATGGATGAAGCACGCCAGCGCGCTGACAGTGCGGTGTAGATCACCGGGAGGAAACCTATCAAAAATCCAGTGAATCCGGGCAACGATTAGTAAAGAGGGAAGGGGGACATACAAAGCATTTCTCCAACTGATGGGAGAAGGGCAAGTGAGACGTATACATAACTCAGATAGGGGGAAAAGACGTACGAAACATCTGGAGAGTCTGCCACACTGGCTGCTCATACAAGACGTGGCGCTTTGGATCAGGATCATCACAGTTCTCTACGCATTGCATGTCCTGAACAGAGTCGCGTATGAAAAGATGTTTAAGGCAGGGGAGCAGAGCTTGTTACCTGATACTTGGACCAAAGAGAGTTGCAAGCACCCTGGAAACGAAATATTCGAACTGGGTGGTAGACTCGAGAAAGGGATACTCACGGTAAGGATCATCCCCGTAATGAGGGCGGGGACGAGAAAACGGCTTGGCATTGTGTGACGAATGCAGCTGGAACGCAGTGGTGAAAGAAAGAGACGTCCGGTCCGGTCGGCCTACTTATGTCCGCAGTAATTCCACTTTTTCATAACTTATGAAAGTGCATTATAAAATATGATTATCAACATTGTATAATAATATCGCACATTGCTGGGAACGGAGTGTCCACGCGTCCACCCCCTACGTCCGACGCGCACCAGGCGCCGCAGCAGCTTTCCTCGTTTCCCAGAATTCGAGGGCCCTGTTTACGGCATCCAATGTAGGCTGCATGCCCTAAAGCGATTATCGTCAGCTCGACTATTATCATCTACCAAAGATGCAGTCACTGTTTGCACTCGTCCCCGGTCTACTCCTGCCACCTCTGCAGCTCTAATTATCGCTGCGACCTTTTCAGGAGTTTTGGTCAAGTACCCCACCATGCGCGTCGCTTTTGCCGTCTTCTGTGCGAGTGTGGTAGCGCCGCCTAATGTCTCCCCGGCGGGAGGGTATATCGCAAACCAGAACTGCCGCAGAAACTCGTTTGCGGCCGTCTGGCATGTACGCATCTGCCTGAATACTTCTTCTTTGATTTCGGCCTTGCGTTTATAAGCTTCCAGCCGCGTAGCAACGTTCTTCGTCATGGACTCTAGTGCAGCTTCTGCTGCCTTGCGTTCAACCTTGGTCTGGGAGAGATGTGCCTGCCACCCTTCGAGATCACTCCTCATTTCTTGCAGCGCAACAGGTAAGCCCACGGTCTGTATTTCCACAGTTATACCGTGACCATGAGAGTAAACGGCACGATCTTACGGGGCGTGGAGCCTGCTCGGCTGAAGTAGCGGCACCGGGACGGGCCTCAAAGTAACGTTGACGATCTTGCATCTCTAGCAAGACGCCAGGTGACGACTCGGGATTGTGTAAGTCGGCGAGATCAATCTGCGAGTAATAACCATGGGACGACTGTTCAGGGTGTTCCAAATATGAGTTTATAAGCATGGATACTTAAAGGGTCACGTACATCAGTAGTAGCATCTCCTGAATCCACTCTGCGCCGCTTGCTAGTGCCTTCCGTGGGTCTGTGGAGACGTCTTCAGAGCCTGAAAGGATGTAGAAGCAATTCAGGCACACATAGCCGACTTGAGCAGACGTTCAGAGTGTTCGTTGAACTTGCGAATGAGCGGCAGTGCTCCACGCTGTTTCCCTGCTTGCATAGTCATATCCTTCTCATTTCCGGTCTATGACAATATCCCGAAATTAGCACAACTGTGGAAAGTGTCGTGTAAAATCGAGCTCCGAACCTCTTCATGGTCTTCGCGGGTTGCGTCGAGGTCTATAAACATATCTACCTCATCATCTCGAGGCTTTCTGGGTTCTAACTCTACAAAATTCGGATATTTGTCGGCGGGACTGGTTGCGCTAGGGTGTACAGGGAAACTCACCATCATCCGGTTTTTCAAGGTACTTGTCAAAGATTGCATCATCCTTGACGACATGTTGAGTTGCTGTGGAACGGATAGAAGCTCGATGTGAATGAAAAAGTTTTGACTCGAAGTATCGTTTCCAAAATTCAGCCTCGGATAGCTGTCGAACAGAGAATGAGACACGGAACAAGGAACAATTATTAAGGAGATGGTACTTTGCTCGGCACGTTCTCGTCATATGCCTTTGCGACGACGGGGTATTCATCGAAAATATCGTGTACGAGCTGTGGCGTAACGACAATCTTGACTTCGCCGCCCTCAACTGCTTGTGGTCTTGGGTCAACCAATTGACCCGGTCTGCCCTTCTTCTGCGAATCAGAGGCAGCCTGCGCGAGCAGGAGATGCTAATACACGGATACACGGCATTACGTCAGACACGACGCGCACTGAGGACGAGCGTGATGATGCCCCCTCACCTCGCGTCCCTCCCAAAACTCCGTCTCGGTGATTTGACCGCTCATGACTAACTCGCGGTGAAGTGCCGCGAGTTCCGGAGTCTTGACCAGTACTTTTTTCCGGATGCGAAAATCATTGACGGGGTCGTTCACGGGTGTTCCTCGGGTGCTCGAGACGGACTCGGCACGAGAAGTGGACGCGCGAGACGGACCAGGGGCAGGAGTACGTTGGTGGGCAGCGCCGTTAGGAGAAGACGCGGTGGTGGGGGCACTTGTCTGCGGGGTTTGAGAGACGCCGGCCTCACGCGCAGCGCGATTGTTGCTGATGATAGTCGTGAGCTGCGCCTTGAATGTCTCGCGTTCTGTGAGAGCCACAGGGGACGTGAATGTGAAATTGTGGCCATTGCTATCATTCTCGAGGCCAATTTTAAGGCGTACTTGAGCTGCGCCTTCTTTTGAGGAGAACAGTGCTACAAGGTTTGCAAGTGTAAAGGGTCATTCCCCTAAAAGAAATCGACAGTAAACGCACAGGCGACTTCAGGGTACGCAACGCGCACTGAAGGGGTTTTCTCTCCATCCCGGGTCCATCGAAGATGAGTAGAAGTAAGCTCTAAAAGCCCTGAAAATTTTTTGTACGAGGCTCTGGCGGTGCAGACCGTCGACATTCAGAAGGAGCTCGTGTGCTTGTCCAGCGCCCGTCTCCTTTACATTAGATAATCTGCTCTTGGCTCTCTCTCCTCACTTTTATATGTTCGCAGGACTTGCTACTCGGCGACCTCTACGCGCTGCTACCATATCTCTCAGACAATTCGCGACAGCCTCAACTCCCTACGTACCTCCAGCTTCACTCCAAAATGTAGCAGATGCACCACCACCACCCTACTTCCGCCCGCGCAAAAAGACCAAACCAGATTCTCCTTCGTTCTACACCTCCCGCGCGGCCTACTTCGACCATCTCTACCAACTTGAAAAAGCCCTCGAACGCTGTCGCCGTGCCCTCTCCACCCTGAAACTGCACCCCCTTCCCGAATTCGCGCGCGCATCACTCCCACCGGCGCACCACCTCTGGCGCAACCGTCAGAGTCTGACGTCGATGTTCCCAGGCGCGCTCACGACGGCACGCTACAAGCGCATGATAGGTGTCCTAGCCTCCCTCGAAGAATGCGGGCGCATCGCGTCGGCCGCGGGCCACACCGCGCTCGCGGAGACCATCCAGCCCGTCCTGGCCCTCTTTGAACGACACGACAAAGCGAACGTCTTGGCGCGTTCCGTTCGTAAGCACGTCCCGTTGGACCGTTACGGTCGCTCGTACACCGTCGGGAAGCGCAAAGAGAGCGCCGCGCGCATCTGGATGATACCCGTGCAAGAACCCGTCAACCCCACTACCCCTACCTCGCCGACGTCGTCCGTGCCAGAGGCAACTGACCTCCTCGTGCCAGTAGTGGACAGCCCTTTTGCGCCATCGCCTTCGGCACCACACGTGCAGGTTACGACGACGACGATCCTGATCAACAACGTGCCTCTTAACAAGTTCTTCGCTACGACGGCTGATCGTGAACGCATCGTGCGTCCGCTCAAGCTCGCGGGTGTCCTCGGTGCGTTCAACGTATTCGCGATTGTTCGTGGTGGTGGCACGACGGGCCAAGCGGGCGCCATCGCGCATGGTATCGCGCAAGGCGTCGTCGCGCACGTACCAGAAGTAGACCATATTCTTCGAAAAGGCAAGTTGGCTCAGTTTCCCTCTACCTCATTTTGTTTTGTTTCTTATGCTCTCTTTCTAGCGAAACTCTTGAAACGCGATCCCCGCATGGTAGAAAGGAAAAAGACAGGTCTGGCCAAAGCTCGCAAGCGGGTGAGCTGTCCGTTCTCTTTGTGCAATCCTGTCCTTTCTCATAAACACTTTTCAGTACACTTGGGTCAAGCGCTGACCTCGCATTGTTACCTTAATTCCGTGACAATTAAAGAATGCTCCATCACAGTACTTATTATGCCATGTGTGAGAAACAGTGAATTCATGCGTGGAAATAGTGTCTCGGCTGCTCATAAGGAGAAGAGTGATAATGTATGGAAACATGACATAAAGAAATAACACATGAGGTCCGCTACACATGCCAGGCACGACGGGCGTGACCAGACTTGGGTCGCGGATGCAACGTTCACTGGAAGTACAACTGCTGCGCATCTGACTGAGCAAACGCGAGGTTGCAGGCAGGACATTTCCGCTGTCGTGTTGAAATACGCATGTCGATGCATGACTTGCAGAATGCTACCCATCGAAAATTTAGTGCCGGACGGAAAAGTGAAGGATAAAATGAAAACACACTGTGCAGGCACTTCGTGAGCACTACCGAGCGCATGTTCTGCTTACATGTTGAACACTTGAGGAGGCTCTGTAAAGGGTAGATCAAAAGATGTGAAGGCGGTGACATGGATTCGATATATGCATACCATGCATTTATCTACTTCCTTTTGTAGTTGAGCCTCTTTTTGAGACAACGGTGTGGCTTTGATCTCGCCTGTCTTTCTCTGCCGCTCGATAGTGAGACTAGCCACCGACAGTGCCTCTTGCGTTTTCCTGAGCTCGGTTGAGAGATCGGAAAATTCTTTCTTCCCGTCGTCCATCGCCTTCCGTGACTGCATGAGATAGTCGCATTGAGCGATCTCCCTAATTGTACGAGTTCGAAAGCCTACGTACATTCAAGAGTTCCGTCTCAAACCCTATGCGTGATACGCGGGCTGAATAGAGTTCACCCTCCAGAGACAGCACGCGACTCTTGAACGATTCTGTTCTCACGTTAGCGGCGTTTGCGGATTGTTCCAACACGGTCTGCCAGCTAGGTGAGACCCGAGTTGGCGCAAGTTTGCATGGGCACATACCAGCCGATTTGCGTTAGCTTTCTCAACGTCTGTTAAGTTGGAGACGTGTTTAAGGAGCTTTTCATTAGTCCGCGCGAGATGCTTGTGTTCATTCTCGACGGCTTCCTTTTCGCGCATAGCTGCAAAGAACTTGTTGTCCGCCTTGGCTTTCTGCAACCAGAGGACATCGTGAATAATGAGTATGACCTTACGAAACTGCGGGACTTACGTCGAGATTGACTTTCATTATTCTTTCCTCGGCAGCTGCCAGGTCAAACACCTTGCTAGTCACTTGGGATTGCAAGGACTCCCATGCCGCCGACAACTTTCCAATCTCGTCGTACAAAGGAGCCTCTGCCTCTGCATGCTGCGCTTCTTGTAATCGAAGTGCCTTCACCGCCTCTTCTTTCAGCTTCAATTGTTCCGCAAGCTGTCGTGCATCCGGTGGTAAATGAGAAGATTCACCATATGTTGAGCGGTATTCGGCGAGAAGTTTATTCGCGGCAGCTAGTTGTCGTTGAGCTTCAGCTTCAGCCTGCACATACTTGGAGATGTCCAGGTGCTGCTCTGAAAACACAGCAAGTTGCTTCTCAAGATCGGAAATCCGTTCTTCAGATGCTCTGAATAGTTGACGTTATGATACAGGCTCGATCGAAGTCATGTAGTGAACAAGACTTACACGAGGCGTTTCTGTGACATTGCTGCGTCTCCGGACCTTTCCCTTCGAAGGAAGTCAACGAGTTCGTCATCTCCCGCTTTTGCAGCGAGTAACAGCTTTAGTCGGGACACCTCCGACTGATAAACCTCTATCCGGCTCTATACCAATGATAAGTACTCGACACCACGAACCAATGGGAACACATTTACATTGCATGACGCGACAAGTGTTTTGACTTCCTCCAGGGACTGCCGCTTAATGAGCTGCGCCTTGACTTCACTCAGCTCAGCAGACAGCTGCTCGCGTTGTTTGCGTAGCCGACTCCCTTCCTGAATGCGCTTCTCTTCTGCGGCTCGACGCTCTTTTTCCCTCTGGACGATAGGTTGGCTACAACAAACGGAATGAGAAGCCTTGGCGTACCAGTTCTTCATCATTAGAATCAGGAGGTGATGGGATCTTCGAGTCTTCGGGAGCAGACAGTTTGGCCTGATTCTCTTTCTCCTTCTCTTCTCCTTCAATGTATGTTCAAGGTTGAAGATCCTCTCAGTCAACGCCTTGTAAATTTCTGTCCCTGTGACGGCGTCATTCGAGGGAATAGTTTGCTGTAAAAGAGTTGGCGTGATTCCATAAACACGTAGAAACAACGTACTGCACTCAATGTACGATTTTCATGTCTCAAATTCTGGTTGATCGACTCGAGTTCCTTTATCTTATCTTCACGAATTTTAGCGATGTCCTGCCACTCCTGCAACTCACTCAAAGAAGCAGCCATAGGATAGACTGCGGATAATGGCTGGTCGGGAATTAGATAAAAGAGGAAAGTAAGATCAAAAATGCTCCCACCGATAAATTGGCCACTCACTGCAGGAGAGGACGACATTCGCTCTTCTTTCACCTTCACCACGTCGCCTTCCTCTTTCACGTCGACACTTTCCTCGTTCACAGATGGCTCCTTCGGTGGAGACTTGGCACGAGCGTGAATTGCTTGGACTGTGCGGCTTTGTAGTCGATCTAGTCGCATTTCAGCAACGGCAAGGTCGGAATGGTATTGATCGCGCTGCGCCAGATAGTCTTTCAGATTTGCTCTAGTCAATTCGAGCTCTGAACGTAATGCAATGCACTTTCAGGTCACATTTTAATTCGCTTCATGACCTGCGAGCGAGGATTAAATGACGCACCTCTGTCTGACAACGCTGATATCGCCTGTACATGTCATCCCCAAAGGAGTTGGGCCCTTTCAATTGCACAAAGGCTGCAACGAGTTTGTGGGTAGATCGTGCCTTTTCTTCAAACGCTGCGGCAAGTGCGGGGTTGTCTTTAGATGATATGCACTTGGAAAGACAAAATAAATCTTCGAGACAATGAACAAATCGACACTTTAGAAGCCGCATACACGACTTACCTTCTGCTTCATCGTCCAAAAGTAGCGATAAGTCGGGTTTCACGTGTGCTCTTATGGTATCGACAAGCTTAGAAGGGAGTCAGGACATCCGATGAAATAACGGAACACTCAACGAACCTGAGTCCAATATGCTCCAATAACGGCGAGACTGGCCTCGTACGTATTTTTGAGGTGCTCTAGCTCGGCAATTCGAGACTGGCTCCGCTCATTTTCTCGCGAGTAGTGTCTCATGCGGCGAAAAATGGCCTCCTTACGAAATTGCTTAAAAAGATATAAGAGATGCGAAGAAGATATTAAAGCAGGGGAGCAGTCTGAGACAAACCTCCAAACTATCCTGATCTCTTGGTTCTTCGTCCACCGGTGAGGTGGGGTGTACATTGCCGTTGACAAGCAGAGGAGCGCTACCGTTGACTGATACGGCACGTTTCTTGGAAGGAAGAGATTCAGAGTCCTCCAAGTGAGGACGCTTTCTTGATTCAACCTCCTGCATAGATGAGAGTGATGTTGGCTAAGAGGAAGAAGGGGAGTTGTGTTTGCGGACAGAAGAGTTAGTCGGTCGTCGCTCCGCCTCTTGGGCCAGTTTGGCACTCCGACATATTAATGGTGCAAATTTAGTAATTTGGTCTGCTCTTTACACATTCACGTGACAGCTAATCCACAATCTGTATAACTACACCAAACGAAAGCTCAATCACCTCACAGTCAACTCCGTCACCATTACCTATCTGCGTCTCGACGCAAGCGAGGTCCATCGGATGTATCTTATTTGCACGTAAATGTCAACCAAACACTCGACAATAAGTTCATCACCCACCCGATTTAGTACCGTCATCGGTTGATCTGTACGTACACCTCTCAGCATCGTTCAGCGACCTATAGAAGAAATGCCCACTCACGCCAAACGCCCTGGTTGTACACAATCCCCTGGTTTGTTCGCGCGATGAATGCTCGCAAGCTGTCAACATCTGGTCGATCATCTGGCCCATTCTTGGCAACCACGACCAGATATATGCTATCTTTATCCTGGCCATTGGAAAGAAAGCCTGGTTCGTGTACGGGTGCCTTTCCAATGCATTTAACGGAACTTCCCTCTTCGTTCCATTTTTCACAACCTCCGCGGGCTGGCACCTATACACAGATATGCCTGTAGTTGCGCCCAGTGCATCTGGGTAACTGCTTTCAAGTAGAGAGAGCTTGTGGTACTTGACGGCAGTACCAAAATTCGCTTGAGTTATTTTTACGGAGCGCGGAGCACTGGCAGTGTCTGGGTACGATTGTATGACTTGGCCAAACGGGGCGAATGCCTCAGGTGTGAGAGGCAGTGCCAGGACTCGTCGCCGACTTGGGTCAATTTCCTGGGCCGTTACGCCACTGAGGGTTATGTCACCTGAAGAGGCGGCCTCATAGCTATGTATAGCCACGTGATCGTCCGAGGCTGATACTTTGCTGCCGAACACGCGTACACGCTTGACTCCACCGTCCGGAAAGATCGTCAGTCGTACGTGTGTAAATGGACCCTTTCCAGTACTGTCCAGTTGGAAATGATGCTCGCGATGTGGACCAAGTGGAACTTGTGGAAGCATTAGCGTCCACCCGTCTTCCTTGATAGTCGGGGCTTCCTTCTCGGAGGACGGATGACAGGTTGATGGTGGAGTATGCGACTCTGAGTGTGGCGGTATGTCCGAGTCGCTGTTGATTGCGTGAAGTTCACAGTACTGAGGGAAATTGCCCTTGAAATGCGCTGTGTCGACAACGACATGGGATAAATGTCCGGCTAACCCACTGATAGGGTGTTAGATGAGATCAGCAATCAGAACGTGCGCGCGCACAGCTTGATAATAGCCCAGTCCTTATGCCCCGGCTGCCTACTTCGTTTGGTCTCCCAACCATTACTCATATCCTCACCTGAATATAATAAGCCATAGCCATAGCTTCTATGCCACATGAACCAACCTCGACCTGGGAGTATGAGATTAGGACCCACACCAAAGTGCTGGTCCGACGTAAAAACCACCCTCCCCCCCGCAAACACGTGCGCCAAGTCAAACAAATCGCTCGGGGATTTGGGATGGACGGAAGCAACATTACCATACACGCGAAAGCGAGCCTATCAGGAATCATTTAATGTCTGTGAAGAATATGCGGCCCTCCCATGACGGACTTACAATACCACCATCAGGATACGAATTTAATTTGACATAGTTGACAGCTCGTGTTTCGGGTATCGTGAAAAAGTGTCTCGCAGAAGGGCCCAAACGTACCCTTGAGAGAACTTCTGTCCACTGGGATTGGTGTCAGTGACGTCCCTTTAAGCATGCTGCAGCATAATCGCACGCGTGTATCATTTGCTTTGGGCGATTCTTGTCCATTTGCGATATGCAAAACTTGCACGGATGCCTCAGGAGCCTCATTACCTTAGGAATGTGTCAAGAATTTGTTTTTACTAATCTTAACCTTGGTTGACATACCATTGAAGTGACTGGTATCGATATCAAATCCTTTAATTGTTCCCGTCGTTCCCAACTTGATGATCGCCCTGAGACAATCCAGGACTTTATCCGTACCTTGTTTCTCAATCACTTACCAATCATAGTCGGGATTGTGTCGACGGGTTTCCCAGCCATCGTAGAGAGCACCGTTAGGACCGAATTGCCCTTTCAGACTCTTTGCAGGCTTAAACACGGGATGAATGTTCCATAAGATGGAGCTGAGACGTGTCGATTATCACCTGTGGGAGCAAGAGGTGGAAAGCCTCTGCGAAGAACTCGTCGGATATGGAGACGATGGAGCCACCAAGGTCAGCGCTGGATAACTCTGATATATAGGAAAGAGTTCATATATATGACAGAGAAGTGATAAGCGGATTACCTATCTCAGTAGTGAATGGATTTTGTGAATCGGTCATCGTCGTTACGACGAGCTGAGCTGGGCCAGCCAGATGCAGCCAGCAGGCAGTGGCATGTCCAGCTGGCCCTGGGCCGGATCAACCATCACGTGTACAGTCGGTAATCACATGAAAGTGAGACGACCTTACTTAGTACACCTTGGAGAGAGACGAGGACAAAATGCCCGTGTCCACTATCCTATCCTATCTCGTTTATGATTGACCATATCGTTGGCACTCCTAGCCCTTCTTGGAAGCGCACTCAGGTATCATCTTGTCCGCACTCGTCTACAGATTACTCACTTTTCGTTAGGTATTCCTAGTTATATTCTTTTGGCTCTGGAGAATTACGCGGGGCGATGCTCGTGGGCCTCGCATTCTTTGGATTAGAGCTTTAAACAGAAGACTCCGTGCGTTGCATAACCCAGTTATAATGATAACACTTGACAACTTTCCTAGGCTATTTTACACCATGGCAGATCATCGTCAGCACATTGACCGTAGTGTATGCCATGCGGAATGCAGATAAGCTATTCGGACTTGGTGGTGAGCCCCGATGCTTGATTTGCAACATCCAAAATGCTCACGTGGCTCCTCAACAGCTCCCGAGCCTTTGGCACGCCTTGTAAGTCTCACTCAACGCTCATTATGGTCATTTTGGTGTAACTAGTCATCTCAGTACGCTCCGTCATACTACCGCGCAACTTGGATCAACACTGGCCTAGATGCGGGTTTCGCTACTGCTATGAATATCCGCCAGAAGTGGTTACGGGACATCTGCTCTATCATCTTTTCTGTCTATTATGTTATCTTTGCTAATGAAGCGGACGAGAAAGTAAGTTTATCAACATACCACGGACTGTGGCCGCTAAGTGTCACATTCATAGCTGCGTAGATTTAGAGCGGCCCCTACAATTGAAATGCTTCGCGTAACTTGGGAGAAGACGAGCCATCCCCTTGTAAGTACGTTCTCCGCTCTCCCCTGGTTCGCTTCTTGAGAATTTTCTTAACAGCTACAACTCCTCAGCCTCAAGAAGTCTGTCGCGATCCGTCGCAAGATCATCCTGCCACGCCCGGACTCTTCTCCGTATTCACGACCCATCACCATTTATCTTTTCTACTCTCCGCGTCCAGAGTCCAACCCTTCCAAGGACCCCTTGATTGCCCTCTCCTCTGAACGAAACCTAATTTTTGACATCCCAGGTGGTGGGTTCATCTCAATGGGTCCTGAGCACCACGAAGATCGCCTTCGATCATGGGCAGTGCAAACTGGCAAGCCGGTAATCTCGATCGAGTACGGCAAAGCCCCGGAATGTAGGCTATTTCACCTCCAACTACCCTCCACTTTCCCTGAGTACTACTTTGTACAGACCCGTACCCCTTCGCCGTGGATGAGGTCTTTGACGCCTATCGAATCATCGTCGAGTCGAATGGTAAAATCATTGGTATGGCAGGTGAAGACCTCAACGTTGTGATCTCAGGAGATTCCGCGTACGTTCCAACGTTCCTCGCTAAAGACCACGCCTAAACCTCATTTAGTGGAGGCTGCTTAGCCACGGGATGCACTGTGAAGATTATTGAGCACAACCTTCTCATGTCAGATCCGTCCTTGCCATACCCTACACCTGCATCCCTTCCGCCTGCACCTCTCCCCCTCCCTGCTGCAATCACGCTTAGCTACCCAGCCCTGGACTTCAACTTTACATCATGGATGACTCCTTCGCATCTGAAAGTTCTTCGCGAGGAAACAGAAGCGGATGAACATAGGCTGCATACGAGATCCCCAACATTGTTGCGAACGCGGTCCTCCACTGTTTTCTATGCGTCTGATGATGATGGTGGTTGTGAGGGTTGGGCAAAGGGACTTCGTGGTGCCAAAGATCATCTTTCCCATGCCAATCCATTGGCTATGGTAAACGAAGAGCGAAAGCCAGTTCCCTAGTTCGCAAGAAGAGCTGGAGGGACACCTTTGGAATGGGTATGACCCCAATAACAGGATCTCTGGCAGCGAGGCGACCCAAATTGCGACACCCGTATTCTCAGCGGACTACTGGTCCAATTGACTTTGCCGATTCTTCCAGTGAGGATGGGGATGAATACGAGCACGAGGAAAACCGCCCTATTGAAGCTCGCATCCGATGGCACCAGTCTTCAGCTTCCAGTGTCACTGCTTCGCCTCTCCTCGACCATGTTCAAAGCTCGTCAACTACCTTGGGTTCCAAGGGACCTCATTCTCGAGAGGTTTTGAACACGGGAGCACAGGCACGACTTGCGGCGGCGGTCCTCAGAGCAAACATGGAAGTTGCCAAGAAGCGTAAACGCGCGGCGTCCGATCGGAAGAATGCACCCATCGGTATGCGTCTGACTATGACCTCGCGGTCAGGTTATTTCCAAGACCGCATCATTTCGCCGACTATGGTAAATCGACTTAACCTTTTACGGAGAATGATTTGATAATTTGACCACTCACATCATAGATGCGTGCCATGGCCATCCTGTACATCGGCCCTCACCTTAACCCAGATTTTGCGTCAGACTATCACATTTCGCCTATTCTTACGCCTCCACAGCTCCTCGCTAAATTCCCGCCTCTTCTCCTGCAATGTGGCGAGAAGGATCCACTAGTGGATGACACGATCATTTTTGCGGGGCGTGTACGTGAAGCTAAGCGACAACGCCGTGAGGAGATTCGCAAAGCGCTAGCTACGAGATGTGACGACATGGACAATGCCGAACGGCAAAGGCTGGAGGACGAATTGGAGAGTATCGATGTTGACAGCGATGAAAACTGGTTACAAATGCAGATTTTCTCTGGTTGGAGCCACGGATATCTCCAAATGCCTACATTGATGCCTGAAGCGCAAGTCGCTATTAATGATCTCGCAACCTGGATCGAAGGCGTGTTTGCCACTGTCACACCGACCGATAGTCGCGTTCCATCAAGCCTGACGTCCTCGCAGACCTCAGATACGGAGGTTAGACCTAGCTCAACGTTCTTTTCGCGCATCTTACCATGGCCATTTCGCAACAACTCGGGACCCGCGGGTGGTGATACGGTCCGCACGCGTCTGGACTGTGTTTCTCACTTACGTATCTCTTCGCCCGACGAGAATAGGGCAGGACCCCTCGGCTGTCGTCCAGAAGCCGACTTTGAGGATTGTGTCACGATCGTTCCCAAGAAGGTGCACAGGGAATCGCACATGGACGACGAAAAGACGCGCCGAGAGAAGATTCGGAAAGGGGTTGCAACCTATTGTTGTACCTCTGAATCTGATGCAGATTTCAATCTTGCGTCGGATGACAAAGGGCCGATAATAGAGACAAATAAAGCTATCCGGTCACCGCCTCGTACACCAAAAGCCATCGTTCGGACAGGGACACCTGGTAAAACGAATGTTGTCGGAGTTGGGGGTCAGATCATCTCTGAGAGTGAGTTGATGAGGAGACGACGGTTGATGGACTCGCACATCTTTGTAAGTGAGTAGATAGAGTAAACAAATTGTATGTGTTATATTGGCGATCTTTTACACAGCCACAAGTATGGAACAACGGAAATCCGGGATTTCGTCTCGGGTTGTCCGAGTCAGTCAAGTCAGTCACGGTCGTGCTTGTGAATTGTTGATTGATTCAATAACTTGTAAGCCTCGCCCAAATCTCCTGTAAAACTCGCGGCATCGTGGTACATGTTCTCGATTTCATTTCCCATTGCATAGCCTCTCACTCCTGTCATCCATGCACCCAACTCCTCAACCCTTCCGGGCGCACTCCCCCCACGCCTTATGGGACACACCAGGCGCAAGCACCAGCGCCTCGCCACAGCTTGCTCCTTCCCCCGGTTCTATTCCCTCTGACAACTCCTCTCGTCCTTCTTCATCTCATTCTTCTATCATCCCAAGTACACACCCCCAGCTGCCAGGCGCAAGCTCTCCTCCCCTCACTGCTCTTCCTCCACTCACCCCAGCCTCGACTACAAAGCTCTCGCTCTCCGTGTCCCAACAGGACGAGGACACGAACTATACTCGCGTTTTAGCCCCCCACCATTCGGACCTAGATATGCCGCCAACCGCTCATGTCCCGCCTCATGCATATCCATTTGGAGGGCTGGCACCCGCATCCGGACACTACCCATTTCACGCCCCTCCTCTCCACATACCACCCTTAGGCTCACACCTTCCCCAACATAACCAACTGCCGCCTCTCCCACCACTGCGATCACCCCACCCTCACGCCGCCAACCCACCTTATTCCGCGCGCCGCGATGGAAAGCGCAGTCCGACCGACCCCGAGGCGTATTACACCCCATCTCCGGCTTCACTGTACAGCCACGCTCAGACCATCCCGTCCTCGTCTCCACCTCCACTCTCCGCAGTGAGCACCGTGTCGAGCCCCGCTACCTCCCCGGCAACACCGGGTGCCGTCTGCCGGCTACCACCCATTTTTCAGGTTGAGCGACAGCAGTCACGACATCTGCCACTCAAGCCGCCAGCGCGAGCCGGCGTCGGAATGAAGCAAATTTCCTGTGCCCTGTCCCGGGCTGCGGCAGCACGTTTACCAGACGGTTTAATCTGAGAGGTAGACCGGGGCACTCCCTTTCGTTATACCTATGGAACCGTTGACTGACCCCCCTTCCCCCTCCTCCGCCATTTCAGGCCACCTGAGGTCGCACACGGAAGAGCGCCCGTACAAGTGTGAATGGCCAGGGTGTAATAAAGGCTTTGCTAGACAACACGACTGCAAGTACGTGATCGGAGGCTCTTCTTTCACCCCAACTGTGGTAATCCTTACGAGATTTACATCACGACTGTAGGCGACACCAAGCTTTACACTCGGCAAAGTCCCAGATCAACGCCTGTCAAGGCTGCGGTAAGACTTTTAGCCGTCTTGACGCTTTGAACGTAGGTGAACTTCCCCATCGTCGCCTTTGGCATCCAATACTTACTATTGTCCGACATTCTCGGGATTTGTAGAGGCACCGTGAGTTTTTGTCCTCATTCGTCTCAAATGCTGTGTACACCCTATTGACAAATGATTTATTCTTTGTTCGCTTTGCGCAGTTCGCTCCGAAGGTGGTTCCGAATGCCGACAGGCGTCCGTGTGCCCGAATGGCGGTTTGGACTCAGCTATCGGCATGGAAGCGAGAAAAAGTCCGGGAGCAAAGATTGAGCGCTCGCCCACACCCACGCTTTCCGTCACGCCCACAGAGGACACCGGATCGACCGACGGTGGCGCTGATCCCTCTGATTGATTTATCCTCCACCGTAGCTATACATTCTGTTGCACCAGTCCATCCATTTGACTTATATCCGTGCTGTGGTTTCCCTTGTTCTAATCGTTCTGGGAGGGCTGCGGAACAAGTCGCGACGACTTTTGCGGCCTTGTAAGTATGTAAGTATGTTATGTATGTACGCTCTGCTCGCTCTCGCTGGGACACCGTCTCGTACTTTCATATTTATTTTAATATCATCCAGAGAACCACTGCCTTCTTGTGTAACTAACTAAAAGCCTGATATTTCTTTATCATCCCCCCCTATCTGTCAAGCATGCTCCTATAGTGCAAGCCTACACGACATGCGGACGGTGGCTGCACTTTTCCCTCAGCTTTTAGCTCGGTCCTTCCTGATTGGCTAGCCCAACTCAAAATTGCGAACTGGCGTGCATATGGGAAGACCGCAGAGATGTTTCCACAATAACTTGGTGGGGCCCTTTTTTTTTTGGTTTTAATTAAGTGTGCATATAGCAAGTTGGTTGTACAGCAAAGGCTTCTGTGACTTGTGCTAGTCTCTATGGTCGGCAGCTAAAACAACGCTCGACTCGTGTGCTCAACGTGGCGATGCAGCCTGATCGCAGAACCTCCCCACACACCATCACTTACCCGCGGTCGGTAGTATTGATTTATGGGCCACCTGGTGAGGTGATTTCGTGAAAAGGTCTGTCAACTTTTTCGGATCAAGAACAAAAAACGCTTTTACAATACATTACTTCTCTGTCTGGCTGCTTTCTCAGGGGAACGGTCTACTGCTACCGGCCGTTGATAACGCTTATATACTTAACTAGTTAGTACAGTGTATGTTGTTACCTTGCATAATAAAGTGAAGTGACATGACAACAACAACGACAACAGCAACAACAAATGCAATTGATTGTAACCTAATTGAGAACCCCTCAGGACCCTCCCCCAATTGATCGAAATCAGAACGACTTAAGATCTAAATAGCAGTACCATCTTTCGATGGGCGGTCGCCAGCGTGATCGGGGCTCGGGAGCCGTGATAACCAAAAATGTCGACCGGCCACGCACACCCCACGCACACCCCACGCACGCACGCGCGCGGGCGCGGGGACATAAACATTTCTTAATTGTAACCCCACCCCATTGGTGTGATAGCGGTGCACGCACCCGTGCTTCGCCCTTGGCCCCACCACACCCCTTTTTTTACTCGTTGTACTCGTGATTCTGACACAAGAGACCATTTGGCTAGAAGCCCGACAGCCTCAGCGGCTACTTGAACCCACTTCTATCGCTCAGCCCATAACCTTGGCCCCTCATAATCGATGGTGGTGGCGGTCGCCGGCTGATGGTGGGTCCTCAGGCCTCAGGCCTCAAGGTGCAATAATATCTCGACCGCTGACTCAGACGAGACGGGCTTGGATTTGGTCGCCGTAGCGCGCGGGAATTCTAAGCTGTCAGAAGTGTTAAAGGTAGGGGCGTGTGGGCCCACTTGCCAAATAGTCTCTCTTGAGCGAAACGATAGGGCAACTTTTCAAGTTGTCCAGCAGTGCCTTCAAGTGTGATACTAGGACTCTTCTACGACCGTCCGAGCTTGCCCTTAGGTTCCATCCATATCCGGCTCTGATCACTGGTCGATAAATATGCAGGTGGAATTTGATATCGTGTTAAACCTAGACTAGCGTAGTCGTGTTAGGACACCCGACAAGTCCAATCGTCCTCCTCGTGGACTGCCAGACGGGAATAATGGGTTTTTGTCCTTTCCTTTTGCGTTCGGGTTCGGTTTGTAGCCCTTCATCCGGTTCGAATTTGAATTCACTCACCTAACACTTTTCTCTATGCAATTATATTCGGACGGCCTTTCGAGAGAACCCTGACGATACGTTGGTTTGCGTTCGGCGTTCTTTGGCATCGTTTCCACGCGAGCTATGTCAGGTTTCCGCGCAGGTTCCACCTTGAGTAATGCTATGTTCGCCCCTCGCACCGCGCGTACTGTGATGTCTTTCTGGGGATACGTTTAGCTCTCATACTGACCTCTGTATGCAACGGAGCGCTGACCTGAATCGAGATGTCAGCACCCCACAAGTTCCGTACTACTGCCCTTGCTCCGCGATCGGAAACGCGTTGATACTATTTGCTGGTCTCTGACAGATGGTCGGACTTCGATCGACGGCAAGCAGGTAACCCCATCCCCTATGCTGAGTAGCGGATGCTATTGTCAATACGGAGAAAGGTCGTCACATCAGTCAGAACGCCTGTACTAGTACCAGGTTAATGAAAATCCCATACCAGTTCTGTGATACAGGGATGGCCATGTATTGCCGCCCGTCTGCGGAGAGCTCGGCTCTGATCGGCCCTATTCAAGTTCTGCAGAATTGCGACTTGGACAATAGCCACACCTTCCAGCCTTCGAAATGGCAGCATCACCTGGGACCCCGAAGCGAGCACGATTTGACGCATCATTACTGCGCAAATTGCAAGTGGGGTGGTCTCTTTCTACCTCGTGCAATTTTGCGCATGATGGGGCTCTAGCGTCTCGGTCAGCATAAGCATGGACCTCAAGGTAACTTGGTTGCGCAATTGAACTGTTCCGTCGTCGTTGTATTATCAATGCCACTGAAAGAGCCAAGCAACGTGATGAAACCATCATCAATGGTCTCTGAAGAGATGCATCGCCTATGATAAGAAATAGGACCGCGCAGCAGGTGAGATCATCCGTAAAATAACATGGTTTGATCCCGGTGCGACCTGGGAAAACTCTCGGGAATCCCGGACAAGTGACTAACCCAGGCCTAACCCAGGCCCCGACTGGTGCTCGACCGATACAGCCGTCGCCGTAACCATAGCGGCAGCCGCAGCAACAATTGTGACTCCAGCCAACATAGTCATCAACCTAGCTGGTGTCGCAAGTCTAGCGTCTCCGGCAATCAGTCGCTTGTCTACGAATGGCTCAACCTGACTTGTCCTTACCTTACTCTCGATACCTCCGAGTAAACACCCTACTGAGCCCAACGGACTTCAAAACGCCGTTAGTCAATCAAAACCGGCGGGACATCGTTGTTAGTATGTGCTCACTGCAAATTCCTGCTTGGTTTTCGGCACATTTAGTAAGCTTCCCAGATAGCCGGAGAATTACGCCCAGGCGCGGAGGTGTCTCGGCTTAATCCCGTCCCGCGGCAAGAAATCAAATCGTAGCGTCTTCCTTTCCCGTGACCAATTGGCCTGAAATCCTGAGTCCGGGAAACTCATTCTTCGGAATATGTTCGGGTAAGCTTACCGTTACTCCCTAGTAGGGTGTCGGTCTTCGGTGTACATGGCCGTGTGATCTGGCCCACTGTCGTGAAGAGGCGGATGATCAATGGTCACCTGGCTGCTTTCTTTTGTCTTCCTTTGCAAATTCAGCAAGCGGAGTGAATTCAAATGTCTGATGGTCGAGTAGTAGTGCTCGTGAAAAGTGCCGCGAATGTTGCCAACGGTATTGCCATATTTGCTGTCCATGCGCAGAGCCGTTTCGGTATGGTTTTGATGCCGATAGGTGGGGCTGTTTTAGCCACCAATCGATTCCGCGCAGTGTACTCGAAGCTTAACGGTGGTGAGTCTGCGACACTTGTGGCCTCCTGCTTTTTAGTCCACGGACAAGAATACTTCGAGACATTAAACTACTGAGCGATTGGAAGGACTGGGAAGAGTAAAGAGCAGGTAAAAATTGCACTGTGGGAGATTAAAAAGTGACCCACTGAGTCATGAGCCCTGAGGCGATGAAGTCTGCATGGAACATGGCACTTAAGAGGATTAGCTTTTGCGACGCCATGCTGTTGCGGCTTGGACCTTGGTTGAGAACTAGGTCTAACAACTGTACAATATCCTCACGTAATGCTGAAGGGATCATCTTTCTTGTCTACTGAACAAATTTGTTCGGATGAGGACAAAGTTCTTGACAGTAGAGTGACATTGCGCTTTCAAACAACTGTCCAGGATCATTGGGGTCCTGCTTGCAATACGATTCGCGAGCAGGCTCGCTACGCATCCGAATCGCCTGCTTCATCTGTCAGCGTCGTACCTCACGTTTCCCTCCACGTTCCCCAAAGTGGCATCAGAGTATAAGATAGGTGAAATTGTCCAAGGCCGACGCCAAGAGCAGGATCTATAGCAGACGACAAAATGAATCCCATTCATTTTATGGTGTGTACTTGCCATATATCGTGAGTTTCTCAGGTCGAACCTGTCTAAGACCTACTGAAGGCGCTTTCCAGTAGATCGTGCTCTTGTCCGACGTCATCAACAGGCTTTCTAATCACCAGATGGGGTACAATTGAGCATGTACCGGTACAAGTCGGGGTTTTGCGTATTTTCACATGCATGGGGTGCTACCCGGCCAGCCGGGCCGGAACGGTAAGGCCTGTCCGAGAAACGGCTCATGGTCTTCATCCTACTGCACCTCACAATTTTTGCCTTGCAATGTCTCTCGCCACTCTTGTGAACGGAGCAGATTGCGGACCTGTGAATCCTCTTCAAAGTCTCACAAAAAATCTGGGAAACGACCGTGGATTACAACAGGTGCACGTCGCGCGAATGTGGATCCGTACTTTCTGTGATGTTGACATGGCTTTCCGCAGGATCACTTTGGAGCTAGTAGGGTTGGCAGCTCGCGAGGCGTATGTTTGAACTTTATCTTCACTTTTCTGTTATTAAGAATGCGTATATCATCTACAGGCATTCCGCACTCCACAAGCAGCAGCGTCGGACTTTGGGGAGGATGCTGCGAACTTCTTCTCTGCAAGTCAAAGCGCATCTCCGGTTCCCCCTATAACACCACCGTCTTTTGACCTAACCGCACTTCGCTCATCCCTCCCGGCGTCGTCAGTCGGTTCTCCTGTGACGTTTTCGCATTCCCGGCATTCCCCTGACCAAGCCCCAAGTTCTTCATGGGCAACGGACTTCCTCTCACACGCCTCCAGTTCCTCTGCGGTTAAGCTTCCCCAGGCAGGGACATCAACCTCTCCGAGTTCTACCACGTGGGGGCAAGTGAAACACTCTTCGTTCCCTCATGGTGCGTTACTACCCTCTTAGCTGATAGCCGCGTGTGGACGTACCGTCTTGCAGTTCTCCAGCCCCGATTACCTATGCGCATGATATCGCAAATGCCATTTACTCCTGTCCCACAAGCCACGCCCCATAACCTTCTCACGAGTTCCCAAATAAACGGTAAGCTGCTGATCCTTCCCCCCCCTCTTCTGTCGTCACCTTTGGACAGATAGACAATTGGACAATGCATTTCAATCACTGGAGGCAACATCCGTTACACCAACGTCAGAACGTGAACTCCAAGCCGAACAATCTCAAAACGTTTCCCAACCTCAGGAAGCAGACGTATTGGCTCGGACCGCTGGATTATTAGTTCAGACTGTTGACCGCGAAAAGAATCCCAAGTTTGCCAACAGCCAGTTTCTGGGGCTCATGAAACATCTTCGGGATCACACAGCTATCGTTGAAGGGAACGATATCGTCACCGCGCCACTGGACTGGTCACCGGGGAATAGCTCTTCGGTTTCTGTTGATCTCAAAGGCAAAAGCAAGGCAGCTCCCACTTCTTTTGCAGTCGTGCAGGATCCGGGTATCTCACAGTTACCGTCACCCTTAGCCGAGGAGAATGTACCTACCGAATCTCAGGTAGATGAGAACGAGGCATACTTTCGTCAGGACAATGAAGACTATGTCCAATATTGGAAAGCACATCATGCACCTGTCCCCCCTGTAGTTGCCCCACCTCGGGAATGGGAAGAGTTAGAGCGTGAGTGGCAGAGATTCGAATCGACAACCCCGGGTGTGGGTCCGCTCACCGTGTATCAATTTCAACCTGAAAACCCATATCTACTGGAAGAATGGTCCCACAATCATTATATGCATGGTGGAACACCGCAAGTGCGGTCATTATCTGAGGTGTGCGAGTTTTGCAGGATGTGCTCTCGAAATTTCTCATTTGGTATACTTCTCCAGAACGTTTTACAGATGGAAGCAGCTGTGCAACGAGATCCAACCGACGCGCGGGCGTGGTTCGAGCTCGGTGTTAAACAACAAGAGAACGAGCGAGAGCAGCAGGCCATCTCGGCATTGCAACGTGCTCTAGAGCTTGACCCTACTCATCTGGCTTCCTGGCTTGCCCTTGCTGTTTCGTACACTAACGAAGGCGATCGTCGCGGAACGTATCAAACCATTTTGAACTGGGTCAGACATAATGGGAAATATCGTGACATCGTGGCTGCGTTTGAGGAAAGCAACAGCAGGAGCACGGACGACACAGAAGAATTTCAGAAGCTGATAGATTGTCTCATCGAAATGGCCAGGGGTGTATCCCAACCAGGTACTGGCAGCACTGAAATTGACGCGGACGTACAAATTGCGTTGGCTATCTTGCTCAATTCGAACGAAGTAAACGTGTCTGGATTCTCCTCCGTTGGGTCAGGGTGCTGACTAAATATTTTAGGATTATAGCCGATCTCAGGACTGCTTCCATGCTGCGTTATCCGTTCGTCCTGATGTACGCGAGGTTCTGTCCATACATAACAACCTTTTAAATGCTTACGATACATAGGATTGGTTGTTGTATAATCGAGTTGGTGCAACGCTCGCCAACGGCGGTCGTCCAGAGGAAGCGCTCTCTTATTATCATAGGGCGTTGGAAATCAATCCTGCCTACATAAGGGCCAGGTGAGGCGCTACCTTCCAATTCCAGGGTGCCAACAAACTTCTTCCATTTCCTAGGTTTAATGTTGGCATCGCCTGCGTCAATCTAAAGGTGAGAAGAGGCGACATCTTACATGCACGACTTCATTTGCTGAACTGAATTGCAAACAACTCGCAGCGTTACGAAGAAGCAGCGCAACATATACTTGATGCCCTCGTTCTACAAGGGAGTGATGGCCTCCGAAATCCGGAATACGAGCGCGGCGTGACTTCTATTGCGCTCTGGGATAGTCTCAAAACGTGTTGTCTCCACATGCAACGGACAGACCTTGCGGTGATGTGTGATAAACAAGATCTCGAAGGTTCGTAAGCTCAATTCGCAGGATTATGTATTCGATAGGTCAAATTGAATAACTTGATAATAGGTATAAGGAATCAACTCTTCTGATAAACCACAGGAAGGCGTGATGTACTGCCTGGAGGTCCAGTAGAGTAATTCATCTCTTCACCACACCAATGATCATCCTGAACTTAATTACACGAACCTTGGAGGTGTCTGCTGGCCTTGAGAGATGTTTGGATTAGAACTGTTGTAAGCTTCCAGAACCGAAACATGAGTTTACAGTGTAGCAGTAATACGTACTTGGACAAGTACAGGTGTTACGCTGTGCTGCAGCACGAGCCGTTGATTTATCATTAGAGCCCTAGCCTCTCTTCCCTAGCCTCTCGTTTTCGCGTCGCCTCGTCTGTGACGTGGACTGCCGTGACCGGTGGCTGTAGCGGGGGACCCTGCTTGCCCTTTGCTTTAGCGTTTGAGTTGGGGTTTTTGACTCCATCTGCCTGCTTCTTGGCAAGCATGTTGCGCACGTCTTGTACATCTGCATCGCTCATGGCGATAAGGGTAGGGTTTCGGCGGATCATGGAGCGGAATAATTGCGGTGTCCGGCAAGGATCAGAATGACGAGGACAGATGAGACGAGACGAGACGAGCGGCAGAGAAAGTTTGGCCAACCACGCCACGCCACGACACGATGAATGTAGTGCGGGTCGGTGCGTGCGGTCACTTTGCGGTGCGTCTGCGCCGCAGCACCCAAACAGGAACAAATAAACACTTGTCATTGACCAAGAGCTTCTTTTCATCGTAAAGAAAACAGAAATCTCCCCTCTCCACCTTTTGTTTAACCTTTTTACCTCCAACATGGAAGTCGCCCTGCGCGCCGTCAATACCATCAAGTCACTTGGAGTACGTTTGAAAAACTCGGGGATCCTCTTTCTCGAATTGGATTAACTAATACACAGTCTCGTCTGCGCACCGACTCGCAGGACACCCGCCTCAGCGCCTTACGGCCTCCATCTGAGTTTTTCGACCCAAATCGCATCACTCGACCAGCCGACCTCAACCAGGCCGTGTCGGTACGTTGGATTCCCTCCCGTCTATCGCCGAAACTGGACTGAAATATTGTCCAATAGCGTATATCATACAACACCCGCTACTTTTCCGGTTCGTACTTTTCTCTCCCGTCCTTCCTTTGCGAATTCCCCCCTTTTTTTTTCTTTATGGGACGCTCCGTTGATATCTTTTCCTTGTATAGGAAACTATGGTCTTATCATCGCTCTGTTGGCCGTATACGCGCTGTGAGTCGTAATAGTTCTTTTGGTACATTCTCCGGCGTTATCCTGTGCTAATTGTTACGTTCAACTTTCACGCGACTTCTTGGCGACCTCAACGACATGATATAGATTGACGAACCCGCTCTTGCTGATCTCTCTTGGCTTCCTCATTGGGGGCTTCGCCGCAATTAACAAGTGGGGTACGTAAAGTAACTTTTTTCTCTCTTACTCACCCCGTCCGCCACTATCGAAATCGTTACTTTTCTGATCTGCTGACTTTATCGTCCTGCCATTTAGCGCCCGAACCGATGCAAGTGGGGGACCATGTCGTGACCCAAAAGTCCCTTTACATGGGACTTTTTGTCATTGGCTTACCCCTCCTTTGGTTATCTTCGCCACTCGGCACATTCTTTTGGCTTGTCGGTGCCTCGGGCGTGCTTATTCTGACACATGCATGTGTTATCGAGCCTGGAGTTGAAAGCGAGTACGCCAGTGTCCCGGAGAGCGTGTAAACTTGGCTAGCCATTTTCTATCGTTGGGTCATGATAGCGATGAATACGATGATAGCGATTGTGTCATTGCAGACGATGGTCGTTCAGATTTTCTAATTACAATAGAGCTTCTATTATCTCTCATTTCCCTGCTTTACCCGAAAGAGCGGGGGGGGGAACATGTGTGTGGGTCGATGTCATCCTTCCTGGCTCGATACTATGCATGACGATTGGATACTCAAAGTACTCAAAGGTCCAGAACTGTGGGAATAGTAGGTATGCACAGCTTACGTACGTAAGGGGGCTCCGCTATGTTTCAAGTTCACCTCGTGACTACGAGTGGAAATGGTCCTTAACCGGTTCCTTCAAACACAGGGCCGCCGCCAGGGTCGCAAGTTGTATATGCACAAGTAACTCCGGAAGGAATGGTCGACATGGTATGAACTTCTTTAATATTACACGTTGCCCGCCTTTCCCCCTCCTCGGCCCTCACCTTCCGAGTTGTCTCAAAGCGCGCTCCTTTCTTTATTATTACCAATTCCACCTTTTCTATGAAAATAGGGCCCGTTCGCGCGCACATTCCGTCTGTATAGAACTCTTGCGACGACATCTCGATATATTTTCACAGGGTAACGAGAAATGTGCAAAACGTGTGGAAGGCTCTGATTTGTTAATTTAGCCGGGGGGGAACTTCGACCCTCTCTTTCTCCCCCACCACCTAGGCCTCAAAAAAAAAAACTCTCTGTGTCATATGATACCGCCTCACCTATCCGAGATACAGTAAAATACAAATTTTACGTCGACGCAAGGCCAATGCCAAAGACTTGAGGCGCTCAATGAAAAAAAAGGGCACCCCGCTCGTGGGGTGATATCGGCCCGTCCGGGACCGGAAACCGTCCCCCCCCGCCGTATATGATCCCACCCCTGTGAAGGCTGAAAGCCACGGGAGGACCAACGTAATTACGTACGTGTGTGTCTATGTTTTTTTCTCACACGCAATAATCGGACAAACTCGGTTGAGGCGTCATTTTGACCGGCCGTTTCATTCCGGGTTTGTAGTGAGCCTTTTGCAGTTACTTTCGTTCTGTTCTGTTCTGTGTATGTCTGTGTGCGCGTTTTTATTTTTAGTTTTTGCCAGCCCAGTGAGGAGTCCGGCGGATTGAAGAGATCTGAAATCGGAATTGGAGTGAGGCGACACGGACTTTATGCCATTTCCACGTACGTACACGTATCTGTATACTACTGATTCGGACCACCCCCACATTCGGGTCCGGCGTTGTATCCATCCGAATCAAACCCACATGATTGATTCATTGCAAGCCGAGCCGTAATAATTGTCCGTCAAGTTGACGTCTTTAATTCGATACATATAAAGCACCGAAGTCTTGAATGACAACCAGCAGGCAATGCCAGGCATGCATTTTTACTTTACTATTAGTACACTGAATGTCATAATACAAAAGTGCAAGTTCCCGCTCTCTTCTCCCCATCCGAAAGAAAAAAAAAAGTGTGGGTGCGGGGGACATACAAAATCATGTGAATGGACGTGACGTGTGGGAAATGATAATGATAACAAAGGAAAGTGACAATGACATCCGAGATAGAGAGACAAAGGGACGAAAAGTTGAACGTCATTCTAAAGCAGAGGAAGCCATTGACCTGTTGTGAGATATCGTCAGTGTCTATGTTCGGAAGCAAGCAGAATTGGAAAGCAAAAAAGCAAAGCACGCGCCTATGACTAGACTTGGTAAATCAAATAAATCACGGCGAATGTGGAAGCAGAAGGTTGCAGGAACGGGGGTCCCATTGGGTTTCAACAATACACAGTGGGAGTATACGGATTGCGCCGTGTTCTCAAACGCATGCGTGGCAAAATTCTCCCAATATTCCACGACCGACTGATTCTCGAATAACTTGATGGTGCGAATTTGGGCATGAGCAATTTCGGCTAGGCACGTAAAGCGCTCACCTCCCAAATATACTTCTTACTTCCCAGAAGTTCTTCCTTGCTCCACTCTGTGAGCATACAAAACTCCGGTCCAACGAGGCAGATCTCGCCCGTTCTCCGCCAGACGACGGTGGGAGTGCCACTGTATGAGATGAGTTTGCTCAATTCCTGCAAGGTGGGCCAGCGACCCGTGGTCAACCGCGATCGCGACTTTAAACCCTAATGGCTTACAATCACCGATCGCTGCACACATTTTTCGACAAAGATCTCGTCCTCCTCTGTGAGCGGCATTTGGAGGGCGATTAGCGATGGCCGAAATATAGCCAGTGCTCGGACTATGCGGAGGATGTCATTCTTCTCAAATCTTCGGGCGTCATGAGTAAGCCCCTCGGATTGATGAGATCCCACACTTACCTAAAGGGGAGAGCCTTCATCAAGAAATGGTAACCTTCTGTATAGTCATACGGCTTTGTGATGCTTCCGTACACTTCTTCGGCAGTTTTGGGTCCAGAAAGTTCCAGCCCGCTATGAGCAGTAACAATGGGTTGTTTAAAAAATGATGATGCAAGAACGGATACACGTACGCTGAGTCAGTGCCAGGGAGAGACCAGCGAGGAGTAAGAGTTTGCAGCGCGGAATGTGAGGAAGAGGTGGTTGAAACCTGTTGTAGTGCAGGAGCAGCGAATGTGTCTTGTGGGGTATGGACAGTTGAAGTGCTGGCAGTGCTGGGATTGAGCGTAGGATAAGACTGACTGAGAAAGTCAGCGGAACCGGAGCCTGCCTGCGGGCGATCGGTAGGAGGGAGAGACAGCCGACTGTCTTCAAACATGGTCGAAGTACCACGTACTCCTATGAAAGGTGAAGCGAGGAAGTTGCTGGGCTCGGAAGATTGTAAGGATCCACCGCTGGGGCGACCGGACCAAGAAGTGGCGTATTCTGAAGGCGCCGAAAAGGGAATGGCGGACGGTGGTGGGGATGGCGGGTGAGAATCCGAGGGTGGGTTGCCCTCAGGAGAAGGGTTGCCCAAGATCGCAGAGAGGATGGAGTACTCGAGGTTGGCGGCTTCGGAGCCGAAGGGAAAAGGTGATGCATCGAACGAGGGGTCGAAGAGTGTCTCCGTTGGGGTAAAGGTCTCGATGACTGTAAACAGACTAGTGAGATGACAACCGGGGCGCTCGCGGTAGAGTTGGGCATGCCTGGAGGAGGCCTTGGGGTACGCGCTTGTGCAGGTAGGGACGTGTTATGAGCAGAAGCAGGCTTCTGCTTTTTGAGATGTTCTATATCAAAAAAAAAAGAGGGATGGTGAGTCTGAGATGGGAGTGATGAGAATGAAGAAGAAGGACCTTACCAAGTTCATCGTCACCTAAGAGGTACTTGGCGCGTTTCCGATGACCCTCGACACACGAGCCAGCCATGCCACGCTTGGTACAGCGCTGGCAGGGACGGCTAGTAATCATGTGATTGAGGGGGAAGAGAACGGATGAGAAACTAACGTCAGACGAGACGTACAATCGTCACAGGTCAAGTGGGCACGTTGGCAATGAATGCAGGCCCTTGCAGCTTTCTTTTTCTTGGGACCGTCCTTGTCCCTTCGCGTATTGCGAATGGGACCTGTCCCTGTTGAAGGAGATGGATCTGGATCCGTGGCTGTGTCCTGACGTCTTCGCTTGGTAGAAGTTGAGGTAGATGAGGAGGGATGAAGTGGTCTGGTAGAAAGACGAGAGGTGTTGAGGGTAGGGGAAGGATCGATAGAGGGCATTGCGAAGAGAGATGTCGGGTTAATTGTAAGTAAAGGAGAAGAGGGCATGAAAGAGAGGTAGAGTTGACGGACCGAATCTGAGGATGAGATGGGCTTGAACCGAGTTGTTTATATATATCCAGGGTTGAAATAAATGCTAGCGAGCGTGAGTGATCAGTCAAGTTTGAGGTGAGCTCATAACTCCGTCTCGGTTAGCACGGCCCGGCAACACCACTACTCATAGAACCTCGAGGGTCCCCTCACACTCACTTCAGCGCTCGCTCATCAAACTGCTTATCATCACACCCACTTGTCTCCTCTCTTTCTCCCTTTACGGAACTCGGCCCGCGTGTCATCCACGACCTCGTTCCTTACAACAAATTCACTTTACACAACCGGTACGCTGATCCGCAACCCTCTCTACTTATCATTGTGGTACCAGACCTCTCCCATTTCGATCCCACAACCGGAGTCACACCGAACCTCCCCTTCCCATCTATGTCCGGGATCCGGCGCTATCTATCTTCTCCTATATCCTTCTTTGTATTTCCGGTCCCACTTTTTCTCTATGGATTGACTCATCGCGTCTAGACTCTGAATTATTAGACTCTACGCCGAGCCCACACTATCACACACTCTCCGCAGAAGCCCGTTCACGTGCTCCGATAGATCTATGTACGGACTATCCGGGGATATGCCCCCTTCCTGGACAACCGGCTCCGCTTTTTTACTAACTAGTTCCTGGAAGGCGCTGCACCTTGCCCAACCACACACTTTCGTACGCCCCCGTCATGGGCTTTGGCTTCTCCTCACTCACAGACCCGATCGACTGGGCACCCTTACCTCGGTCATGACCCCCTCCAGCGTCTGCTGACCCTGCTCTCCAAAACCAACAAGGATGTAGTCCGCACCCTTCCTGCATGCCGCACCCTACATTCCTCAAAACCAACATGCCGACCTCGATAGATCTATGAATGATCTCGTGACGATCCAAGTCGATCTAGGGCGATCCTCAGGGACGAGAGTAACCATCGCCGTCGCCAGTTTGATCTCTTGGGGCCATGTACTCGGCGCGGATGCCTGGCTCATCCGCGAGCTCGGCGATGGTCAGGTACATGCCCTGGATAACATTATGCACATCATCGCTCAAATGAATGATACAGGGTCAAGGAGTCTAAGAGTGATCGCAGCACGCACTAGTACATGAGTTCATCATCCCTGTTTCGCAGCCATGACCGACGCTCTCAATAAAAAAAACTCTTTCGATTACGTCCTGTGTCAGCTACCGCATTGCACACTGCGCATGAACGGAATACGTCCGAGACCACAGATAGCTCACTCGGGCTTGCTCATGACCGCTTCTTGAATGCATACATACCAAGCAAGTCACACCGGTAACCATCTCTCGTATAATGACAGGGTAGTGACAGTATGCCAGGTAAGAAGTGAGGATTCTGATCACCCGTGATGAACAAGTTACAGGCATGGAAGCGTCTCACCATGTCGATGAATGACTATCAGCTGGTCCCTTTCCCTTTTCACCGCCGCCGGAGGAAAATTAAGATGCCGAGATAGGAACCCGTTTACGGTAAACGTTTTGCGCAGCGCTCCTCGGTGTCTAAATTACGCCATCCCGATGAAGACTGGTCAAACCGGTCAAGTTTCGGCGTCTCGAGAACCGGTGAGTGGGCCTAAAAAACATGAAAGCTGAAGCTGTTTCCGCGGCTGTAAACTGTTCTGATTTTGCGTTGTTGAAAGTCCAAACAGACGGCCTACGCAACGACTCATCTCGCCTCGTAGTTTGGCACGGGTACGACGGTGCTTAGTTTAGAAATGGCCAACTCTTCTTTTACGAGTGGGGCGTTTTCATTAGGTGCCATACACCGAAGCGCATCTATCCATAGCAGTAGCGAATCAAAACGACCAGAAGAGGGCACGATCACTATCCATTGATTTGGAATCGCGCTCAGGCTTCTGTGAAGAGTCAAAAAAGCTTGTAGCCACGTTGAGTTCGCATATTAGTCATTGGCCAGCCATTGGTCATTGAATAGAGTCAGACCCCCGATCTTTCCGTTAATTAAGCAGGGTCGCGTACGGTAGCCGGGTGCAGACAAAAAACATGTGGTATATTACCTTCGGTTTAGTCGCAAGCCGTCTCTCTCCTGGTAATAGAAGGCGCTGATCTGATGCGGGGGTATGTAAGGTGGCCGGAGCTGAGATAAAACATGAGGAGAGAGATGTAGGTCCGACCCCAACATATAGATAGAGAGCGCCCAAAACTAGAAGCAGCTGACAGGAAGAATGGTTCAGGCGACCGGCCCTTCACCTTTTAGCCCTCGGCAAATGAGACGCTGGCGCGATAAGGAGTAAACGCTCCTCGCTTCTTTCTCGTGACTCGTATCACCAACGGAAACGACAGGTAGTGAGAAACAAACAGGACGCACGGGAATGGGGGAGGGTGAGGAAAGGTGGCCGAACATGTCCAGATGTCACAGAGTGTGTATTTCGATTGGTGGGATGATCTGAAACAAGCTCGCTTCGCTGCTCGCTGTTGGCCGCGACCAAAAAGGTTTTTTGGAACTGGAGGGGGGCGCGCCTAGAATGTCATGTTTTTGTAGAAAGTGAGGGGGGTGGGGGGTTGACCATCTCCTTTTTCGACGAATCAGAATCGACGATGAAGCCCCCCTCCCCGCCGGAGAACGACGATTTGGCTGACAGCTGACCAAAGCCGGTTTACGAGATTATCACGGGCTCTTCGGGTGGAGGCATCCCCGACAAACTTCAAATCAACGTATTCAAAAAACCTTTGATCTGCGACACGCAGCACAGCGCCGGATCACCTCGCGCAAGACAGCAGACCCACGGCCGCGGGGGAGGAAGAAGCCACAAGGCCTAAACATATCTTATCGGCCGATGAACAAAGATAGGCGTGCCTGTGTCTTTATAGGAAAAAAAAAACTTTTGTATATCCAATCCCCCGATCTGAGCAGATAGCAAAAAAGACCCCCTTCGGAAAAAAGACCACAAAAATCCCAGAGTTGGAACTGGTGGACGTATTTAGTGCGAACGTGGGAAGAGAAGAGAGAGCCACAGTCAGCCGGTCGGTCGGTTGGCCGGCCTGCCGGCCAGCACGGCCCGCACGCACGCACACGACCGGAACAAGCGAGCGCAACCAGGACGAAGACGAGATGAGGGAGCCTAAGCCCACAAGAAAATTTGTAACCCAAGTGTGTCCTCACCCAGGACACATATATGTACATGGAGACTCCATGGTGGTGAGTGAGTGAGTGGTGTGTGTGTGTGTGCGAATGTCAACGAGGCTCCTCTCGTTGAAGTCAACTTGAGTAAATGACCTATAAATACGCACCTTTTAAATTAATCATCGCTTGAAATTTCAAGCAGAAGGCCGATTTGAGTGGCCGCAGCAGCACTGTGGCAAGATGAACACAGGATAGCTGACGCCAAAAAAAAACGAGATTTTTTTTACTTGTTGACCATTTTGATCAATTTCTAGTGGTTTCAGTGTGTTTTGCGATTAGAAAAAAGAGGGGGCCGGGGAGGGAGAAAGGGAAAGAAAAAAAGAAGGGGAGGGGAGGGAAGGTGCAACCAGGGAGAATGGACTATGGGTTGATGGGGGGTGGGCCATGGTGGTGCAGAAGAAAGGGATCTAGTACCACAAGCGTGGGCCAGGTTACCCACCTTGTCCGAGTCGTCACGGTGTAAAACGACGTTACCCACACCCGGTGCGCCTCGCTTGCATCATTCCGAGTCCTCCCGTACCGGGTCCCTGCTGATCGTCGCAAGGCGCTTATTTCTCATCAGGGCTTTTGATGTTCTTTCTCTTCACACTCGCGGGTAACGGAATAGTAATAATACACTCACGACGAACTGCATCCTGAAACATACAGCAGCCTCAGGCGTGGGAAGTGGGGTCATAGCATGTACCTACCTGTTCCGCGCTCCAGGGTGTGCTGTTGATAGGTAGTTAGGCACGTACTCTTAATAGATTGTGTAAGTGGTATGGCTCAGATATCACAGGCACCATAGAACCATAGAACGCAAGCATGGATACGGATCTTTTGAACATCCCCATCAAGCTGTCCGGATCAGTGTCATCAATAGCTGCAGACAGCGATTACAGCAAGTCAGCAACAGGCACCATCACCTCCGAAGGGAAAAGGCGGACAAATAGATTGAATTGATTCTATCCAAGATGTAGTGGCTACCGTGTACGATGCCTGGGGCAACAAGCATAAGATGAAGGATATATCGATGGGGGGGAAAAAGAGAACCTCGGCAGGTAAGTACAGTACGCGGCAGGCGGCGGGGTGAGAGAGAACGTTTCCAATCCGATGTAACAAAACAAGTGCGAAAGCAAAACGATATACGAGTTGATTGGTGGATACAGAGAGGAAATGGGCGAGAATCGGGGGATGATATGCGTACAAAATGATTGGCGCACGAGTGAATTTGCAACGTATAATCCGACCAGATGCGGGTCACGGCAGCGCGTGCGCGACTTGCCCTCATGGTCGCGCACACGTGACTAGTACGTGACCGACGCGATCGGCGATCGGGACGCGATACGTGATTGGGGAGCGATTGGCTCACGTGCCTCTTGGCCAAAGCAAAAGAACACAAGAGCATCAGAAGAACGGGACGAGGTGAAAAGGAACCGCCAGGAGAACGTAGAAAGAGACGCAATATAAATCTGAATTTGTCAAATAAAGCGGTTTAGGGTCACAAGCTCGGATGCATGTGAAAAAATAACTCACGGAGGGAAGATACAGGTACACCGAAGATCCTCGTAACAGTCATGCACAAATGGGCGCCACGGGGGTAAAAGGTCAGGATTTGCGCGCCTTTCGAGGTCGCGATGATGTCACCCTTGAACGTTTCCTCGCCTTTCGAGGGCCTCTGCGGCCGCGACTTTATCGATTTCGGCGGAAGCACCAGATGCCAGTGCTCCTTCTGACTTTCTCGAGGCTTTCGGCCCTGCCTCCTTGGTGGTGGTGGAAGTGCGTCGGGTTTTAGTAGGTCGCTTCTGCACTTCCTCATCGGTTTCCTCATCCACAGCCGAGGCGGCCTCGACCGCCTTTTCCTTGCCTTTGCCCTTGCTACTGGCAGTACCCTCGACAGTCGTGCTACTGGAGGAGGTAGAGGAAGAACGAGCACGCTTTGACTTGCTCCCGGCAGCGGAAACGGCGGTTGATGAGCCGGAAGAGAACGACGGCGATCGTTCGCGGGCACGGCGCGCAGAAGAACGAGAAGGTGATGGGTTGGCATTTGCCTTCTTGTTTCCTGCATCCTTGGTGCGTGAGCGTGATGTGCTGGCGTGGATGACGTCGTCCTTCGTCGACGGTTGGGACTCAGATGGTAGTGAGGAAGTGATAGTAAGTGGACTAGGAGTGGCGTCCGCGGTTCCTGGGGTCTCCTGCAGGGATGGAGTTGTGGAAAGGGTATGCGTCAAGTCCGAAGGTCCCGCCTCATTTTCGATTGATACTTCCAACTGCTCTATGGGTGGACTTGTCTCGCCTCCCTTCTCATTCTCGTCCGATACTGATTTCTTGATCTTCTTGCGTGCTGGCTCGGGTGCCTCAGAAGGTTCTCTAGTACTGAGCTCTTGGATCAGTGCCTGCACTGGCTTACGCTTTCTAAGAGACCGGCGCGTAGGAACGGGGGGTAATGTGCTAGTTTTCCCGCCTTGCGATTTGGCGTACTCCTTCTGGATACCTGTGAGCTGCCATAGCATATCGTGGACCCCTAGCCAAGTCATCGGGGTTGTTGAGATGGGCGAGGGCTTCATGGCTAATGAGAGAGGGTGCAATTAAGGCTAAGATAAATGTGTAAAGGGCGATTAGTGTACTTACTGACGACCTCATGCACGAACATTGCGGTGGCCTCTTTGATGTCGGGGTGCCAAAATACGTCATATGAAGGGTGGCTAGGGCTGTAAAAGACATGTAATGCCGCAAGAGAATATATAGCAGCAGATGTTCTAGATGTGAGATTAGGGCGTGAAGAGGGAGATTGAAGGAATGCGTGGACGCTGGGATGCTCTGTGGTCCAGGTGCCGTCACTGAGGACACCGCGCGAAACGGCACGGTGGATGAACAGAGGGGTGAAGGAAGAACAGAGGGCCTTGCGGCCAAGGCATGTTCGTCCTTTGTGAGACTACCAAGGGGATCGTAACGGGCTGGGGATAAAGAAGGGATTCAAAGGGAGGAGTCGTGATTTCCCCAAAGCGATCCTGAGAGGTAGGAAAGCGGGAGCATCGCTCGTCGGGGTGATGGTCAGCGAGAGAATGGGAATGATGGGCTGGGTGGACGAAAAGGTCGGGGAGCTGGTGATGGGGGTGAAGAAAGTCCATCCTTGGACGAGTGGGAGGTTATCCAGATGGGTTGCGGATGTGGTAGGTGGGAAAGGCGGACTTTAGAGGACGGTAAGAAGGGAGGTAGGGTGATGGATGAGTTGGTGGCGAGGATAGAAGGTGAAGGGGGGATAGAGGAGGAAGGGAGGATGAGGAGGTGATAGGATGAAATGAGATGAAAGCCGACAAAGGATAGGATTGGCTTGTTTGCCCTTTGGCCCGCTGCACTGCACACCGTCGCAGGACATGAGGCCGGTCCTGTCATATAAGCGCTCATCTTTAGATCCATCGACCTGCCTCTTTTACTTTATATTTCCAAATTTCGCGATTCTCCTTCCGAGTAAATATTCCTCGCTTCACCCACCGAAAACCATAATCCCCTCCTTTTCAAACCTCACGAAATTTCAATCCAAACGATAGAAACGAAACGAGCGATATCACCGGGGAGGGCTAGGCGAAATGATCATAGACCGACTGACGCCAACAATCGCCAATCTGTCGGACTCAATCTACAAATCCCATCCCTCTTGTTGGAGAAACCTGGGGCCCCAACGCATAGTCCTTGGACTTGTATCATTCCAAAGGATTATTATCAAAAAGAAGGAAACTGTCGAAATGTGGCGCCTAGTGGCCCCCTTTACGATTCCGCACGTAAACCACCTGCTGAAAGGACATCACGCGGACTTCCGTTTTGCACACATAAACCCAAAAAAGGTGACCCGACGTGAACGTGGCACCTATCAGCCTCACAATTCATCGGATCGATTCTACCACGATCGACTCGTAAGCCAATTAGTTCTAAGACCGATGTATATACGCGAAGGAAAAAAAAAAAAAAAAGAAAGGGAGACCTTCATCCGGAACCACACACCATGGAAATTGTGAACTTTTTGTTACATTTACGCCACCCACGCATCGATCGTCGCACCACATTCTGGAGAATAGAATGGATGGTTTGTTTTCCCGTCGTCACGCTGTCGTTTGTGGCGTTTCCAAGTGGTCGTGCGAGGAATTTCCGGCCCATCTTACTTTTTTTCAGACGATGTGGCACGCAGGAACCACGCACTTGCTGGCAGGGGGCCGCACCCGTGGCAGTTCCGTCACCCAACCCCCTGACGTTCAAGATCTCACGACAAACCTAAGAAACCTTTTTTTTTTCAGTCAGAGCCCTGGACAGCAGTACCACACGTACCTGACGCCTCCATCTCCGCGACAGTATCATTCCAAAGCTTGAGATCTACATCCGGGGAATGAGCACCAGGATCGCCTGCAGTGAGGCATGCAGTATGAACGCCAGGCCTTCACAGGGAACGAGTTGCTCTTGATGGATGTCCGGTAAGCGCATTTCGGTCTAGTTGGCACGGCGGTAGGTAAACCTTCATGAGTCTTTCACTGTGGACCACCACCAGCAAGTGGGGGAGGACGCCCACCTGTGACTGTTCCAAATAGCCAAACATGTCACTGTGCTCCTGGGTTCCCTCAACCAGGGTACGCTACCGTTTGCAGGCAGGCACAGCGAGATATCAGCCAGTACAACATGACCATCGTTCCACAACAGTATGGTCGAAGATCTGACGTCATAGCTCACCACCCTGGGATAAAAAGAAAGAAATAGGGGTGGGGAATGAAAAGGGTGTTATCGTTTTGCCCTGATAAGGAACATACTTGCCCACAACTCGCAACTTTTTTCCGATCAGCTCCTTCCGTATCGAAGACAGCCGAGTAGGGATAGCAGAGTCCACTCTGGAGGAGGACATACACGTTCAAATTCTCCGCCTTGGAGCGCTCTGAAAGGAAGATTACAGGAGAAAGGGGTGCCAAACGTATGCAACATGTTTGTTTACGTCAGCACCGATTCCGCGGCGCTTACAATGTCTTAGCGCCTCTTCAACCGCCCGGAAGAAGTTCCTTTCCCAAAAGGGCGCTCAGTCTCAGATCGCGCTAGTGCACTGTTGATGTTCAGATCTTTCAGACGTCAGTGGGCGGTAAGTAGATCTACAGTAGTTCAAACTCAAAATCAAACGTCAAAGTCCCACACCATCACACTCCCCGCCGTACTCGCGGTGATAATTCTACGCTCGTCAAATGCAATCGTGCCTCGCAAACCCAACGAAAAAGAATCTCTAGGTTCCGACTCGGAGGGTGAGGACGTAATACCCGAGTGAGCGGTGTGACCTCGGTCCCCCATCCGTTCTCCAGATCCCACACCCACACTTTGCCATTGACGCCCAGGCTCACGCACCGGCCGTCCGCGAGTGCGAGCGCGCTCACGGGGCCCGTCTGCCCGACGAGATTCCGCACAAAGGTGAGCTTTGGGTGCGCCCACGCGCTGGCGCGGAGTGGAGGCGAGGAGAGACGATAGAGCTGCAGCGGGAGACTGGCAGGGGTGAAACCGCCCGGTGGACAAACTTCTTCCGGTACAGCAGGCGCGAGCACCACCCATCTGCCATCCGTCTGCGTGCCGGCTACACTCCCAACTTTACGACCCCATTGCTCGCGTGCGACCCGTAACTTCGTCTCGTCGATCCATCCAGCAGGGAGATCGAAGGCGCGTGAGCTGCGCGTAGAAAGGAGTAGCATCGAAGGCCTTGTGGGCGATAATGAAGGAGCGCTCAAGGTAGCGCCCGAGAGAATGACCTCAGTGACGCCCACGCTCCAATGTGCCGGGTAAAAAGGACTCGCATAGGTCACCAATAACTTGTAGGTTTGGGGTTCAGGCATGGTCAAGACAAGAGAAGATGGTGGAAATGAGGTGAATGAGGTGAGAACGTGTATTACTTGCATCGCCTCGAAAGTGAGGTCGTATGCAGAGAGAGTAAACCTTTCTGAGAGCGTGATAAGCATGGGATGGCTGTAGGCGACTTGGATGATCGGGGCCGTCCGCGGCGTCTTGAATGGAGGTACGTAGTGATGTATGCGAGAGGGAGAATGTAGTTCGTGAACATAGATGTCTCCGTTTGATAGGCATACTGCGATGTGTAAATTCGCGTTCGTCCGTGACGATTGGTCAATAGCAAGCGCCGTGATTCGGACTGGTTGTTGTGCACGGGCAAGTGCCACGTGAATGACGTGCTTTGGAATGGAAGGGGAAAGGACGAGGATGGATGGCGAGTGTGACAAGTCAGAAGAGGATATTATAGTATATTTGCCGACCAAGGTGACTTGAGGTGCGTTAGGCTCCTGTTCCCGTTCCTGTCCAGATCTACCAGCTTGCTGGGGAGAACCTTCAGCTAGAATGGAAGTGTGACAGCGGCCTTCAAGGAAAAGATTAGGGGACACGTTCGCGAACCATCGGTACATTATCTGCTTACCGCTGCGCCAGTTGGTGCTGATGCGAAACATTCGTTTCCAGTCTTGGATCTCTTCCACAGCGGCCCAACTTGGAAGATTTTTAGTCTCACGCCCGTCTCTACGGCCGGCGAAACCCCTGAAACCCCTCAAGCGGAGCCTCCCAAACTCGTGCAGGTAAAGGCTCTTCCACAACTAGAAGAAGATATCCCGAATGTTCAATGGACCCGCGAAAAATGGGGTTCCCGAGATGAATGTGCTATGTACCTGGTTGTCGAGGGACAGTCGTGCGCAGTTGCGGTCAGTCGCCTGAAGTGCGCAAAGATCGACGTAGGACAGAAATGTGAAGATGTAGAGGATAAGCTCATCGTATAAAGTTTCAAAGTTGGTGGACTGTGACGCATGGAGAGAGGTTGACGGTGAAGATGCAGATAAGTGTGGGCGCTTGGCAGGAGGGAGGTGTACCGGGGATAGCGATCTCTTAGACATTGTGAAGAGAAGAGCACTTGTCGACCGAGTTGTCACTGGATCGCTGAACCGGCCCGGGTGAGAACCGAGAGCCGAGTCAGCCATGAGGTGTCCGCACCCACTTACTGTACTTTATCACTTGAGACTAAAACAAGTGAGATCGACTCAGCATCAATTTTCCCCTCAACTTGGAAAAGGCTAAGGGGATTGTTGATGCTGCGTCTGGTATCACTTCTGATGCTAATGTACACCTCACTAAACTCGTGCGCAAACATGTTCTTATGGTAAGAAGCCAATGTCAGCTACCGGAGGTCATCCCATTCATGCCTTCTCACTTCTAAGACCGAGGTCGGATGTCACGCGTTTGATCAAAATATTGCTTCATGATACATGCCATCAATGTACTCGAGGCGGCATACGAGGAAACCGAGGACCCGCTCATCTAGTGCCAATTCACAATCACAAACACGACCGTCGCGCGATTGCGCCTCGCCGTGCGAGATTATGAAGGCGCCCTCGACTTGTTCCAGAGCGTTCTGGGACTGTTGGCGGAAGAAGAAGGGCAAGACAGTACTGAAAAATCCAATGTCTCTTCGAGGTCTGGTCTCACCAGTTTCAAGCTCATCGCGCAGGATGCCACCATCGAGAACTTCAAAGCGGCTTTTGTGGTGGCAGGAAATGACTTGTATATGCGCGGACATATCACGGTGCTGCTTGCCCAGACGCTGTGGGCTACGGGTACTGAAGAGGGACGAGAAGCTGCAAATCGCAGCTCTTAGACTGGTACGTCTGCCCCTCTCTTCCCAGGTATATACTATCTTTTATTTGTGCTCCAAGACAAAGTCGCTGATCAATTGCGGTGGTGCTGGGGGAAATATAAGCATCACCCAGGACCCTGAGAACCTGGCAGCGATCAACGCGCTCGCTGGTATGGGCATTCTAACAGACGACGATAGTCTGATCGATGCCGCCTTACGATCCGAGCTCATATCGCTTCCACTCGACCTCCGCCACAGGCGCGATCCGCAACGCGACTTTTCATCCATTCCGATGCAGCATCATTTAGGACACTGGCAATCACAGCTTGGGGAGGCCTCTTGGATAGCTCTGTTTCTGTTGTCATATAGATTACGACGCCAGGGGGACTCCTGTTGAATTGAAAAACGAATGTGCTGATGCATGTGAGGATGAGGACACTCCAAGCATCTAGAAACATGGATTGTGAACTTGATTTTTATGTTCTCGATGTTTCTAGTACAACCGAAAGTGAGCAAAACACGTTCAACGCGACGTCGCTCAACTCCCATTTCATTTCCACACACCCATCAGCATTTTTTCCTTGTCACACCTATACAGGTTCCAACAAGCTCTAACAAGAGCTGACAAGTTGACAAGGGCCACAAGATAGGTTACTGGTCAATTGTCGTGAGGGAATAAAAGCATTCTGAGAGCCTGACAGTGATTAATGCACTTGCCGGCGTGGGCATAATAACAGTCTAAGCCCATCATATCGCTTTCACTCAACCTCCGCCACGGGCACGATCCAGGTAAAAAAAAATTGATTCCCATCCCGTCATGCCAGTGAGCGACTGGTGATGATAATGATATATCTTTTCGATGCACAGGGAAGCCTCATTGGCGTTAAGTCCAAAATGCTGTGCATGCCGAACCCGCACATGAAGATGCAGGTTGCTTTGCGTGGCGCCCCAATGTGGCGAGCCACACGACCCGCAAGTCGATTGGGTTGCGCACCGTGGCCACGGCATGAACAAGGTCTAGGAGAGGCTCTCCTAGACTTTGGTCGTCCTCGAAATGGAGGCATGGAACTTGGCACAAAAAGGGCTCATTTTGGCACCTTGGGAGTTGGGATTGAAAGGGCTGGCATTGGCATAACTTGATTCCTAATACTCTCCTTCTGCTTTGATAGGAGCATCTCCCAATGCCTTAGGTCCCTTGTAAAAAAAACAACCACCACTCTTCACCCGTGGTAATGCAATCTCGCAAAACAGACAGGCTTGCATGGATATGGGTTAGATCAAGTTAATTCTTTGCAAAATAATGGACAAACTTCTGTCGCTTGCAGTACGATGCTGCCGTGAGCGGTGCCTGTAGGATGGACTCATATATGTCATCTTTGTTGGTCCTGATGATGACCAGAGTAACTTCCATATCAACCAATGCATCAAGGGTCTGTGCGTTGTGAAGACCTGCAAGCGAAGATTCTAAAACGAATGTAAGATAATTAGAGAGGGAATAAAGAGCTAGTTGACCAGACGATGCTCCATCAGGAAAACATCAATCATTCTACTGAATGAACGCTCGCCAGAACCCGTCTCGAAAGTTGCCTCAACAGGAATATCGGAGATTATGTCCACATTCTGTGCTTGACAGTGCACTGTCAAAACAACGCGCAGCAATATGACATCGATCGACATGCGATATCCGGCCTCAGCCTTGGAAGTATCAAGGCATGAAATAGAATGAGCTCCAGCAGCTGACATGTCTTACCATAAGATTGACATTGTTGCGCACGAAGCTGATGAGTTGTACCGTGGCATCAAAAGATAGACCACCAGATGCAGCATCAGATTTCCCCTCAGCCTCGGTCTCAACCCTATCCTTTGCCGATACAGCGAAACCTGTAAAGTAACGTATACCGACTTCATGGAGGGTATACAAGTCAATGCGCTCTAACGGCGGTGGCTGAGAGTCCAATTGTGCGTCAACAACTACAAGTATCATATAGGGGCAGTACAAACTCGAATGGTTGTATCGATATCGTGACGCCGCTTCTCGTCCTTATAGGAAATCCAGCAATGCCCATGCTCATGCCACTGTCTTCGTCAAGTCAGGCTCGCGTCCGCGACCCGCGGTGGGCTTGCACGCTCATTGCCATTATTTTCGATTCCCAGCTGGTGTCGTCACCGCCGATGTCACATCCTGGCGCGCACAGCCCTCCGGTACGAGGACATCACGATACACGGTGAGCGTATCGTAGACACCAGCGGCGACCTTGGTGAGCGACCACGTGCGTTCTATACCGAATTGCCCAAACCAGTCTTACTGCCAAGTGTCTTCCGCACCACCAAGGCCGGAGCCCACAGTGAGGGCGATCGTGTCATGAATAGGTGGAGAAGATGAAGTCCTCGGACGAGCGGTGGTCTCCAGCGCGGCCACCAATCCCGGGCCCATGCTTGATAATGGTGAAGTCGGGGTTAGCTGTGGGAGGAAGTCGCGATCGTCGAGGTTCTGGGCGTGAAGTAGCGCGTCACTGCGAGCGTATTGTGCAAAAGGCCCTCGGAAGATGGGAGGAGGGCGCCCGAGTTGACATGGGATAAGGCTAAGAGTTGTGGATGTGTTGAGGAAGCAAATGTGTGAGTAGGACGTCATGGTGACCAAATTGAGAGCCAGGGAAGATTGATAAATGGGAAGAAAGAGAGGACGACCTGAAATCATTATCGTCTAGGGAAGAAGTGTGCATGGTGATGAAAGGGTGACTTACAGAAGCGCCAACAACAGCAAAAGGAGTAGATGGGTTCGTGGCTAAGAGAGATGCCGAATATCCAGATGGTCAAGCATGCAATGTAGGCCGCGGCGCCCAAGACCCAGTCACAACCAGAACCGGGCACTCCGGGGGGTCGGGTTTTGGGAACTTTGCTGCTCCGGCAAAAAATCTTCGTTGGACTCTTGTAAGATATGAACGGTCACGCAGCATCAGCTTTCGACCGCCCACGAACACCAAAGTTGGTGTCTGCACCATGCTGCTTCCCTCAACCACAACATCGAGAGCAGGGTCGCCGCCGCTGGAGCCTGGGTTATGGTCGTTGTGTCCCGATAGAAGCAGATGCAGTCGGTGTTGATGGCACAGTGGAACGGCGGTAGTAGCACGGTTTTCACTCTTGCTGCATATTCGGCAAACTGACAAAGTGGGTAGGGTTATCCATTTCGGATGGAAGAGGTGAAGGATATAGAGTAAGAGGATGTGCAGGAAGAAGAGGTCCATTGGGATGTCGAATAATGGTTCACTATCAGCCACGATAAGTTGTTTTGTATCATGGGGATGAAGGCACAAGTACGTACTCAGGCAGCCAAGAGGCAAAATCAGACTAGCTTCAGGAAAGAGTCAGTGGGAGATAAATCCTCTACTCGGACCTCCATAGAGATGCATCTGAGCCCAAGTCACAGGACTTACAAGACATGAGCGGCTCCTTCGGAGCGTCACGACAGGCTTTCACAACAATCGCTGCCTCATGGCACCCTCCCGAGGCCCTGAGCCTCTCGCGCGCGCTCTACACTGCACCCTCGAGAATCACAAGGGCCCTGTTCACGTCGCACGATACGCCAAAGGCACCGCAAAATATGTTCTCACCGGCGGTCAAGACAGAGTCGTTCGTCTCTGGAATCCCAACCTAGGGACAGAGATCAAGGCCTATTCGGCGCACGGCTACGAAGTTCTATCAATCTCAGTGTAAGTTTTTGTCTTGCTACCGATTATGAGCGCATTCATGGTAACCTCCCTCCGATCTGCACATTCTTAGTGCACACGACAACTCAAAGTTCGTATCGTCTGGCGGTGACCGATCCGTCTTCCTTTGGGATGTGACCACCGGAAATACTATCCGCAGAATATCGGCCCACTTGACCAAAATTAATGTAGTAGAGTTCAATAGTGACGCCTCTGTGATAGCGAGCGGTAAGTCACGCCTACTGTATGGTTTTGTGCCGATGGTCACAACTGCCGTCAGGTTCCTACGACTCCACTGTCAAACTGTGGGATCTTCGGTGGGTCTAACCGTCCATACTTGCCCAAGTACCGCATGTGAAACCGCATATCAGTTCTCAGAATCGCCAACCAATACAAGCGCTCGAAGAGGCCCGAGATTCTGTCCAGACGCTCTACGTTGGACCTTCCAGAATCATGTCCGGCTCTGTTGATGGCCACGTCCGGACATACGACTTGCGAAAGGGTGAACTCCGTGCTGACTATATTGGGCGTACGTGCATCCGCATTCCTTAATCAAAGCCTTTTGCAATGTGGCATTCCTGCGTAGACCCTGTCACTTCCGTCGTGCCCACTCAAGACGAGTCGACATATCTGGTAATGACGCTGGATGGGCACGTTCGCCTCATGGACGCCATCACAGGAAAGTTGCTCAATGACTTTTCTGGCCATACCCACACCTCATACCGCTGTCGTGCCTGTTTCGGATATGGCGAAGCAAGTGTCATTGCGGGAGATGAAAACGGTGCCATTTGGGCATGGGACCTTCTTGGTGTAAGCCGTTACCTTCTCTATGGTTATCGATGGATCTGAATAACTCTTGGCACAGGCCGAACCTCTCAAGCCATCCCCTCCGCCGAAGGTGCATCATAAAGTCGTAACATGGACGGAACATCACCCTGCGGAGGCCGGTGAATTACTTACTGCGAGTGCCGACGGCACTGTGAAGGTTTGGCGTTATCCAGCCTCTGGATCATGATAGATGTTGGTGGCGTATATTGTGACAACGTTGGCATCGGTAAGAAAACCGGTGCAACACGAGATGATGGTGGACATAATGAATCGATACAGCTTTGAAGGCTATCTATAGTCACCGCTTGCCTTGCGTCGCAGCTTCTGTTAGCGATAGAATGGCAATCAGACATTTCTTTCTTCCGTTCATCGCGCACGGGAACTCACCTCTTCGAGTTGCATCCTCCAGTAGTTGAGTGTCGACGTGTTCCGCGGGTAATTGCACATACCGCACAACGGATCCGCGGATGAAGCAGTTTTTTACTGCCATCTGGAAGGGGGGGACTGAGTAAGTAAAAGATTCCAAGGTCAAATTGGATTGAGCACACCATGTGAGGATGCCTCGCCTGATCTGCCACTTCGATGGCATCCAAACGAATATTCAAAAATCTACACAACACATGAACAAAAAAAAAGGTAGACAGGAGAGAATTTTTGTCGCTCTCACTGGTCGACGGATTTCAAGGTTCCCGTGATAGACAGGTCATTCTTGAGTTCGACCGTGACGCGTTGATCGGTAAGTGTCTTGAAAACTGAGAATATCAGCTGGGAAAAGATCAACGTCTGTATTTCGGAACCAAAGAACAGAACATACCATCGCGCGTCACTTCGAGTCCAGAGGCTGGAGGCTTTGCGTCCAGTCAAGAAACGCGGTTATGTAATCGCCGCGTCGAGAAGCACCTCGCTAGCCCTGACACGGAAGGCCTAGTGTGAGTGGTACGGTAACATATAGCCTGACTGACTTATTACTTGTGTGGCACGCCTTTTCCTTCGAGATATGCTATCAATCGAGTATTCTCTTGCAAAAAAATTATTTGTTGATATATGTATAGACTTGGTGCGACGCGTGTCGCGTTGTTTAGCGACGTCAATATCAAGCTATCAGCTAAAAAGAACGACATTTGTCTCTATTACTCTAAACATTCTCCTTTATCGGTGACACTACATCTGCCGTAGTCGAATCCAGCAGCGTGGAGGAGAGTGGCAAACTGTTAGCAGATTAGCCAACCCCACTTGTGCCAACAGACATGCATTGTGTCTCACCTGAACCTTCGCGATGCTCTTGAGTTGCTCGAAATCGTAACCAGTGCGTTCAGTGATATCGCCTATCATGGTTAAGTGTGGAAATCAAGTCAGTCATTGGTTGGCGACGCGGTCAATATAGATATAGTTCCCACCACTGTTATGATACATCGGATCGGCGATTAGCCCCGCACGTTCGTATACCTGGGTGGCGGGGAAGCCCCGCATATGGAAGGACTACGATGTCATAGCTTGTCAGTCTTGGGCCAAGCATATAGTAACAAGCCAGAGACAAAGCGGGACTTGCCTGATGATCGCTACAGCATGCCTGTGACGTATGCATCAGCTCGATTCTGGCACAACAGTAAGCAAAGGACAGACAGGCGTGGTTCCGACAGCCAATTCGGGGCTGTAGAGACCGGAGATGTTTGCAACGAGCTGTGTCACCTCGGGCGTGCCAATCCTGTTGTTTGTAAAGTTCAGCGCGAGGCACCCGAGGTGTGCACACAAGACAAGACATACACAGGGAGACCGAGCTGCGGCGGTTCTCCTGGCACATGGTATGCGATCATATCGGCCTGCACCATGAGGGTCAAGTTTCTATTCTCCTTGCGCAGTTTCTCTACAGAGGTCCATCTATCATCAAAAATGGAAATGACACGAAGAAAAGAGACGCACCAGCATAGTGTTGCGAACCTAATAAGCCCTGTTCCTCGCCAGCAAATGCAACAAGCTCGACGTTCGAATGGAAGGTAATCCCGAGGCGTTTGATCGTACGCGCGATAGCCAGGAGGCCCGTCGTACCAGAGCCGTCGTCATTACCACCGGGTGCCCGTGTGCTGCCAAACGAGCCGCGACTGTCGTAGTGCGCACTGATGAGCACCGAGTCATTGGTATCCCTCGTTGACGGGTAACGGCTGGTATCATAAAACACGTCATATCACGCGACGGCTACGGTAGGAAAAAAAAGGGGGGGACGTACCAGATGACATTTGGCGCGAATCCAGGCAAGAACGACTGCAATTCGCAGCGGGCGCCAGTCTCCTGGAAGCGAACCTTTAACCACTCCGCTGCGACGCGCGCACCCGAAGAGAACGAGTGCCGAGACTCGATTCCGGACTTGCCGTCCTCGCCCGTGAGGAAGCGGACGTCGTTCCGCATCTGGGCCAGGGAGATGTTAGAGACGATCTTCGCTACATCTGGCTTGAATTTGAGAGACAAGAGTAGATCGCGGACGCGGGCAATGGCTGACTCTGGAACGGGCAGGTGAGGAAATGGGTTCGAGGGGAGGACATAAACCCGCCAAGTGGGTGGGAGTATGTGAGACAGTTGCGAGACATGTGAAGGGGAGAGCGCGAGAAGGGCAGAGGTAGAGGTATGATAGAGAAGCTGTTGTTTCTCGATAGGACTTGAGAGAGGCTGCTGGTTATCTGGGAAAGAGTCGTAGGCAGTGGTGTGAATGTCGGGAAGGGAACCCAGATACCCCTGAAGAGATTGCGGTGAGAAGGGATAATCTATCAGATAGTCTTCGAGCGCTGCCTGCTCCACCCATACGAATTGAGAGTCAGGGTGGATGGGCAAGGTGGGGACATCAGTTGTTAAAGCGAAGGAACTGAGACAGGATTGAGGAGGGGTAAATACACTCTGGGCACCATACGTTCCGAGGTAGTTCTGAGTGAGGCATTCATTAGAGGCGATCTCAGGATGATCATGTGGATAGATGACGAGGAATGTGAGTGTCTGTATCAGCTTGCCAATGATCATGGTGATGCTCGCGTGCAGCACTGCGCGAACAAAACCTCGACAAGGGAATACTCAAAGGCAACCTTAGATAATGTAAACGTAACGTTCTTCGCGATCGCTCGGTTACTTTACATCGCGTACTAAATATCGAATCGGACAGTTTGCTCCCCTCCTCCACGTTCAATTTTCATAAGCCTTTTTGCAACACATGCGTAAAGAACGCGAATAGAACCGCCGCTTCTAATCGACGCCACACCCGCATCCCCCTTGGCACTGAGTACTTCTTTCACTTTGGCCAACGGAAGTGCGTAGCTCGGCGTGGCTTCCAGAAGTGCAAGTAGCAAATGCGCAGTCAGAACTTGCTGGCTAGTTGGCGATTGGGTTGAGGCTAATGACGTGCTCGAGAGGGAGGACGCGATGGGTGAAGCGGGAAGGGGTTCTTGCGATGCTAAGGTTTGCAGGTGGGTGCTTAGAAAAAACCGGTCAGCTAATACAGTTTAGCTGAGGTTGGTTTACCATACATCGTTTCCTTTGCGCGAGGAGTTCGGGACCCACCACTTCCGACTTTACTCCCCGGCATGATCAAATCACCCACAGTAGCCCATATTTTTGCCTATAGGAAGATCAGAGACAAAAGAATGCAGACAGGTTCCATTGCCACATACAGTGATGCGCTCCACATCGCTTGTCACCCGAATCTTCTTTGCCGAGTGAGTTTGAGAAACTCGACTACTAGTTGAAGATGGTGCGATTCGGTCTGAATTCATGATAGGTGTACTTGGCTCGCTCGTAGTCGCAGGCTGGCCGTCAAGCTCGACGTTACTATCAGGTGCCTTCGTTGTGCGGTCAAAAGTATCCTCTAAGTCGATGGAATCTTCATGTTCTGGACATTCGGTCGTACCTTCCTCTTCTCTTAAGGGTGCATCAACGATAGGTGCAAATCGTGATGCTGTGAAGTTGAATGGAACAACTGGACTGGAAAATGATGGGGTCACATTTCCGAGGTCAACGTCCTCGTCGACAAGTAACTCGTTTTTGAATTGAAGAGTCCTTCTGTCTCCGGGTGTTGTCCAAAAAGTGTTTTCTTGAGGATCGGATACCGCTGAATCCGGGGGTGCGGGAGAGGCTGGGGGTTTCTCGTCGTCCTGAGCGACAGGGACAAAACGGTGATTCTGTAGAGCTAGTTTCTGCAACGGGTCAATTACAAACAACCGTCAGCTAGATCAGAGAACGCACTCGTTTGTTAAGTTGAGTAATCCTCGCCTGGAGGTCTTGAAGCTTTCTCTCCTCCTTAACTACAAGAGATCTAGGTGATTGAGATTCCGATGTACTTGCTGATGTCTCCGTCTTGACCAAGCGGTGAGTTCAGTGACATGACAAGTCGCATGGACTCACTTTTTTGAGACTATTGTTAAGTGAGTGGATTTCCTCCCGTAATTGATGCAGGTGCTCTAGCATAGCAACCACCTGTGAGCGGACGCGCGGCATGGGTCGTATCCCGGAACTAGTTGGAACTGATGTTCTGAAAAGTGGGTTACGAGAGTTGTAGTCTCACTAGCGATCAATGTATTTCAATGCAGCCTCTGCAAAGACCTCAGGCTCCGGCTCTTTCGATTGAATAGGTACATCTCTTCGCTGAGCAGAGGGGTGCTTCCGGAGAGGAGTTGCGCTGACAACCTCGACTCGAGTAACCTCTGTGGGAGGACCGACTTGGGTGGTGGGTGGTGGTATGACAGAGAAGAGACCGAGCTCTGCGGGATCAATATCACGAATAAGGTCACCTAGGGGAGTGGAGAGAAGAGAGCGGGTAAAGGGTGCGGGGTGGTTGGATGAAGTAATGACCGAAGCTGACGCTTTGACTGATTTCGTGGAGCTTGTTAAGCGGTCGATGTGATCTGTCAATGAAGGCATGAGAAGCCGTCTTCGTCCGTGTTAGTGTCAAAGGGGTCGGTCTCACTTGTGGCGCCCGGGGACCTTCGGAGACGGGAACGAAACGAGTCCTTCAGACGACTCGATTGACCGCGTTTGCGCGCATATACTCACGGTTTCCCTCAAGGACTCACTCTCCTTTCTCAATGCCCACTCCAACAACCGTCTCAAGTCGTCCCGCAACCCCCGGACGCGGCGGAATTTGGGAGCCACTTCCCTCAATTATATATGGCTACGCCGTACATCCTCTTTCTCCTTCACATCGCGATACTCGCATCTCCAATCGGCCCCGGCTATCCACAGTTACGGAAGCATCAACGGCAGAGTCTTTTATCCATCGCGACGTTGTTGCACTAGAAGTCGGTGACGAAGTCTATGCTTTCGAGAAGTATATTCCAAAGGGCAAGGAAACCGAGGGCGTTTGGTATAGGGGGTACGTTTTTCATTCAACCACGCAATCAACTCGCTCTTGACGCGCTCCAGTTATGTGGTTTCTACTACCCGCCGCCCTCCCGTGTCTTGGAATGCGTCCTCTGACCCTTCGTCCTCCCGCGGACCAAGACTCGAAGAACCCCAGCAAGTTTTTATTGGTATATTCCCGGGGTCACACATCTTCATCCGGGAAGAACTGCCTGATGCTGAGGGCAGTCTGGCCGACGTTGCAGCGGCCTTCCAAAATGGCACACGCCTCACCAATACAGACGTTCCCAAGCCCAAAACTCCCGGTCCACGTACAGAAGAAGAGGAAGAAGACCTATCGGCGATGCGCAAGTCGTTCAAGCTTGGTCCCCCTCCCGACCAGGCTAATTCGTCCAGAGCTGGCCTTCCCGTTTACCCTGCCAGCGTTCGCTCCCTGTCCCCCACAGAGTCTCACAATATGAAGCCGTTGCCACCCCGACCGTCTCTTAAGTCCAATGACGAGACCAAGTCAGGCGCAGCGCAGCCTATCGTCGACGAAATAGCCTCGGCGCTACGTGAATGGCACATGTTAATGTTCCAATATCTCGCTCGTAGGGATTACCAACTATTCCAGTCGGTGCGCGAGCATATTGAAGCCCTGCATCTTGGACGTCGGCAGCTGCTCACCCAGAGTCTAAGCGGCGAGGAGACGGCAAACCTCAGACGCGATTGCGTTGCTCGCCTAGTCACTGGTAATATTGTGCAAAGTTTGGACGTCATCGTGCGACACCCCAGTGGAGGTGGACTAGTAACTGTAGACATTGAGGGTGAGATCGACACCCGCAATTGGATGAGCGCTGTGCGCATGTACGCTTTACAAGCGTCGCTCGCCTACGCGGATGCGTCTGGCGATGGCACGAAAGCGCCCAGATCCCGTCAAAGCCTGGACTTCTTTCCCACTTCCCCCCTGCCTACTCCTGCCCATTCGGCATTCCCAGAATACGGTCGCCCAAAGACAACTTCTCTCGCTGGCGTCACAGGCTGTCGACAGCACGCGAGGGAGTTAACGCCAAAATTCTTTCATGTTTTTCTCGAACTGCGCGCTTTCGTGGCTTCGCCTTGTGCGCCCGGCGAAACGGCTGAACTCTGCTTTTCTTTGTATAACAAAAACGATGCCCGCTTCGTGACGGAAGATTTCTGCGTCATCCTGAACCACAACGGTGTTCTGGCGCGGGACCCAACCACGCGGATTCGCACTCTTTTCACCGACCTGGCGCCCTCCGATATCCAAGGCACGATTTTCCTCGTCTGCAGAATTGTCCGCAATGGCTCCGTGAAGGTTGGCCCCAATCCTAGTAGTCCCGATAATGGGTATCGTGGGTTGCCGACCTCCCCAACGGAGACCAACCCCAGTACATCTGTTCTCGCCGCGTTGGACAGCAGTGCGGCACTCCGCAGACCATTCGGCTGTGCCGTCTTGGAGCTGTCCCAGCTGAATAAAGTGGCTACAGATGCTGCTGAAATTTCTTCTATGAAGGAGCACACCATGCCTATCTTTGTCCCGATCAACGAGGCCACCTTCTCGATGTTGCACCAGGACATTATCAATAACAATAGTAGAGAGTTTGAGAAAACACCAAAGTGAGTCGTTCTATTCTACCTGGTTGCGTGTTTTTTAACGTCGACCTTGGCAGAGCTGATATGATAGCTGTGTCTGCGAAGATATTCCACGGCAACGCAAAGGCTATAGTGAAGGAAAATACATCTCTACTTCTTGACGCTCCCCTCACTCTGCGCCTCGGATTCCCTGACGTTGTTTTTCCCGGCGATGACCGTAACGAGCTCTACATCAAGCTGTGGAGTGGTGACTTTCCATCTTCCCAAAACAACAGTGCGCGTCGCAGTGTGAGTCCATTTGCGCGCAGCCCGGGGACATTCACGACAAGCAATATTCAAGTCACTGTCGAGGTTCGGGACTCCCTCGGGAAAATTTTGGAGAACGTCATCTCACAAGGTTCTGGCGAGCCATGTACTCCCCAGTTCCACTCGCTTGTTTTCCTCCGGAATAGTCAGCCAACGTTTGGCGAGCTGATCAAGCTCGCGTTGCCTTGGGATGAGCTGCCACGATGGCACCTCTTCTTCACATTCCGGTATCGCAGCTCACGGGACAAGGCGGTGAAGGTTGCAAATGGCGAGGCAGGGGACAAACCCTTTGCATTCGCGTTCTTGCCCTTATTTCCTGACCTGCATGCGTTCCTCGAAGACGGAAGCCATACATTGGTGTTGTATAAAGCGGACCGCCTGCATCAGATCAACCCAGATATGTACCTTTCTGCGACGCCATGGTTACTGCCCGGTCAGCGCCAGGAACAACTCAATGTCCCCACCGATTTCCTACGAATAGCACCTCCCATTCGCGATATTCTGGTCATCCGGTCATCCTTATGCTCAACGCGGCACACACAAAACCCGGTCCTATCAAAGTTGCTTAACTGGACCCAAATCGACGAAAAAGATTTGCTCTCGGCGGTACTCGCCAAGTTCACTTTTGTCGGAGAAGTGGAAATTGTGAAATTTTTGCGGGACATTTTCGACTCGTTATTTGCTATACTCGCGTCTCCGATGAATCAAGCTGGCGACATGGACCACCTAGTATTTAACGCCCTGGTAATGGTCCTCGGCATTGTGCAAGATAGGCGATTCAGCAACTTCCAGCCCGTACTGGACATCTACATTCAGCAGCACTTCAATTATGCCTCCGCATCCTCGCACATCATACATTCCATGAATCGGATGCTGGCTGATCCAACAGGGAACGATCATGCTTCACCGCTACGCGCTGCGCTCAAGGTTTGGCATTATATCTTCAAGTTCATTGTGAGGTCGAGGGCGCTACAAAAAGCCAAGGAAGCGAGCGTAGGAGGCGGTGCAACGGCGGAACATTTGGAGTCGACGTTTAGGCGTGATCTGCGGTCACACCTGTCCGAGGTCAACAAGATGATGTCGACAACATCCCCCCCTGCTATCATTGGAACCCAAACCATCGCACTTCAGCGTTTTACTTCCATTCTTCCTGAGCTGGCACAGATCTTCTCGACAGTCGAGGTGGTCACTGTGGCCACAGCATTTGCAAATACCGTCTCCTCAGCCAAGGGGAAGCTTGCTGTGTGGAAGCTCGTCATGTTCCTCCAGCTCGTGAAGGGTTTCTTATTTGACAACGCGGAGTCACGCGTTTTGCTGGTGGAAGCCATCGTTATGTGGATCAAGCCCCACTTCGGGCGTTTTGATGAGTACACCCAGACTCAGCCAGGTGACGAGGAAAGCGTCATCGATGCCGCTCGAGTCTCATGGCTAGAAGGCATCCGACTTTGCATCACTATCATCGCACTTATTCTGGATAAGCTACAGCAGAACCTGGTCGATCCTGACATTCTTGCAGATCGTAACGCGTTCCGCCAAGAGCAGGATAACATGGACAATTTGCTTCCCTTGTTACCCAGGCGAGTGTTTTTAGTTTCCTGATGCCAAGCATATCTCATCTCTTTATACAGACTACTGGAATCTTATCGCGAGCTTCAAAGTACCGCCAACGTTCATGCTGTCGAGCGAAAAAGGACACTCACCACTTCCCCCTCAACAACTCTCATCACATTCCCGGAATCATATCCGTTCTCCTTGATTGCTCAGTTGCCCCGAGCACCAAAAGGCTTCAACGGCGTTTACCAAGCACAAGCAGAGGGACACGTCCTCTTCAGCCCTGCTCAAGGAGAAACCGCCATTGTGTTATTGGTCATCATACTATCGTCCCCCCAAAAGTACCTATTAAACTTTTTCGAAGGGGTCTTTGAGATCGAGGGCCGGGACAATTTCTCCTCTTTACTCTCTCAGCTTTTCAGAGTTGCGGCTTCCATATTGGACAACGATGCCTGGCCCACAAACTGGCTCAATGTGAACATCATGGCGCATAAAGTCCTAGTAAAAATGATGGACACTGTCGCAGTTCTGCTCGAGAGGCGTTTCATACCGACCGACGATGCGACCTTCTCATTCAACACAGAGTTGTGGAGGGAGGCGTTTCAAGTGCTATTAAAGCTTCTTTCTTCAGATCAACTGGTCATTGAGGAGTTTAGCCCACAGGTAGAATCATCTTTGTCGCATCTATGTTTCTTGCGATTGACGCAGCCTCACACAGCGACGTCGAGCAGTATGGAGGATGGCTGGCGATATCCGGGGTGAAGGGGCCGCCATACTCCAGCGACTATGGGACGCTCTTGGATGGCCCGAAGACGTGTCTGAAACGGCTGGGGTCGTCACAAGATTTGGTGTAAGGTTTTCATTGGCCGTCGGTCGCTGCGTTACAGCTTACCTCCTCTAAAGGGATACCAGACGTCTCTAAGCTCCCTCGTCAGCCATGTCGTCAACCTTTGTGTCAGCCACCACGATTTGCTTCGAAGCACTGCCGTGCAGATCCTTTACAGCATGATTGTTTCACAATACCAGGCTCACCGGCACTTCGATGACATCGAGAACGAACTAATCGGCAAATTAGACTCATTGTTCATGTCTGATAGCAAGGCGGACGACCTTTCAAGAGCCTTCTTCATCAGCCAACTTCGTCATCTGTTTGAGTCATCGAACGTGGAAGAACTCCTTCGAGATCGGGTCTCAACTTTCCTCGATTCAGTTGACCTATTCCTCGAGATGCTCCTGAGCGTACGCGCGCTTCCGGAGGGAGAAGAATTCTCTGATGACCGCGTCATGGCCACGGTTCAGTAGTCTCACCTTGTCAATCTGATTCGTGCTCACCGCTTTGTAGCTTCGACTCATGAACTTCGTTCGTCGCATTGGTCGCAACGAGATCTATATCAAATATGTGCATCAGCTTGTCAATGTGGGTGTTAACCCACCTCATCCAACTTTCTTTATCTGAATACCGTGACAGATGCACCTGCAATCTCAAACGTATGCTGAGGCAGCTCACACGTTGAAGTTGCATGCGGATCTCTACGAATGGGACTTGAACTCGTTTGTCGATCCCATGGAAGACCTCGGGCTGCCCCAGCAATCCCAGTTCCACCGGAAGGAGACGCTGTATTTACTCATACTAGATTTTTTCGGAAAAGGGAAAGCATGGGAGAGCGCAATCGAGATATGCAAAGAACTTGCTTATCAACACTCGGAAGTCACCTTTAACTAGTAAGGGATATATGGGCTTGTCCTACAAGTTACTGACGCATGTCATTGTGTAGCGGTCGTCTGGCAGAGATCATGCGACACCAAGCCGCGTTACTGGAACATATCATTACTGACCAGCGTTACTACCCTGAATACTTCCGCGTTGCATTCTATGGCAATTTCCCCGCGGCCATTCGCAACAAACAGTTCATTGTATGTTTGATCTCGTCATGTAGTTGCGTTTGTGCTGAATAATCTGCAGTACCGCGGTTATGAGTGGGAAAGGTTTGGAGCGTTTTGTGAACGCATGCTCGCTAAGCATGCCGGCGCGCGCTTATTAACAACGCTCGGAGACCCGCCAGTTGACATACGTTTCGGGAACGATCAATATATTCAATGCAGCTCAGTCACTCCAGAGCCAAATCGCGACCTACCAATATTCACCAATCTCGACGCCCCCGCGCCTGTCCGAACATACTATGAGCATTGGTCAGTCCAATAGTCATGAAAATCTCACTTCCACAGTAACAAGTCCATTCCAGTGCTCTGAACTACTTCAGCACTTCCCGAACTGTGCTCAAGATGGACCGGGATGGGATTGAAGAAACTTGTTTGGAAAAGACGTTCTTCACGACAGAAGAATCCTTCCCTACTGTTCTGAAGCGGTCAGAGATCGTAGCATTTGAAGTCAACGAAATAACACCAGTCGAGATCGCGCTTACCGAGGTGGTGCAAAAGAACAAAGAACTAGCCGCGGTCAATATGAAGTACTCTGCTCTGGCCAAAGCAGCTCAAGACATCTCGACTAATCCTCTGACGATGGCGCTAAACAGCGTAGTTGATGTTCCTACAGGTGCCGGCATATCAAGCTATCGCACATCCTTTTTTGCCCCGGAATACGCCACAAAGCATCCTGAAAGGGGAGAATTCGTCGATAAACTTCGCAGTGCGGTTGATCAGCAGGTTTGTAATCAGTGCCAATCTCCTAGACTAACACACTCATGCATGGCGAACATCAGGTCCGCATCATCGATAGTTGTCTGCGACTTCATGGCCAGTTGTGTCCATCAGAAATGCTAGGATTTCATGAGACGCTCAAGAACTTCTTCCGCAAAAACTTTCACGAGGAAATTCAACGTTTGTCCCTCGAGATTCCCACGGAGAGAGGCACCGCCTCTTCCCTACGCCCCCCTGATGCTTCATATGCTCCATCTCTAGTAGAGGCGACTTCTATAGTTCCTTCGAGGTCCTCAGTCTCCACTACCCGTGGTCCTTTCGCTATCCCACCACTACTATTACCAGTCCCACAAATAACGCCTCCCCATTCCCCTATCGCCTCTTTTTCAGGTTCGATCGTACCACCAACCCGATTGCAGAAGCACATAGCCCACCTTGCGCGGCATGGGATGAATGCAGTCGCATCCAGCCCTGGCGAAGGCATTGACAACGGCGTTCCGCCTCGGAGCGATTCCCTCTCCGTCGGCTCACCTCATGGCTCCTTCGTGAATGTCACGGGGAACGCGGGGCATTCGGCTTCCGCAGGGAACAGCGGTGCATCCCTCTTGGGAAGTAAAAGCGGATCTCTTAAAGGTCGTTTTTCGCGGTTCGGGAGCCTCAGCTTTGGGCGGCGAGATGTTCGCGGATCATGACGATCACGATCCGGACTGGTCCTAGTATGGATGCGAAGGCTGCGCTATGAATTTTCATTCCAATCTAATTTGGACATCATTTTATCTGCTCCGGGGAGAGTAAATTTATTTGTATCGATCGGTCGACAAGTTGGTTATCCCTGTTCGTCACTAGCTCCATCTCAGTATTCGTGTCACATCTCATATTAATGATACCCTCCTTTACTATTGCTCTGCGTGGATGAACCAGAACGAGTTTTTACTTTTCCCGTTTGCTCGCGCAACTGAGCTGCCAATGAGCGAAGCATTCGATAGATACTTGGAAATGAACGACACGGAAGAGGGGGAAAGGCTACAGATGTACAACACCTAAGTCGAATGCTAATGGTGGTGGTCATACATATTCATAAAGAGCGGGTAAGCTATGCTATGACTGGAAGGAACCGACGTACATTCGTCAAGGTATCACCGCCGGGTAGACCAGACACTAAGGATACATTTCAAGAAGGGGGAAGGGGGGCGAGAATGAAAAAAAAAAAAAAGAAAAGAGATTCAGCAGAACTGAGCTATCATACCCGGATGAGCGATGTGGTGCTCGCGCAGATTCTGCTGCGGCCCTAGAAAATCGAAGTGGTGGAAAGCCTCGCCGTTGTAGGCAAGCGGTTGACTCCCACCATTACTAGCTTGGGGGGCATAAAAATGGGGAATGGCCGCGTCGCCGTGGCTGCCCAAATTGGGGCTTGCATTTCCTGGCGTTGGGAAGGTTATAGCGGGGTCTCGTGCGTGCAACAATAACGGATCGACATGCATGGCTTGCGACTGTCTCAAATCGTTGGGTGCCCGAAGGCGATCAACCGAGGCAGGGTCGTCGAACGGATTTGTCACGGAATATTCAAGCTGTGGCGTGTCGTGAACCTTAGATGCTGGTGGTGATCCAGATTCTAATCTTCGCCGTTTTCTGAGTCTGGATGATGGTTGTGCCTGACTCGGAGGATGATGACTCGGAGACCTGTCAGTGGACCCTTTAGACTGTTGCTGGACGGTAACCCAGGACTGAACAAGCTTGCAAGTCAAAAAAACTCGAGCGTGCGAGAGGGAGTAGGGTCGGGGACGTACGTATTTATCCAAGACTTTATTGAGACCAGCTACAAGGGTATCCCATTGGAAAATTTTGATGTCCTTCTCGATGGTACGGGGCTTGGGTGAAGGAAATTGCATGATCGTCTGGAAAAGTCCCTCCATACCTGCCTTCGAAACGGTAGTCGGGTGAAGAAATTCGAGATTGCGTCTGATGCGACTCTTTTCCTCTGAGGAAAGTTCCGCTTGTACGATGTATTCAACAAGCCTGATCATATCCACAGAAGTGTAGCATGCATCGCTAATGTCCTTGCGCCAAATGCAAGAAATGACGACGAACTGCTCGTCGAATTCTTCTTTGTATTCATCGTGATCAATAGGATGAAAGGATATCCGTAGTGTGTCTTCCTTCTGCTCGCAGAGAATCCCGACCAGCTTTCGACAATGGAGGCTCCGCTCCCTATCGGTTAGGGATTTACCGAGATCGGCTGGGTTTGTTGTGAAATCGAGGGAGACCCCTTTGAAGTGGCCTCCCTGAGCTTCTCCTTGCCTGCGAAGAATTTGTTTAGGAGGGGCGGTACCTTGACGTTCCAGAGAAGGCGCCGAGATCTTGCCGTGTGTCTCTTGGTCAGGCGGAGATGAGTGACTAGCTCGCTGGGTAGCGTGTAAATGCGCGTTGCCATCATACGGGCCATGGGGAAGGCTACGCCCCGACTGAAATGGCGGAGGAAGACCTGTCACAATACGTCAGAATGATGGGGTAGAATCAGAGACGCGTTGTGCTTGCAATGTTCTTCCCAATATGCGAACCATCCAACGGTCACCGAGTCGACAATGTCCCGATGGTAAACTGCCTGGATTCTGATGGGGAATTTACGAGTGGGGGACTTTTTGTGTACTTCGATGTCAGGGATAAGGCCCGTGCACCTCCACAAATTTCGATCCTCCCCTATTTTTTGTATCTTCGTGTGAACGGGCTTAGCACCGACGACAATACGAATATGAATATAAGCGTCATTTCGCAAGCCAATGTCGAAGAAATAAGTGTCAACGGTGACCGCGGTACCACTCCAGCCCATTTGTGGAGCGTAATTGAGGACGCAAAACATTCTCGCAGGGGATGATGGAAGGTATGAAATTGGGTGTGGTATTTGCTCCGGGCAAGAAGAGGTATTTAATTTGATCCGTTTCGTAGACATTGAAGAAATCAATGAAGGATGGGTGGCTGATAGTACTGCAAGTGTTCAGGGCAGGATAAAAATTTGACTGTTAACGACTTACCAGGAATGCAGAAGTAAATGCAATTCGGGCGCAGAAGATCAAAGGGTAGGACACACAAGAATGGCGACCAACCGACTCAGTTGTAAGATGTGAGTGGAATGAGAGGACAGCAGCCTCCGTGTCTCGCTAGATGAGGACAGTTGATGGTGTGGGAGAGGGAAAAGATGTGAAACTTACGGGGGACCAATCGCTTTAATTTGGGCGGGACCTTTGAGTCGAAGGTCTTAAATCGCGCCGACTGGATCTCCAAGTAAATGTCTTGCTAGCTCGGAGAGAGCCAAACCCTGTTGTTCCGAGCGACCAGTTCCCTTCCGGTCTCTAGAAGGGAAGTGATCGTTCGGAACAACGGCTCACTGTGTATTCCACGCCCGCGCAGGGCGCATCACCTACTCAGGTAGACAAGGTCTATGTTGGACACGGCCAGTGACTTGTTTTTAACGTGAGAAGGTTCGCCGTAGTTTAGTGAATCTTCGAACCGTAGCCCCAGTACGAACCTCAAAGCTGAAAAGCCCAAAAGCCGAATGACGAGCCAAGTGTGTGGTTTTCTTAAACCAAATCTGGTTAACTTGAATTCTAGGTTGGCACCCTGACAAGATCCAATCACAGACAGACAAAAAGTCTATCTCGATTCGGCTTATAGTGGATCGGATTTTTAGACTACTTTAGCCATACCAAGCAGCCATATCCAAAAGAACAATATCTCCAGAGGAAAAGGGTGGAAAAAAAAAAGAACAACACAAAAAAGGGGTTGATGCTGACCATTTCCTGGTCACCATTAACCCCTTTTTCTACTGTTTTTTTTCCCCACCAGAGATATTGTTCTCTGGCGAAGTAGTAGAGAACTCGCTCAGCTGCTGCAACAATGATCGTTGCAGCACCGAGTTCTCTTTTCATCAACTTTGTCATGATGTCGTGTTTTCGGCTGATCAATCGGGGCCCTCCTCAAACCAACAAGAACAAAAGCGGTCAGCCGCATAGACAAGCTCCGACAAGATGAGATCCGGTCAAAACAACAGAAGTGGTCACCTCACATAAAATTTCTCTGCTGTTACTAGTAACCGTCCTTTCCTAATTCAACACACAAGTAGCGTGCTGCGGTTCCCATGCCCCATCCTCCCGCCTAACCCGGGCGACAGGGGGTAGATATCCCTCAGCTGAAAGGAAGCGCTGGCAGAGCGAGCATTTCTCGAGGAAAAGGTTATCATAAGCGATCAACATATCCTATTTCGATGCCGGCCGTTCGAGCGCATCAGAAGACGAATCCAGTAGTCAGTGATGGCCGACCGGTCGAATTTGTTATCATATTTACCATGAAGCTTTGCACGGGTACGCGTGGCGACGACTGCAAGACACGCATAACCCATTGGGACAGCTTTTGAAAGATGATGAATTCGGACTGCGAATATGGTGGTTTCTGCCACATGGTAAATGAAGAGGTAGTTCTGTCTTTAAATGTCACTTGCCTTCTCCCTCGGCCCAAAGACAGTCAGACTTTCCACGATCAGCGCCGGGTCCTTGGACACAGCTCCGTCAATCCCCTCTTCATGGTCGAGGGCGATGAACGCCCTCAATACATCAGGGAAAAGAAATCGGAGCACTACAGGCACAGTAACGTTGCGTGACTCGGACGGCGATGTTAAGTAAATGTGTAGCGACATCTTCTTCGCGTGTCTCGCATTGAACTCTTGAATATATGTAGGCAGTTCCTTGATAGTGAGTGGCGCTGTACCTGCAGCAAGGGAAGGAAAGGGACTTGTGGGCTTATGCTGCAAAGGCAAATATGGTCTCGGAGATTCAGGAGTGGGAGAACGGCTGTAGTAACGAGAAAATGTATACTCAATTATGCGATCGACGTACGACAGAGAGGTAGAAGGGGGTACGCACCTTCGTTTCTTTCTCTGTTTTTCGCGTGAACTGGCATCCCTGACCTCCGTACCATCCCGCCGCTCGCTTTCCGCCGCAACGCGCAACGCCTCTTGCACCTTCTCCTCTATCGCTGCCGTATGGAGCGTCCGGAGTTCTTCAACAGACTTTCGGAACGTATCTTTCAAATTCGGCAACGAGAACACAACGTGGAGGACTGGATTCCGCCCCGAGGGATTTTCAGAGCGCAGGAGGCCACTCGGGATCTGTCGCAGTGCCTGCAGACGCTTGGAAAGGTCCGTCAGCACATCTATTTGTGATTGAACAGTCGAGACGGCTGATTGTTGATCTTCGACTGCCATTCCGTTTGAGATGCTTCTGCACCAGTTTCCACAGTGGTAGCCATGGGGGGTGTATGAGAGTAAATCGTCGTCCAACTGTTTGGGCGTCTGCAGGCCCGAGCACTGCCGTTGCCTCCGCACCTGTTTTTTATCTTGTCTGTAGATAAATCACTATTGCAGGCATATCCTGTAATGCTAATAGTGTACTTGCAATCCTCTGTACACTGCCCATTCGCCCCCTCACAGCCACGAATCCGTCGGGTACTTCGCTACGCTTTACAATCCTACCCCCGGGGACCGCGTCTTTGTCATAACCACATGATGCAGATTTAAAAAAAAAAAAAAAAACACCGCTGAGACCGACTTCCTGCGTACCCCCTGTTAAAATAATAAGCAGCGAGCCTCAACACTAATACTACTACACAATTAGTAAAGTGGACAGATCACAGACCCGGATTTGAAAATTTACCATTTTTTTGATGTCGTGTATAGTATAGACAGGATGCTATTTGTGCTTCGCTGAGCGTGACCCGAGCCACAATCATCCATTCCAGCTGGGTGTAGAGCGAAACTTCGCAAGGTTATGAAATATCCGCACGTCCTCAACGTCAAATGCAATTCATCAGAAAGATATGAGAACTCTATGGTGTGTTATACTAATGGACAGGTGCAGTGTTAACTAGTAATGATAAAGGCTGCAAGGTAAGGGGGTTGCGGAGTTGTCATCAAGAAAACGAGAGAGCACGGTGAGAAGCATGACGCATGAGCTACGGATGGGCGACGCGAATTAAGGATCTGCGGTTGGAGTGGCAGTAGAAGAAGTGCAGATGATGTAGCGGTCAGAGGGTATAACTAAGGTGCAAGATATGAAGTAATGAAAAGTCCTAGTAAAAACACATTTCCAAGCTGACCTGCTAGCTTGTCCC